>CM046667.1:123560126-124160126 GCA_025594165.1 Tamias sibiricus
CAGCATCATGGCAGGTACTCCTAGATACAGGGCTCCCTGAGAACCTTAAGACAACCTTGCCACAAAGAATAACTCCTGCAAACCTCTCTGGGGCTTCCTCTGAGACCCAAGGCTCCAGGAACAAAAAACTTTAAGTGGATCACTGTTGATGTGCAGAGGAGCTTTCTACTAATGCCAGGTGAGTCCAAAATGATTGGCGAACATGTGATTTGGGCAGGTATCACCCTTTCTGCATTCCCAGTCCACCCTTCCACCCAAAGCAACCAAAGCCTCACTTCTGTGGTCAGAAAGGAAAGCAAAGAGATCTGAGAAAACATTCATATGGAAGAACTGGCAGCTTCATGGGAACTGGTACTACTGTGACATACTTTTTAAAATGCCAATACTTAACACAAGAATGCACAGGTGAAATTGTTGGCATTGATGGTGAATGGGGGCAAGATGAAGTGAGGTTTTGCTGATGCCCCTCAAAGTACACCAAGCGAGCTTCTATCTTTCTGGAAGACCAGACCTGGCTCTACCTTTTTCATAGGTCCAATTTTGGCTCCCATGGTCAAACTGAAGCCAAAAAGAAGGGCTGAAATTTTCCTCTGAGATGCCTTTCTTGAACCTCTTCCCTTGGGAACACAAAATTATGGATCTCACTGCAAAACCACAACACTGGATGCTCATTCTCTGTCCCCAGAAAACGTTCTGCCTAAACCCACAATCGGATTGCTCATTGAAAGCTGTATTTTCTCTGGGAAGTGAAAGATGTTATGCCAGAGTTAATCTCTCAAAGTTTCTGAGAACAACAAAGCACTGTTTGGTATCAACAGCATTTAGGCTTAGGTCAATTATACAACGAATCAGAGCCATTATAATGTTGTCTCTCATATGACTTATGTTGCATCATTGTTTCCAAATCTCTTAATCATTCAGAAAGCTTTTATATCTAGAGATTACCAGGTTAATTGACAATGTGGGGGGGGAACTCCGAGAATTCAATAAAACCTCTATGGCCCTAAACAACATGCCACACCTTTCATGAGTTTTCAAGTTATGTAAAGGGTCATTGGTTTTGTGGCTTTGTTTTAATGGTACTGGTAGTGAGAGACAAAGAGGGAAGTGATTGCACTAGAAAGAGTGTGAAGTTTAATAGAAAATCTATGAATCCTGCCATGTACGTAGCAAATGTACTTTAAGATGAAGGACATTATTGATTTGCCCAAGGGGAAAAAATCTAAATTTGAAGGATACTTCCAAAACGTGCCCCTCATGCTCTAGAGAAAAAAAAAAAATTATGAGGGAAAATTGATGCAGCACTAAGTGAATTGGAGCTATCACCACAAGGATCCAATTAAATTGAGGTTCCTTTTGGAAAACAATGTATTTTAGGTTCCAGAAAAACTGAAGCAAATTGTCAACAAATCCCATGGGGACTTTTCACATTTTAATTTAATTCTCACAATTCTGAAGTATTTGATTCACATTTAATATATAAGACAACTAAGGCTTCCAGGATACAGAGTATGTGACCAAGGTCACAAGGTCACATACCTCATAAATGGTAGAACTCAAACTTAAATGGGTCTGGATTCTAAACGGAGGATTCCTTTCACTAAATCATGCTGGCAATAAATCTGCTATAGGAAAAGTACATGGTAGAATTCATCCAAAAAGGAGAGTGACAAAATGAGTTTTAAAAACCATAATGCCTAATTGCACACCAGAGACTTGCTTTTGAAAAAGACATAAACTGATAAGAACTTAGACCTGGTTTAAGATCTATTATAGTTCATGCACATGCAGGTAAAAAAAAAAAAAACTATTCCTAATCATATAAGACAAAATAGATTTCACAGAAAAATATAGAAGATTAAAACAAAAGACTATGGAAAAGGTAACAAAACCTAATAATCCAAACAAGTATGTCTCAAATAACAAAGCAACAGCATACATCTAAAAATGAAGGTGACAGAAATGTCAGAAGTGAGACTCAAATTTAATTAGACATCTTAATATTTGAGATAGGAAACTTGGAAGAGTACATAAGTTTGGGTGATGCTAGCTGTAGCAATAAAAATGAATCCCAATATTTCAGCAGCTTAATAGATTAGAAATTTCTCACTGATTAATAGTGGAATGTAGTTGTTCCTGGTTGGGGGGTAGCTTTCAATTCTCTAATAATTAGGATACCAAGTTCATTCCAATCTGTTTCCCACCATTCTCTTAGTATCCTGGGGTCCTCTGCTGCCAACCATCAGAAAGGGAAAGAAAAATTGGAGAGGCCCCACCACTTCTTAAAGGTTCCAGCCTAGAAGTGACACATTTCAGCTCTCATTCCATCAAAGAGAACATGCTCACACCTGCATGCAGAGGGGACTGGGAAATGTAGTCCATGTTTTTTCAGCCACTTCCCACTATGCAAGAGGGAGCAGGATTAATTTTGATGGGCCAGAATGCCACCCTGGCCACAGACAGGCAAATGACAGACAATTAAACAAAGTCAACCATTACATAAAGTAAGGTAGCATTTGTCCCTGAGTTCATTGCAAGGCTGAAGGACAGGAGATGTATTATGTGTGGTGGCCTAAAATTGTGGTACAGTCAAAGGAGCAGTCAAATTTGTCAAATGGTAAAAAAAGGATGTGTTCATGCATTCATCCAAAGAGTCATTCAAAGTCATAGAGAAAGAAAAAAATAAATTCAGTGGCAAGGAGAGTAAAAACAAACAAGCTAGCAACAACTACTTCCATGTCATCTCCTAAAAACAAACAAACAAACAAAACTGCCCCCTCAAGAGGGCTGGCCATGAGGTTTGAATCAGACAAGTTGTTCAGGTCTTGGTTTTACAAAAGGAATGTATGCCTGAGGGGACTCCCTTTAAGTGGTGGCACCTGGTGAGGAAAGCAAGGGTTGGGATGACTTTGTAAAGGAGCTTCACTGGGCTGGATGGCATTATCCCATGAGGAAAACTTCATGTTCAGGCAATGGAAGAAAGTTTACTTTTGGTTAATATAGGAATGTCAGGAAAATGACTTGCCTAGCATGCACAAGGCCTTGGGCTCCATCCCAAGCACTACACACACACACACACACACACACACACACACACACACACACACAAGTATAAATAAATAAATATATACATATAGTGTGTATATTTATGTGTATAAACCAAAAATTGAATTAAAGAGTAAATAATAAATTAAGAGTAAATAAGAATTGAATTAAAGAGTAAATAATAAATTAAGAGTAAATAAGAATTTAAAAAAAAAAAAAAAAACTCTTAGATTACTCCCAGGTCAGGTAAAGGAAGGAAATGCAGAACAAAATTAATATTTTAAAAATTAAAATATAGAGCTGGGGTTGTGGCTCAGTGGCAAAGTATATGCCTTACACATGTGAGGCACTGGGTTCTATCCTCAGCACCACATAAAAATGAATAAACAAAGATATTGTGTCCGTGTATAACTAAAAAATATTTTTAAAAATTAAAATATAAATATAGCATTTCATAATACATGGAATGCTGTTCTAATAAGTAAGAGAGAACAAGAGAATTTAAATCTTTAAAAGGAAAGAAAGCAACCCCACAAAATATAGAAATAGAAAATAATTTAAAAGGAGCCAGGTGTGGTGGCACATGCCTATAACACTAGCAACACTAGAGGCTGAGGCAGGAAGATTGGAAATTTGAGGCCAGCCTCAGAAACGTAGCAACACGATACCCCTGCAAAAAAAAAGCAAAATGGAAAAGATAAAAAGAATCATTTAGTAAACAAACCAATAGTTATTTATTTGAAAAATTAGCAGAACAACCCCTGCCAAATAATTTACAAAAGAGGAAAAAACACAACATAATAAATTAGAGAAAAGAAAAGAGATTTAGCAACAAATAGGAGAGAAATCCAAAACACTAGGGCTTTTATGTCCCTCTTCTCTGTTTCTATAGCATTTTTCATATATCTCTATTAAAACATTTATTGTGCAATACTTTAATTATATGTTTATTCATCTGTCTCCTTGTATTAGCCAGGCTTCTAGCAGGAAACAGATGGCACACTCCAAAAGACTTTACTGAAGAGAATCTAATAAAGACATCATTGCAATAATATACATAGGGTTGCAGGAACCAACAAAGGAAGCTGGAGCACCCTGATGCTAGCAATATCAGCAAGTCCATACTGCCCCTGCCCAATGTGATGTGGAACAGGAATGGTACCAGGGGAACATGCCAAGAACTGAACCAGAGAGAGAGGGGATCCATACCAGGGCAATGGCAATAGGTGGAAGGATGATGCCATCATCAATTCAGAGCATGGAATGCAAGGTGACAGGGGAATAAATATGCCAACCTTTTGTACTCCCAACATCTCATTTCCTGTCAATCCAAAGATGGAATCCTGCCTGAAGCCAGAAGTAAGGAGAGTTTTAGTAACTAAGTCCATAGAGATCAGCCTCCCAGGGCACGGAGCAGGGAGAGAATGGGCTAGGGTAGAGTTAAGAGGGACATAGAGACTACCCAGTGTACTCTATAATCAAAAAAATAGAGTCCATCAGAACAGAGACTGTGTTTTATTTATATCCATGCAACCAGCACCAAGGGATAATGACTAAATAACTTTTGAATGAATGAATGATTGAATGGAGTGACTTATTGTCACTTAGCCAATGAAAGTGATAACTGAGTAGCTATGAATGAGGACCAACACAAATATATATATATATATATATATATATATATATATATGTAAGTATTTGTGTGTGTGATGTATAACCAACTCAGCACATACATATATATATATATATATATACATATATATATGTATATATATATACATATATATATATGTGTATATATATATATATATATATCACACACACAGACACAGACACACACACATATATAACCAACTGTGAAGCAGGAAAATAAGCGTGAATGGACTACTCATAGAGGAAACCAAAGAAAATGAATTTTCAAGTACTATAAAATCAGTCTCTGATCCATTCACTGGAGAAATTTTCCGAAAAACATTTCTTCCATTAAATAATTATTTCAAAAATATAGAAAAGGATATCCTACCAAACTTGTTTTATGAGGTTCATATAGTTTTTTTTTATTTAAATATGGAGAAAAAATACAAAGAAAACGATAGGTTAACTTTACAAATACAGACACCAAAAACTCTAAAACACTGTAACAAAATGAATACAGAAAATACAACCTAACTGCTGTGACCTGGCCTTCCCATACAAAAAATAAATAATAACACTAGGAACATTCTGAACATAAGAGATCACATTAATGGACAATATGCCTTCAACAAATATTTATTGATGATATAGTATATATCAGGTACTATTGTGGGCCCTGAGGATACAATCATGAACAAGATAGGCAAACAGCCCAGTTCTCTTTGAAACTTCTATTTTCATGGCAGGAGAGTAGGTGGGTGCAGGACATGGGGGCAGAGGACAAATAAGCCTTTAATTAATGAAAATAATTTCACATGTTGATGAAAATAATCCAGGATGATATGATGGATTATGACCAGAGGTAAGGGAGGGTCACATTAGATAAGGATACCAAGGAAGCCCTCTCTGAGGACATTTGAACTCAGTTTGATAGTTCAAAAGTTGGTGAGAGGACATTTCTTAAAATTCAAAACTTCCATTGATTAAACAAAATAAAAAATCGTGAGAGGTTTTCTTTCTTAACAGGAGCATTATACATGCCTAAAATCAAGAGCTAGAGGCACTGGAGATGCTCTACTAAAAACATAAATATGACAAGGATGTCTCTTTCATCAGTCTTAATTAACTTTGTAATAAAATGAGATTGAAGAAAATAAATGAGTTATAAATATGTGAAAGGAAGAAATAAAAATATCACTCTCCCAAATGATAGGATTATGTAAGGAAGATGTCTAGGACATCAACACAAAATTCATTAAAAATAATAAATATGTTCAGCAAAGTAGCATAATATAAGATAAATGACAAAAGTCTGTTGCATTTCTAATAAGAGTGACACAGAGCTAGACAAAATAATGAAAAAGGAGGTTTGCAGTAATGACAAAATATTAAGTACTTGGTTATTCACTTAATTTGAGAGAATAAAGATATATTGAAAGAAAATTATAAAATACCAATGGGAGAAGTAAAGGAAGACATGAATAAATTATGCTATTTACCAAGAAAAAATAATACAGGAGAGACCATGTATCATAAAAATAGCTAGGTTTGCATATAAATTTAATGCAGTGCAAATGAAAGCCACTGAGAAAAGATGTACAGAATCTGACAAGTTATTAAGAAAACTCTCCTGAAAATATACAATAATTACAAATTTATCCCTTAATATTTTTAAGCACATTAAAAGTGAAAAATATCAAAACTCTTTGATATTTGATTTTTAAATGCACAAGGACATATTAGTATTCCAAAATAAATTTCCTACTTAATAATTCAACATACAGCAAGCCAAAAACAATAGAGTAATAGAAAAAGAAATCATTACTTAGTTAATGGATTTCTAAATATGGGTAAAGTTAACTGGGATCTATAACTTGAGCTATAGAGTACAGTAAATTTCATATGCTTCAATGACTTAAATGTAATCACAAATGTCAAAAAGAATATCTCTGTCTAGCCTGGTGGTACACACCTGTAATCCTAGCAACTCCAAAGGCTGAGGCAGGAGAATTGCAAGTTCAAAACAAGCCTCAGCAATTTAGTGAGACCCTGTCACAAAATGAATTTAAAAGGGGATGTAGCTCAGTGGTAAAGCTTCCCTGGTTTCAATCCCCAGTACCAGTGGGGCGGGGGCGGTGGGGAAGCACTAACATTTTTACCCCAGCTACTGAAAAAGGGAAACATTCTGTTATCAAATAAATTGAGGTTATCATTTACCATGTTTTAATATATATATTTGCAATGACATAAAGAAAATAATTTTTAAAGCTGCAATATGGAAAAGCAAATGTGAAAACGTTAATAAGATTAAGTGTTATATTTAGAATTCAGAAAGAGATGTGAAATCAGCATCCACACACCATTAGAAGAGTAGTCAAGGTAGTTAGTTGGCAGCTTACACTTAAGAACTATAGACAATAAACTATCCTATAGAAAAATGAACAGTAATCCTTAGCAATTAAAGAGTAGAAATTAAAACAGATGTAAAGTGTCATTACATACCTGCTATGGTCTGAAAGTTGATGCCCTCCAAATTCATATGTTAGAACTTAACACCCAATGTGATAATATTAGGAGGTAGAGCCATGTAGGAAGTGATTATGTCATAGGAAATCTAATTTCACGAATGGAATTAGTGCCTTTATGAAAGAGATTGAAGAGCTAGGTGCAGTGGTGCACACCTGTAATCCTAGCAACTCAGAAGAGTCACACATTCAAGGCTAACCTCAGCAATTTAGTGAGACCCCCATCTCAAAATAAAAACTAGAAAGGCTGGGGATGTAGCTTAGTGGTAGAGCACCCCTGGCTTCAATCCCTGGTGCTAGGAAAAAGAGAACAAATTAAATTAAGAAAGAGGTTGAAGGGAGCTGCCTTGCCTCTTTCTGCCATGTTCTCACAGAAGGAGGTGCCATCTTTGAAGCAGAAAGAAGGCCCTCACTAGATAGCAGATCTGCTAATACCTTGACCTAGGACTCTTCAGCCTCCAAAACTATGAGCAATCAATTTCTATTGTTTATCAATTACCAACACAAATGAATTTTGTTATAGCAACCTGACAGGATTATGTGAATGCCTCATAAATTTAGGGGAGAAGTTAAAATGGTAAAGCCTGATGTTTGTGAAACCAAGGTGAATCTCATACACTGATGCATTGCTAGTGGAACTATAAGTTAATTTGTGTTTTCAGAAAAAGGTGTCTACCAGTATTGGACACACTTTTAATCCATTATTCTTCCTTTGGAAAATATATAATTTAGAAATAATTTGGAGAGAAATAATAAATATGATTACAGCTCTGTTCTTTATAGTTTTGAAAAATCAGAAACAACCTAAAATATCCCTCCATAATAGAGAAGGAGCTGAGAAAAATATGATGTAAGAACATGATGCAGGAGCTGGGGCTATGGCTCAGTGGTAGAGCACTCGTCTCGCATGTGTGAGGTCCTGGGTTCGATCCTCAGCACCACATAAATAAAATAAATAAAGGTATTGTGTCCACCTACAACTAAAAAATATATTAAAAAAAAGAACATGATGCATTTCATTTGTGCTCTTCAAAATGATAAGTGGATGTGTTTATGCACATTGGGAAAATTCACATAATTTTTGTGATTTTCTATAAATCATACATGTTAGAGTTAGATAAAAATTATTGTTTAAAATGACATATAAACAAGGTTAACACCATACATGAAACATATATGAAATATTAAATGAAAAAGTTTAACACAAAATAGTAAAGCACTCACTGATTACAACCATAAAAATAAGTATATGTGTATGCACTGATGGGCTGAGCATGTGGTGATAAGATACTCATGTTCATTTATTTTTATTCTTTTGGTACCAGAGATTAAACCCAGGGTCACTCAACCACTGAGCCACATCCCCAGCACTTTTTATATTTTATTTAGAAACAGCATCTCGCTGAGTTGCTTAGGACCTTGTTGAGTTGCTGAGGCTGGCTTTGAATTTGTGATCCTATGGCCTCAGCATCCACAGCCACTGGGATTACAGGCGTACACTATTGCACCCAGTTCATTAAAAAAAATTCTTTTAATTGTAGATAGACACAATGCCTTTATTTTATTTATTTGTTTTTATGTGGTGCTGAGGACCAAACCCAGTGCCTCACATGTGCTAGGCAAGCACTCCACAACTGAGCCACAACCCCAGCCCCTCATTTCTTTTTTTTTTTTAATGCCAGCTTTTTTGATACATAATTTACTATCATAAAACTCACTTCTCTAAAGTATACAATTCAAAAGGCTTTTATTACATACATGTTTGTGCACCCATCACTACCACTTTTAGAATATTTTCATTACCCCCCCCCCCCCGAGAACCCCCATATCTATTAAGCAGTCACTCCTCATTCGTCTCTCCACAAAGGCCTTAACAACCACTAATCTATTTTCTGTCTCTGTGGTTTTGCCTATTCTGGACATGTCATCCAATTGTAATAATATATTACATGGTCTTTTTTACAGGATTTTTCATGTAGTATAATGTTTCCAGGTTCATTCATGCTATAATATGTATTAGTACTTCATTCCTTTATGACTGAATAATATTCCATTGTAAGGATATACCACATCTTAGCCGGGCACGGTGGTGCACACCTGTAATCCCAGCACTTGGGAGGCTGAGGCAGGAGGATGGCAAGTTCAAAGCCAGCCTCAGCAATGGCGAGGCACTTAGCAATCAGTAAGACCCTGTCTCTACTAAAATACAAAAAAGGGCTGGGGATGTGGCCCAGTGGTAGAGTGCCCCTGAGTTCAATCCCTGGTAACCCCCCCAAAAAAAAGAAGGACATACCACATCTTGTTTATCCAGTTGATGAACATTTGGGTTGTTTTCCTTTGTAATAATAAATAGGGGGGGGGGCATAATCATAATGCGTCTATCTTGGGGCTAGGGTTGTGGCTCAGTGGCAGAGCACTCACCTAGTATGTGCAAAGTCCTGGGTTCTATCCTCAGCACCACATAACCATAAAATAAAGGTATTGTGTCCAACCACAACTAAAAATAAATTTAAAAAATAATGCTTCTATCTTTCACACATGAGTGTTTGTGTCAATACATGTTTCCACTTCTTTGAGTTACATCCCTTGTAGTGGAATTGTTAGGTTGTATGATAACTCTATTTAACTATATGAAGAACTATGAGGCTATTTTTCAAAGGGGCTGCACCATTGTACCTTCCCACCAGCATTGTAACAGGGTTCCAGTTTCTCCACATTCTCAACAACACTTATTCTATTTAATTATTGTTTTGTTGTTGCCATTTTAGTAGGTATGAAGTGGTATATCATTTGGTTTTGACTTGGATTTCTCTTACATCTAATGACACTGAGCACCTTTTCTGGTACATGTTGGCCATTTATATATTTTTTTGGAGAGATGTGTATTCAGATCCTTTTCCGAGGTATTTATTGGTTCAGTTTTCTTTTTATTATTGCATTGTGTAATTTAAATACTCCAAATTCTGAACCTTTATAAGAAATATGTCTTTCAAAAATTTTCTCCAATCCTGTGGATTTGTCTTATCATTTTCTTAAGTATGTCCTTTGAAGGATGAAGTTTTGATGAAGTCCATTTTATCTACATTAATCTTTTTCAATGTAGTTGTTTGTTTTAATTAAATAAACACAGGATATGCAAAACATTTAGAAGGGAATGACTACTGGTAGAGACAGGGAATAGAAGACTAGAGAATGTATCTTATATATTGTATTAAAGGTTGTTTAGATCTTGCCTGAGCCACAAGTGAGAGTTTCTGTTCTCAAGATGGATATTTTATTTTCCCCATTCATTCAACAAATGTTCCCTGATTTTTACTACATTTTAAGCATTTTTTCCAGGAACGTGGGCTGTAAAAATGTAGGAAGACAGTTCCTGCCCTCAAAGAGCTGACAGAGTATGAGGGTAAGTAAGATATGTAACCTTATAATTGCAACACTAGGTGTCATGATGAGAACCATGTAAAGGGCTTAAGGAAGAGTTCAGATTATGGAGAACACATCTGGTTGGGGGTTTCATAAATGCTACTTGGGCTGAAAACATTCTAAACCACAGGAGGAAAAGAAACAACCACTAAATCAAGAAGAAAACCATAGCCTCTGAGTAAACAACAGTTAAAGGAATGCTGAAATGAGGGGGTGTGCCTAGATGCCCTGTCTAAATTAAAACAATCCAGCAAAATTTCCCCCTGAAATACATACTTTTTCTTTTCATCTATATGTCTGTATTGGTGTAGCTAGATGTTTTCGTCAGCTTTCATCGCTGTGATCTTAAAACATGACAAGAACAACATAGAGGAGGAAATGTTTATTTGGCTCATGGTTTCAGAGGTCTCAGTCCATGGATGACCAACTCCCTAGCTCTGGGCCCCAGGTGAGATAGGACATCATGGCAGAAGAGCATGGCAGAGGAAAGCAGCTTAGGATATGGCAACCAGGAAGCAAAGAGCTCTGCTCTGGTACCAGGGACAATATATATAAACTACAAAGGCATGTCCCCAGTGACCCATTTCTTCTAGCCATACCATACATGCCTACAGGTGCCACCCAGTTTATCCACATTAGTAGATTAATGCACTGATTAGGTTAAGATTTTCATAACCCAATCATGTCATCTCTAAACTTTCTTGCATTGTCTCACACATGAGCTTTTGGGGAACACCTCGTGTCTAAACCATAACACTAGGTGTATATCATTCTATGCTCTGCTGATGAAACATAGACAATCCTTTTTAAAAACCATTTTCTTTATTACAAAGGTAAATGTACCCCTAGAACCACCTGGATTTCCATGTAAAAGAGCTTTCCTTGAATGAGAGTTAATGAACCTCTGGGATTCAAGTACTCATTCAATAAACAATTAATGGACTCTACTGTACATCAGAAAGGTGTGAGAGGGAAGAAGACAGGTGTGCTTTCTGCCTTCAGAGAGTTGACAGTCTAGTGGAGGAGACAGAGACATAAATTACAATACTGTGTAATAGAGGGAATACAGTATGTGTGTAATAGAAGGAACACAGTATGTGTGTGCATGGGCATCTAGCCTTGGTCTTGATCTTGGACACTGGAAAATGTGACATCCAATCTGGGAACTGAAATATGAATAGGAATTAGCCAGAAAAAGGCAGGAGCTGGGAAGGGAAAATTCCAGGCAGAAAGAAAAGTCTGGACAAAAGAGAGCCTCTATTTGTCTTCTCATACTGGAACCTTTATGCCAGAGACAACCAGAACAATTCAGCAGCCCTAGAAGTAAGGGATAAACCAAACCAAGAAAATACAGAATTAGAAGAGATTTTCACTGTGTGTGCAAGAACAGAGGGAAGGAATATTGGGTGGAGGTGAAAATTGAACCTGGCCTTGAAGTCTGAATAGGATCTTCGCAGGTAGAGATGGGGATGGACATGGGTAAGAAAGGAACACTCTAGGCAGAAGGGATAACATAATAGTGATAGTTCAGTTGGCAGCAGCACAGACTACAGAAGTGGCTTTCCCAACTCTTCTTCCACAGTAAAAGAAGCCTTCTTAAGCTGACGCAGGAGGATTGCGAGTTCAAAGCCAGCCTCAGGAAAAGTGAAGTGCTAAGCAATTCAGTGAGACCCTGTCTCTAAATAAAATACAAAATAGAGCTGGGGATATGGCTCAGTGGTCAACTGCCCTGAGTTCAATCCCTGGTAACCCCCTAAAATAAAAAAAAAAAAATTTAAAAAAGAACATGAGAAAAGTTAATTGGATCATGCACTCTGTGTGCGTGTGTGTGTGTGTGTGTGTGTGTGTGTGTGTGTGTTTTGCCCTGTGGTCTCACACTCCCACATATATTCCTGCCATGGAGCCAACTGCTGCTAGGCCTTTACTGGAGGTAGAACCAGTGGAGATAACTCCAGCTAGTAAGAGGCAGAACTGGGATTTAAACTTCAAAATGTGTGATCTTAGTCTGTGTTCATCTTACTAGAAAACAATAACTTAGACCCCAAATGAATCGAAGGAGTAAGGGACACTCAAATTTAACTGAATCAAGCACAGTATGTTGTTATGTTCAAAGACTGATGGACATGAGTCACAATTTTATGACGGTCTTTTCTGAACCAATGAGGAAAATGGTTTTTGCCATTGTTAATGGATTCTGTGGTGCCAGGGCCTCTGGGAAACAATTAGGTCCACTCCTTTCAGGTCAAACACAAGGAGCCAACCTGACATTTCCAACAGCAAGAGCAGATCACCAAGTAGGTTCTTAGCTTTCAATCATCTACTTAAGGAATAAAAATAAGACAAATGAAACGTATGTATATATAGTTCAAATACATCTTGTATCTTCCCCTTGCCCAGTAATTAAATCAATACTAGAACTAATCCATTTGTATGCCAAGTGTGGTGGTGCATGCTTATAATCCCAGCAACTAGGGAGATTGAGGCAGGAGGATCACAAGTTCAAAGCCAGCCTCCTCAACTTAGCAAGGCCCTAAGCAATTGAGTGAGACCCTGTCTGAAAAAGGGGGGGAGGGCTGGGGATGTGGCTCAGTGGCTAAGCATCCCTGGGTTCAATCCCCAGTAAAAAAAAAAAAATTGTGCCTATCACCCATTCTCTGGGTAAGTCACTTTAGGATTTATACCAGAACACTCTGGCTAAAACAATTTGAGGAGCCCTTTGGGAGGATGAGGGCAGGGGAGACACTTGAAATGTAGATAACAAACCTCCAAACTTTAATTTCCTACCACACTTCCAAATCATTTCAACATCATTTATGATCTCAGCAGAAAGAAAATTTGGCACCATCAAAAGAGTTCCCAATCAACAGCTTCAATCTTAGAAACAATTTAAGCAAATATTAGATAAAATGATAAAATGCAGACTATTGCATAGGCCTTATCTTCTCTCTCTAAAAAGTGAAAAATAATGTAATTTTTAACAGGCAGCCCAATATAATAACAGTAATCTCACCCTCAGTCTGGAGTCTTTCTCATTTTGGAGCTCTATAACTCTTAGAATAAGGCCCACACATCTGGAACTTACCATTTCCAGCATAGCATTAATGTTATGTAGAATAACGAAGCCTCTTAAGTTCTATCTACTGCTTTTCAGTTAACAGAGCATGTTCATTGACATTTCTCACATAAATACATAACACTTTTGTGAATATGATGATTTCCATTTTAGAGGTGAGGAACTGAGGCTCAGAAAGAGTGACTGATATTCCAAAGGCTGTACAGTTAGCAAGCTGAATAGCAAACTGAAAACTTGTTTTTTTTTTTTTTTTAATTTTAAGTTGAGTAACTTTTCCTGCAAACACCCAGATGCCTCTGCATATCTTCCTCCATAAATATTTGCCATTGTTTATGGAGGCATGGGTTTGAAATAAGAGAACCCACTCTTAACAGTTCATCGTGTCCATAGCTTCTGAAGGGCAGGGACTACATCTCATGCTTTTTAGTATTTCACAAATCACCAGGCATTCCTGATATTTATTCCATAAATATTTCTTTGGCAACTAATGTATTCTGGACAATGTGTGAACAAGTCACACATAACCCTGCCTTCAAGTAACTTCCAATGTAATAGAGCAAAATGTTAAAGAAAAACCTAGTTACTTAGTGTGGTGTCTTACATGTTAATAATAGTGTTTGCCATTTATTAAGCTGTTAGTGTGTATAAGATACTTGGCTAAGTGATATCTCAGATAAGACTCAAAACAACCCTATGAGATGGGCTCTGATACTGTTTTCTGTTTGCAGAGGAGAAGACTAAGGCATAAAAATGTGAAGGAAGTTGCCCAAGATCACACAGAAAGCAAATGAGGATGCCAAGATTTGAGGACTGGTCTGTGTGACTATGTCACTATGTCATGCTGAGTGTAATAGTCCACCTTATGCACTGGATGAGAAATAACTGAACAAAAATGGTACCTCTGTATTGCTTATTGTAAATTGGAGAAAGTCCCATTAGTAAATGGGAATTGTGCCTGCTGGGGTTAGCCCACATTGCATCAAGGTGACAGCATTATTGAAGTTATATCTGTTCAGCTATATTATCCCAACAATTTATGAAAAATCAATCCCTCCCTCTCTTGTTCACATTTGTCTATCAACAGCAGCCCATTATAAAAATCTAGGCTTGGATTTATGTGAATGTCATCACATACTTTTTTAAAAAAAAATACACTCAGAACCCAAGTTTGGTCCCAGGAGACAGGTCCTCCAAAAATGGAATGAGTGTTGCTCATTAGTTGTCTTATTCCAAATCTATGGTTCCATAAACACCAGCAAATATTTGACAGAAATGTGATTTCTGTTGTATATCACAGTGAAATCAAGACCACTGAAACATGTGCAAAGAAAACAATTCTCAACTTACTTTAATTACCCAGTGACTGATTCTGAGTTGGCTAAGACAGAATGAACCACATGGTTTTCCATATTCAATCCACTTTAAAAGGGATCTCAAATTTTCCAATGAAAATAACTATTTGGAACAAGTCAAAGTTACATTAAAAGCAGGAAAAAGGCTAGATATCTCTTTCTTAAAGTTCCCCTTATACTATCATAAAAGATACAATAACATTAAAGTGCATTTTCAAAAAAAATAAACTTTTACCCCTGATGCCACAGCTTGAATGCAACTCTTTGCATGTGTGTCTTTTAACCCATCCACATATAATCAATCATATTCTCTATAATTTCATTCAAAGTGAATATGCAATGTGAATTTTCTTTTTATCACTTATCATATCATAAGTAATTTTGATGTTGTCCTGTAGTCTTATCATTTAAAATTTTTCAATGGTTGCATTAAAAGTCCATAGAGCAAGAACCATATTTTATTTAACCATTCCCTTGCTGTTAAGCATGTTAGTTGCACAGTATTAGAAATAGTAGAGAAATGAGCACCTCATTCATGTAGGTTTTTTTCCCTTCTACTTTTGGATATTTCCTTGTGATAAATTCCCTGGCATGGGTGAAAGCTTTTTAAAGTTTCTGTAACTAAAATTTTTAGTTAAAAAGATTGTCACGGGGCATATTTCTCACTTATCCTTTAAGATTCAGCTCAAAGTTTCTCTACTTCAATTTGCAATCCCAGCATGGTAAATCAATCCCTTATTTGTAGAAGAACTCTACCTTATTTATACCTCATTTATGGCACTCATGATGTAACATTAGTCAACAATCAGGCTGTTTGTAAAAGGGGATGGGATAATCATATTTAACTCACAGGGTCACTGCAAGGATTAAATGAGATAATGTATATAAAGTTCATAGCCTGGTGCCTGGAATATAGTACAAAATGTAGACCATTATTATCAAAATGTATTGCAATCATGTGTTTATCTGGCTACATAACTGTGAACTTTTGAGGGGATGGATCACATTTTGGTCATCTTTGTGCCCCCAGCACATAGCATAGTGACAAAATAGGCATTCAGCTAAAACATGTATTGAATGGAGGATAAAGGAATGAAGTGAATTTAGTTGAAAAAAATTTACACTGTCACCAGCACTGTTTGAAAATATTATTTTTTAATAACTCTTACCAGTATTGAATATTTATGCTTGATATTTATAAAGAGAAGCATATTTATTTTTCAGCACACCCAAGGCTATCTCTCCCTACTAATGTGAAAAATAAATAATACTTGGGGAAAAGTTCATATTCTGTGGAAAAGATTGGGAATGCAGTCTACAACTGCAGTAGCCACTAGGCACATTTGTTCTTTAAATTTCTCTTTTAGTGACAATTAATAAAATTCAATTAAACTTGAAATTCAGTTCCTCAGCCTTACTGGCCACAGTTCAAGTGCTCGATAATCCCATGTACCTAGTGGCTACTATATTAGAAAATGCAAAAAGTTCTACTAGATGATGCTAGTCTATAATGACAAAATAATTTTCTGTTTGGTTTTGGAAAGCAATTCATGATTAATTTGCAGAAAAACTTACTTGAAAAGTTGCATTTTATTTAGACTAATTTAAAACCAATTACTATCACCTGTGCATCTAGAAGCTGTGGAGTGGGAAGGTATGGTCACAGATCTTGAGAGATGGTCAGAAGAAATCAGAATGATATTAAATTGCCATATAGTTCATTAAAACATAGAAGTACCATGTGACCCAGCAATTTTGCTCCCAGCTATATACCCCTAAAATTGTAAAAAGCTCCTTAAACAAGTGCATGTACACACATATTCATAAGCAGCATTATTCACAAGTGTCACAAGGTAGAAATGACCCAAATGCCCATCATTGGATGAATACATAAACAAAACTGTGGTACATCCACACAGTGGAAAATTTTAGCTATAAGAAGGAATGAAGTACTAGCATGTGCTACAACTTGAAAAAAAAAAAAAAAAAAAACAACATGGTGAATATTAAAAACATGCTAAATTAAATAAACCAGACATTAAAGTTCCTTACTATATGATTCCATTTAAATAAAATCTCCTGAATAGGTAAATCCATAGAGAAGATTGGTGGTTGTCAGGGGCTGGGAGATGAGGGAAAGGAAGTTACTGCTTTTCAGATATAGGATTTCTTTTTGGAGTGGTGAAATTGTTTTGGAACTAGACAGAGCTGGTGTTTGCACAGCATCATGAATGTGGTAAATGCCAGCAAAGTGTTTACTTTGATGTGGTTAATTTTGTCATGTGTATTTCACCTCAATAGAAAAGAATCGCCATAGATGTCCCATGAAGTGATTACCCAGAATGCAGATAAAATGTATCACTATTATTCAAACTATAAAATGTGCGGTGGTTTTTTCAGAGTGGGAAAGTTGCAGACGAGGGGAGTTGGTCCTTGGAGGGTCAATAGCAGGGCTCCTGGGAGAGCCTGCTGAGGATGGCACACCCCAGGAGATATGGCCCATAGTTGGACTGAGCTTTGCACATGGAATCAAGGAAACTTGTTCCTCCCTCTGTCCATTCTCCTCTTCTTCCCCTACTGGATTCACTCCAGACAAAACTTCTATGAGTTCTCTGGCCTGAACGTGTTGTCCAGTATACTTTCAGTAGAGTAGAGGCAATGATCGGGAGTGGAAGTAACAGGAATTTTCTGCTAAGGACCAGCTTTTAGCTATGAACAAGGATTTGAGATGATGGGACACACCTGATGGGAATACAGGGACCCTTTCTTGTTTGGGTTCCTGCTCCTGGGCCACCTTTAGAACCTTGGGTTAGAATGCAGTACTTAGATGCCCTTGGCCCTGGGCTTGATCTCTGTGTGATCCAGATGCCTTATTTCTGTTGTCTTCGGTTCCCCTAAGATCTTATTCTGGCAGTGCACTGCCCTGGCACTCAAGCAGCTTAAAGACCACTTCTGGCTCTGATAGTCCCGCATGACTTTTACAAGTCCTTTCCCCTAAATTCACTTTGTTTCCCTCATCTTCAAAAGCATTAGTTCAAAAGGCCTGGTTTTCAAGATTAACAGATTATCAGGAACAGCATCTGGCTTTTAAGATAAGTTAGTTTTCAGGATAAGCACAACATGTTTTTTAGGAATCTGTGGAAGCTAAACCATTTCATCTTTTCCTCCAAGTAAATACCTAAAAAATTGAAAAGGCAGAATAACATATACAGCCATCCAAGACCCCTTCTCAGAAGAAAGCATTTAATATGATTGAGCTACTTTCTTTTTTTCTTCTAATTAAAGGTAAAATATTTATTTCTTCCGAGGAATGAGAAATTATGCTCCATTTGTGTACAATGTATCAAAATGCATTCTACTATCATGGATAACTAATTAGAACAAATTTTATAATTTACTTCTTAAAAGTAATTTTCTTTTTTGTTTTGTGATTGTGTGTGTTTCTTTTTTTTTATTCAAAGTACTTTCTTAATACTCTTATAGTTTCTTCCCTAAAAGATATGTGTTGTGTGTGTGTGTGTGTGTGTGTGTGTGTGTGTGTGTACATATACATATGTATGTATATATGTCCTGCAAAGCAATTCTGTCTGGTCCTTGAGATGTAAAATGTTACTTAATTAATAGGTGGAGGGGGTCAATTGTTCTCCAAGCACAGTGGCTCAATTGGCACTGACAGTTCAGACATTCCCGCTTAGCCTCACCTGTGACCAATATGACCCTCACAGATGAAAGACACACAGTAACCTGCAAATGCGCATCCTTCAGCTTAAAACTAGAACCACCAATTGGAAGGAGAAAAAAACAAGGAACATGAGAATGACCTATTCCACTCATTTCTGTTGTCTTCGGTTCCCCTAAGATCTTATTCTGTCAGTGCACTGCCCTGGCACTCAAGCGGCTTAAAGACTACTACTGGCTCTGATAGTCCCGCATGACTTTTACAAGTCCTTTCCCCTAAATTCACTTTGTTTCCCTCATCTTCAAAAGCATTAGTTCAAAAGGCCTGGTTTTCAAGATTAACAGATTAGGAAAAAATGACTGGGTATTCACTCTTTACTGGAGGGAAATAAGATGGTGGCTACCAGATGGAGACTGAAAATGAGCTACTAGGGCCAAAAAGCAAGTACAATTTTGGTAAAAGTAGACCAATTCTACAAGACTACACGTAAATTATGGCAGCTCATAAAAATATCTACTATGGAGTTTTGAGTGTTGTTGTATTCTTTGTAAAGCACTTCCTTTTTGGTCTCTCTTTCTTGTAAAGAAACACACAATAGTCTGTTTCAACTATATTCAGAGGAGTCCCCCAGAGGAGTGTTCTGTCCACAGTAGGGCCAGAGTGTTAAAAAAGGAATATGTGTGGGTCCTAATGATCACAGCAGTCACAATTGAAGTAGGAGACCATCAAGGGAAAGAACCCAAGAAGACTGACTCAACCCACTGGGGCACCCCTTTCTTTGCTTCCTCACAAATCAGCTTCCAGCCTGTTATGCTTGCCTTCAACGCTGGAGGGCTCTGTGCTGTGTTTTAATCAAATCTCCCTGCTCTCTTCCAGTGCCTTCCTGCCTTCTTAAAATACAAAGTCCTTTGTGAAGCCAAGGGAGGAGTAATCTTCCTGTACGGAGTGAGACTTCCATAGGTAAGCCAACAACTATCTCTCTCTCTCTCTCTCTCTCTCTCTCCAATCTCCATTTATGATGGTGGCTATATTTTTTAAATAAATAATTTTTTGCCTTCAAATAATTCTACCCTACTAACTCAAGAATTTCAGACTTGTCCCCAGTTGGAGTTTTCTTTT
The DNA here is from genome assembly GCA_025594165.1 of Tamias sibiricus. NCBI lineage: Eukaryota > Metazoa > Chordata > Mammalia > Rodentia > Sciuridae > Tamias > Tamias sibiricus. The sequence goes on from CM046667.1 coordinate 123,579,978, forward strand.
CCTGTCCACCAACCCCCCTCAGACATATTCCCAGGACTTGCCACCATGTAAACCTGTAATCTTTAATGCCACTATCAATATTGGTTTATAAAACAGAGGTATGCAACACATTGGAAAGAAAAATGGCACCTGTCAAATACCAAACCCTATGAAATGCCTGCACAAATTCACTTTTCACCTAGTAAATATCCAATTATTTTCCAGAATAGCTCTTTCCAGAATTCAAATATGTGTCCATTAATATTAAAAGTTTAGAGGTCTGGGAGAACAGGAAGGGGCTGATTAAAAGCAGACAGGGTTCATTATCTGGTTAATCACAATTCAGTATTTCCCACCCTTATCTACCTCTCCACCTCTCCACAACACAATGTTGTGCCTGAGAAAAGGTCACATAAAAATTCTGCAAATAAAAACTTATCCAATAACACCTCAAGGGCGGAGCTCTTAGTTTTAGAGGGTTGGGGATGGGTATCATTATAAAAATAATTTATTTCGTACCATTTCTGCTGAGAAAGAATCTCTTCCAAAATATTGTCTCTCATTCTATTGCAGAGTGGATGCCCAGTGTGCTTGTTAAAGTCAGGCTCTGCTTAAATATTAATCATAGAATATTACAAATTGAAAATGCCCCTTGGAAATCCCTTGCTTGTTTATTAGATGGAGAAACTGAGACCAAGAAGGTAAGGTATTTGCTGAAATTGCACCTCCAGATAGTGGCAGAGCTGGGACTAGGACACATAGTATTGCAGGCATTGTTGGTGTGTGGGGAAAGTGCCTAAAGGGGCCTGAGCTGCCTGAATTGTAGTTATTTCTCAATCCACTACATCTCCGTGGGCCACATGTTAATGGCTCATCTTTTATTGCTCCCTAAGAACATACTCAAAGGCCAAGCCAAAATGGTTATTTTAATGCAAAGCACATTAGGCCAGAAGGCAGAAGGAAGTGTCATCTCAGGCTGTTGGCTGCAGTTGCTGAGAAGGCTTTGCTTCAGGCCTTGGGAGACTGCTCATTCAGATGCTTGAGGTGCCCATGCCAAGGGAGGCCAGGCAAAAGGCTGAACGCTAGTCATGGCAGCTCTCACCCCTTCCTGGAGTCCAAAGCTGACAAGCAGGACAAGTAGAATTATGTGACATGCCCCTAGGAAGTGAGAAGCAGCCCTCTCAGTGTCATGAGGTTCCTCAGAAATCTTTTAGGGATTGAAAGTCTTCCAAAATGAGGTGACGGGCAAGATTTGATGAAAACCAGGGCATATGTTTTCAGCATGATTTGAAAATGTGTTTAAAACAGACACAAGGGGAACTGGCCTGAAAACAAGGACCAGTGAGTACATTCCCTTCAGATAGATCATCTATTTTTTTCCTTCCAGGACTACTTAAAACCATTTCCTGGGCCTTAAGCACATTGCTGGTACCACTGTAAAACCACGTGGCTGCTGGGGAAACAACACAGCATCTCCTCAAAAGAACTAACATAGAGTTACCATGTGACCCATCAATTACATTCTTAGGTGAATATTCGAGAAGTTTGAAAGCAGAGACTTAAACAGATATTTGCACACTTGTGTCCACTGGAATATTAGTCAAAATGCACAAAAGTTGGAAACAACACAACTGTTCATCATTAGATGAATGGATAAACAATAAATGGTATATCTATACTATGGAAACAGCCAATCTGGGAAAGCAGTATGGAGATTCCTAGGAAAACTTGGAGTGGAACCACCATTTGACCCAGCTATCCCACTCTTCAATCTATACCCAAAGGACTTAAAAACAGCTTACTGCAGGGACACAGCCACATCAATATTTATAGCAGCACAATTCACAATAGCTAAACTGTGGAACTAACCCAGATGCCCTTCAGTAGATGAATGGATAAAGAAAATCTGGTATATATACACAATGGAGTATTACTCAGCAATAAAAGAGAATAAAATCATGGCATTTGCAGGTAAATGGATGGAGTTGGAGAAAATAATGCTAAGTGAAGTTAGCCAATCCCCCCCCCAAAAAAAAAACCAAAGGTGGAATGATTTCTTTGCTATGATGATACTGAATTATAATGGCAAGGGAGGGGGGATGAGAGGAATGAAGGAATGTTAAATAGAACCAAGAGGAGGGAGGGGAGGGGAGGGGTCAAGGGGATAGGAATAATGGCAGAATAAGTTGGACATCAATACACTATGTACATATATAAAAACGCACATGTTGTGAAAATACTTTGTGTAAAACCAGTGACTTGAAAAACTGTGCTCTTTATATGTAATATGAAATGAATGGCACTCTGCAAGCATGTATAACAAATTAGAATAAATTTAAAAATTTTTAGAAAGAATAAAATACTAATAAATGCTCCTTAGAAACATTATGTTAAGTAAAAGAAGTCAGTCACAAATGATGCCATGTACATGAAATATCCAAAATTGGCAAATCCATAGACATAGAAAGCAGATTAGTAGTTGCCAGGAGCTGGGGGCCTGGGAAATGGTGAATAACTACCACTGCATACAAAGTTTCCTTTTGGAGTGATGAAAAATTTCTGGCATGACATGGTGGCGATGGTTATACACATTGCAAATGTATTTAGCATTGTTGAATAGTATGCTTTAAAATGGCTTAAATGGTAAATTCTATGTAGGTTTTGGGAAAAAAAAAAAACTCGCTCAAGCTTATCTCCTAAAAATTTGAGCAGTAGGGATCTATAGAGAGTGTCTCTGTAGGCAGTGGTTTTCCATCCTGGCTTCTCAGTAGAATCACCTAGGTAGCTTTTAGGACAAAAACAAAAACAAAAACCAGAGAGTCTGAATTCAAAAATTATTATTAGTTTTTTTATGCATTTTTAAAATTTATTTATTTGTTCTAATTTGTTGTACCTGATAGCAGAATGCATTTGAGTTCATAGTACATTATGACCATCCATCTACAGAACATTTTCATCATGTACAACAGAAACCCTGAATTCATTAGACCATAATTCCCTATTTCCAGCCATCCTCAGCCTCTGAGAACCACCATTATGATTTCTGTGTCTATGAATTTGACTACTTGTGGTACTTCAATGAGTGGAATCATACAGTTTCTGTCCTTTTGTGACTGGCTTATATTGCTTCACATATCTCCCAGATCCACCCATGTTGTAGCATGTGTCAGAGTTTTATTTCTTTTTAAGGCTGGATAATATTTCATTGTTTTATATATCATATTTTTTCATCCATTCACTATTGCTTCCACATTTAGACTATTGTGAATAATGCTGCTCTGAACATGGGTAAACAGATACCTATTTCAGTTTCCATTTTCAATTATTTTGGGTGCATTCCCGGAAGTAGAATTGTCAAATCATATGGTCATTCTATTTGAGATATTTTGAAGAACCATGGACTGTATTTCAGAGTGGCTGTACCAATTTACATTCCTACCATTATTGCACAAGTTTTCCAATGTCTCCACATCCTTGCTGACACTTTTTATTTTCTGTTTATTTACTTGATCATAGTCATCCTTATGGGAATGGAGTGATATCACATGTGATTAACTGCATACCTTCTCTTAGAGTTCTCATAGTCTTGCTTTCACACTACCCTAGTATCTGAAAAGATACTCTTACATTCATATCTAAACAAGTCAATATGTGGTTGGAAAGATGACTCTTGTGAAATTGTGCTTGAAGGAATGGAACCACCATTTTACTCAGCTACCCACTCCTCAGTTTATACCCAAAGGACTTAAAATCAGCATACTACAGTGACACAGGCACATCAATGTTTATAGCAGCTCAATTCACAATAGTTAAACTATGGAACTAGGTGCCCTTCAACATATGAATGGATAAAGAAACTGTGGTATATATACATAATGGAATATTACTCAGCCTTAAAGAAGAAGGAAATTATGGTATTTGTAGGTAAATGGGTGGAGCTGGAGAATATCATCCTAAGTGAAATAAGCCAGTCCCCAAAAAACAAAGGCCAAAATATTTTCTCTGATATGTGGATACTGATCCATATGGAGGAGGTGGCTAGGGAAGAATGGAGGAAGTTTGGATTGTGCAGAGGGGAGTGAGGGGAGGGGAAGGGGTGTGTGAGTGGGAAGGATGGTGGAATGAAAACACATCATTACACTATGTACATGTATGATTACATGACCAGTGTGATTCTGCATCATGTACAGCCAGAGAAATGAGAAGTTGTGCTCTATTTGTACACAAGGAGTTGAAATGTATTCTGCTGTCAGGTATAACTAATTAGAACAAACTTTTTAAAAATGAAAAAAATTGTGCTTGAAGAAACCAATGTTTCCCTCTACCATCCCTAGTCACACTTTTAATACAACCTACTTATGTTAATGAACCAAGATGTCCCACCTAGAATCTGACCCAGTTTCTGCTCACCACACCAGGACATTCCCATAGGCCCCACTAGTGCTTTTCCTACTAATTTAAGAAGGACTAAATCTATCCACCTTGCTTCCAGCTTGAAAAATGGTTACATGCCCTGATTGCCAATTGGGAGCCTCTAGAGACCTAAGGAGATAGATAAAAAGCTTCACTTCTTCCCAGATATTGTTCTACAAAAACTTGGACCTGGGCTCCTGAAAGGTTTCTTCATCTGCTGATGAGAAATTTCCTCTGGAGGAAACTAATTTTTATCTTTCTACCCAACCAGTTGCACAAAGGCTTCCTGGGAAGATGGGGAAAAGGAGGCAACAATATTCAGTATCATTTTGTTCTTGGGTTGTGGGATGATCAATAGACTAATGTCCAGTCTATGCTTCACTTTGGAGGCTATGCACATTCCCAACAAGGAAGAATCTGGAGAGAGAACAGGAAAAAGCCCAGCAGTAGCAAAGGCCCCAGTGGTCACTCACTCTTCCTCCTACCCCTCATCTCAACCCTATGACTCTCACCAGGGATGCCAATAACCATGTGATTACAGGTTCTCCTTGTTCAGGCCTCCTTCTCCACTCTATACCAACTTCTTCTGGAAAGTGTGCATGTATACACACACATGCATGTACCTCAGCCTTCAACACATGGAGATGCTATGTTAGTCAGCCCCGGCTACCATAACAAAATACCACAGAATGGGTGGCATAAACTGTAGATATTTATTTTCTCACAGTTTTGGAGGATGTAAGACTCAAGAACAAGTTTCCAGCAGGGTTGGATACTAGGGAGGGTTTTCTTCTTGGCTTCCAGATGGCTACTTTCTTGCTGTATCCTAACATGGCTGAGTAGGGATGGGTTTCTCTTGAAAAAAATTTTTTTTTTTTGCATCTTATTTTTTTAAGGACACATCCTATTGTATTTGAGACCCACACGTATGACCTCTTTTAAACTTAATTACCTCTTAATGACCCCATCTCCAGATATAGTCACATTGGGGTTTAGGGCTTAAACATATGGATTTTGCAGGGGGAGGGAGGACATAATTTAGTCCATAGCATTTGTTAAAGACACCCAGAGCTAGATAGTAGCTAAAGAGGTAAAAAACAGATTTTATTTTGAAAGTCTTGCAATAGAGAAAAAGAGACCTCAGTATAGATAGAATTGGTCTCACTTCTGAATGTAGTAAAGACATGGAAATTTATAGCCAAAGAACAGAATGGAGTGGTCAGTGGATGGAAAATTACTAAGAAGAGACATCAAGGGTAGGAAATTACTGCTATACTAACTTAACAGGATTCTTTAGTTGTTTTTTTTTTTTTCTTTTTATGATACTGGGGATTGAATCCAGGGCCTCACACATAGAAAGCAAGTTCTCTACCACTGAGCTACACCCACAGCCCTTAGCAGTATTCTTGCTAAAAGCAGGTCAGGATGACCACATGTCAACGGTTGGAGATCCTTGCTCAACTGACTTACCCAGATTCTGCTAAAACTGAATTCAACAAGGATAGGGATGGGAATAAGGACTAATCCAAAAGAAGGATTAGCTGGATGCAGTGGTGGACACCTGTAATCCCAGCAACTCAGAGGTTGAGGCAGGAGGATCACAAGTTTGGCCAGCTTTGACAGCCTAATGACACCCTATCTCAAACTTTAAAATGAAAAGGGCTGAAGATGTAACTGAGTGCTAAACCATCCATGAGTTCAATCCCTAGTGCCTAAGGAAAAAAAATAAGGTTCTGAATCCTGTATAAAGTTTAGTAAAGGAAAGAGTCTTAACCTCTTAGAACTACCAAATTCATGTCCTTCATATATGCAAAAAACATTCATTCCATCCTAACAGCCCCAAAGCCCATTCCAGCATCAGCTTTGAAGTCTATAATATCATCTAAGTATTATCCAAATCAGGTATGGAAGAGATTCATCCTGAGGCTAAATTCCTCTTTAGCTGTGAACCTGTGAAACCAGATGAGTTATGTGCTTCTAAAATACAGGGGTAGGGCAAGGATAGAAATTCCAATTCCCAACAAAGGAAACTCGAAAGGAAGAAACTGGGTAATGGGTCTCAAGCAAGTCTAAAATCTCAGAAGTCAAATTCCATTATATCTTTTTTTAAGTGTTTTAATTGTAGATGGACACAATACCTTTATTTTATTTTATGTGGTGCTGAGGTCTAGGCAAGCACTCTACCACTGAGCCACAACTGCAGCCCTACACTAGACCTTAAGGCTCAAGAATAATCATCTTTGGTTCAATATTCTGTCCTCCAGGTGCACTTGGGTGGCAGCATCACTCAATGTCCCTTCAGCTCTCTGCAAAAGTCCTGCCCACACAACTCTGTGAGGGCTGCCTTGGTCTTCAGGCACTGGGTAGGGCCATCCAGGCCCTGGAACTGGAGAGGCAAACCTGTTCTTTGAAACCAATGAAGAATCAGTCTTTCCTCTGGGCTTGTGGTAGGAGGGTCATCCCTGATTATCTCTGAATGGACTTTCTTGAAGACTGGTGTATCTTGCAGCCAAATCATTCTATGGTCAAGTCCTTAAAAATATCTAAGAACTCCAAAGGCCTGCCTTCATTCCTTCCAGCTTTCTCTGTCCCCTTCAATCCAAACTGACAGTGTCTTTACTGATATAATCCCACTTCATTTTTTGAAAATGTTTTTGTAGTTGTAGATGGACAGAATACTTTATTTTATTTATTTATTTTTATGTAGTACTGAGGATCAAACTTGGTGCTTCACATGTGCTAGGCAAGTGTTCTACCACTGAGCCACAACCCCAGCCATATAATCCCACTTCTATTCCTGGTTTCTACTGAAATGGCTGATTAAAAACCATGAGTCCCACCACAATCTTCTTATCAAATGTTGTTCAACTATAGCTTCAGTATTCTATTCAAAAAAGGTTCCATTTTTTCATGTTATGGACAGACTGAATTTTCAAATGTCTATTTTCTAATATTTTTCATTTATTTTTGCATAACAATTCCTCCTTCAATTCATTTCTCTCTTCTTGCATTTTACTATAAGTAGTCAGGCAAAACCAAGCCGATCCTTCAATATTTTGCCCAGAAATCTACTCAGCTCGATTTCTATCACTTTCAAGTTCTACCTTCTACAAAACAATGGAATGCAGTTCAGCCAAATTCACTGTGTCCTGATAACAAAGATTGCCTTTTTTCCAGTTTGCAATAACATGTTTCTCATTTGTTTTGTCTATATTTTGTCCATATTTCCATCATGTATCTCAAAACTCCAGCCTCTACCCATTACCATTTCTAAAGCCAAAGCCATTCTGAATTTTTAGGGTTTTGTTTTGTTTTTGTTTTGTTTTTGTTTTTGCTTTATTTTGTTTTATTTTAACCACAGCACTCCACTTAGTACGAAAATCTATATCAGTCTGCTTGGGCTACCAGTTATATCAAAATACCATAGACTGGTGGCAGACATTTATTTTCTTATGGTTTGGGGGTTAGAAAGTACCAGACCAAGGTTCTGATACCAGTGGGGATCTTGGCATCCCAAACAAAGAATTGAGCAAGACATGTAGAAGTAATAGGCAGAATGGAGACTTACTGAACGTACACTTCTCAGTAAGAGAGAGTATCTCTTATTTTTTAGTTGTAGGTGGACACCATACCTTTATTTTATTTTATTTTTATGTGGTGCTGAGGATCGAACCCAGGGCCTCGAACATGCTAGGCGAGCACTCTACCACTGAGCCACAACCCCAACCCCTCTTCCTCTTCTTATAAGCCATAAGCCTACAATATTAGGGCTCTACCCTAATGACCTCATTTAACCTTGATTACCTCCTGAAGACCCTATCTCCAGATAGTAATAATTTCAAGAGATATGGCTTTAGCCTGTGAATTTTGAGAGGCTGTAATTCAAACCTCAGGGGGTGTTCTGTTGGTTTCTCCTTCTATGCCTTGTAGTGGCTATAGGCAGATAGGCTCATTAAACATTGGCAGGACATCTCAGAGATTTTCCTTGGATCACAAGACCTCAATAGACCAAAAAATGGTTCCTGATATCTAAGCATTGCCATGCATACTGAGCCTTATCCACCCACCTAACAGTTGAGGGACCCTGAGAAAGAATACAAACAGGTTTGTATACACCATAGGCCTAAAGATTAAAAATTATAAGTGAAGGCAATAAACAGTCATATAAAATGTTCTATCTCCTATTTGACACATAAGCTTTTATAAAAGCAAAGCCAATAAATATGCATAAAGTGATGGTTTAATGCTATTGAAAGTCAGCACAACATACAAGATGACTGAATTTAATTATGATTGTGCATGTCTGGGTGATCTTTTGATGGGACAGCAATATTTGGATGAGTAATAACTAAGGACATACATAATTCAAGAATTATTTCATATTTATTCAATAAAATTTATTCTTGTTGCCTTCTTTTCAGCAAAATCAGTTTGTGTTTTATGCTACTATAATCAATATATTTCACATAACTTGTGGAATAGTCAATTATGACCTAAAGCAAAGATCAGTGAACTTTCTCTGTTAAGGGCCAGAGAGCAAAATTTGAAGCTTTGCAGGTGTTTTTTTGTTTTGTTTTTGTTTTATTTTGTTTTGTACCAGGGATTGAACCCAGGGGAGCTTAGCCCTTTTGTATAATTTATTTATAGACAGATTCTCACTAAGTTGCTTAAAGCCTTGCTAAGTTGTTGAAGCTGGGATTACAGGGGTGAGCTATAGCACCCGGCTGCTTTGCAGCTCTCATGGTCTCTGTCTTAACTACTCAACTCTGTTATTGTAGCACAAAATCTGTGATAATATGTAAACAAATTGGTATGTCTGTGTTCCAATAAAAGTGTATTTATAACATCAGGCAGCCCACTTGTGCCAACCCCGGAAATGAAGGATTAAAAAATAAAATGTAAAACATAAGCAAGATGGTAGACTATGAAATCCCAGTCCTTGTTGCCCCTGAAAACAATGATTTAACCACTACCCACCGATGAAAATAGCTCCAGGAAAGCTCTGGAGTACAATTTAAAACTTGCAGTGACTAAGAGAAGCAAAATAATACTGAGGATGACCACGCAGAAGATCATGGGGAGCATTTAACATGTGTCACCCCAACTACCAGCCTGGTACAACTCAGTGCCAAGAAGGATCCCCCTCAGCTGCAACAATTCCCTGCAGGGCAGGAGAGCCAAAGGTCTCTGGAAGCCCTTGCTATCCTCACAGATACCCATCACTTTGCCCCCAAGGATTCTACAGTCTTTGCTGATGCTGACCCCTTCTTATAGAGCTACCAGGAAGCCATACCACTGTACCTTACCAGAGCAGGAACCATCACTACACATCATTCCCCATCTCCAACCTCAGTATAACTGAGCAAAAAATCCTTTGCTCTGAACTCTGGTGTTGTCACCAACACATGCATGCCAGTGCCCCAGCCTTATAAGATATGCAGAAGGAATCCTTCAATTAAAACAAAATCATACTAAACAACAAAATGAAACCATGGAAAAGCATAAATTTTACTAGTAAAGGAAAAATATAAAAATATAGAATAATATACTATGATAAAAGTGGCATGTAAGTTATTTTCACCTTAAAATAAAAGACACAAATTGATTCATAGATACACAATACAAAAAGAAGTGAACTCTGGTTGAAGAACACATAGTGTGTGTTAGAAGAGAAGAAAAGTGTAGAATTTTTCTATGCGATTGAAGTTGTTACCAGCAATGTATTTTATGCAAGCCTTGAATTAATCAAAGAAAAAACTTATGATACACAAAAGACAAAGAGAAAAGAAAACAAATCACTACAAAATATTATCAAAGAGCCAAAAAAGAGGCTGAGGTTGTGGCTCAGTGGTAGAGTGCTTGCCCAGCACGTGTGAGGCACTGGGTTCGATTCTCAGCTCCACATAAAAGTAAATAAATAAATAAAGTTTAAAAAAGAGCAAAAGAAAACAGCAAAGGGAGCGGGGAAATACAATTGCAAATCAGACAAAAACAATTAACAAAATGGTAACTAGTAATCCTTAACTATCAATAATTACTTTCACTGTAAATGGATTAAACTCCTCAATCAAAAGGTATGGAATAGCTGAATAAAATAACAAGACTCAGTGATATGCTCTCTTATATTTAAAGTGAATATCTCTTAGATACTCACCTTAGATTTAAAGACACATAGACTGGGCTGGGGTTGTGGCTCAGTGGTAGAGCACTTGCCTAGCACATGTAAAGCACTGGGTTTAATCCTCAGCACCACATAAAAATAAATAAATAATGAAGTTATGATGTCCATCTACAACTAAAAATACTTTTAAAAATAGACATAGGCTGAAAGCAAAGGAATGGAAAAAGATATTCCAAGCAAATGATAACCAAAAGAAAGAAGAGGTAACCATACTTAGATCAGATGAAATAGATCATAAATCAAAAATAGTGTCTAAAGACAAAGCAATGATGAAATGGTCAATTCAACAGGGAGATATGACATTACATACACACACACACACACACACACACACACACACACAGCATCAGAGAAATTAAATATATAGAGCATATATTGACAGATCTGGAGAGAAATTGATAGCAATACAATAATAGTAGAGGACTCCCAAACCCCACTTACAATAATAGAACATGCAGTCATAAAATATATAAATGACTGACTTGAATAACAACAGATCAAATGAATCTAACAGAAATATTCAGTTTTCCATACAACATCAACATTATACTAATTCAATGGAATTATTTATTCTGCCTTAAAAAAGCAGATCCTGTCATTTGTGAAAACATGAATGAGCATTGATAATATTATGCTAAGTGAAATAAACCAGAAAAAAGTGGACAAATACTACATAAAACCACTTAGTTAAGGAATAAAAAAAAGTCAAACTCCCAGAAGCAGAGAATAAAATGCTTCTATCAGTAGCTAGGAGCAACAATGGGGAGATGTTGATCAAAGGGTATGAAGTTTCAGTTCTGCAAGATAAAGAAGTTCTGGAAACCTAATATATGGTAATGTAAATATAGTTAACCGTACTGTATTATATACTTGAAATTTGCTAAGAAGGTAGATTCTTTTTTTTAGGAAGTTTTTTTTTTAATATTTATTTATTTACTTTAGTTGTACACAGTGCAATGCATTTATGTTTACATGGTGCTGAGGATCGAACCCGGGCCGCGCACGTGCGAGGCGAGTGTTCTGGCGCTGAGCCACAGTCCCAGCCCTAAGAAGGTAGATTCTAAGTGTTCTCTTTCTTTCTCTCTCTCTCACACACACATACACACACGATGTAAATAATATCTTTAAAGATAATATAATAACCATTGGAAATCAATAAATAAAACGTAATTGTAGTAAATGCAAAAATTAAAACATTTTCATTAAAAATTTAAATGAATAATAAAATAATGGCATTTGCAGGTAAATGGATGAAGTTGGAGACTATAATGCTAAGTGAAATCAGTCAATCTCAAAAATCCAAATACAGAATGTTTCCTCTGATATAAGGAAGCCGATTCACAGTATTGTTGGGTCGGGGTACATAGGAGGATTAGAGGAACACTATAATGGTCAAAGGGAAGGGAGGGGAAGGGAGGGAGCAAGGGGGAAGGGGGAGAAAAAAAGAAAAACATGGTTGAATAAGATGGATATCATTATTCTAAATGCATGATTGAAGACTTGAATGCTACGAATATACTTTGTATACAAACTGTTTTGTGTAAAAGATGCTCTTTATGTGTAGTATGAACTGTAATACATAGTACTATAAATAAAAATTTTAAAAAATAAAAATTTAAATGAAATTCTTAAAATTATTCTCATGTCATATTTCTTCTTTAGCATTCAAAAGAGAAGACACAATATAAATGATGAAAAATAAATATCAAATTTAAAAGTAAAGTTATTTAAGTAGAGTTGAGTGGTTTTTTTTATTCAATTCTATCACATATATTTATAGACAAAAAGCTCTTTGCAATTCTAGCAATCCATGTCTGTTGGAATCAGGCTACATAGATACATATGACACCTAGTCCTATAAATTTACAAATTTAAAAGTAATATGAATCATTTAACATTGCAAAATATTTTTCAGACACCAAGTACAACTGTTGGGTATTCAGTGCTAATTTGTAAATACCTTTAGAACCAAAAATGGGAATCAAGACATGAACATTTGGCACTACTTAGAAACATCAATTTCTTATTTAAGAATCTATTATATTGCTTCATATGAATAGCATTTGATAAATGAATTGTCTTTTTAAAAACTAACCTCTCAGGGCTGCGGTTGTGGTTCAGTGATAAAATGCTTGCCTAGCATTTGTGAGGCACTGGTTTTGAACCTCAGCACCACATAAAATACATGAATAAATAAATAAATTTATTATTTACAAAAACTAACCCCTCAACTCCTTTCTGAATTCTAGTATAGTGTCCATCTTTGACACCAGCAGCCACCCAACCCAGAAATGTACACAATATTCTGACATAATTTTTTGTTGGAGCAGAAAATGAGCCCAGTGATATGAAAAGTGCTTCCATGGAATGTGACTAGAGTTCCTCATAAGAATAGATATTTATTGCCAGGTATGGTGGCACACGCCTGTAATCCTAGTTGCTTGGGAGGCTGAGGCAGGAGGATCCCAACTTCAAAGCCAACCTCAGCAACTTAGTGAGGTGCTAAGCAACTCATTGAGACCCTGTCTCTAAATAAAATACGAAAAGGGCTGGGGATGTAGCTCAGTGGTTAAGTGTCCCTCGGTTCAATCCCTGGTACCAAGAAACTAAAAAATAAAAATAGATATTTACTATTACAGGTCCTGAGTGACAGAAGCACATTTGTGTTTATTCATTTCTTCATTCATCTCTTCAGTTTTTGAGTTATAAACAACTGTGCTCTAGAACTGGCTCATACAGGCTTTCTTCCCAACTGTGGGTTTAGTGTCATCACATAGGTAGCTGGAAATCTGGCTGCAGTAGCACTCTTTATACCATGGAATTCAGCAAATGCTGAAAATCAAAGTTTTTTTTTTTCCTCTCAGAGAGCCATATGTTAAACATTTACCATCACACCAGTGGATGGGGGGGGGGGTGGTCCTTTAATGGCGGGGCAGAAGCCCTTCTTGTTGGAGTGTAGGAACAGTGTTTGCCTTATAAGGACTGGCTACATAATTCATGAGAATGGATGCAAAATAAAAATATGGAGCCCCTTGTTCAAAAATAGAAATAATTTAAGGTAGTTATAATGGAACATTCACTGCTCAGCCCTTCTGAGGGTGAGGACCTTAGTGACTTCCCGGGTCCCATGCTCCTAAAGCCAGCCTTGGGTCTCAGCAATGCTTTTTTAAGTATTGGTTGATACATGATCCCTCCCAAGAGATCCTGGCCCCTATGTTGCTGAACATTGAGGAGGGGATGGGCAGGGGATACTGAAGGATCCAGGAGTTTGCCCCAGGGCTCAGGAAACTGATGATGTATCCAACTCCTTTACAGAGCAAAGCTACCACTGAGTACCTAGATGAATATGGGAGGACGCATTTTAGAAGAGATTTTCCTAACTTTTCATCACAGAGGAGTTATATACATGCTAGCCAAATAATAGAGACCCCTTTGGCTAGTGGAACAGAGAAGGGCCTAGCAAAGAGATAATTCAAAATCATTGCTGTGTGACTCGGAGAGAGTTGCTACACCTTTCTGTGCCTCAGTATCATTTTTTTTCTTTTTGCAGTAGTGGTGATTACATCCAGGGCCTCACACATACTAGGCAAGAAGCCTGCCATTGAGCTACATCCCCATCACTGTGCCTTTGTGTCTTCACCAAGAATATAAATGTGGAAGCTTGGGAAGTGTTCTGTAAAGTCCTACCCCTTAGTTTGCACCCAACAATTTGAGCATGATTTCGTCTTCAGTTCAGATTTTGTTTTTGTCAATACATGTTATTATCACAATTTCTCTTCAGGAATTCAAGACCTTCCAGGAATCCTCAGGGCTCAAAGGGAAGGCAAGTTTGGAAAAAAACAACCCCTCTGGCCCTTCAGGGTACTTGAAAGAAGGCTGTAGGATGGGCTGGGTGCTTTCCCTTCTGGACCTCAGGCCAAGCCCTTTTATGTGGTATTGTTTGGATGAGATTCCTGAGCTCCTCTTGGGGAATATCAGGGAACATGCCCAAGGCCCAGGACTTTTTGGGATTGGCAGTTGGGGGGTGCACTGAATTTGATGCTAAAGAAAATAACTCTGCTTTGGAGAAGGAGGGACATGAGAGCTCTCTTTAGCTATCTGCAGAGCCACTCTGGGGAAGAAAGCACATACGGGAACTTTGTAGAGGAGAAAATGAGGAGCAGCAGGTGGAAGTCACACAGCCACTGATTGTCCCTCAATTTAAGAAAGGCCCTGCTAGTAACAAAAGTGGTTCAATCAAGGAAGGAACTGTTCAGGCAGGAGTGAGCAGGGAGGATTCAAGCAGAGGCCATGTGTCTATCTGTCAGGATACTACCCAAACTTTTATTGGCCAGATGGACAACTTGGATAGGTGGTTTTCCCAAAGACCCTTTTGAAAAAAATTTTTTTAGATGTTAATGGACCTTTCTTTTTATTCATTTATTTATATGTGGTGCTGAGAATAGAACCCAGTGCCTCACACATGCTAGGCAAGGGCTCTACCACTGAGCCCCAGCCCCAGCCCCCAAAGATCCTTTTTACTCTATAGAACTCTCTACAAATGCATGAGAACATCATCCAATTCAAGTAGGCTGAATCTCACAGGGTTTCCACAAAATTTTAAAAATCTCATTACTGTGATGCTGGTCACTTTGGGATTATGTGATTGTCTTTCCTTTGGCATGCTCAAAACATTTTACACCTCTTTTCTGTCATCTCACCTGGTAGGCAAGGCATGATTCTACACTGATTTTGAAACAAAGATTCCCAGAAGGTGTGACTTCCCAGAGCTCATATTGAATTTCGGGGGGGGGGGGGGGCGGGGCAGGGAATGGATCTGAAGCAGAGCTCAGGTTTCCTGATTCCTAGCCCACACAATAAGGAACATGCTCCATTGCTCTGGGAGGGAAGAGGCTCACTTGACCAATTTGGAAATCCTCTTACTGTGTTGAGATGACTAGAAAACAGAATGTGAACTTTCTAAGTTCAAAGTCTATTTCCTAGTGGGGAAAATAAACATCTGGTTCATAGTTAAATAAGATGGATCCTAAGGGATCTTTGACAATGAATTGCTTTTCTAAATCTGCCTTTCGGTAATTGAAACATGCATGCTTTAGAAGCATATGGATTGAATGTACAAAACCCCAGGGATGCTATTGGATTGGTGTACAATGAGGGAATCTTAGAATAATGGGGTAGAAGGGATTTTTGAAGGGTTGGTGGTCTAGTCTGTCTTCTTCTTTGCCTGACAATTTTGCCTCCATCTAGCAAGGAAAGTATCAGCACCTGTTGTGTTGGGTGGCAGTTAACTAAAGACAGGCCAGGAATAAGTAGAGTTTCAGCAAGATAGTCATACTATTCTGAAGAACAAAATATCCTATGGGCTAACTAACCCTGATTTGGTGACAATTCAACGATGGGGAAAATCAAGAGGGCCACATCAATTTGCATCAAATCTCACTGTCTTCTGGGAAATAGAACAACCATTTTGCACACTGAGTATCATAATATGGGGTTGGGGTGGGAAGAGCAGGGGAGGTGCACAATGCACATGGACAGGAATCCCTCACATAAGTGTCTTGCTGTTAATGGAGTCTTCTGATTAGTGTTTTCTGGGTTACCCATTTTGCATTCGTTAAACCTTTCTGAAACAAAATGTCCCCTTATCAGAGTCCCTAGAAATGCCTGTTCAATTTCTCTGAGCATGTGTATGTGTGTTAAGTTCCCATCAGTAGAAGCTTCTAAAGACAGCCCTTTACTGACCATAAGCTGTCAGTATTATAGCCAGACCATCAGTGGTAGTGTAGCAGGAAATGAGAGTCAGGACACCGATTCTGGAAGCAACACTTTATGAGGGGCACCACAGCCCAGAGGGATAATTCCCAAAGCCTGAGCCCCAAGCACAGAGGGGCTTTACTTTTATACATAAGCAAGTTTTGGGTACATCAAGGCAAGGGAGTTGGTGCAATTCTATTGGAGATTGTGTTCTGCATTCCTTATATGGGTACGAGTTTGTCAACAACCTAGGGACTTTGAGCTCATACAGCTTAGGGACTTTTACTGCACTAAGCCTAAGGGGGACTGTTCTGTCCCGGTTGTTTGTTTCCTGCTTCTGCTACTGTGGTTCTTTTACAGGTACCTGTTACCCACTGCAAACCTCTATGGTGAAATGTCAGTAAGCAGAGCTGCCGTGTGTCAGACTGGAAAACCACAGCCTTTCAGCTCTTAAACTGCTAAGGTTCCCATTTTGTTCTAACACAGTAATGTCAGCTCACATGGAAAGAAGCTTACAAAGACTCAAATCTAGGCTGCCCCTTGTAGCCCTGGCTGAATAGAAGCATGTTTGGGGGAAAATGAAATACTTTCTCCCACCTTTCAAAGGGGGCAGAAAGCAGATTGGTTTCAAGAATGCAGGAGAACTGAAAAGAATTTCAACAAGAAGGTTCGACTAGAAGCATACAGAGCTATAGCTATTTTAGAAAAACAATCATGCAATTGCAAAGCACGAACACAGACTTTTAAAACTTGGTAAAATGTAAAATCCAAAGTAAGTACAACTGTGTCTTTTAACTCAAAGAATAAATATAGATTACTGGCTAAGAATATATTTTGCTATATTCTTTTCTATAACAGGAAACAAATTAGAAAGCTTTAAGTGTTTTGATCAAATGAGAGGTATTTTTAAGTATAATGGAGCATTATATAGCTATTTTTACAAAATGAAACCTGAGTGAACAGTATACAGAAATTCTTTGAAATATTTTTGCATCTAAGTTTGAAGTTATTTCAAAATATGGTTTTTTGAAGGACAATATAAATGGTCACCAAAATACATTAACAAGAAAGTTCCAAGAAGCACTACTCATAATAATTCCAAACTGAAATCAGCCCATATATCCATCAGAGGTAAAATGGAAAAATAAAGTATCATATCTCAATGGCATGGAATACTATAAAGCAATGAAAAAGGATAAAGTATGGCTACACACAACAATCTGGATGAATTTCAGACATGCTGTTGAATGAAAGAAGAAAAATACAAAAATGTATATTGTGTGATTCCATTTAAATAAAGTTGAGTGGGCAGGGGTTGTGGCTCAGTGGTAGAATTCTTGCCTGGCATGTGTGAGGCACTGGGTTTGATCCCTGGCACCACAAAAAAAATTACAAAAAAAAAGTTGAATAAAAGGCAGAATTAATCTATGATGATGAAGAACAGAACAGAACTTTCCTTGAGGCAGGGGTATTGACTGGGGTGGAGTAATTTCTAGAATCATAAAAATTCATGGAACTATATAGGGAAGCATTTGAGTACTTGACTGGATGTGAATTATACCTAAATAAACCAAAAATTGAATTTCAAAAATTAAAAGAAAAGGAACAAAATACTTGCTCTTCTTCCCCTATTTTGCCATTCCTTGGATCTGCTGCTTCATACCTATTCTCTTCTGTGTTTTGGGTTCCAACAATGAAAGCAGGTATTTCTCCCCATACAGATGAGGAGACAATGCTCTGGTATGTCTGCTTCACAGGTAGCAAGCTCCCAGAGGACAAGGGGCATACAGTCAGCATCTCATCACTAGTACATGGCAGATACCTGGCCTCACATTTGGAAACCCCACTTCAGCCATTCCCTGGCTCTGCCCCTCCCAGAAGCAAGAATCCACTAGACCAAAGGAGCATTCCCTACCAGAGCCCATACACTCTTTCTAGTCTATAATCTGTCTACTTAAGGCCTAGGAAGTCCCTGCAGGCTTCTTTCCCCAGTCCATCCTCTCAAGGTGGGGAATGCATCACCAGTGAGAAACCCCTTTGACAGGGGGTCAGGTCATCCACCTGCAAGTGTGTAAAGCCGCTCATGGTCCCCGATGGAATTGGGATGGAAGAGAAGGAGGCCACGGAGTCAGGATGCTGCCTGGTGAGCAAGAACTGATCCACCTATGCTATCATGTTTCCATATGAAACTGAGGAATCCAAGAATTGTAAACTTGAACCTGGGCTTTTGGATCATTATGAAGATATGCTTTATTTTTTAAAATAGCAGGACAGAGAACACTTTATTAAACAGTGTTGGTTTAATTTATCACTTGCCAATCTTTAGATGTATGGTAGTTTGGACCCCCTTTGTACATTTGCCCAGCCCACACAGGGCCAGGCTTGTCTGACACAGAGTAACTATTCAATATGTAATTAACTTAATGAATCTCATAGGCTGCTTCTCTCATTTCAGATTTGCATCTCTAAGTCTAACTATGTCCACATTATGAAATCCTATCTGCTTATTCCCAAACAATTCATATCTCTGATATGGCTCAATTCTTTTGTACTTGGGATTGAGCCCAGAGGTACTTTGCCACTGAGCTACATCCCCAGCATTTTTTTTTTTTTTTTGAGACTGTGTCTTGCTAAGTTGCCTAGGCTGGCCTCCAACTTGTAATCCTCCTGTCTTAGCCTCTCATATCACTGGAATTACAGGTGTGCACCACCACATCTGGCTCAATCAACCTAACCTGCATATTCTTCCAACCTCCTCCCAGAAGCACAAAGACAGATATGATGACTAAAGTTCTGCTGGAATTTCTGTCAGTCACCTTCAGGAACTATTCTAGCCTGGAACTGGATTTCTAGTCCCCACTTTTTTTTTTCCAGTGCTGGGGATTGAACCTAGGGCCCTGCACATGCTAGGTAAGTGCTCTATCACTGAGCCATGTCTCCAGCCCCCTATCCACACTTCATGATCCTCTATGAAGGATCTGTGAAGTCTATGAAGTCATACAAAGACCTTTTTTTTTCTTTTACTGGCATTCAAAGGCTTTAAACAGATGGTTTCTGGCTGCTGATCCTCTAACCTCTAAGCAAGGCAGGCTTTCCTGGGCTCTTGATGGGTAGTCATAGGTGTGGGCGCATGTGCAAAGCATGCATTTTAATAGCAATCTTTGAGGTGATGATAGACAGATGGTGGCAGAGTGTAGAAAGGAAAATATTTGCAGTAGAGGACCCAGAATGTGTACAGATGCAGAGGCAGAATGAAATGTCTGGGAATGAAAAAATTAAATGACTGGAGAAATGACAGGAAGCAGAAGAGCTTGATTAAAGCAGAGGGTTATGCAAAGGGATAAGTTTGGTTCACAGGCATGTCCCCAGAACATACCCACTGGGTGGCACATAATAGATATAATAAATAATGAAATGAATGAAAAAGTATTAAATGAATCACTAAGGTAGTGAATACAGTTGTAAAAAGAGAGAGAGATGGGTTGAGGTATTTGGACTCAGTGCTAGAGGCAACAGAGAGCCATTGAAAGTTCTTGAACAGAAGAGTGACTTGCTAAATGAAGTGTTTTAGGAAAATATATCTGACATAAAGGAGCTATTATAGATAAGGAAGTCAGCAATAGAAGACTCTACTTATTCACTGTGCTGTCCCCAGTGTCGTGTATCACTCCCATGTTTTTTATTAAATGAAATCTTAAAACTGGAGGAAAAGGAGTGATTACCAGTTGTCATTCAGTATCCCACATATATGAATTTGCATTAGCTCCTCGTTGGAATGCCTGGATTTGTGGACAAGTTCCATATGCCACATAAAAGGTTTTGCATGATGAGGGAGCCCTTGGCTTTAATGCTGTCCAGTGGTGGAATGAAACCCATGATACAGAAAGGTGTTTATGTCCCATTGCCTGGGACCTCTTCTCCCTTGCAATCTGAATCACGAAATTCACTTCAGAGCCAAACCTTTTGTATCAAACATTGGATTCTGAAGATAAAACCTTCCCCCAGGACCAATCTGCAAATGCACAACAAATTCCAACAGGAATATTCTATGAATTTCTCAAATTGTTAAGAGCTCCCCACCCAATTTACCCGAGCTAATAGAATTGGCTCGTATTCTAGTATTTGCACTGGAGCACACACACAGCTCAACCAAAAGAAGGAGATACAAACAGATGTGTTTTCTGGTAGTGCAGTGAAAGTTGCCCATGATCCAGAGCAGACGTAGGGTGGCTTTAGTTCTCCTAGCCCAGAGACCAAGTTAATAATAAGAGCATCTACCATATACTAAGCACTTACTATAGGCCAGGCCCCATGGGACACTTTGTGGATGTTATCTAAATCCACCTGTGAAGTAGGGATTTTGCCATCTAATTTTGCAGAAAAGGCAACAAAGGTGTTAAATAACTCAGAAATTCTAGAACTAGGACTCAGACCCCAAATCACACTAGTTACCCAGGGACTGTTGCTTACTAACTATAACAACTTCAGAAGGTCACTTATGCTATTTCCGCATCATTTAAGCACTTAATAAGTAGTAGCAGTCATTTTTGGATTTTTTGAGATACATTTGACAGTTAAAAATTATGTGTCAGGAGACTGAGGCAGGAGGATCACAAGTTCAAAGCCAGCTTCAGCAACTAAGCAAGGCCCTTAAGCAACTCAGCTAATCCCTGTCTCAATATAAAATATAAAAAAGGTCTGGAGATGTAGCTCAGTGATTAAGCACTCCTGGTACCCCCCCAAAAAAATTATATGTATTAAGGTGTACAACTAAAGATCTTGATATACATATACATGGCAAAATCAGCACCACAACTAAGCTAATTAAGATATTCATCACCTTACATAGTCACTAGTTTCTTTTTGTGGTATAAACACTTAAAATGAACCTTCTTAGCATATATCAAGTATGTAATACAGTATTGTTACATATAGGCACTATGTCACACACCAGATCACTACAGTTTTTTCATCTAGCATAACCAAAACTTTATACCCAGTGTTGTCTAATGAACAACATCTCCTCATTTCCCCTACCCCAGCCCCTAGTAACCATTATTATACTATCTGCCCATAGCAGTTTGGCTATTTTAGTCTCCATATATAAGTGCGATCATACAGTA
Source organism: Tamias sibiricus (assembly GCA_025594165.1). NCBI lineage: Eukaryota > Metazoa > Chordata > Mammalia > Rodentia > Sciuridae > Tamias > Tamias sibiricus. The sequence continues at coordinate 123,601,428 of CM046667.1, forward strand.
CCTGTCTTTCTGTGTCTGACTTATTTCACTTAGCATAATATCTACCAGGTTCTTCCATGTTGGCACAAATGGCAGAATGTCCTTCTTTTTAAAGGCTGAGTAATATCACACATGCATGTTTGGGCGTGCGCACACACACACACACACACACACACCAAATATTTTTGTCCATTCATCCATTGTCCAAACTCTTTGCCACTAGACTAGGCCTTCTGGGTTCCACTATTAGGCACCATCAATAGATACTGGCTCCTTCACTCAGGTTGGATGGTTATAATGCAGTGGGCACAAACACTAACAGTGCTAATGCAGATAAAACTACATCTACTCTCTGGACTTTCTAAATCCTGGGCAGTATCCTGAGAACCTGGATTTCCAAAAGTATCTTCTAGATAAAGACAAACAAGCAAGAAAGAACAAGGAAGGAAACTAAAGGAATGGTTAGAGATAACATAAGAACAAGAGTCATTCGCCATACATTATTGTAATGAAAAGCAAAAATCCAGCCCAGTCCAGTCTGTGTGGGCAAACAGCCAGAGCTGAGCTCACCACACATAGCTACCACACCCACCAAACTTGGAAGCCCACAAGAGAAACAATTTCATCAAGCCAACCATAGCCATTTGACCTAGGTGTTTGGGCCTATGTGGGTATTTTTCTGTCCAAACTTGAAAAAAGATGCACTACTCCCCTCTGCCTGCAAATTCTACCCAAGTAGAAAAGGCCCTTCATCTTCCTATGTCAATTTTGAATAATTTTCATAAACTAGATACACTTCATGCCTGAGACCAATTACTACCTTAGGCTCAGGTTCTCAGGAAATCAGGGACATTATTGTTTTGTGAATTAGCATTTGCTTATTACATGGAATTCATAAATAAGTATGACTTGAAGAAATGTGTTAATCAGATTTACATCACTGTGAACAAACTTACCTGACAAGAACAACTTACAGGAGGAAAAGTTTATGTTGGGCCCATGGTTACAGAGATTCAGTCCATGGTCAGCTGGCCCTATTGCTGTGGGCCTGAGGTGAGGCTAAACATCATGGTGGAAGGGCATGGCAAAGGAAAGCTGCTCTATTCATGGCAGCCAGGAAGCAGAGAGAGAGGAAGGATGCAGGAGCCCTGTTTGGGGAGATGGCTTGAATTGCGGTTGACTATGAGCCGTGGAGATTTGGACATTGTCGCCTTCCGTAGTCTCACGGGACTTGTCCCGGGATCTCGAGTGACTTGGCCGAAATTGCTGATCGGGTCAGCGCCATTTTGGTGTGTGTGTGTGGCGTGTGTTAGTCGTTGTTAGAACCAGAGAGAAAAGTTATCAGAATAAAAAGCTGTTTGTCTCCAGTTTGCCTCTGAACTTCTTCCCGTGGCTCCGTTGCTCCAAGCGCTTCAGGCGGCAACAGGAGGGGGAAGGGGTCACAGGGAAGACGAACCCTTCCAGCACATGCCCTCAGTGACCCACCACCTCCAGCCAGACCCTACCTACAGTTACCACTTAGTCAGTCCATTCAAACTAGGATGGATTGATTAGGTTTCAGCTCTCACAATCCAATCATTTCACCTCTGAATATTCCTGCATTAGCAGTAACTTTGGGGGATACCTCACATACAAACCATAACAAAAGGTAAGTATCACATCAGTTATGATGATTCCAGACCATGGATGGCAGATCATAATGGCAGAGAGGTAGGGCCGGCTAGCAGGAATGATTTAGCATATATTTTTTCTCAGGCGTGATCTTCTCAAAATGGTGGCATTTTGCTCACTTCTTCCTTCCTTCTTTCTCTGTATCTATTTCATCTGTATATATTTCAGGGCTCAACCTGACTCTCTCTACTTTCTGGAAGCCCCTCCCCCAGCCCCCGTCCTCCTGCTGTAGTCTTCCTTATTTGAACAACTATCATTCACTACATCAGGCTATTTCTGCTCCAGTTTTCTAAGGCTAGTATTGACACTAGTCACTCTCTTCTTAGCTCTGCATAAATTCATGTCTTTTCATCCCATTTAGTCCTTAAAGTCTATAATTGTGTAGTTCTAAAAAATTATGATTTGGGCTGGGGTGGTGGCTCAGCGGTAGAGCGCTCACCTAGTGCGTGTGCGCGGCCCGGGTTCGATCCTCAGCACCACGTAAACATAAAATGCATTGCATTGTGTACAACTAAAGCAAATAAATAAATCTTTAAAAAATTATGATTTATCGCTAATGTTTTCAAACATGCTTCAAGATGTCTGTGTACTTTGTCTTAGAATTACTTGTGTTTTTCACAGAATTTCACACAGTTATCCCTAAATAAAGTCAAAAAATGTTGTTGAATGTTGGAATGAATCAGGGAATCAGCCACTGACCCATAAAAATCCAATATATGGGCTTGGGGCCTTAGCTTATGCTGCAAGGTAAAGGAAGGTCTCTGCCCTGCCCTGTGTACTCTAAGCTAAACACACACAGCACAGGCAGGTGTGACCCCAGAGTCCCCAGCACAGCATAGGAAGTGCATTCAAGAGACTGGAGAATCCAAGAAGAATCACCAGATTTTGTAAGTAACCACCTTCTCCATGACTTATATTATTAAGGACTTTAAAACAAACATATAGATATCAATATCCACATCTCCCTTTAAGCAAACACCTGGGTTTACACAATTAGTAAAGCCTCCTTGTTATTCCTCAAACACATTAAGAGCTCTCCTTCCTCAGCATCTTTTACTTAATCTTCCCTCTGCTGGAAAGCTCTTTCTTTGAATAGCCCCATGACTCCCTCTCAGTTTATTTTTCTTTATTTGATTATTTCTTTTCTTTTCTTCCTTCCTTCCTTTCTTCCTTTCTTTCTTTTTTTTCTTTTTCTTTCTTTCTTTCTTCCTTCCTTTCTTTCTTTCTCTCTCTCTCTCTCTCTCTCTCTCTCTCTCTCTCTCTCTCTCTCTCTCTCTTCTTTCTTTCTTTTACCAGGGATTGAACCTAGAGGTGCTCAACTACTAAGCCATATCCTCAGCCCTTTTTATATTTTAGTTTGAGACAGGGTCTTGCTTAGTTGCTTAGGGCCTCGCTAAGTTGCTGAGGCTGGCTTTGAACCTGGGATCCTTCTAAGGCCTCCCAAGTCACTGCGATTATACACATGCACCACTGTGCCTGGCCCACTCTCAAATTCTTAAGCTTTCAGGTCTCTCTTTAACTGATAGGTCCTGTATGAGGCCTTCCCTGACCACTCTGCTCCCAAATCTTTCTATCCATCTATCCTGTTTGAGTTTTTCCTTAGAATTCTTTGCCACTTGACTTAATATGTATTAATCATTTGTTTATTGATTCTCTCCCTTGTTCAGAATGTAAGCTCTATATGATGGAAGTGATATTTTCTGTCTTATTCACCATGTTTCCAACACTTACCACAAACCCTGGCATGTAATAGATGTTCAATAAATATTTGTAGAATGAATGAATGAGAGGAAAATTTAGTTGTAACAGGATTTATCTTTGGAGTCTTCAATACTGCTCCTGTAACTACATTTAAAACATTTAAAATTCTTTTTCTTAGTACCAGAGATTGCATGCAGGGGCAATTTACTATTGAGCCAAACCCCTATCTCTTTTTATTTTTTATTTTGACACAGGACCTTGCTAAGTTGCTGAGGCTGGCTTTGAACTCACAATCCTCTTGTCTCAGCCTCCTGAGCCTCTGGGATTACAGGCATATGTCACCACGCCTGGCTGTATTTTAAGAGTTTTACACAGGGCAGTTTATTTAATCTCTAAACAAATTGTATAAGGGAGTACTGTTTAAATCCCCATTTTACAAGTAAACTGAATGTTCTGGAAGTTAAGCATCTTACCGAAAATTACAGCTAGTATCATGATATGACTGTTTTGACATAAGCCATATCTGGGGTGGGGTGAAAGGGAGTGGATAACCATTAAAGAAGTGGAAAACCAACTTGGCTAACAACAACAGAGCAATCCTCTAGACTGGTCCCAGGAGCAAATCCAAACAACACACTTTTCTCAGTCATTTTGCATATCATTGCTTTCTTCAAGGCCCAAGCACATTTAACCTCTTCTCTGAAGCCTTTTTTGATTTCATGTTCCCTCACCCTTAACAGAGATGGCCAATAGAGGTGATCATATCAGATGGGGACCACAAAGGCCAAACCATTCTTTAGTGGCATAAGATTGGAGCCCCAGTCTAAATGCAAAATTCATGCTCTTTTCCATGTAACAATTTAATTACACATCACCACCAAGTCTCTGGAGTAGACAGTGAAGCACACCAAGGAAGGGTCATTCTTTCTGCTGGCCATGGCCCTTCTGCTCTCCATTCCTTTACCTTTATCTTACAGTAACTCAGCAGCAGCAATACTCAGAATTTTCTCCTGAGGGTCAGCAAAAACAGAAGGCTGGGCAAGAAGGGAATGCATTACAGGTAGGGGCTGTACAGGTAGAAGGTCCTTGGTGCAGTTCTAGATGTAGCTTGGCCAATTCTGGAGGTGTCCTCAGGATCCCCTTGGCAGGATAACTTTGCCTGGCCCTTGTTAAGTTGGACATCACCTTTTCAGTGGTGTGCTGCAGGGCTGATCTTTCCCACTGTGGCTATCCAGGAAGGTGACTTCCGGAATCCAAATCTATATTTCTTCTCCAGAATCTACTAGACTACCCCAAGTTTCTTTCTTCTTCTAACACTCCATCCATCTCCAAACCCCATGGCCTGCCTCAGAACCTCTTTCGTTTATTATTGTCTCGGTTCTTCTGGTGGCTACAAACCCAAGTGCTTGAAGTTGTCAACCTGATTATCATCCAGGGCCCATAACTTCCCAAATGTGTACTAGCAGAAGAGGGTGTATGAAAGGAGAGGACTGTTATGAAAGTAAATAAAAGAGGCTTGGGAGCTGGGCATGGTCGTGCATGCCTGTAATCCCAGAAATTGGGGAGGCTGAGGCAGGAGGATTGCATGTTCAAAGACAGCCTAAGCAAGGCCCTCAGCAACTTAGAGAGATCCTGTTTCTAAATAAAAAATAAAAAATTCTGTGAACCAGTACATAGGAGGATTAGAGGAACACTATAGTGGTCAAAGGGAAGGGAGGGAGCAAGGGGGAAAGGGGAGAAAAAAAAGAAAAAATGGTTGAATAAGATGGATGTCATTATTCTAAATGCATGATTGAAGACTTGAATGCTACGAATATACTTTGTATGCAAACTGTTTTGTGTAAAAAGATGCTCTTTATGTGTAGTATGAACTGTAATACATACTACTACTATAAAAAAATTTTTTTTTTAAAAGTTCTGGGCATGTGGCTCAGTGGTTGAGCACCCGTGAATTCAATCCCTAGTGCCAAAATCAAACCAACAACATGGGGAAAAAAAGAGACTTGGGAAACATGTACTCTGTAGGGTAAAATTCTCTAGCCAGGGTTCTCAGTATGTGCATCATGGCCATCGGTGTCACAATTGCACAGGAAGTTTATAAAAAATAGAGAATCTAGCTGGGCATGGTGCCACATGCCTGTAAACCTAGTGATTGGGCAGGCTGAGGCAGGAGGACTGCAAGTTTGAGGCCAACCTCGGCAACTTAGTGAGGCCCTGTCTCAAAATAAAAAAATAAAAAGGGCCTGGAATGTAGTTCAGTGGTAGAGCACCCCTTGGTTCAACATCCAGTACCAAAAAACAAAGAACAAAAGAAAAAAGAATCTCAGGCCCCAAGCCCAGACCTACTGAATCTGCATTTTAACAAGCTCCCAGATGATTAAATGCATTAAAATTAGAGACCCACTGTCTTTATCAATGTCAACTGCTTAAAGCCAAGGCACATCTGAATCACTTGGAGGAACTCAGAAAACAATATTGAATCCTGAGTCCCACACCTGGTGATTGTGATTCACTTGGTTTGAAGTAGGCCTGGGCATTTGAAAATTTTCAGTTTTTCCAGATGATGTTAATAAGCAGCCAAAGTCAGCTTGGGCACACTAGATTGGAGCAAGTATGTCCAGTCACCTAGATAGGAATTCCTCCATTGAAGTTTGTTTTACATACCTATATCAATATATAAGTTTAAATTATGAAAAATTTCTACTAGACCTGAATGTAAAGCAACATCTTCTAGACAGATGTGGGATTCTATTGGGGGTGGGGTGGGCTGACTAGTCCAGTGGGGGAAATGATTACATCAAGTCACTCAATTGCCTGATCACCCTCAAATATGGTCCCAGCTATATCCTGGGCACAGATAACCTGGCAGTGAATACCCTTAGCCCTGTGGCATTTGTCCCCTTCAAGTTTGATCCTCTCAGTTGGGCTCATTGAAGCTCTCTTAAGATTTGGTGGTTTATATTAAAACCGAAGATCCAAAGAGCTGACTTTTATTTTTCTATTCACTGCCCTTCCCCCAAAGAAACAAGATTTGCCCAAAGTAGTCCCCAAGTTGATGGCTTCAGCTACATAAAAGAGCTTCAGATCCATTTATATGCCTCTGTTGTGATTGATGAATAACCACCCATCCTCCTGTGACCAGGATTGCTGCTTGTTGTCATAGTAGGTAAGCAATTGTATAAATTACCTCTCATCCAAGTCACAAAATATGTTTGCCAAAATGATTTCTTCAAAAATTGTAAAAGTGGAAATAGAGTGCACAGAGAGAAATTGAGTTTGCTCTGAGGGGCTATGAATGCACCATTAAGAAAGCCTTGAAAAGAGATTAGCAATCCATCTGGTGTGTTTGCACATCGTTTAGTGCCATTTTGGGGCATTTCTGAAGCGATGGAAGTCACGGTGGGGAGGAAGAGGGGGAGGAGCCACTGGCCATTAAGATAATATACCAAGAAGCTGTGGTTATCATGGCATGCATCATGGGAGCACACCACCACTTTTGACCTCAGTTCAGTGAGAATTGCAAAATCTCCAAAGCTTAATAAATCTGATGCTTGGATTCCATTGCCAGGGGATTCGTTAAAGCATTGTCATAAGCTTCAGGCCGAGTTCTCTGAACAAAACAACTCCTTTATGTTCTCAATTTTCTCTCTCACTCTCTGCCCCCCACCTTGCCCCCCATCCACACACACCCTAATCAAAGCAAACTGCCAAGTGGATGAACTTATACCTCTGATTTATCATTTGGTAAGCCAAGTTAGGAAAGATCTTGGCTAAATATGGGATACCTTAGTCAAGTTTTTGGAAAAAACTCCCACTCTCTTTAGGACAGTTTTAAGATATAAATATAATCAGAACGTTATGTACAAATCATGTTTTAACATGGTTACCTTTTATGTGAAATAATTCTTCTTTAGTAGACAGTATATCTGCTATGGCATTCTCTTTTACTGTTACTAGAAAATTATCTTAGCTGCAATATATCATCTATATGTAGTAAGATGGACTATGCTTTCAACCATTTCATCAGGAAAGTTGAATACCTTGTCTAAAAGCCTGAAAGCTGGGCCACTGGGGCTGTTTCCCAAAATGACAGAGGATGGTCAAAGATCATTCAGAGTAAATCAAAGCAAGCATTCATAATGAAAATGCATATTTCCTGGCAGCAGCAGGACACTCTGAATGAAACAGGGAGTTAAGGCCCAGAGATATGCAACACCACTGAGGAATATGGAATGTGTTTATTAGTTCTTAATCCAGAGTTCATCTGCCTTGCCTTATTCTCTTATTTGATCAGAATGGGAAAGTTGCCATCAGTTTTAGAGAGACTTCACAACAATATGTGAAATGCATGAAAGAAGGGAGTTTTATCTATCGTGTCAATTGGTGCATCTCCATTTTATAGACAAGTATCTGACACATACTAAGTGTTCAAAAACTATTTTCTGTTCTTATTAACTGGAAAGCAATCTGAGTTCAAACTGCAGTTGACTGCTTTAGCATCTGCTCATTTATTCCCAATGCCAACAGAGAAAGGTAGAAGATTCTTCCAACCCTATTCTGGGTCCTCTGGCCTTGTCCCACTTCTGTCTATCTCTGCTATAAATTCAGGTTGTGTGGTCAGATGGGTTGTGTGTCAGAACTTTGTATATAAGTCCTGAACTGGGCAACATGATGAGATAGCATAGAGTGGGAGGCATGGTTTAGGTCAGAACAGTTGCTGAGAGAACAGATGGGGAGGAAGGACAATCTGCACCCCAGGAGAACTCACAGCCCTGACAGGCACCATGCTTCTAACCTTACAAAAGGACAACTCAAATGGACTGATGCTCAGGAGAAGAGACTTATGCCCCCGCCCTGGCCACCAGAACAAGAGTTTCTCAGCTCCCACTCTAGGCAGGATCCACATGATAATAAGTACCAGAGCCCACATAATTGAAATCTACCAGAAAGAAGCCAGTTAATATATTGGTCAAGGCATTGTCAGTTCATTTATTTAGATAATTCTAGACGGTAAAGAAGATTTCTTCTGAGAATACTGCCTGTCAAGAACAACCTAGCCATTTATTGACCAGAAATGAATTTGACAAGCATAAAAACATAGGAATGATTTAGAAAATGATTTCTATAACCTAAAAACTTTAAAGATAGCAAACCAATAACAAAACAGCAAATTTGGGGACTGAGAAGGCACCCATAATTCCATGACTCTAAAAAGTATTTTTTCTTTTTGTCTTCTTTACCTCTCAACCTTATCTGGAACCATAGTTTTGTTATATATAAATATTGTTGTGGGTTTTTTGTTTTGGAACTAGGGATTGAACCTAGAAGTGCAACATCCCCAGCACTTTTTATTTTTTATTTTGAGACAGGGTCTTGCTAAGTTGCTTAAGCCCTCGCTAAGTTGCTGAGACTGGCCTTGAACTTGTGATCCTCCTGCCTGAGCCTCTTGAGTCAGTGGGATTACAGTCATGCACCACCACACCTGTCAATATTGTATTTTAAAAATATACATTTATCATCTTAATTATGTAAGTAGTTCATTTTCATAATAGAAAAATTAATACAGATAAGCAAAACAACATATTAAAACAGCTCACAATCCTATTAATCAGAGATAACCATTGGTAATCAAAATGTGTGTATTTCCCAATCAAATAATATATAGATATAAAGATATTTTATGTATACACATGCATATAAAATGCATACAGTCCCCAAACATCCTACTTAAGAAACTGCCTTTTTGCCTTAATGATAGATTGTCAACATATTTCCATATCAACCAATACATCATGTTGAGATTATTTCTTATGAACTTTCCCATCCTTATAATTCTAGAATTATTATTTTATATCCAGTTCTGTATTAAAAATACATTCATGAATCCAGTTATTATCCATTAGACATTTGTGCATCCTGCACTGTGCTATATATTATGGGAAAGTACATACTTCTTATCTACTATTTATTAAATCTGCCAATTATATATCAGGCATTGTGCCATTGGTGTATTGCAAATGTTCTCCCATGACAACCCTGTAATAGGTGCTGTTGTTTCACTTAGATGAAGAAACTGAGCAGCAGGCTCAGCTAGAAAGTGGAGGGGCTCCAAGTTGCAGATACATCTGCCTGAATTTCAAAGCCAATCTTGTCTCTGAGAGAGCAGTCTGGGAGTTGAGCTGCAGCAGATTAGAGAATGGGCTGGAACAAAGTGGGTGGGGACCACAACAATAGCAAAGAATTTCAACTTGTATGATATAAATAATAAGTCCCATGAGCTGTGAAAAATTGGAAGGATCCCTATTGGCTGGAGTAGTCACAGAAAACTTCATGGGAAGGTGGAATCAGAGATGGATCTTGAAAGATAAGCGAGGAAGGCCCTCTGTATGGGACAGGGGATGAGAAAGGGCAAAGGATTGTGAGGGAAATTTAGCATTCAATGGGCCTACTAAGGAGATTAGTCTTTTGAAAGGGAAGAGTTTGCCCTGGCACAGAGTGTGGCTGAATGGGAATGGCTGCTTGTGTGTATGTTCCTGTACAATGTCAACGAGAGTCACTGATACTCTGACAATACTTGAGAAGCCAAGATATGTAGAACATTCTGTTTCCATATGGTTAGTTAGTTATGAATTCCAGTACTTGGAAACTTTGCAACCTTTGGAAAGAACCAGACTACATATTAAGGGATTAAAGTTTGAAATGTCATTTTCCATTTCTGTCCAAATGAGGTTGAGACATTTTTGATGAAAAAAATTGTTTTCCATGACTAGTTCCTCTCACGGTATCTCCATGGTTTGGATCACGAGTTTATTTGATGGTAGCCAGTAAATTCTGAGACTAAAATCATCTCCAATCACATGGATTTTCGACATCAAAGACAAAAGTTGTTTCAGAGTTGAGCATGATGCTTAAATCTTTGCTTCTGATTATTTGATAATGCTGTCTCTTTTAAGCAGACTTCCTCCCTAGTTCCATCTATCATTCGTGTCTGACCCACCCTCCAAAAAGTAACTGTCTTTTGAACATGCTGTTTGTATAAAAACCAGTTTCCTGAATTTTTTGTGCAGGTAGAGTCTGTTTGCATGCATTTTTGTCTAGATGACACATGCACACACACACAAAAATGCTATGTCTGAAGGGTTTTTTTTTTTTTTTTTTTTTTCTTTTTAAGATGGGGGGATCTTGGTTTCTGTTTTTTTTTTTTTTTTTTTTTTTTTCTTTTCAACCAATTGTTTTGACAACAAGTAGATCTAACTTGAAGATAAGCAATAATACTTGTATTTGTTCCATTTCAACTACCCAACAGTAGTGAATGGTTGAAAAGTCATCAATAAAAGGTTGGCTTTAATTTTAAAGTTCTCTTTTGAAACTACAGTAAACATACTATTAGTTACATGAGGCCCAGTCTGTATTGTTTGACTTGGATGAAGGTGAGTCTCTTCTTTGAAGACTTTGGAAACTGGCACTTTTCCAGTTACCATTAGCTGTTGCTGATCAGAGTTGGCACTTGTTAATAAAGGGGAAGAGAGAAAGAATGTGAACCCTTGGGCTCTCTAAGAAGATGGAAGGATTGGTCTGAAAGATTCACAAGGTGACCCAGCCCACATTGAGGATTACTTTGGCCAAATGGCATGGCCTGCAATTAATCCTCACTGTCTTCAGATGTGCAGTAGTGAGTCATCTGCTGGATTAAGATTAATCCTGTTTTGTAGAAATGGACAGCACAAAGACTCCACCCAGATCTCATATAACACGCTAGCCCTGGAACTCAGCATGGTCTGTCTTCCTGTAATAATTCTTAGCTACAAAACATTCTATCAAGTTCAAATAATTCTTAAAATCAGTTTCTTGAGGAAGACCAGAAGTGTCTCTATTCTGAGATCAGTCTTAGGGATCATACACCAACTGCCATTGACATAAATCTTTCCATTTCATACAAGCAATGCTCTAAGAACTTGACTTTTCTTATCAACTCGAGTAGAGTGATTCTATAATCTAGGAGTTAGGAGATCTGAAAGTGAGTTTCAACCCTCATTAGCAGTTTGACCCCAGCTGAGCAAGTCATTCCAATTTTCTAAACTTCCATTTTCTCATCTCCATAGTGAGAATCTACATACTTGCCTATCTGACAGTACAACTGTGAGAATCAAATAAGATCATACACATCAAAGTACTTTGGAAACCATATTTTATAAAAGTGTAAGAGATTATTATGATTGCTTTGTTTTTAGGGTATGTTATGAGTTTGTCAATGAATCCTAAATAAAAATTTCTAATACAAAATATTTTTTTTTAAAAAAGCAACCAAGCTAATTTGTTACACTGTGAACATTTAGAAATTTGGACAGCTAGCCCGGGCATGGCATCTATTCTGCTGATCTTTGCTCCCAAAAGCTCATTTGAGGTAAACCAATAAAAAAGTAGACTTTGTACTTTAGGAGCTTCTGAATATCCACCCTGGCAGATGGGCCCCAGCTGTGAGTGACAATGGGACTGTTGAAGCATTGCCAAAGGCCTACCACCCAGATGTTTTGTGCATCTGTTCCATGTTTAGAAAACCCCTAAACTTTTCAGAAACTACCTGAGACACTTTAAGATGTTATTTACTTCAGTGGCAGAGGAAACAAGCTCAAATCAGAGGGAGAAGGATGCTTTGGGGGCTGGAGGTCTAGAGTAGGGTTTGAAAATTGGAGAGTCAGACAACAAATCCCTGTTCTGTGTATGTGGTAGTGAAAGGAACAGGAAGCACACAGGTCTGGAAGTCGACAAGGGTCATTAGGATGGGCCTCATGAAAATATCCCACATATACTACCATTTGAAGATCCAAGTAAACTAATAAATACATCCTTCCTTTAAAATGCAATCAATCTTTGGGAGGATGTCCTATCAACCACTTTCACCCTAGTATGAATATCTTCAGTTAATCCTGAATTGTGTTCTCTTATCTGGGATCTATTACAATGTGCAAATGAAATTTTTTATTGAATTTACCTTTAGATTTAGATTGAGTTAAACCTTTTGAGTTTAGTGGATGTTGGGAACACTAGTGTACACTCTGATTATCTTCCCATGGATGAAATAAAGAAGGGCCACCAGGAAGAAGGATCAAAGTACAAAAATCAAGGATGAAGGATGCTTAAAAACATATGATAGGTTATCAGCTGTCCTTGCAGGCCAGTTCAAATAATAAAAGCCCGAACCTCTAGTGTGCAAGCTGAGGATAGCCCATGCCTAATCTAGGGAGATGGTAGTGAGACTGAAGATTAGTTTGACTTCAAGAAAAATGGAGTGGAAAGGGAGGAATAAATGCCATGCACATGATGGCACCAAGTCACTCATGACAAACTAAGCCGTAAGGGCATCAAAACACCCTTCATTTAGCCTGGGCTACAGGCACAGCACAGGATTAGGTCAGTCTAGCTTGAGGTCACTGAGCCATAGCTAACTGTCCATCAGCAGAGCAATGTTTCATCCTTTGACTGAGACAGCACAAGCTCACCAGAGCAAATGAAGTCTCTAAGGGGAATACAGATTTTTCTTTAAATAAGTAGAAAAAGAATGAGAGTTTTGCAGGAGCTGCAACAGATGAATATCCTTTAGAGCAAATTCCATGGGGAAAATTCACATTTGTACATCAAAAAAAATGGAGTATTGGTACTGGGTAGTAGAGGTGTAGATGGACCTACAGATGTGTGATAAAACTAGTCAAACATTTGTGGCGAAATCTTGGGGATAAATGTATGGATGTTCACTGTAAAAATATTTTAAGGTTATTGCTTTTCAGATTAGAATGTTGGTGGGAGATTCTCCCTCAGAAAACATCCATATTTGCAAAACTGATTATTTGGTAATTTTTACAGAAAAGGATTTTGCTGATAAATTTTGAAAGAAGTATATCAATTTTGAGGAGCATATTTCCAGGAAACATAAAGAACATAGACATGTCCAAAATTTCAGTGAAAATGCAGCCAGGTTATAATGGTTTGTAATTATAATTTCCAAAATAATCTCAAGAGAGAAATTATTCTCTCCATTTAAAATGCCTATTAAATTCTGCTTAAATGTGTGTGTTAAATTCTGTTCAGTTAACATGATTTATTCAACAAAAAGTGGACTGCTACAAATCTGAGTTAAAGTGGGTTGAAAAGAGATCATGTATGCAGATTTACCTTTATGAGAGAACAAGAGTGAGGGATCAAAAGCAAACCCACATGTTGGACATGGTGGTGCAAGCTTGTAATCCCAGTGACTTGGGAGGCTGAGGCAGGAGGATCGCAAGTTCAAAGCCAGCCTCAGCAACTTAGTGAGGCCCTAAGCAACTCAGTGAGACCCTGTCTCTAAATAAAATATAAAAAGAGCTGGGGATGTGGCTCAGTGGTTAAGCACCCTGGGTTCAATTTCTGGTACAAAAAAAAAAGGGCTGGGGTTCTGGCTCAGATGTAGAGCTCTCACCTGACATGCACAAGGCACTGGGTTTGAATCTCAGCACCACATAAAAATAGATAAAAATATTGTGTCTGCCTATAACTAAAAGATAAATGTTAAAAAAAAATAGGTGAGGAGACCGCTTAAGTATGGGGCTAGAATAGGAGGATTAGAGGAACACTAGAAAGGCCAATGGAGAGGGAGGGAAAGGGAGGGGGCAAAAGCGTAAATTTTTTTTTTAAAAAGATGGTAGAATGAGATAGATATCATTACCCTAAGTGCATGTATGAAGACACGAATGGTGTGAATATACTTTGTATACAACCAGAGATATGTAAAAATGTGATCTATAAGTGTACTATGAATTGTAATGCATTCTGCTGTCATATATAACAACTTAGAATAAAAGAAAAGGAAAAAAAAAAGTATGGGGCTAGCGGGTGGTCATTTAGCTTCATATTTCTGGGATCAGTCTGTAGAATTGGACTGCCACCTTCCTGATGCTTCTTAAAATGTTTTATTAGTGTATTATCATTATACATAACAGCTGGGTTCATTGTGACATTATCATACATGTATGGAATATAATTTGTTCCATTTCAGTTCCCAGGAATTCCCTTTTCCCTCCCTTCCTCCTTTTCCCTGTTCCCCTTCCTCTACTCTACTGGTATTCCTTCTATTTATTTATTATTTTTAATTGTTGCTTTTTTATTTTTAAAAATATTTTTAGTTGCAAATGGGCACAATACCTTTATTTTTTTATATGTGGTACTAAGGATTGAACTCAGTGCCTCACACATGTCTACAACTGAACCACAACCCCAGCCCTTAATTGATGCTTTATAGCTATACATAAAAGTAGAATACACTGTGGTATATTCATATATGTATATAGTATAATTGGGCCATTTTCTTTTGTTGGTACCGGGGATTGAACCCAGGGGTACTCAACCACTAATTGACATCCCCAGCCCTTTCCTTGTGTTTTATTTTGAGATGGGGTCTTGCTGAGTTGCTTAGGGTCTCACTAAGTTGCTGAGGCTGGCTTTGAACTTGTGATCCTCCTGCCTCAGCCTCCTGAGTGGCTGGGATTACAGGTGTGTACCACCACCCCTGGCAATTGGGTCACTTTCATTCCACAGTTTCTCCTCCTTTTGATGGATGTCAGAGACAAGAGAAGTATAGTCTGGGTTCTCCCTCTCTTGCTTGAAATAATTACATAGTTATCCACCATGGCCAGCAAAGTGCCTTTCTGTTTGGTTTGCTCCTCATTACAATCCTGAGGGGTTGCATGGCTGTTATAATTCCCATTTCACAGATGTGGATGCAGAGGCTCAGGGAAAGACAGAGAGTAAATGGCCGAAGCCACAAACTTGCATTGTCTGGCATGTAATCACTGTCTCTATGGCGACAGGACCTGAATTGCCCTGCTGATTTACTTTTGGTCCTCTGATGAGGCATGAGGTTTCTAGCTATTCAGGCATCAGAATCAGTATTCCTCAACATAGCTGGTGGCTTTGAGTATGAACTTTGGTGCCTGACTTTTATTCTTAGAAATTGCTCTTGGAAGGTATGTTTACACTTGCTGTAAGTGGCAATAACCTTCATTTCGGCCTTTCCCAGCTTGTCGCCTATCTGGCAGGGCAGAGCTATGGGGTTGCTATAAGACCGGAAAGTTTGAGTGTATTAGGAATTTCAGCTACTAGAAGGCAGAGGGTTGTTAAAGAGGGCTTGCTATAATCATCAGTACCTGGTAGGCCCAGAATATCTTTGTGAGATAGAGCTTTTCTTTTCCCTACAGGATTTGCTAAGCCAAAGACAGGATGTGGTATTTTCAGAGTGATCTAGTCATCAAACTATAGCTAGGACACACCTGTTCCCTAAGTTTTCCTACTCAGCATCATGGGAAAGATACCCCTCTTTCTAGCCTCAAACACAGGGATAAAAACATGTTGGGAATGTCACAATGGCAGGGAAAATTCTGCCTTTTAATCCAAAGGGATGTTTGGAGATCCCTTTTGGAGTTTGTTTTATTCCCCCCCCCCCCCAGTCCCCACTCACTTGGCTGATTTCATAAAGGAAAAGAGGGAGGAGGAAAATTCTGTCAGGATTTCTCAAATGAAAAACACATCCACACTGACAGAAATAGACTGTTTTCTATTAAGGAATCTGGTCATGGTAACAATTATATTTTTGAATTTATTGTCCTGTTTATAAAATGATACTCCAGAAAAGATACTAAGGGGAGAATTGGTGAACTAATTCCTCCCACTCAGTTCTCTTTGTGAATGCCTCAGTAAGCGACCTTAGTCATATTGTGGCTGTTCCCTGCTGAACTTTGATGGGGAGATTTTACAATTTCTACAAATCACAGAAGAGGGTCGTCCTCTATTTTCCAATTTGTGACATTAGTTTTTCTATTTATTAAGTTCTCCATGCCACCTAGTGTTTATCTGAAGAAATACCAGATTGTTAGGAAGTCTCCCCAATCCTGTGTAGGACTTCAAGTTCATATGGAAATTCAGAGATGTTCCATGTGACACTCCAATTAAATGAAAACTTTGCAATGATTTTCATAATTTCAAAATTAAACATCAACACACATGACTAAATTCTTCTCCCAAAAGAAAACTTTGGCTTTTTTTGCCTCCAGGTTATACTGGCATCAAAGAATTTTAGAATGGTCATGGAAAAGGGTACTTTCCAGATTATTAGGCCACACCCCAAACCACTGTTGTGCCAGGAAACCCTGGACCTTCACCTTTGCCTTTATTTATTTATTTACTTACTTACTTACTTACTTATTCATTCATTCATTCATTCATTCATTCATTTGAAGTTTCCAAAATACATAGCTAGAGAGCCAGAAGAGGCCTGAAATCTCTCTGTTTACCTTGTACAGCTGCAGCATATACCAGGAAGCAGTAGGCAGAGGAAACCCAAAGAAGAAAGGACTTAACTTTAGCTCAGGCAGATGCTGGCCCAGCAGCAGAATCTGGGTCCTGAAACTCACAGAGATCTAGCTGGAAAAGCTTGATTGAATTCCTCCTCCTCCTTCCTATCTGCCTCCAAAAACAACAAACCCTAATAAACAATGCCCATTATATGTGCAACAACAAAGTCATTCTTTGAAAAATCTGTCTTCTATCATTTGCCTTCAGTAATTACAAGGTCTTCTAAATACTCCAAAATCCGAGTGAGGACTGGAGAGGGTATGGGGGTGGGGAACAGAGTGTAGGAACTAAGTCCAGGTTTCCAAAAGGACCCTGGCAATCCTGCAGTGGCCCTTTCTTTGGGTTTACAGAAAATAGTGGTTGTCATAATTCTGGCAAACACATGCCTTGTATTTTATACAACAGTCCCAATTTCAAATAGTTTCCTTTGTCATTCATGTAAGCACACAGCCTGGTCACATTCTGATCCTGATTATATATATTTTTTCTTTTTTGAACAGGGTGTTTGGAAAAAATGCTCTCACCATTTTGTTAGGGCCAAGGTCTCACAAGGTGCAGTCCTGTTTCTGTCACCCTTTGGCAAAATTATCCACTTATTGTTGTCACTTGTCACAGGGCCTACAGGGCCACGGGTTGCTGGTAGGGTCAGGATTTAGGAATTCAGCTGGAGGCAAGAAGAGTTGGCAACCTTGATGTACACATTTGGGATCTATAAAGTACATTCACTTTGGATCTTAATTTTGTTTTTTCTGTGTCTGCTGATCTGAGAAATCCACAAATCTTAATGCAACAGACAAAATACCATTAGCATGATCTTAGTGAGATCCATCAGTGGTGAGACAAGAAGCCAGTCATCAGAAGTGTTTCCATGCAGGGTCCCACAGGATATTTCCAGGGGATGGGAGCTACATTTGACAGGCACTGGATGGCTTGTCACTTCTTCAGGGAAAGGCCAACATTCTTACTGACCACATGACATATTCAACGTCTTAATTGGAAGTGTCACCATAATATGGAGCCCTCAGATACTGGTTACCTCTCAGTTTTGTTAGAGTGCTAGAGATGGGGGAGCACGGGCCAGCTGGAGGAGAGATGGTGCTGGCAAAATTGGAGAAAAGACAAGGAAGGAAAAAGAAGAGTAAGACTGGAGGAAGGAGCCAGAAGCAAAATGGGCAGAGAAAGGGCATGCTGGGACACTAGAGCACTAGGTCAATATTAGAGAAACCTCTAATGGCAGCCTCATACACAGGGCAGAGGGAAGCAAGACAGGGCAGGAGGCAAGTATCTGTGGGGCCTCCCAGGCCTCAAGTCATACTCTGATTCAAGTCTCCCTAACACAATCTGAAACAAAATATTAATGTGATGCCCTTATGTTAAATACTCTAATTTCTTTGAGCCACATCACCACCATTTTCTGTCTCACTTCCCCTCTCTCTCCCCTTTATGAATCTCTTTGTTGCCCTTCTTTCTCCCTTATCATCCACTAGCATGTTACCTCCTTACATCTGTTCATCTCTTTTTCTGTCTTTCATCTGGCAACTCCACACTTTCTGACCCATGGAAGTTCCAGTAGCCACTCCCTTATTGCCCTGGGATCAGGTGTTCCAGAGGCCCTGACCCTCAGTGCTACCTTCTCTTAGTTTCCCCTTTCCTGTGGCCACCATACCTAGTCCAGACAACATGGCCTTCCTTAAAGATAGCTTGCAGGTGGCTTCAGCAAGGCCCAGTCTTCTGAGTCATGGGAGAATCTGGCAGGTGGGGGTCCAGACCTCCCACTTTAGCAGGAGCAAGTTTCACAGATCCACAAGCCAGGGTTTTTGACACCTTCTTGATTAACTCTGCAGGCTCCATGGCTTTTGTGGAATGGAGGTCTTGCTGAGGGCCCCTGTTATTGGCTGTCTGTGCTGGACCAAGTGTCATCAAAATCAAAAGCAGAATATTCTAAACTACTGTTCTTTAAAAAATACTGTGAAGATTAAAAAACCCTCAAATTTCTCCTTAATGCTCTTAACTTCAGTGGCAGGGGTGGGGAGATAGATACCTTTAGTTTCTCTGCTCCATTAAATTGACAAAGTGGTTTTACCTAATGTTGCCTTCAATCTATCTGAGGAGGGAAAGGGTATATCAAACTCTGCAGCCATCTCTTATTAGCACAGAACATGCAATGAAAATATGTTGAAAGTAGGTTTTCATACCATTGGGAGCAAGTACGTACAAATAGAAATACTTGAAATATTCCAGCTGTTGACCACCATAATCACTGTCCTATTCTATGACACTCTGTCCTCTAAAGTCAGGAACAAAGGAAAGGGAGCAATTAGATGGGAGGCTTGCTTGGGCATGAGGATTCGGCTGACTGTGCTTGCAAAGCTAAAAGGGTAGGCAGGGCCATTGAATAGGGCCCAGATCTGCGGCCCTTATTCAGCAGTCCCCATTCAGCCCCTGTCTTGAGCTTACAGGGGTGGGGGAAGTCCCTGACAGCTGCACTTTGCAACTAGGGAATAGAGCTCCAGGGCTTTGATCTTTTCTTCTGTCCCTTCATATTTAATCTTGTGTTTCTAGTTTCCTTCTTCATTGCATATTTGACAATCCTAACTACTTCTAAATCTAGCAAATCCTGTAAATAACATACTGTGTTTACTCCTCCAAACCCAAAAAGCTTGGGCCCATTTGGCCTCTGTGGTTTGCAAAAATTGGCCCCAGAGGAATAGCTACATGTGTAAAAGTCATATAATCATTGACTTACACTAAAAGAGGCTGTTGAGATAATCTAATTTAGCCTCATCATTTTATAGATGAGGAAACCACTACCCAGAGAGGATGGGAGGCATGGGAAATGTCACAGGCTGAGAGATCCAAGCCTCCCAACTTCCAATCCAGCTTATTTAAAGGCACTAGACTCCAAGGTTAGCAGGTTGAAATCCATGTCTGATTATGGCTAAGTGTATTTAATGGGCCACAGTCATGAAGTGTGCTTTTAGGAGTGCATGTGTATGTGTACACATGTCCATGGATATGTAACCTCCACTTAGAATCCGTATTAGCTGGGGCTGGGGTTGCGGCTCAGTGGTAGAGTACTTGCCTAGAATGAGTGAGGCACTGGGTTCAATCCTCAGCACCACATAAAGAAACAAATAAATAAAATAAAGGTACTGTATTCAAGCCGGGCGCGGTGGCACACGCCTGTAATCCCAGCACTTTGGGAGGCTGAGGCAGGAGGATCGCGAGTTCAAAGCCAGCCTCAGCAATGGCGAGGCACTTAGCAACTCAGTGAGACCCTGTCTCTAATAAAAAATTCAAAAAAGGGCTGGGGATGTGGCCCAGTGGTCGAGTGCCCCTGAGTTCAATCCCCGGTACCACAAAAAAAAAAAAAAAAAAAAAAAAAAAAGGTACTGTATTCATGTACAACTAAAAAAAACTTAAAAAATGAATCTGTATTAGCTTTGCATCAGTGTGACAAAAACACGAGACAAGAACAACTTAGAGGAGGAAAAAATTATTTTGGGCTCCCAGTTTCAGAGGTCTCAGTCCATAGTTGGCCAACTCCATTTCTCTGAGTCCAGAGTGAGGCAAAATATCACAGTGGGAGGTTGTGGAGGAGGAAACCATCTCAGGACATCCAGGAAGCACAGAGAGAAGAGAAAAGGGTTGCAGGGCAGATGCATCCTTCCAGGGCATGCCCTCAGTGACCCACCTCCTCCAGCCATACCCCATCTGCCTACAGTTAAACTAGGATGGACTGACAAGGTTAATGCACACAATCCAGTCATTTTACCTCTGAACATTTCTTTATTAACACAGGAGCTTTGGGGGGACAGCTGATATCCAAACCATCACAGGATCCAAAGAGAAAACATCAGAACTCCCCATGGATTAGTGACTTATGAATATCCAACCAAAATTTATGGGCGTTGTGACTTGCTTACATGAGACTTTGGCAAGAGAGAAGTATCATCTCTGACCAAAAGCTATTGCTGTCACACTTTGGGGGTAAAGACACATGATATTCTCTGAGCAGGTCACCCAAAGCCCATAGCTATTGTTATCTGTGCTGCCCACCAGAAAGGCAACATTACCACCATGAATGGTGTCCTTTTATCTGATATCAGCTCTCTCTCCCCCCCCCCCACTATCTCCCTCATACCCCCCACCTTCCTAACAGAGCTGTTCCTGTTTGTCTCCCTCCCAGGCTTAATAGGAGATATCTCACTCCCTGTCAGCCTAAGATAGAGGGAGCTCACACACAGTCTCCAGCCTGGCCTTTGTTCTGGGACAATCTTATGTCAGCCCAGTTCTCCTTTACTTTTTCCTGTATTCTTCAAGTCCTCCCTCCTTCTCAGTTCAACCTTCCCTACAAGTACATGTCCTATAATTCCCTATTTCAAGTAGTGGGGTACAGGTGATTTTATCAGCACTAGGCACATGGTACCTCAATTCTTAAGCCCTTCCCTCAAGAGAAGATCATTCAAAGACTTAAGTTACCTACTAGCAAAAATCTTGTCCATCAAAGTTGACTCATGTGATCCCCTTCTTGAGTTATAGCAGCATCTAACTTTGGGGCATCTGATCTTACTCACCCTGTGACCAATCCACAGTGGACAGTTAACCCCCTAGAGGCAGCAGTTGTCATACAGTGCTATATAAACCATAATCGTAAACATATATTCATACCAGAAACCAAACTGTTATAACGTGCACACTCGGTTTTTTTTTTTTTTTTTTTGGTACCGGGGATTGAACTCAGCAGCACTAGACCACTGGGCCACATCCCCAGCCCTTTTTTTGTATTTTATTAGAGACAGGGTCTCACTGAGTTGCTAAGTGCCTCGCCATTGCTGAGGCTGGTTTTGAACTCACGATCCTCCTGCCTCAGCCTCCCAAAGTGCTAGGATTACAGGCGTGCGCCACCGCGCCCGGCTATAACGTGCACACTCTGTCAGTATTTTCTTATTCACACATGAGTTCATTCAACACACATGTTCATGTCACATGGATAGATCATTGAAGACTCAGTTCAAAAGGTACTACTTCAGAGACATCTTCCCTGACCCCCTAAAGAATCCATCAACCATTAGGCCCTACCATTATATGACCCTTCTGTTTCCTTCATAACATTTATCATAATCAAAAACTACCTTATGATCAAGTTACTAGATTTCTCATCCAACAAGGTTGTAAGCTCCATGGGAACAGAAGCTTTGCCTGTCTTACCCATGGCTGAATCCCAGTACCTATGAATTCTCTCATGATACCTAGAGATTGGGATACAGGAAATAAGCAATATTGATTGAAGTCTGTGGATCAGCTTTAAAAAATGGGGAGTGCTCAATATGTACCATCATATAGAGCCAACTACCCCAGACTATTGTTTGACAAAAGCACAATAATCTGCTTGGTCTGGTATCATTTAGGCTTGAGAGAACACTCTAAAGAAAACTATAGATTTCTGTAGATACATACACCTATATAAATGCATCAAAAGGATCTGGATAAAGAGGAGGGAACACTTCCAAACATTAAACCAAAGCCAGACAAAGATGTAACAAGAAAACTACAGACCAATATACCTACATAAATAAGATGAAAACACCTCAATAAAATACTAGCAAACTGGGTTGGGGTTGGGGTTCAGTGGGAGAGTGCTCACCCAGCATGTGTGAGGCACTGGGTTCAATCTTCAGCACCACATAAAAAACAAACAAATAAACAAAATAAAGGTATTGTGTTCATCTATAATGAAAAAATAAATAAATATTAGAAAACTGAATTCAATAGCACATTAAAAGGATTACAGTAAGTCCCCCTTTATCTTCAGTTTCACATTCTATAGTTTCAGTCCCATGGTCAAATGTGGTCTGAAAATATTTATAAGAAATTTCCAGAAATAAATAATTCATAAGTATTAAATTGTATACTGTTCTGAGTAATGTGATGCAATTTCATGTCATCTGGCTCCATCCCACTCAGGACATGAACTATTCTTTTGCCCAGTGTATCCACTGTATGAGCTACCAGGTGTCTGTTAGTCACTTAGTAGCCATCTCAGTTATCAAGTGCCATGGTCTTACAATGCTTGTATTTGAGTAACTTGTACCTTATTTAATAATGACCCCCAAATACAAGTCTAGTGATGCTGGCAATTCAGATATGCCAAAGAGAACTCAGAAAGTGCTTCCTTTAAGTGGAAAGATGAAGGTTATCTATCAACTTAGTAAGTAAAGAAAAAAAATCAAATGCTGAGGTTGCTAAGATCTAAAATAAGAATGAGCCAGGGGTACAGTGGTGCATGCCTCTAATCCCAGAAACTCAGGAGGCTGAACCAGGAGCATCACAAGTTCAAGGCCAACCTGGATAACTTAGTGAGACTCTCAGCAGCTTAGCAAGAGCCTGTCTCAAAATTTAAACATTTAAAGAAGGACTGAGGATGTAGCTCAGTGGTAATGGGCCCATGGGTTCAAGACCCAGTACCAATAAATAAATGAACAAATAAATAAGTAAATAAGAATGAATCTTATATCTATGAAGTTGTGTAGAAGGAAAAAAAAAGGAAATTCAAGCTTGTTTTGCTGTTGTATTTCAAAATGCATAAGTTACAGCCACAGTGCATGATATATGCCTAATTAAAATGAGAAAGCCATTAAATCATAAAGTTTGGTACTATCCACATTTTCAGTAATTACTGAGGATCTTGAGGCATATCCACTGTGGAGAAGGTGAGACTATCATATATACCAAAACCAAGTTGGAAATACACCAGTAATGCAAAGATGTCTCAATAGATGAAAATTAGTCAATGAAAATATAACATATTAACATAGTGAAGGACAAAAACCACATGATCACATCAATTGATGCAGAAAAAGACATTTGACAAAATGCAACTCCTTTCATGCTAATAATGCCCAACAAACTAGGAACAGGAAGAAACTGCCTCTATATAATAAAGGTCATATATGAAAAGCCCACAACTAATGTCATACTCAATAGTGAAAGAGGAAGATTTTTTGTCTAAGACCAAGAGTAATACAAGGGATGCTTACTCTTACCACTGCTATTCAGCATAGCACTGGAAATCCTAGCCAGAGTAATTAGGCAAGAAAAAATAAATGGAAATGCGTACAAATTGGAAAACAAGAAGTAAAATTATCTGTTTGCAGATGACATAATCTCATATGTAGAAAACCCTAAAGATTCACCAAATATCTGCTAAATTAATAAACTTGTTCCACATTCAAAAATTAATTGTGTTTCTTTTGTAGCTGTGGCAACAAAATCAAAAATTGACAAGTGATACTATATTAACTCTAAAATGAAAAAGCTTCTGCACAGCAAAAGAAACAAGGGTGAAAAGATAGCTTATAGAATGGGAGAAAATATTTGTAAACCATGAATCTAATAAAGGGTTAGTCTCCAAAATATACAAAAAACTCCTACAACTCAATAGCAAAAAGTATAATAATAAATAACCCAATTAAAAATGAGCAAATAACTTGAATAGACATTTCTCTAAGGAAGACATTCATACAAATGGTCAACAGGAATAGGAAAAGATGCTCAACATCACTAAGTATCAGGGAAATGCAAATCAAAACCAAATACATGCTAGGAGGACTGTTATCAAAAGAGCAAAAGATAGCATGTGTTGGCAAGGATGTGGAGAAATGAGAATGCTTCTACACTGTTGGTGGGAATGCAAAATGGTGCAGCTACTATGAAAAACATCATGAAGTTTCCTCAAAAAAAATAAAAAATAAAAACAGAACTACTATATGAACCAGCAACCCTACTTCTGGGTAAATATCCAAAAAAATTCAAAATAGGATATCAAAGAGATCCATGTTCATTGCAACATTATTCACAGTAGCCAAGAGGTGGAAACAACCCAAATGTCCATTAATAAATGAATGGATTTTAAAAAGGTGATATATGCCAGGCATGGTGGTATAAACCAGCAGTTTGGGAGGCTGAGATGGGAGGATCTCAAATTCAAAGCCAGCCTCAGCAACTTAGCGAGGGCCTAAACAACTCATTGAGACTCTGTCTCTTAATGAAATATAAAAAGGCTGGGGATGTGGTTCAGTGGTTCAATCCCTGGTACCAAAACAACAACAACAACAACAACAAAAAGGTGATATATTCATATGGTGGAATATTATTCAACTTTATAAAAAAGAAGTACATCTTGCCATATGTAGCAACATAGATGAACATAGAGGACATTATGCTAAGAAAAATAAACCAAAAAAGACAAATAATGTGTGGTTCCACTTATATGAGTTATCTAAAATTGTCGACATCACAGAAATAGAAAGTATAACTATGACTTCTGTTTTAGTCAGCTTTTTCACCACTGTGACTAAAAGGACCCAACCCAAACAACTGTAGAGGAGGCAAAGTTTATTTGGAAGGTCATGGTTTCAGAGGTCTCAGTCCACAGACAACAGACTCCATTCCTCGGGATTCAAGGTGAGGCTGAACACCAGAGCAGAAGAGTGTGGCAGAGGGAAGCAGTTCACATAGTAATCAGGAAGCAGAGAGGGTGACTCCACTCTCCAGATACAAAATATATACCCCATAGCCACACCTCCTATGAACCACTTCTTCCAATCACAGCCCACCTGCCTTCAGTCACTACTAAGTTAACCCCATCAGGGATTAACTCACAGATTAGGTTAAGGCTCTTGTAACTCAATCATTTCTCCTTTGAACCTTCTAGCATTGTGTCACACACGAGCTTTTAGGGAGCACCACATCTAAACCATAACAGTTACCAAGGGTTGAGTGGAAGGATGTGGGATATTTAATGGGCATAGAGTTTCCATTTTGCAAGATGAAAAACTTATAGAGACCAATTGCACAATAGTATGAATACTTAACATTACTGTACTTTACACTTAAAAATGGTAAGATGGTAAAATGCCCTTCAGTAGATGAATGGATAAAGAAAATGTGGTATATATACACAATAGAATATTACTCAGCAACAGAAGAGAATAAAATCATGGCATTTTTAGGTAAATGGATGGAGTTGGAGAATATAATGCTAAGTAAAGTTAGCCAATCCCACAAAAACAAATGCTGAATGTTTTTCTCTGATATAAGGAGGCTGATTCATAGTGGGGTTGGAGCAAGAGAGGATTAGATAAACTGTAGATAGGGCAAAGGGGAGGAAGGGGAAGGGGGGGTATGGGGGTAGGAAAGATGGTGGAATGAGATGGTTATCATTACCCTAAGTACATGTATGAAGACACAAATGGTGTGAATATACTTTGTATACAACTGTTTTCAGCTACTACTTGTGTAATTGAAATCATTGTTAAAAGTTTTAAGAAAACAAATCAAGAAGGGTCCCTTCCCTGGAGGCGTTAGAAGTCTATAGAGGCAGACATGTACACAGAGCCTCCGGATTCCAAGAGAGATGTCTGCCCCAGGTGCAGAAGGCATAGGGGAGGGGTGGCCTGTTCCTTCTGGGCCACCAAGAAAGGACCCATAAGAGGGGTGGCCATTGGGCAACAGACTCCAAGGGCAGGTAGATATTAGTGTAGGTCCTGGAGACCAACCAGTCAGAACCTTCTACATTATTTCCAGAGTCTCAGCTGCAAAACATTCAAAACACACTTAGTTCAAATAATACCATTAAATATGAAGGGGGAAATATTCACTTAAAGGCTTCTTTGAAAACAGTTGATAAAATAACTAAATGTCAAGGGATGCAAAAGCCCTAAAGCTTATCGCATGCATATACAAATGATCTAAAACAGAGGTGGGGTGTAGTAGCAGACCCCACAAACTGGTTCCAAGATTATTTCCAAGCAATCATTAGGTTCCACCTAACACAACGACTGCACGGAACTTATTGGGAGATCTACTGAATGAGGACGAATGATTTTCTCTCTCTCTCTCTCTTATTTTTTTTTTACTTCTTTTTTAGTTGTTGATGGACTTTTATTTTATTCATTCATTTATATGAGGTGGTGAGGATCAAACCCAGTGCCACATACCTGCAAGACAAGTGCTCTACCACTGAGCCACAACCCTCAGCCCAGGAAGAATGATTTTCAATCAGCATGTTTTTTATGTCAGCATATACATCTGCTGTGCTTGGGGGAGTGGTTGAGACATTCCATTTATTTCTTCCAGTTTACACTATTAATTTGCTCAGCAAACCATTTCTTCATAGCTACAGCAGAAGAAGCTTTTTAAAAATATCTTTCTTTTAACTTATTTTTATGTGGTGCTGAGGACTCAACACCAATGCTTCACTCATGCTAGGCAAGTGCTCTACCACTGAGCTAAAAAAGCCCAGCCCCCAGAAGGAGCTTTAACTCAACCCTCGTCTAAACTTCAAGTGGGTAGGTTTGAAATGAGCAGGTCTCCCATGCAGTCAACATATTTATCTAAGTCAACTCTTATAATCCTCTCAATGCAGGAGGAGGGTTCAAAGTGAGTACTGAATGCATCAATGATTTTTTTTTCCTCCTCATCCTATTTGCCTTTCATGTTTTTTGTTTGTTTTGTTTTGTTTCTTTTAGGTAAAGGAAGAAGACCAGTTTGCAGTCCAGAGTTCCTCATGGGCTGGGAAAAGAAATAAAACCAGTCCACTAGTTACAAGGCCTATCATTCTCAAGGGACCACAGTGTAGCTACAGTTGCTCAAAGGAACCCTGTGAGCTCCTTATGCTTCCCACATCTCCAAGGAGGGCAATGGAATGCCAGATCTAAAGATGCTCACATGCTAATCCCCAGAGCCTTTACTTTGTATGGCAAGAGAGACTTTACAGATATGATTTAATTAAGGATCCTGACTTGGGAAGATTTCCCTGGGTTGTCCAGATGGACTCAAGGTAATCACAAGGGATGCTTATAAGAGGGAGACAGGGGAATCAGATTCAGAGAAAGAGGTGTGACAATGGAGGTAGAGGACAGAAGGAGAAGAAGAAAGATACTGCACTGCTATTTTTTTTTTTTTTTTTTGGTACCAGGAATTGAACCCAGGGGTGCTTAACCACTGAGTCACATCCCAGCCCTTTGTAATATTTTATTTAGAGACAGGGTCTCATTAAGTTGTTTAGGGCCTTGCTAATTTGCTGAGCCTGGCTTTGAATTCGCAATCCTCCTGCCTCAGCTTCCTGAGCCACTGGGATTACAGGCGTGCACCACCGCTCCTGGCTTGTACTGCTAATTTTTTACAATGTTTTTATTAGTGCATTATAGTCATACATAACATTGGGGTTAATTTTGACATAATCATACATGCATAGGATATAATTTGCTCCAATTCAGCCTCTGTACTTCCTTACTCTTTCCCTCCCTTCCTCCCTCCCCCTGTTTCCCTTCCTCTACTCTACTGGATCTCCTTCTATTTATTTATTATGTTTTAATTGATGTTTTATTGTTATACATAAAGGTGAAACTCACTGTGGTATATTCACATATGTATCAACATAATTTGGTCAATTTCTTTCTGCAGTTACTCCCTTTTTCTGTCTTTCCTTCACTCTCAATTCCCTTCCTCTACTCCATATATCTCCCATCTATTTTCATGAGGTCACCACTTTTTCCTTTATTTTCCTCTAGCTGCCACATATGTGAGAAAACATTTGGCCTTTGATTTTTTGAAATCAGCTCATTTCATTTAGCATGATAGTCTCCAGTTTCATCCTTTTACTAGCAAATGCCATAATTTCATTTTTCTTTATGGCTGAGTAATACTCCATTGTGCATATATATCACACTTCCTTAATCCATTCATCTGATGAAAGGCACCTAGGTTGGTTCCATAGCTTATCTGTTGTGAATTAAGCTGCTATAACATTGATGTGGCTATATTGCTATAGTATGTTGATTTTAATTATTTTGGATAAATACCAAGGAGTGGGATAGCTGGGTCATAAAATAGGTATTCCTCAAGAATGGGTAGAAAGCCGGGCGCGGTGGCGCACGCCTGTAATCCCAGCACTTTGGGAGGCTGAGACAGGAGGATTGCGAGTTCAAAGCCAGCCTCAGCAATGGCGAGGCACTTAGCAACTCAGTGAGACCCTGTCTCTAAATAAAATACAAAAAAGGGCTGGGGATGTGGCCCAGTGGTCGAGTGCCCCTGAGTTCAATCCCCGGTACCACAAAAAAAAAAAAAAAAGAGTGGGTAGAAATACTCTCTATCAGGCATGGTGGTACCATACCTAGTTTGTTGAGAAATCTCTATGCTGCTTTTATTGCACTAATGTTCAGTCCCACCAGCAAAGTATGATGCACTTCTGTCTTTGAAATTGGAGATCGGACCATTCACCAACACCTGCAGAAAGCCTCTAGAAGCACAGAAAGAGAAGGAAAAAATAATCTGTGCAGCAACTGAAAGGACTGCAGGCCTGGCAACACTTTAATTTTAGAAATTTTCACCTTAACAATTGTAAGATCACAAATCAGTGTTATGTAGTTTTTGCTTGTTTTTGCAATACCAGGAATTGAAACCAGGGCCTCTTACATGCTAGACAAGTGCTCTCCTACTGCACTACATCCCCAGCCTTTTCTTTTATGCTAAGACAGAGTCTCACTAAGTATTGCAGGCCGGCTTTAAACTTGTGATCCACCTGCCTCAGCCTCCGAGTACCTCAGTGTTTTTTAAGCAACTGACATTGTGGTAATTTGTTGCGGTAAAAATAGGAAATTAATAAAATATGTATTCCTCAAGAATGGGTAGAAATACTCTCTATCAGGCATTGTTTACTCCTTTCTAAAAACTGTTAATAGATCATTTCCATGATTTTCCTCCCCACATTTGAATCTCATTAGTGGTGGCTTACAGGCACATATTGTTGTTCGCAGGAAATAGCCAATGTCTCTTATTCAGTTGGGAACCCAAGACCATCTCTCAGCATTCCAGCTGAAGCTCTTTTCCCCCAATCCCACCTGTACACGTTCTTTAAAAGCATGGCACATGGGCTGGGGCTATGGCCCAGCGTTGGAGTGCTCCTCTTACATGGTGAGGCCCTGGGTTCGATCCTCAGCACCACATAAATAAAATAAAGGTATTGTGTCCACCTATAACTAACAAATATTAAAAAAAAAGCATGGAACATCATATCAATTCTCTAATGCTCCCCCTCAAAATCATTCAGTGGCTTCCCGTCACCTATAGACAAAAAAATGAAACATGGGGTTCCATTCAAACATCTGGCCCCAATTGCCTTCTAGACTCACCTTTCAGTTTTTCAGGCCTCCCTACATTTTTTTCAAGTTTTTCTAACAACTTTATTGAGATATCATTTTTTAAAATTTGTTTATTTATTTTAATTAGGTATATATGACAGCAGAATGCATTTTGAATACACAATTGCAGCACAACTTTTCACTTCTCTGGTTGTACACGATGTAGTATTGCACCATGTGTGCAGTCATACATGTATCTAGGGTAATGATGTCCATCTCATTCCACCATCTTTCCTAACTTCATAACACTTCCCCACCCTCCCTTTGGCCCAATCCAAAGTTCCTCCATTTTTCCCATGCCTCCCCCATCATGGATCAGCATCCACTTATCTGAGAGAACATTCAGTCTTTGGTTTTTTGGGATTGGCTTACTTTATCAAGCCTCCCTACATTTTATATTCCATGTGTATGGGGTGGGTTTCACGCTCTTGCCTGATCCTACTCTGTGTGTTCATGTGCTGCCTTTGTTGCTCAGGCTGGCCCCAGGATGGAGGAAAGTTAGCCTCCCTCCTGGAAATGGCCTACTTCCTTCCCTCCATTGCTGCATTAAACTGAGATCTTGGATCCTTAGGTGGCTTGCCAGTTCTCCCGTGAGCCCTTTTTACACTTTTCCTCATTAAGTGTTCACACATTCCTCTAGCATCCCAGAACATAAACACAACAAGGGCAAGGAAAACATTATGAATTTCTGAAAGATCTCTTTTGCCTTGCAGAACCACCATCTCCCCTACACACACACACACACACACACACACACACACACACACACACACACAAACTCACACACAGAGAGCCATGCACATAGTAGTCACTCAAATGCTAAAACAATTGAGGTCAAACATGACAGAGCTTCATGGGTACCAGTACCCACATTTCATAAATGCTCTTTTTACTTTGCTAAGGAGAAAATGTGATAGGATCCAGGATTAGGGGTGAGGAGGTGTAGGTTCAAATATGTGCTCTAATACATACTAGCTGTGTGATTTTAGACAAGGTACTGAACATCTCCGTGCTATAGATCACTAATTTGTAATATGGAAAAATAATAACACTTATCTCAGGACTAATTAGTGTAATGAGATCATCTGTTCAAAGTCCTTTGAACAGTAACAGGCACAAATTGAGCATTATATACATAAGCTATTATTTTTATTAACATTTATTTTTAATATATAAGCCTTACTGGTATGGGCTAGTCCCTTTACTTCTTAGTGGCCTTGGTTTCCTCATCTCAGCATAACAGCCCTTACCTCTCAAGATTATCTCTAGAGTTAAACATTTTATTTTAAAATGTGAAATTTTTTTGTTTTTTATTTAAAATGTGTATCAAGTATTAGCCTAATGTTAGGATTTTCCAATCCTCTTTTGATTTTACTTTATTATATGCCTCCTATCAACACCCACCCTCCCTATCACCAAAATGGTATCTCCTGCAATGAATGAAAATGAATAATAATGATGAACATTTAAAAAAAATACTAAATTTTCTAAATAGCGATCATTTCTAAAACCTTCTCTTACACCGTGCATCACAGTGGACTTATCCACATACATTATCCACTTTATGAGTCTAAAGGTTTTTGTGGTTATTGTTGTTGTATTACATTGGATTTGCCATCAGGCTCAAATTTGAGGCAGGGTGGAAACTTTGTCAAGTTCAAGTCATCTCTGTGGCACCGCTGCTTTGCCTTGTTTTTAATGAGCTGGCGTCCTCCTTTTGAGCCAGAGTGAAGTGAACTTGGATCAGACCCTCAGTCCTGAAACAATGGGTCCTACCTTTGTTGAAGCCCAAAGAGCTTTTCTGTGCAAAGGCCAGTGTGTCTAACAAATGGCATTCCACACATTTTCTCAACCGAGGCTGCAGCCTCAGCGGGATTCCACTGCATTCTTGGCAGTCCGGCTCCTCTCTTCTGGCAGGGGGTCAGCCTGGGGCCGCTGGGGTCAAGGAACCTCCACAGGCTGCCCCAGCCTCCGAGGAGGACAATGCCAGCCCCCACCAAGCACTTCCTGCTTCAGCAGCCCTGGCTTGTGTGTGTGCAGCTACCCAGTGAGAGGGGCTCGAGGCCTGGCCTGCGGAGGAGGGGACAGCTCCGGCTGCACTGGAGGCACCAAGAAGGAAGCAGGCTCTGGGACAGAGCCTGTTGTGAGGGAAGGGGACCCTGCGGGAAGGAACTGGGAGGGTGGCCTTTCCTTGGGAAGCTCTTACAAGCTGCTGGGGCTGTGGGCCAGGCACAGAGTGGGTGTCACTGCCCTAGAGTCCTGATCACAGCTAAGCCTGTATCATGGCAGTCAGAATACCTCCAGCAGGAAGGAAATAGCACAAATGGTGCTTAGCTTGGGTAGAGAGATTATGGGTGACTTTCCTCCTCTTCTTTAGGAGGCATTTTCTCATTTATGTTAACAATGACTATGCATTGCTCATATAATAGCATTGCACCACCCCACCCTTAAAAGGCTGCTCCCATTGCCACGACCTGGGTGAAAATTTCCCACAGTCAAGAGTTGGGATAAAATGAATCAGACATAAATTTCCTATGTTCATATGTGAATACATGGCCAGTGAAACTCCACATCATGTACAACCCCAAGAATGGGATCCTAATTACAGTAAGTTATACTCTGTATGTATAATATGTCAAGACACACTCTACTGTCATGTATACCTAAAAAGAACAAAAAAAGAGAGTTGGGATAAGGCTCTAATCTCCAAAAACTTCTTTGAAAATGTACAAATGTATGTGGAGTCAACTATGGTGCAGATGAGAAGTGGGGGTAGGTGTCACACATGAACCCATTTGCACCCATTCATTTCTGAACAGGGATTCATTTGTCTAGTTTGTAAGTCAGGGAGGCTGGGCCCTGGGGTGACAGGTCACAGGAGAGAATATTTTGGTCTGTGTGGAGCTGGGAAAGTGGCTCTGGAGAGGATGTGGAATATAAATGGCAAAGCAAATGAACAAATGTTTTGGGTGCATGTGAACAAGTTTGTCTGTCTGCCTGTCTGCCTCTCAGAGAGTATTCACACCATGAAGGAAGGAAAGGGTAAAACAGCTCGGCTATGGGCTGGGGTTTTGCTCAGTGGTAGAGCGCTGGCCTAGCACGTGCACGGCCCCGGGTTCGATCCTCAGCACCATGTAAAAACGGATTGTGTACAACTAAAGCAAATAAACAAATATTAAAAAAAAAAAAACAGCTCCACTAAAAATCCAAAGTTTGGAAGTTTAGGAAAGGCAGATTGCACATTGTAACCTCAGGGCATGGCTTTACATCCTAATTAGTATAATGAGCAGGTGAGGCCAGCACTGTCCAATATAGTGGCCACTGGCCACATGTGGCCATTGAGCCATTGAAATGTGGTGAACCTGAATTGAGATGTGTGATAACTGTAAAATATACACTGGATTTTGGAGATGTACACACACACACACACACACACACACAAAATGGCTTTTTAAATGTTTTTTGAGTTGTAGATGGACACAATACATTTATTTTATTTATTTATGTGGTGCTAAGGATTGAACCCAGTGCCTCATACATGCTAGGCAAGTGCTGTACCACTGAGCTACAACTGCAGCGCTCAAAATAGCTTTAAATAATTATTAAATATTGATTCCATGCTAAAATGATAATATTTGGGATTTATTGGGTTAAAGAAAATATATCAGCAAAATTAAGTTCACATGTTTCTTTTTTTTTTTCCTTTTTATTGTGGCTACTAGAAAATTTAAATTACATGTGACATGCATTACATTTCTATTGGACAGTACTGGACTGCACAACTATCTTAGCTTCTTAAATTTCCCTAGTGAAATAGCATTAAAACCTTATACAAGTACCATGGAAGCAAGCAGGGGAGGCGAGTTCAAAACATACCATGAATAACGTTTCTGTGAAATTTCATGTGTTCAGTTTTTTGGGGTTTTTCTTTGTTTGTTTGTTTTGTTTTGTTTTTGGTACCAGCAATTGAACCCAGAGGTGCTTAACACTGAGCCACATCCCCAGCCCTATTTTGTATTTTGAGGCAGGGTCTCACTAAGTTGCATAGCACCTCACTTTTTCTGAGGCTGGCTTTAAACTCACAATCCTCTTGCTTCAGCCTCTCAAGTAGCTGGGATTACAGGTGTGCGCCACCGTACATGGTACATCTTCAGTTTTGATTTTGTGTGTGTGTGCGATGCTCAGGATTGAAGCCAGGGCCACACATATGCTACCACTGAGCTGCATCCCCAGCCCTTGCATTTTTGGTTTTAAAATACATATGTACTTGTTTAAATATAAAAGTAATAGGTAAAACACACACACACACACACACACACACACACACACACACACAAGTTTCTCCCTGCCCTTCTCTAACCAAAATCTTTAAGTAAGAAGAGGTAATGTTTCTCCCATGATTTCAACCCTCATTCCACCCCCAGCCCAGTGCTGGAGTCCTGGGGGTCTATGGACTCCGGTTTGGGAAGCACAAGCAGTGATCAGTAAAAGGACCCTTCCATCTTGCAATTTCTATAGGAGGCTCCTGAGTTCCTAATTGCCACATGTCCCCTTTTGTTCTGAGGTTCTCACCTTTGCTCCCTCCTACCCCTGAAAGTTCCCAAGGCCCTGGGAGTGGACTGGGCCTAGCAAAAAGGACTGAGACAGGCATTCTCTTTCTTTTGTGGCCCCACAGAGCTATGCACACAGGTGCTCCATAAATACTTGTCCTATTGAATAGTTCTGTAACCAGAACTGGGGGCCCAGCCCTCCTCCTGCAGCCAGGCTGCCTCCTGCTGCTGCTAGCAGTGTGAAAAGGTCTTTCAAAATGGTCTTGCTTTGAAAATTAACGAGGGAAAAAAGCCGCTTCCGATCTTTTGCGGGGAGCTGATGGACAGGGTTGAAACCAAAGGATAAGCAAATGAGGTAAGAATTGAATTTGGAGCCAGCACAATTCAGAAAGTAATTTGACACTCCATCACCAAACTAGGAGGTAAACCTTATTGAAGTTACACACTAATCAGAGGGTTGGTTGGGATTGATTTCTTGCTGAGCAAATGTTACATTTTCTGTCTCCCCAAGTCAACTTGGCCATTTCACATTAACACCTTGTCCCACTTTTACATTCCTTTTTAGACGAATAATTCTAACCACCCTTGACTCTCAAAGAGGCCAATAGCATCCAGCTCTGGACCACTAGCCAGGCTGGAGCCTCCCCATACTTGGCTTGGCGTGGGGGGAATCTCAGGGAACATTCTCAAACAGACCCCTTAGAAAATACAATTATTTTTTCTGGGTGATACAGTGACTGACCTTGGATGAGCCTCCACATGGGGTGCAGTGCAACCACCATCTCCAAAGTGTAGCCTCACTCCCTCAAGGAATCAGATTACATCACTCTGCCCTTCTCCTCCTGATGGCTGTGGGGTCAGGGATTTGGAGTTGTTATCCCCAATGGAAAAATCAGGCCTTTGTGGCCCTCACTCTTCCTTGGGATTGCCACTGATAGTAGGCGTAAATGGAATTTCAACATACACTCAGCTGGCTCCCTTGAGGGGAGCAAACACTGAAATGCTTCTGGGCCAATGTTGCCCCTTTCAGGTTTAGCAAAAGCAAACTTGAAATTTAACAGGAAAACCCAAGTGGCCTCAGGCCATGCTCGTTGGACACAGGAAGTGTCATGGTGTTCATGCTACTTCACTAATCCCCATGGACCCAGCTGGGTTCAGCTTGCTCCGGTTTCTGGGAAATGGAGTGCTTCTTTTCTAATCACAAAATAGATGAAGTGGAAGGGGGTTTTGCTATCAGCAGGCCCAGCCTCTTCATTGCACATGTGAAGACACAGAAGCCCAGAGAAGGAGCAGGCATTTTATCTATCTCACAGCAAATTAGTGACACAGCTGATTGGGAAGCCAGCTCTCCCAGCTCAGCAACTATTTACGAACACTTATGATGTGCTTCATGCTGTTCCTAGGCACTGGGGATACAACAGTGAATGAGGAAGACGTGGCCTCTGCTCCCTTTATTTTTTGCAGCTTTGAAATGGAGCATACACTAATTCTATTCAAGCCTGGAAGAATATTTGGAGCCAAATTTCCACCAGCAGGTGGGGACTAAAATTAGTCCTACTGCCCTGTGGCTTGGGCCAGTCCCTGAGTACATACATGCTTATCAAGCTGCACCCTTCTCCTTCAACTTCCCGCCATTCATGCATCAACAAATACTTCTTGAACTCCTTCTCTGGCATTGTTCTAGGCACTGGAGTTAACAAGTGAGAGTACAGACGTGGGCCCCTCCTTCGTGGAGTTTACAATTCATGGCTCACTCCACTCCACGTTCTCCAATCCTGCCTCTCTCATTTTTTTTTTCTTTTTTTTTTCTTTTGTGGTGCTGCGGATGGAAACCAGGACCTCTCCCACTAAGCTACAACTGTATCTCTTACTTTGCCTCTTAAATAGGAGCCATTAAAGTGAATACAAAAATATGAGTGTTCATATGCAGAACTCAGTACATAATCCCAGAATTCCACTGTCCTGGACTTATCTTTAAGCCTTTCTCACCACACTCTCCTTCTCCTTGACTATTGTAAGATCCCCTCTCTCTGCTGATTTGCCCTGGATGCTCTCTTTTTTTTTTTTTTTTTTTTGTACCTGGGATTGAACTCAGGGGCACTCGACCACTGGGCCACATCCCCAGCCCTTTTTTGAATTTTTCATTTAGAGACAGGGTCTCACTAAGTTGCTAAGTGCCTCACCATTGCTGAGGCTGGCTTCGAACTCGGATCCTCCTGCCTCAGCCTCCCAAGTAATGGGATTACAGGCGTGCGCCACTGTGCACAGCTTCTCCTGGATGCTCATTTTAAGTAGATTTTTTTTTGTGTGTGGTACCAGGGATTGAACTCAGGGGCACTCAACCACTGGGCCACATCCCCAGCCCTTTTTTGTATTTTATTAGAGACAGGGTCTCACTGAGTTGCTAAGTGCCTCGCCATTGCTGAGGCTGGCTTTGAACTTGCGATCCTCCTGACTCAGCCTCCCAAAGTGCTGGGATTACAGGTGTGCGCCACCGCGCCCAGCTTTTAAGTAGATTTTATGGAGGGAATTATTAAACAAGAGAAACTTGTGTAGTGCAATTTCCTCATTCTTTTAAGGGGGAGGGATACACCCAGTCACATCTATGTGGCACTCAAGAAGCTAGAGGGTTGGGCTTTTTCTTAAATGCTATGGCCCAACCATTCATCACTAGTCCCCAGTCCCACAGTCTGCATGGCTCCCAGAAAGAATGGGACTCTGCTGCATGTCTGTAAGAGAGCAGTTCTCCTGAGGGACAAAACCCCAAGTTGCAGATAACAAGACACTCAGCACACCCAACAGCTATCAACCAACTACAGCCCTGCAGATAGTAGGCGAGGAGCTGTCCCTCTTGCTACTGTGCTTAACATAGGTCCCAACCATAGTGGAAATCAAATAGGTGGAAGAGATTGCTGATGGCGTGAACAGTTGATCTTTTCATTCCTCATTTTGGGTCCCATGCATGTTAGAACTTCACTGCAAGGTCAAAGCAACAGCCCCCACAAAAGTTGGCTAAACATGTAAGAGATGGAAATCGTTGATGGTGGTAACTAAATATAAACTAAATATGGGTGGATTCCGGAAACTGCAAAGCAGTGATCCTGACACTGAGCTCCAGCAAAATTCTGGACCATGTTATCAAACAGGTGGCTTTTGCATATTTAGAAAAGAATGTGGGGCCCACACACTATTGGACTTGAACAGGTTAAAGAGGAAACTTCTGAGCAACTCCTGTCAAGGAGAGACATTTGACAATGGGAATCGGGAAGGGCTATAGTCTCCTTTCTTCTGTAACGGCACCTAGAGAAGGTTTTGAAATTGAGGACATCATGAGAACAATGAAAAGCCCTGAGAAAGACTAAATTTACAAGCTGTATTGTATTCTGTCACAGTCATCTTGAACAAAAATGCAAATGACAACCTAGGACAGTTTAGAGTGGGTTACTCATACTGACCTCTGCTAAAATAAAGTGGAGACTAGGCCAGAAGAAACTTTGAGCAGACGAAATGAGTTAGGCCTCATCAGTGACCTTAACCTTATTTACATTGCAAACATAAGTGAAATGTAACTGGAATTTTCTTGCAAATTCCTATATATTAAAGAAACACTGAACCAGGTGCAGTGGCACATGCCTGTAATCCCAGCTGCTTGGGAGGCTGAGGCGGGAGGATAGCAAGTTCAAAGCCAGCTTCAGCAACTTAGTGAGGCCCTAAGCAATTTAGTAAGACCCTGTCTCTAAATAAAATATTAAAAATGGCTGGGGATGTGGCTCAGTGGTTAAGCACTCCTGGGTTCTATTCCCAGTACAAAATTTAAAAAGCAAAAAGAAGGTAGTTAACAAATCTATAGAATTGGGGGCTTTCTAGTGGAATAGGCCAAATAACACTGTTATGGTTTGGATGTGAGGTGTCCCCCCAAAAGCTCATGTGTGAGACAGTGCAAGAAGGTTCAGAGGAGAAATGGTTGGGTTGTGAGAGTCTTAACCCAATCGGTGAATTACTCCCTGGTGGGATTAACTGAGTGGTAACTGGAGGCAGGTGGGCTGTGGCTGGAGGTAGTGGTTAATTGGGGGCTTGGATATGGGGTACATATTTTGTGTCTGGAGAGTGGAGTCTCTCTCTGCTTCCTGGTCACCGTGATGTGAGCTACTTCCCTCTGCCACTCTCTCTCACTATGATGTTCAGCCTCACCTCAAGCCCCAAGGAATGGACTCTGCTTCTATGGACTAAGACCTCTGAAACCGTGAACCTTCAAATAAACTTCTCCTCCTCTATAATTGTTCTGGTCAGATCATTTTAGTCACAGCAGTGAAAAAGCTGACTAAAACAAAAGCCACTGTATGACTATAGTCACTTGAATCTTTCCTTTGGGTTTAATTCTGTGCTGTCCTATAAATGCTTTCCTCTTGTGTTTCCCTGGTGGAGCTCTAGAGCCACTTCTGACTTAGAGCTGCCCAATTCATGTATCCTTGTTTGCTCAGATAAACTCTTCAAAATTAGGTGGTGCCTCAGTTTACTTTTTTGGGTACCGGAGTTTGAACCCACGGGTGCTTTACCACTGAGCCACATCCCCAGCCCTTTTTGTCTTTTATTTAGAGACATCATCTTGCTGAGTTGCTTAGGGCCTCCCTAAATTGCTGAGGCTGGCTTTGAACTCCTGATCCTCCTGCCTCAGCCTCCTGAGCCGCTGGGATTACAGGCATGCACCACCATGCCTGGCTCAGTTTACTTTTTAATACGTCTAATTCCTTCCTCACTTACAAAACAGTGAGACTCCTTTGTCCAGATTTTCTGGTCCAACAAGTATATTTTTTTCTGATCTTCTGTGTATTTAAACTATGTTGTCTTTGATGGTATTCTTATAATAAAAAATAATGGAACTTGGGCTGAATGGGAACCTTAAGGAGGTGTGCATGGAGCCCAATTTCCACCAGCATGTGGGGACTAAAATTAGTCCTATTGCCCTGTGGCTTGGGCCAGTCCCTGCACATATGCATGCCTGTCAAGCTGCACCCTTCTCCTGGGGAATTGATTAATGGTAGCATCACGCTAGAACAAGGAGTGGGGCATTCCAGAACTGGGCTGATGAATGCCAGCAAAGAGTCTCTTGACCCAATCTGCAAAGAGGGCTAGCTTGTCCAATTCTAGATATGTAAATACACACCAACACCTAACCCAAGCCCTCAACCTGAGACATTGGCATATCAAGGGCCCAAAGAATTAACCTGCTCACAGTCCCACTCTAAAGGGGAGTCCTGGCTGGTTGAAGATCCCTGGCTCTTATCTGCTTGATCTCCACTCCAAAGAAAGAGAGGAGTGCACACTTCTATAGCCCTTCTGTTCTCACTCCAAGTAAGCCCCAGGAGAAAACAATACCGTAGAGGTATCCATTTCATTCAAAGATCCTGGGAAAATAAAATTCTTCAGAGAGCCCATTTCATGTTAAAGCTGTACATACCAGATTCACTTTAAGTCTGAAGGAAGTTGGTGTAACAAAATACAACTTGAACACAAACCTTAACATTCCTAACATAATTATTTGTTCAGTAACAGGGCAATGCTCTCAGGAGACTCTGGAGGTCAATCCTGCCACTGACAAATCCATAACTGAGGAGGGAGGCAAAGAAGGACAAAGAAACAGTGAATGCAAAATACTGGCTTCTCTTAAATGACCTTACTGTCAGCTGCCTTCCAGGCCCCAATGCCCTAGGTTTATAACATTGGAGTGTAATATTCTTCCTTTGTTCTAGAAGATACTTCAATGACTTTGATTAATCCCCTTGATGCTTTGGCCTACTCGGCACTTTATTAAAGAGTATTCAAGCAACTCATTCAGACACTGCTTTTGTAAAATTGTGTTTGAACAATGACCAAACAAACCAAGGAGCCTTGCCCCCTGCTCAGTTGCAACCTTGTAATCTGCTTGGTTGAATGGAACCCACACTCTTTTAGTAACTTAGGTCATTGGGTCTAGAAATGTCCTTAGGTGGAAGACACATGGATGCACACATCTCCCCCACCCCCTGCCTTTCCTGGAACTCTGAATTGAACAGGTGGTTATATTTTTATTTCTGTATCTTATCAGCAACTTATTTGCCATGGCATGAGGAAGGCATTTGTTACAACATTTTTGTATATACTGATCAGTCACAAGGAAAGCTGTGCCTTAAAATATTCTGCCTGGAAAATACTTTTTAGGTCCAAGAAGACGAGGTTGGCCTCAGTTTAATTTCTAAGTTACAATTGGGAAGGAAAAACTCAGTTTATCCTGTTCTGGAATCAGAAAACCTAATAAACTTGGTTAATGCAAAACTTCATTTCTCTTTTCAAAGTCTCAGGGAAAAAATTCGAAACACATGTACTGTGCCTGTACCTAATATTTTACTACCCTTTCCTTTTAGTCTTTAGTTTTTCAAATGTTTCACCTACACATATGAATAATTTCTCCTGAATTTAAAAATAAATGGCTAAGGTCTGGAGGTGTAGCTCAGTGGCAGAACACTTGCCTAGCATGTAGAAGGCCCTGGGTTCCATACCCAGCACTGAAAAATAAAATAAAATAAAGCTAATCATATGGAAATTTCATGAAGAAACCATTAAAGTCTCAAATTATCTCTATTTAGTTTATGACTTAGCTTACTTAGGTGAGTTCAGACTAGAGAAGGCAAATCCACAATGTATATTTGTACCCACATACATTGGCAGAAGGAAATCTTCTCCAAAGGCATATGAAACACCTTCTGCCTTGTTTTTCCTCCCTCTGGCCACATATGGTACAGACTGTCCTCAAACCTCTGGTCTTCCCCTGGCACACACATGTTCTCCAGGAACCAGTGTGGTTTGTATATGGCTTGGATCTGGAATGTCCCCCCCAAAAAACTTGTGTGTTGAAAGCATGATCCCCAATGCAGCAAGCTTGAAAGGAAGTGGGACTTTTCCGCATTGATTAGGGCTCTGACCTCATCAGTGGATTAATCCATTTGCTGAATTAATACATTGACAGCTGAATGGAGTACTGGGCATTTCTGTAGGCAGGTTGGGCATGGCTGGAGGAGGAATGTCATTAGGGAGCATGGCCTTGGACTATATCCATCCCTGGCCCCTTTCTTTCTCTTTCTCTCTGCTTCCTAGCTGTCATGAGCTGAGCAATTTTCTTCCACCATGCCTTTCTGCCATGATGTTCTGCCTCACCTCAGGCCCAAAGCAATGGAGTCAGCCATTCATGGGCTGAGAACCCTGAAACTGTGAGCCAAAATGAATTTTTCCTCCTTTAAGTTGTTTATGTAAGGTATTTTAATCATAGCAGTGAAAAACTAACTAACACAGGTTGGCTGACAGGAGAATCAATTGAAAGATTCATGACAGTGACTTAAAGAGCCCCACTCTGCAATCACTGATGAGGAGCAGGACTTTCCACTTGTTTACCAGATTATCCAAGAACATAGCCAATGAATGGTTCCCCGGGGGCCATTGTGGAAAGCACCTTTAGAAGATCCAAGTGGGAAAATCAAGTGCAGGCGTCAAGAAACAGAAATAAGAGCACAAGTCCCCAGCCAGAGCAAAATGGAATTTAAGGCAATTAACCAACTCAGCAACAAAATTAAAAAGTCCCATTCAATTTCATGAGCATTTAAGACCCCCAAATGGTCATAAACTAAATGGCCTCCAATCTCAGATTCCCTTTGGCTACATAGTTATGCCATCCAACTACAGGCTCAGACTGCAGAGAGGCAGAAGGGTTGCAGCATATTTAGATGACAGGAATGAGAAGGCCACACTGACTTGGTCCTGATTTTTACATGAAACAAAGCGCTAGGGAGGAACTGCCTGGTTTTGGTACTGAACACAAAGAATTGCCCAGCTTGCTAGAGGACACCCTGCAGATACCCACCTGCAAATTCCTGAGGATTTGTACATGTCAACAATCATGTATTCACTGCATTCCAGTAAGCATTTGAAACCAAACAACTATATAAAATCTTGCAAGTAATTTTCCTAGCATTTTCATTAATACCAACACATAGCCAAATGTGGCCCAATACACTGGAAAATCTCATGGTAAATTTATTCTTTTCATTTTATTTATATCCCTTTAAAATAAGCCATATTAAAAGTGATGCCTAACAATGCTGAGTATGGTGGCACATGCCTGTAATCCCAACTACTCAGCAGGCTGAGTAAGGAGGGTGTCTTGAGCACAGGGTTTTCAGGCCGTCCTGGGTAACATAGACCTTATCTCAAAAAAAAAAAAAAATGTCATGCTAATGATAGGATCTACTCTTAAGACTTCTAGCTGGCCCCTAACTGTGTACAGTTAATATAGTCCATTAAGTGATCTTAAAATAATTGAAATATAGAGTAGGTAGTACTTTTAGAAATCATATTCAAACACCCAGACATTATCTAAACATAGTGGTACTTTTGCTCCAAATGAGGCTTCTGGAGTGGGATGCAGTGGCTCATGGTGCAGACAGTACTGCCACTCCCACTATTCGAGCCCTGCCCCACATCCACAGACTCAGCACAGCAACTGCTCCAACCAATAAAACGTCAGTTAAGCCCTGCACTGGCCAGTTGTAACTAATGTGCCATGGTGAGTGGTCGTTTTTTTTTTTTTTAATAACAAGAATGATAAAATATTAAAAAGTTGTGTCACTTAAGCTAGAAAAGGGCATATGGTTTCTTGGACATATGAATGCAAAAAATTGTTTATAAGTAGCAACCCTTGAATGGATCACTTTCTGGGTTAATTTTTGACTGCACTGGAAAAAATACAAGGTAAAAATGAGAACATAGTTTGCAGAGATAAAAAGAAAGGAAGTGTTTTTTTTTTTTTTTTTG
This sequence comes from Tamias sibiricus, assembly GCA_025594165.1. Taxonomy (NCBI): domain Eukaryota; kingdom Metazoa; phylum Chordata; class Mammalia; order Rodentia; family Sciuridae; genus Tamias; species Tamias sibiricus. The sequence continues at coordinate 123,644,755 of CM046667.1, forward strand.
TTTCCTTTTCAAGTAATAAGTAGCCCTCACTTTAAAATCAAACCAACTCTTTCCTGATTGCCCTCTCTCCATGGAAGAAGAGTTTATGGAAGGGATGAATAAATGCATTAAGGAATGAACAAGTGAATTAATTCTATTTATAGAAGCTACAGCAAGCTTATAAGGACAGTCTGGAAAACCTGGAAAACCACACTCTACCACTTGGTTGGTAGTTGCCTTACCTCCTACTCTTATCATTCTTTTGTGCATTTCATATCTTATAAATTAGCACATGGGCTGGGAATATAGCTCAGTTGGTAGTGTGCTTGCCAAGCATGCACAAGGCCCTGGGTTCAATCCCCAGCAGCACACACACACACAAAAATGCATATCATATCTAATCGTGTGAGCTCTAGCTCTGTCTCTCTCACACATATCTACAAAGTGCCTGGAATATAGTTAGGGCTCAGAGTGATTTTCAAAGCTGCTTAGTAACTTGCTCCCATAGTGCTTGGGTACATATGCTGACAGAGAGGACTGAATTTGAGCTCCTTTTCCTGCTCTTTGCCACTAAGTGAGGTCCACAACTCCATACCAACCCCATGTCCATGGAGACCCTCAGGGAGTCCCCTCCAAAATAGGGGTTCAACCAGGCCTTGTCCTTAGTGGAGAGCCAAACCCACAGCAGGACTGTGACTTTGGAGCCAGTAAAACACTGTGGGCTTCAGAAAGTCCACTTTAGAGAGCAGGCCAAAGCCCACACAGCACCTGTTTTCAATATGAATGTCTCCATTCCCAAACACACATTTTTACTTAGGCCTCAAATTAGGTCCAATGCTAAACCCGCCTCCAGTTAGTTCCCCCACCAGCCCAGCCCTCTCCAGAGTAGGATCCGCCTATATAATCAGTTTGCCTGGGCCATGGTGGTCTGGCTGGCATCCACTCAGAGTACCCTCAACCATGAGTGCTCACTCAGCTTATCTGCTCTCCAAATAGCCACCCAACAAGTCAGGCCACATCACCAGACAGGCTCTTGCCTGTTATTAACAAAGTGAACGGGAGGAGCCATTCTTCCCTCAGGGAACAACTGAAAGTATCGACTAAATGGAAACCATCTTGGTTTTAGCAAGTTTTAGCGAGGTTCTGGAGACCATCTTGGTGGCACATTCTCTTGAGGATGCAAAACAGTCAAGTTGCTGGTGTTATGCAGAGCTAATAAGTGATTTGGGCAACATGGAAGCAGCCTCCAACCATCCTTCCTTCCTTTTCCTCTCCACCCATGCTCAAATCCCCAGTGACAATTGCTTCAGCTATATAGCCTTGCTCCTGTCAAATTGCATATCCTCCCAGAGGGAGAGCAGATCATCAGAGCCTTTGGAGTGTGTGGGGTGGGAGGTAAGTAGGAGGTGGAGGGGGCCTGGAACAAACCTGGCTTTCCTCATGTGTTTTTCCAGAACTAACAGTGAATTTCACAATTCACAAAATTCTGCATAAGGTGAAACTTTAGTTGGTGACCCAATTAGAATGTGGCAGACATCATTGCTACTCAAAGTAGTGTTCCCTGACCAGCAGCATCAGCACCCTCTGGGTGCTTTTGAGAAATGAAATCTCGGGCTCTCATACCTACTGAACCAGATCTGCAGTTTAAAAATATTCCTAGACATTAGACATGTACATTAAAACTTGAGCTTCCTTGATATAATGAACTCAGAGGCCTGAGTTCAAATGCTGTACCTAGAGGCTTGGAGTGTGGCTCAGTGATAGAGTGTGTGCTTAGAATGCACAAGGCCCTGAGATCCATCCCCAGCACCATAAAAAACAAAACAACAAAAACCCACCATGGAGCTGGGCACGGTGGTACATACCTGGAATCCCAGCTCCTAAAGAGGCTGAGGCAGGAGGATCACAAGTTCAAAGCCAGCCTCAGCAACTTAGTGAGGCTCTGTCTCAAAATAAAAACTAAAAAGGATGCAGATGTAGCTCCATGGCTGAGCACCTCTGGATTCAATCCCCATTACACCCCACCTCGCCAAAAAAAAAAAAAAACAAAAAAAAAAAAAAAAACCACCATGGATCTTCTACTTAGTCTGTGATCTTGGAAAAATCATTAAATTCTATGAGCCTCAGTTTCCCCATCTGGAAACAGGGCTGATATTCCCTGTCTTGGTTGTTGTAAGGATTAAGTTATAACATTTATTAGAGTGGCCAGCACATGGTAAGTATGGACTATGATGTAGTGCTTAATACATTTGTGGTTGTGCATCTGGTGATCAACTGTGGGTGTATAATCATATTCTCTTCCTTTTCTTCTTAGGACTAAAATGGCAGTGGAAGTTCACCTACAAAGCAGACCTAAGTCCTTGATGGAAAAGGTACCCCCAGGTTCAACCATCAATTCAAAGCATACTTCTCATCCTTTTTGCTCTATACTAACTAGAAAGAGGGATTAATTGTTTTAAATCTGAGTTTCAAAATCTGTAGGTTGGAAATTGTGCAAATTTTGGTATGATTAATATGGTCACAATAGTAGTGACTGCCAGAGAAGTATGTCATGGGTGACAATATGACAGAGCCTGACCTTTAGGGAAGCTGGATAAGAGCTAATGATGTGACTTACTGCCAAGTTAATAGGGCTTTTTGTCACAGTCTTGCATCAGCCTCTTGACTCCTGTGTCCATATAGTCAGGATGCTGATGGCTTTTGACAAGAGAGCAGAACTGGCACCTCCAAGAAGTGCTGGCTCCTCCCAAGTACAGAGATTCCTTGGGAGGTCATTGACTGGCTCAAACCTTGTTGGCACACTCATGTGACTTGAAGCATTGCTTTGACACATGCCTAGGAACCCAGTTCTGAGACACATGAAAATCCCTCCTTTCACAGTCACATCTCATTCCTCAGCAAAACTGCCTACCCCAAGGGCAAAGGAGTTCTGTGAGGACTTGTCTTTGCTGGCACCTAGATTACACACAAAAGGATCTGGTCAAGGGCAGATCAGTGCTCTAACCCTTCTGAATGTTTTTTTTTTTTTTTTTTTTTTTTTTTTTTGTTTGATTGAACTCTCGTGCTCTACACTTGAGTTGCTAAGTGTCGCCTTTAGGCTGGCTTTGAAACTGCCTCTGCCTCCCAAAATGCATTGCCACCGCGCCCGGCTTCTTCTGAATGTTGAAAAACAAATATTTCCATGATCACAGGCTAGAGATAGGCCCCAAAGTGGAGGTGAATCCAAGTGTGCTGCAGAGCAGGGAGGCGCTCCTCACTGAGCCGCAGGAGCATCGGCTACCCTCACGGGAAGGTGATCTTCAACTGGAAAAGTGAGGGGATATCTGTGAAAGGAGCACAAACACTAAGTGTGCCTGGTAGGAAATGGGAACAATTGTTTGAAGGGAGATTAGATGGCTATGTCAAGTTCTTGGTCACTGCTGGTGGAAAGGTATGAATCTGCATTAGCCATATTTTGACCAAACCAAAATCAAATTCAAAGGCCACAATGAACATGGGGCAGTCTGGCCCAAAGAAGGGAGGTGGGGGAGAAAGAGAAGGTCTGCTTTAAGGACAGTGACTTTTTCCTGAGGTAGAGAAAGGTGATATAACAGAATGATGGAATAATCAATGCTATATGATACTATGATTTGGTATACTGATATCTATGCCATTATAGATGAAATGCTTCTTGAAATCAAAAGTAATATCATCTCCTCCAAAAGACAAAAACTGCTCTAGAAATGTAGGCATATTTATGGGTATTCTTCCCAGCTGAATAGGTGGGGGGAATTCCACAGCAACATCCTAAGATTTGAAAATAATTGACTTAAATCAAGGGCTCTGGTGAATGTAAGCTTCTCCCTTAGGTCTGGTCAGACAGTGGTGGATCCATGTTGTCAGAGAACAGAGCCACTGGGGCAAAAATAGTCCTCTGATCTGTACCCTAAGCCCTCCCTATGCTACCATGTTCAAACACCCACCCACTGCAAGACACAGCAGTCAATGCTACGAAGGTCCTGAACAGTATTAGCCAAGGCTAGCCATTGTTATTATCCATTCATCTGGATTCATGTGAACACACCATCCATATCTTGCTGTGTGGTGCCACCAAAGGAATTTGTCTACTCCTCCCACAGTGACAACCACAAGTTCAGCCAATCTAACTGGGTAGGAAGTAATATGGCATTCACCTATAATGGCTACTTTTAAAGCTAATGCAAAGCATTTCCTTAAAACATTCCCCCCTTCAAAAATGTTAGTTATTAGGTTTATGCTATAGTCTAATCTTTTGTTAAAATTTAAAGCAAGCCTGGGGCGCGGTGGCGCACGCCTGTAATCCCAGCACTTTGGGAGGCTGAGGCAGGAGGATTGCGAGTTCAAAGCCAGCCTCAGCAATGGCGAGGCACTTAGCAACTCAGTGAGACCCTGTCTCTAAATAAAATACAGAAAAGGGCTGGGGATGTGACCCAGTGGACGAGTGCCCCTGAGTTCAATCCCTGGTACCACACAAAAAAAAAAAAAAAAAAATTAAAGCATTCGGGGGCTGCAAATCTAGCTCAGTAATAGAGCACTTTGTGTAGCATGCCTGAGGCCCTGGGTTCCATCTCCAGTATCCCCCCCCGCAAGAAAGCAAAATTAAAACATTCAAACAAAAACTGGGCTTGGATTTTGAAAAATATCTAAAGATCTTAATGAAGTCAAGCCGTTTCTTTCCCAGAATAATTTGGTTGTTTATTTTTTTAAATTATCTCTTGGCAACACATATGAATTTGCAAGGAAGTTTTTTGTTATAAACGTCTGAAAACTTCCATTAGCAGGGGAAATAATGATGGCAATTTCAAAGGCTCTGCCACAGAATGACTGAGCAAACAATACGTGTATGTACATTTTGGAGTTTGCAGAAATCTTTTCTACTATCTAAAGGTGTCTAAAGGCAAAATAACATCATAAGAAATGAGATCCCCGTCTCTCAAGGTGTTCAAGCACTGGTTGGGCAACCACTCGGCAGGATTATTGAGAGGACAATCTGTGGAAAGCAGTGACCTGAGCCATGATTTCTGATTCCCTCATGGCTGTGTTTGCCTAGGAATTGTCTGCGAGAAGGTGCAGGTCAAGATGACCCAGTTGCTATGGTCACACCCAGCCAGAGGAGCCTGTGTTTGAAGGTATATCAGTCAAAACTTTGAGCTCAGGCACCAGCCCTCCCTGGAGTAGACAATTCTGGGCATAACAAGATGACCTGTATGTCTTGCAAGTTTTGCTGCATCCTTCAGACTGCCTGCTTTGCTAAAACATCCTCACAAATAACCTCCCGTTGACAAAACCTATATAATAAACACACTCTGGTGTCAGTCAAGCCTCACCAGGGTTTGGCGTTTCCACTTGGCCTTAGCTTTTTCTCTATGTGTGTCTGTCTTTTCTTCAACCCCTCAACACCCCTCTGACTTCTGAATTAATTAAGGGCCGTGCTGGTCGTGACAACAATCAATCATCAAGAATTCAGATTGGGCTGGGATTGTGGCTTAGCGGTAGAGCGCTTGCCAAGCATGTGCACAGCCTGGGTTCGATCCTCAGCACCATGTAAAAATAAAGGCATTGTGTACAATTAAAACAAATGAATAAATATGTAAAAAAAAAAAAAAGAATTCAAGATTGACGTGGATGACCTTTAAGGGAACAGGGGAGATAGTTGAGCTGGTTTGTCTAGAAGGTAATGCATTGCTTTCCACATGACTCTAGACAGACAGTCCCTAACTTAAAATAATTTAATTTATGACTTCTCAATTTCATGATGGTGCAAAAATTATTACTTTTTATTTAAATTTTGAATTTCAATCTTTTTCCAGGCTAGTGATATGTAGTGTGGTCCACTTTTGTAATGCTGGGCAGCACCCACTTGGCCTCAAGATCACAAGGGGAAGCAACTGACACTCCACAGTATGCTGTGTTGCTAAGTTCTGGCGTTCAGTAGGTTAGGGGGATTAAATGCACTTTCAACCTAACAGTATTTTCAACTTACCATGAGTTTATCTGGACATAACACCATTGTGAGTTATATAATCTGTCAAAAATCCGTGAAGCTCAATAAAGTTTCCTATCCTTGCCAAAATTGATGATGGCTAATGTGCTAATAAAATACTTCACTTCATCCCAGATTTAGCAAGAGTGCTCTGTATTTCTACTAGTGTTACTCTCGGGTAGTACTAGGTGTAGTCAATTCAGTTGCCTGCCTTAGTGATAGCCATTCTTCCTTGTCAATCATCTCCTAATTTGTTCAGTGTCCATCTTCCTCCCTATAGCCATGTCTTTTAGGTAGGAATGGCCTCACTCCAGGAGATGAATCCTGGTGAGCCTTTATATTCTACAGGTTTGGGCATGATTCTAGGCACCAAGAAGTGAAAGATATCTACTGGAAGAGGGTTCCTTCTGAGAAATATTTCTTAGCTCTTCAAAAGAGACCTGAGGGGCTGGGCATGATGGCTCATGCCTGTAATCCCAGAGACTCAGGAAGCTAAGGCAGGAGAATCACAAGTTGAGGTCAGTCTCAGCAATTTATACCAAGAATCAATAAATGGGATAGACTCAAATTACAAAGCTTCTTCTCAGCAAAAGAAACAATCAGTAAGGTGAACAGAGAGCCTACTAATTGGGAACAAATTTTTACCACATGAACGTCAGATAGAGCACTAATCTCTAGACTATATAAAGAACTCAAAAAGCTTAACACCAAAAAAACAAATAACCCAATCAATAAATGGGCCAAGGAACTGAACAGACACTTCTCAGAAGAAGATATACAATCAATCAACAAATACATGAAAAAATGCTCAACCTCTCTGGCAATTAGAGAAATGCAAATCAAAACCACTCTAAGATTTCATCTCACACCAGTCAGAATGGCAGCTATTAAGAACACAAACAACAATAAATGCTGGAGAGGATGTGGAGAAAAAGGCACACTCATACATTGTTGGTGGGACTGCAAAATGGTGCAGCCAATATGGAAAGCAGTATGGAGATACCTTGGAAAACTTGGAATGGAACCACCTTATGACCCAGCTATCCCACTCCTTGGTCTTTACCCAAAAGACCTGAAAACAGCATACTACAGGGACACAGCCATATCAATGTTTATAGCAGCACAATTCACAATAGCTAGTTTGTGGAACCAACCTAGATGCCCTTCAGAAGATGAATGGATATATACACACAATGGAATATTACTCAGCAATAAGAGAAAATAAAATCATGGCTTTTACAGGAAAATGGATGGAGTTAGAGAATATAATGCTAAGTGAAGTTAGCCAATCCCAAAAAGCCAAATGCCAAATGTTTTCTCTGATATAAGGAGGCCAATTCACAGTGGGGTTGGGATGGGGAGCATAGGAGGATTAGAGGAACACTAGAAAGGCCAATGGGGAGAGAGGGGAAGGGAGGGGGGCAAAAGGGTGAATGAAAAAAAAAAGATGGTAGAATGAGATGGATATCATTACCCTAAGTGCATATATGAAGTCACGAATGGTGTGAATATACTTTGCATACAACCAGAGATTTGTAAAAAAGTGCTCTATATGTGTAATATGAAATGTAATGCATTCTGCTGTCATTTATAACATCTTAGAATAAAAAAATAAATTAATTTAAAAAATGAAAGGGGCTGGAGATGTAGCTCAGTGGTAAAGATACCCCTGTGTTCAATCCCCTATTGCTAGGACTGTAACAGTCATCTTGCAACCACAAAGGAAGCAATCCAACCTAATGTAGTTGGCAGAGCCAAAAGATGGCAAACCTTGGTCCTTCCTACTAACATTGAAAATTAATCATCCCTGGAGTTTCTTATCATATGAGATAATGGCTTCTTATCATATAAGAAAATAAATCCTTTTTTGTTTAAGTCATTTTGAATTTGATTCATCATCCCTTGCAGCCAGGAGCATCTTCTATAACATGACAGACTTTGAAGTGATCTTATGCTAACACCACTCTTTTAATCCATGGGGCCTAAGGGAGAAGATTAGAGAGGATAGATAATGGGAGTGTTTGGAAGCACCCTTGCCTCCCAACACTGATCAAGAAGCAGCCACATAACTTGTTTCTCACTTGAGTTTCCCTTGTGGAGTGATAATTTTCAGGTGATTCCATGATCCTTTATAGAAAGAGACTCTCCACACATGCCTTGGCCTTTTCTGGATCCTAGGATATGGTGGAAGAACTTAGGTTCTATTTAGAAGTACTCCTGAAGTATGGAAAGATGCTTATAGTCTAAGCAACTTAGCAGACTCCTTTCTGTTGGGTATTTCTTTGGAGGTTCTACAACTGACTGCCCCAAAGTGATGCTGGTCCTGTATCAAAGGTCAAGCTCCAAATCCCATTGGTTAGGCCAATAATTCTCAGTGGGGTCTCCCAACCGGTAGCATCACCTGGAAAGTTGGTAGATATGCAAATTCCTGGGCTCCATCCCAGAACTACTGAACCAGAAACCGGGGATGGGAACTAGCAATTTGCAGCTTCTCAAGGCCTCCAGGGTATCCTGATACATGCTCAAGTCAGAGAATAGCTCACCTAGGCTTTGGATGCCGTCATGACTGCTAAGTAGGGGTGCAGTGCCTAGGGCTGTACCTGGATTTTTCTGCATGCACTTTGAGGGTCTCAGGTTCATCTGTAATTATACTTTGATTGCTATAATTGATTATCTAATCTCTTTCACTAGTGGTGAGCTCCACCAGAACAGACACCAAGTCTATTTCCTTCACTGCTGCATCCCAGTGCCTAGCACAATGCTTGGCACACAGTATGAGCTCCACCACTATTTGTGAACTGGATGCAGAAGGGCTCTCATGAGCCACATAAATTGCTGAGTATTATATTTTGCCCCATACTAAATTCAGCAAATTCCCAAAGCAATTGCCTCATTAACATCTTTAAATTGTACAATATGTTTTCTCTCTAGACTGGGTACAACTGATAAATTGGCTTTCAGATTTTCCCAACCTGAACTCAGCAATCAAAACAACTTCAGCTTATTTCAGAAGGTAATCACCATCAGACAACTGTGATGCTAAGAAGTCATTGATCAATGTGTCCTGAAGGACACTTTTATTGTTTTCTTCAAAGCCTTGACTGTGCAAAACACTAAAGACCCAGTCTAAGAGGAAACTGTGTAAATTCTCTAAAGGGACCAAGAGGGCCTTTTGATGATACCAACTCACCTCTACTCATTCCCTGCTTTTTTTAAAAAATATATTTATTTATTTAATTATAGATGAACACACAGCATCTTTATTTATTTTTATATGGTGCTGAGGATCAAACCCAGTGCCTCACACATGCAAGGCAAGCAGTTTACCACTGAGCTACAGCCTCAGCCCTCATTCCCTGCTTTCCAAGACCACTTTGCATCCTCTAGGGAAAAATAGATGGTAATCAGATAGTGACTAACACTTGTGCATAGCTTTCTGCCTTCTTCCTGTCAGCACTGGAACCAGAAAAACTGGCAATAACTTTTCTATGCAATCAGGAGAGAAGGATTTTTACTTATAAAGAGATTGACACCTCCCCAGGAACCCAGAGTTTGGCAGGAAATTGGTGGGAAGGATGGGGTAGGCAAATGAGCAATTGAGGGACACTCGCCTGACTTTCCTGCCTGCCTCCTAGGGAAGAGGCTTAGCATGTACAATTCTTTTACCCTAGATGCATTGATAGAAAAGAGTAGAAGTGAGAGGCTGAGGCCAGAGAATCACAAGTTCAGAACCAGCCACAGCAACTTAGCAAGGCTCTAAGCAACTTAGCAAGTCTCCTGTCTCTAGATAAAATATAAAAAAGTGCTGCACACAATTCACAATAGCTAGGTTGTGGAACCAACCTAGATGTCCCTCAGTATGAGTGGATGAGTGTATATATATATATAAAGATTAATATGTGATATATATATACAATGTAATATTACTCATCAGATAGAGCACTAATTTCTAGAATATATAAAGAACTCAAAAAACTTAACACCAAAAAAGCAAATAACCCAATCAATAAATGGGCTAAGGAATTGAAAAGACACTTCTCAGAAGAAGATACACATTTAATCAACAAATACATGAAAAAATGCTCAACATCGCTGGCAATTAGAGAAATGCAAATGAAAACTACTCTAAGATTTCATTTCACTCCATTCAGAATAGCAGCTATCAAGAACACAAACAACAATAAATGTTGGAGAGGATGTGGGGAAAAAGGCACACTCATACATTGCTGGTGGGACTGCAAAATGGTGCAACCGCTATGGAAAGCAGTATGGAGATTTCTTGGAAAACTGGGAATGGAACCACCCTATGACCCAGCCATCCCACTCCTGGGTCTATTCCCAAAAGACTTAAAAGCATCATATTACAGTGACACAGCCACTTCAATATTTATAGCAGCACAATTCACAATAGCTAGTTTGTGGAACCAACCTAGATGTCCCTCAGTAGATGAGTGGATAAAGAAAATGTGGTATATATACACAATGGAATTTTTTTTCTTTTTTTTTTTTTTTTTGTGGTACTGGGGATTGCACTCGCCCACTGGGTCACATCCCCAGCCCTTTTTTTTTTTGTATTTTATTTAGAGACAGGGTCTCACTGAGTTGCTAAGTGCCTTGCCATTGCTGAGGCTGGCTTTGAAATCGCGATCCTCCTGCCTCAGCCTCCCAAAGTGCTGGGATTACAGGCGTGTGCCACCACGCCCAGCCAAAATGGAATTTTTACTCAGCAATAAAAGAGAATAAAATAATGGCATTTGCAGGTAAATAGATGAAGTTGGAGAATATAATGCTAAGTGAAATTAGTCAATCTCAAAAATCCAAATACCGAATGTTTTCTCTGATATAAGTGTAACAGGCTGTGGGCAAGTTACGGCGAAGTTGTGGAAAGAACTCAAAAGACAAAATAGAAAAGAAAAGATTAATTTAATTTTCTCATGCAAGATCCCACTACCACGCTAATTCACAGTGTTGTTGGATGGGGGTACATAGGAGGATTAGAGGAACACTAGAGTGGTCAAAGGGAAGGGAGGGGAAAGGGAGGGAGAAAGGGGGAGGGAAGGGGGGAAGAAAAAGAAAAGAAAAGAAAAGAAAAGAAAAGGTGGTTGAATGAGATGGATATTATTACCCTAAATACATGATTGAAGACCTGAATGGTACAAATATACTTTGTATACAAGCAGTTGTATGTAAAAAGATGCTATATATGTGCATTATGAATTGTAAATATTATAATACATACTAATATTATAAATAAAAAATAAATAAAATATTTTTTAAAAAGCGCTGCAGATGTGGCTCAGTGGTCAAGCACTCCTGGGTTTAATCCCCTAGTACCATCCCCAAAAGAAAAAGAGTAGAAAGAGGTATGTGTTAGGGATAGAGGAGAGGTAAACAGGTAAAGACAAGGGAACATTAGAAGTTTTTCCTGTTTGGAATGCCTAAATCAGAAGACATCATTATTAGAGATTTAGACTCTTTTCATGCCGGGAAGAACCAGGCTCCACACTCCCATCTGTTCATTTTCTAGAAAACTTCAGCTATACAGGTTTGACCTGAACGCAGCCCTCCTGGTATCACTTGGCAACGGCAGGTGTACATTCTAAGTGCAGGCAGGTTGCATTCTAAGTGCTAATAGTCCAGAGCCCAGAGAAAGAGTGCCAAGAATACAGATGGGGCCATGGTCTCTCTCAGAGTCCCTAAAACAGGTAGTTTCTTTCTGCCTAGGTTCCAACCTGGGCCCACTGCAGAAGCTGCGGCTCAGAGGCCAGGCCTCAGAAACATAGTCACCCTCCATCCAAGGGCCTAAGTGGCCATTACACCTGGTGAGCAAGGCACCATAAAATAGACACTGCTCTGGAAAAAGTCCTATGTTAGAGTATCTTATGACACCCATGAAGGGCACACCTTACCTTGAAGTGCTATTCTCCTTCCAGGTCCCAAGGGTACTGTTCTGAAGACCTTCCCAGAATAGTCTCATAACAACTGTGTAGCAGAGAGGGCCAGAATGATCCCATTTAAGATAAAATTCCAGGGAAGATGTCAAACTGTTGCTTTGTAGTTTTCCAACTATGATCTAGGGTGGAAACCTGCCATAAGCCAATTGGGGCAGAGAAAGAAAAAGCGAGCAAGCAGGACTCTAGCCCTCCCACCCCCTCATCAGAGTGGTTCCTTCTTGATTTAAACTAGGCCCACTCCTCCCCCTAGCTGGCTGCCTAATGCCAGAAGAGGTTTCCCAACTCCTATGCAATGCCAAGTCCCTGCAGGGTGATATCAGAGGAAGCAGAGTCCAGGAATCCTTTTGAGTTTCTCTCAAGAGACAGGAGGTCGGAGCACAATAGGGGCTAGGACCTCTGGAATGTCTCTGGGGGCAAAGATGGTGTGGGGGAGCTGGAAGCAGTGATTGAAGATTTGGGGAAGAATGTGCATGTGGCTGGCCCAGTATTCAAAGGTATGATGGGGCGAGAGATTGGAAGGATCACTTTAAACATGTCTCACTGCATTCCAAACCTGAATGTCTGAAAAACATTCCTTGTGTTGAAATGGGTTGTCTTCAACAGAAAACTCCAAATCAAGATTATTCTGGGGAGGCTAGAGTGTGTGTGGTATAAAGGGAGCTGAATCCCTTCAGGTTGCAATGTATAGCACTGAGCAAATCACCAAACTCAAGGAAAACTCTTAACGCACCCTGTGCATCATGCCAGATTCTGCAGAAGAATTTGCACTAGAACCTGCCCACTTGAAATTTTAGTGGCCCAGCTTGGCTTTTGAGGGTATCAAATTCAGATCCCATCATTTACCAGTTCGGTACTAGAAAACCATCACTTCTGCTTTTTAGACACATATCTTTTCTGCCCCTCACAATCCATACCCATCCCACTAACCCAACCCAGACATTTAGTCTCACTTCCCTCCCTTTCTTCCCACAATCCCAAAGCAGCCAGTGCTTTATTGACTGTAAAGCAACTGATAACACCCAAGGAACAGGAAGAAATAATGACGGGTCCTGCCTACAAGCAGCTCCGGAGAGAATCCCCTTTCCCTTTTCCATGCTCATTGATATCCTCCCCTCCCAGCTTGAGCCTTGCCTCCCTCAGGAAGTCATGGTGACCATTCCAGTGTACACTGCTCGCCCTTGACCTGCAGGCCAGCTAAGTGCATATGCATTCACTAGCAAGTCTCCTGGTGAGCTTTGTCTCCCCAATGAGATGATGGGCTTCCCAGGGGCAGAGATTCCATCTTACTTATGTCCTCCCTCCTGCCCTCCCATGCAGAAACTAGGGTAAGACATGTCAGAAATTTTAAGAACCTCAAATTCCGTATGGTTTTGGAAGCCCATACATTCATAGTGCAAACCAAAGACTGGCCTTTCTGGACACTTTATCTTGTGTTTCAGTATGTCAAGGATCTAGGACCTCCAAATTCTTTGGTAGGAAACAAATTACAATTCTCCAAAAGGGAACTTGGTGGACAAATTATGCAATGCATGTTACACAAGGATCCATCAGCCCTGGCTTACGTGTAGGCTGATGGCTCAAGGAACAGGGTGAGGCAGTCATTAATCTCAATATCTTGACTGCCACTTCAGATGCTGCCTCCCGCCCCACACCACTCAGACTCTCCAGGGATTCTGTTCACCATCAGCTCATCTCCATCCACCTACAGGATCTTCAGTTTGCCCAGTCACCTAAGTCACCACTCACTAAGTAAGGCAGAACTGCTCTTTATTCAAAATGGATCATTTACTCATTCTAAGGGACACACAGTCCCTGATTCTATAGGTTGGAGATGCATTGCCTGTTTCTCATTACAGACTGGTGAGGCGGAGCCTTCAGTCCCCACTGATCTTGCTGCTCCTCCCTGGATCCAGTAGAAGGTGAAGTGTAACACTAGAGTCCAGAGTTTCCTGAAATCAGGATCTTTGCCATTCTGTTCAGCACCTACAGCCTGATGGCAACGCTGGCACCTGTGTCTAGAAAACCAACAAAAGTGCCTAGTTTCTTCTCTGGGTAGTAAATGACAAGTCAAAATCACTTCTCCCTAAAGCACATTCTATTGTGCTCTAAAGCCAGCCCAGCTGAATTCTGTTGTTAGACTTCCCAGCTAGAGCAGTGCCTGTTTTTCTTTTGTTCACTCTCTGACCCAGGTGTAGCTTTTTGTTTATTTTTAGTTATAGGTGGACACAATATCTTTATTTTATTTTTATGTGGTGCTAAGGATGGAACCCAGTGCCTCACCCATGCTAGGAGAGCACTCTACCTCTGAGCCACAACCCCAGCCGCAGGTGTAGCTTTTAAGATGGGATCTTGTCAAAAAGCCCTTTAAGAAGCCCAGATTATGTTTCCTGGGTCCCACTTATCCTGAGATGGATTTACCTCTCCACAGAGCCCCAGCTGATTAAGCAGGTATGAATTTTCCCTACACAAACCATGGTATTTTTCTCAGCAGATTGCATTTGCTTAAATGTTAAGTGAGGGGCTGAGATTGTAGCTCAGCGGTAGAGCGCTCGCCTAGCACGTGCACGGCCCGGGTTCGATCCTCAGCTCCACGTAAAAATAAAGGCATTGTGTACAACTAGAACAAATAAATAAATATTTTTAAAAAAATGTTAAGTGACTTGAGCCTTAACCAGCACTGCAGCTGCCAGAGCACCCCTGGGACCTTTCACACAGGGTCAAATGAGGTTGTCCTGGAGAGGGTGGACAGGATCACTTGAGTTAACATCATTGCTTTAAGAATTGACACATGGGGCTGGGGTTGTGGCTCAGCGGTAGAGCGCTCGCCTAGCACATGCGCGGCCCAGGTTCGAGCCTCAGCACCACGTAAACATAAATGATTGCATTTAGTACAACTAAAGTAAATAAATAAATATTTAAAAAAAAAGAATTGACACATAAGCCGGGTGCAGTGGCGCACGCCTATAATCCCAGCACTTTGGGAGGCTGAGGCAGGAGGATCGTGAGTTCAAAGCCAGCCTCAGCAATGGCGAGGCACTTAGCAACTCAGTGAGACCCTGTCTCTAATAAAATACAAAAAAAGGTGCTGGGGATGTGGCCCAGTGGACGAGTGCCCCTGAGTTCAATCCCCGGCAGCACACCAAAAAAAAAAAAAGAATTGACACATGCCATTTAGGTCCCATGCATGATCAGCTCTTTCACCTTTGAAGTTGACAGAGCAAGAAAACCCTTTCCATCCTCAAGCTATCTCCTGGTGGCTCTTGACTCCTTCACCCAGACTCAGGTCAGCCCAGTCAACCTAGGCCTTCCATGGCTACTCATCTGACCCTTCTTTAGGGCCAGAACAGCTTCGCATGTGGCAAGCATGACAAACCTTGTCACTTCCAAATGGTTCAGACAACATGGAATATCATTGCAACCTTTTTCTCTATAAAATAGAGTGATTCCTACTGTGCAGGGTTGTACGTGATAATCAATGTGGCCTGGCCCTAGTGTCAGGCACACAGTTATTTTCAACTCACTTCTCATTCAGAATCTTACAGGTGAATAAACAACAAATAACTCAGGGTGTTTTGTTGTTGTTTTCTTCTCACAATAAAATGTATCTAAATGACTGTTTATTGCTGCTGCCAGAGCTTGTTGCAAAGTATTCAGCACGGAAACAGCAGAGTAAAAACCATTTTTCATTCCATTTTAAAAGAGAGAAGAACAATGGCACAAAAGGCTTTTAAACACAAATGCACTGATAGAAGGTTGTGAAAATCGGCCACTGACCATGATTATGTCTTTGTGGACAACCTGGCACCAAAATGCCCTGTACCGTGAGTCACCATCAACAGTAGGTTATAGTTAGCAAATCCTAGGCAGTGGTAAGTCTTAGAAATTCTATTTGGGCTCTGGAATGCATTTTATGTGTGTGTATTTTTTTTCCTGGCAGACTTACCTTCCTAATTATGTTTCCCTTAGGCTATTATTAAAATTAGTCTACATTCCCTAAGCATACACCACTGACAGCTAGGGGAAGGCAGCCCATAAGTGACAGGG
Source organism: Tamias sibiricus (assembly GCA_025594165.1). Taxonomy (NCBI): domain Eukaryota; kingdom Metazoa; phylum Chordata; class Mammalia; order Rodentia; family Sciuridae; genus Tamias; species Tamias sibiricus. The sequence goes on from CM046667.1 coordinate 123,660,733, forward strand.
TAAGGCCTACCTGGGATTAAGTGTTGGAAAATACACAACAAATAAATAAATGTACGTATGGAGGGTGCCTGTGTATCCATAGATACCTTTAAATATTAACATGCAAAAAAGCAAGGATTAAAAATAATATGGAGGGACAAGGAAATTGTTACAAGTTTCCCCAGAGACCAGCATGATAAACCCTCTTGGAACATCACACATGTGCCTTTATCTTTACTCTGGAACCATATTAGTTATCTTTCATCAGCTTTTACCCGGTAGGATTGATGCATGAAGATTTTTTTCTTTCCAACAACCCTGTGCTTTTTTTTAAATAACTTTTTTTAAAAAAAATATTTATTTATTTGCTTTTAGTTGTACACAATGCGTTTATTTTTACATGGTGCTGAGGATCGAACCCGGGCCACCCACGTGCTAGGCGAGTGCTCTACTGCTGAGTCACAATTCCAGCCCCAGCCCTGTGCTTTTTTCCCCCAAAATTTGTACCAATTAAGAAATGTCAAAAGAAGCAAAGTACAGTGGTACCCACCCACAGTCCCAGATATTTTGGGATGCTGAGGCAGGAGGATAACTTGAACCCAGAATTCAAGGCTAGCCTGGGCAACATAGAGACTTGCATCTCAAAAAGCAGAATTTCAAAAGTAGAGTGAAATGTGCATTTAATGCCACAGTTGGATATACATGTTGAGAAATGGACTTGTACAGATTTCATGGATTAATGGTGAACCCAAAGTCTCTTCAAACACTGATCCCCAAAATTCAAATTTACCTAAAACCAAACTTGAACTTGTTTTTGTTTTGTTTTTGTTTTTTAATACTAGGGATTGAACCCAGGTGTACTTCACCACTTCCCCCAGCCTTTATTTTTTAAGATAGGGTCTCACTAAGTTGCTTAGGTTGGTCTCAAACTTGTGATCATCTTCCCTCAGCCTACCAAGCCAATGGGATTATAAACATGCACCACTTGCGACCAGCTAAAAACTGAACTTGGGAAAATTACATGCATATTCTAATAACTCCTTCACAACTGCACAGAAAATTCACAGTAACAAAGCTCTAGTTACACATTTTCCTAATAGTCTCATCTCCATTCTGTGTGGTGGCTGATGCTGCTTTGAGGCCTCCAGGATAGAGAAAGCATGAAGTGTACTTGATGCTATCCAGGTGTGGTGGTATACTTGGGAGGCTGAGGCAGGAGGATCACAAGTTTAAGACCAGCTTCAGCAAGTAATTAAGACCCTGTCTCAAAAAACCAAAAAGGGTTGGAGATGTAGCTCAGTAGTGGAGTGCCCCTGGATTCAATCCCCAGTACCACACACGTGTGCACACACACACAATTACTTTGTGTTAAAAGAATATGCCATACACTCCTAGTCAGTATAGCTCCTCTGATCCACTTCCAAGTATTACCAGTAGTACTAATGTGCTGCTTTAAGAGGATCTTCCTAATTGCTTTGGTCAATGTCTTATTCCCGAGGAACAACAGGAAAATGAATTACAAAGACTGAACTAACAAAAATGGAGGGCTTTCCAGCTTGCAGTCTGGGATTATAGCACCATAATTCCAAACTTCTTTTCATTCTGGTCAATGTTAGTTTCTCGAAAAACTACATAGATTAATCTGGGCCAAAATATAGTAAAAATCAAATTGTGATCCTTCAAGCAGCCAAGCTTTTGGAATATAATGCTAAATTCTAAACTATGCATCTGTATCTTTAGGGGTTCCTACTTGCCATATTTCTTTTTAACTAACCCAAAGAAATGGCCATCAAAGTGTATAAAAGACTACATTTTGTATAAAAAAAATCAGTATCGATATTTGCTTGTAAATGCATAAAGAAACTTTGAGAGATGATGTACATAGGCACTTAAAACATTTACTTGGAATGTGGGGGTAACTGAGCCAATGGGTACAGGAATGAGAGTCAAACTCAATACCTCTATATATGCTTTGGCTTTAAAACCCTGTCAATATATTACTTAACTAAAAACAATAGGAGACAAGTAAATATTTTATGCCATTTGCTTCACGGATGGACTTGAATCCTATTGCCATGTTATCTTTCAGATATTTTTCAAAAGATTTTTTCAAAAGGAATTTTAGAAAATTTGGAATTTAAATGTAGAAGAACCTGTGTTCTTAAAGTATATCACGGAAAGCAGATTTACATTTTCCCCACTAAATTCTAAGTTGGAAGAGTTTTTCTCTCATTTTGAAAAAGGAAGTTGTATTTTCATATTTGCCTAACAGTGAGATCACACACATACACACACACACAACCACCTCTAGCTGATACTGCTGTTATTACTACCCTTTAGTAGTTATGTAAGTAGACATATTCTGCTAACAGAAAAGGGGAAGTACAAGTTTGTGTAGCACCATAGTACACCTATTTTAATTTTCGTTCTGTGATCACAAATGACAATATTTACTCATGTCAACTGTTAGGTTTCTAACACTCTAAAGTTTAAAAGCGTCAAATACCTGCAGTTCTTTTTCTTTTATTAAAAGATAATAGGTGTTGGGGCTGGGGCTATAGCTCAGTGGTAGAGCACTCACCTAGCATGCACGGGCTCTGGGTTCCATCCCCAGTACCCACAAAAAAGGTGTTAATTACTATTTTTAAATAAAACATAAATCTAAGAGTCATAAAATGATTTTTCAGAAGGTACAGAGTGGGTGAAGTATTTGAAAGAAAAATAATTTATAAATTACTTTGTAAAACACAACCCTTTCACATGCTATTAATTTTAGAAATTAGGTCTTCCCCTAACAAGGCTTTTATTCTATCTCATATTCCAAACTCTTAAGGCTTTAAAACATTCAACTTGACTTTATTCTTTTTTGGGGGGTGAGAGTATGCCTGCCAGCTGGTTAGAAGCCAAGAGTTATCCAGTCAGACCTGAATGGGAAAAATCTATGATTTGTTTATTTCATAGTTCAAGTTCAAAAGCAAAAGACAATTTAAATAATAAAAGGGTAACGGGAAAATGCACAGAAAGAAAACAAATCAGTAAGAGTCCAAAAGAACCTTCAAGAATATTTAATTCAGAAAATGTTATTGGTTTAGAGAACTTGACTGAAAGAAAACAGCTGGACTGATTTCAAGGTTTTAAATTAAAAACAATCTAACAAGGTCTATGGGGATAACTCTTTGAGCCATATTTTGGAGACCAGATTCAGTTCTACCAAGTAAAAGTAATAGCAGTCTAAGCTAAAAAGGAAATTCCTCACAACTGAGGTAGTTACTAAGTATCAGCACATTTTCCAAGTTCTCTCAAGGCAGCTTAGCTATTTACAATCTATTTTTCCTCATACATAAATGGAGTGACTTCAATTTTATGTCCTCTGTGATTTGTTATTAAAAAAAAACACTTATACACACCAGTCAGAATATGCCTATTTTATTAACATCATGCTTTAATAAATAACTGGCTACTTCTAATAAAATTAAGCCTCTGTTTATAACAGCCCCCAATATTTTATTTTGACCATTCTGCAGAATTTGGTGTAAAAAGTTGAATGAAATGTAGACCCTGAGCTATCAAGTAATTATGTTTCAATATAAAAATAGAGAATTACTCTTACAACTGAAGATTGAACAATAACACAAACGACTTCTCTGTGGGTTTTCGGTTCTGAAGAATCACTTGGGATCTTAATGGCTGTATAGAGCAGGAAGAGACTTGCAGAATTTCAGTCTTTCTGAAAGGGAACCCCTTTTAAAGTGATTTGTTACATTCTCATAGTTTTATGAGCTGTCATTTGGTAAGAACACAAGGAAAGGGGTCTTAAGGGGGCAAGGCAGTTGTCAGTCTTTGGCCTAGGACGACAGATATGGCCTTTGCCAGTTCACCCATGTGGCTAAGAGTCACACCTAAAATGTGGTATTCTTAGCTCTACCTACTCCCATCCCTCCCCCCACCAAAAAAAAAAAAACATGAAAAAAATTTGGACCCCCCCACAAGGGGGCTCCTTGGCTGGTATGGTGAGCACACAGCTGCAAAACCATGGCAAGTCCTTGCTTTACTGATCAAAGGGGGCTGGACAAGAAAAAACGCTCAAATCAGACACCCTTACACTCTTAAAAAATGGAATCCAAAACCAAATGCAAATACACATGCATAGACAACATCTTTGCTCGAGTGTTGACAGCTATTCTTGAGCCCAGGCTATAACCCAATTCTGGCTAGCTCCCAGACAACTTCCTCATATAGCTGGGTTTGAAATTTGGATCATTCGGACAAGGGGGGACCAAATGAGATTGTGGGTCACTTATTGCTGCCCCTGGGATAAAAAATTAAAGAATCAGTGTGGACATGAAAATTTGGACACAGTGGCTTGCTAACTTGTCTGATTTAAAGAAAAATAGACTCCTCCGCAAACCCAAGTGTGAACATGTGATAACTAGGACATCCTGAATGCCTTTTATCTTTCAAGGGAAACTACAGCAAGAATCGTTTTTTAGATAGGCTACACTCTTAAGCATAAGATTCATGAAATAGAGTGATATGTGGTCTTAACTTAGGCAAATCAACTCAACCAAAATGGGTAGTCTGCAGTCTCTTCCAATCACCAGCTATAAATGAAGTGTAACCTTCTTCTTGTACAGATGCTTGAATACAATCTGACAAGTGGCCCAGACGCCCACTTGTGCCTTCACATTCTGTCCTAACTTATTATAACAAAAATCCCCAAATCACCTCTGCTTCTCTCCAGATAAGGCAGCTAAAATAACAGGGATAAATGGAACTTTTACTGCTCATTGGGCTTTTTCTTTTAATAAGATAACATGATAAATAAAACCTGCTTCTGTACAGCTATTTAATATTTCAGAAATACGTACATGTTACATGCCAAGAAATGACCCTGGTTTTCTTGTAAGAAACAAGGTGAGATTGTAATTGGAAAAAAACCCACAAACAAAATGAGGAAAAAAAACCAACAAACAATAGAGTGAAAAACACAAATGCACAACTAACTACAGTTCTGTACCTACACTGTTAGCCACGTTTAACATGGTTTTGGAGGAGCAGGAACAAACTTAACGTACAAGTCCCTTCTGCCCCCAAAACTGAATGAAAAAAACAAAGTCAGCATTTTTTTAAACCAGTGGCCACATAGTAAAAACTGTACATTGTTGTCCATTCATTTAAAAAGCAAAGTCACTAGGATGGTATAAAAGTGATAAATGGTGCCTTTTAACTTTCTGATGATGAACGCTTTTTTTTTCTCAGAGTTTGAGAATTATCTCCACTCTCTCTGCATAAACAGGGACAAGACACAGAAGATGAGGAGGAGGTAGGGCTGTGGCACTGCACAGGCACCAGCATTGTCGGTTTTATCATTGCCACTCTTCCCAGCATGGTCAGTGGCATTGGACTCAAACTCCAAAGGACACTGCTGACTCTCACATCCACTTCCACTTCCTTCTCCACTATTTTCATCACCTGTGTTTAAAAAAAAAAAGAATAGAGATTTCATTCCACTTATTCTCATCACAAGGCACGTGAGAACAACTCATGTTTTTAAACTACGAAGGCTTACTTATATCAAAGAAGTCCACATCATTCCCATTGTAAGCATTCTTCATTTTACTAGTCATAACCCGAAGAGCCATAATTTGACGAAGAATCAGTGTGTCTTGTTTGCTGGTGTTAACCTGGACCTCTGGGTTATTGCCCTGGTTGGCCAATCCATTTCCTGTCACTGCAAACAGGTACCTGAAGTGAGAAATGACCCCATTAAAATGATCAGTAAAGAAAAATATAAGAGATCAGCCAAGATTTCTGCCAGATGCTAGTATTTACACAGAGTGCAATTAAATGGAAGTTCTTCATAATGAACTTTAATTTCTCCTTATCCTGTGCATGTGTCTTCTTTCTCCAATTTGACCATGACCTTTTTCAAAGTTGTCTTCTTTGTGGAGGTTGGTGGGTCAGAGTAAAGTGCCTTCAGAATGGGTACTTATCTAAGTTACAGATTGTGTGGGTGTATGGTGGAGCAGGGAAGGGGGTATAAAAGCCATCCCCAAGAAAGAGAACGAGACCTTTTGAGAATTGGAACTTTATGAGACCAGGCCATCGGGCATTAAATTAAAAAAAAATAATAATAACACTAATTGGAACAGCCTAATTCTAGAATATAACCACTGTCAAAACTTTTGACCCAGTATTTTTTTGTAAGTAGCTGGGTGCCCTTCCAACACTTCTACTACAAAGCCCTTTTTTAAGAACATTTAGAAACCTTCCGTGTTATTGCTTCCTACTCTGAACTGCTTCTAGATGCCTCAACTGAAAACTGGGAGACCATTCTCTGAAGGTCACCCAGCCACCTAGGAAGGGTGTGGGGGGCGCTGCTATCTACCCAATGGTGGCTCACCTGCTTTTGCCTTTCCCATTCCAGCAGTCATCCTCATTGCCATTTCCTGCAGCCATCCTCTCATCATTGCAAACATTGCTGGGAAGAGAGGACCAGAACTTCTTGGCCTGTTTCAGTTTCTCCTTGACATCAGTTACCTAATTAGGAACATTAAAAAAAAGATCTCTATAAAACCACACAAATCTCCCTACAGATGTGCATTCTGATTTTCCTATCTCTAGAGTGATATGCAATTCTTTCTCAACTGTAGTCAGAAGAAAAATACGCAGATCAAATTTGTAGTTTGAAGTACAGAATCACACAAAGGAATGAATATTTGAAATGTAAACTCTGAAGGAGTTATCTACAGCCACTGTCCACTCTTACCTCCTAACTACAGGCCCACCATGCCCTGGTGCCCTAGAGATACAATGATAATACATAGTCTCTTCACCCACAATTGTACAGTCATGATCAAGCTTATGTATTATCCACTCTGGGAAACTTGCCTGTTAATATTCTTCCTTTCCACCCACCAATATCTTCCCAGGCTCTCCACTGTGTGTTTCCCTCCTTCAACTATGTTAACACTTTCTTATATTTTTATAGCACATTGATGTGTATAAAGCAATTTACCTATATTCTACTACTCTTTTCCTATCATAGCATTTACCATATATCACCTTATATTAGGAAGCCTGGTCCATCTGCCTCTCCCCCTTTGTTTGGGCCTCTTGAGATAAAGGACTTTTCTTATTCCTCTGAGCCTCCCTGTGTGTAGCCTAGTGACAGGCACAAAGTAGATGCTCAGTAAATAAATACAGCCAAACTAAAGGGAAGTTTTGAGATGAGACTTAATGTGTCCCATTTTCTTGACTATATAGGAAATTTCTAAGCTAGAAAATGCCATCCTCATACAATTTGCTTGAAAAATTATACCTGAAAAAAACCCTGTTTGTAAGCCTTCCAACTAAAAATTCATTTTTGAGCAAATGCTTTTAGTTCTTTGTCATTAAACATGGCCGTCCCTGCCAAAGCACTCACCAGTCGGTCCAAACTAGTGCCAGCTGCTGTGGTTGGGCGTTCCTCAGGATGATATGGTCTGAAGCGAGCAGTAAAGGCACTTTCAGAGATGGAACGAGAAATTCGTCCAGCTGGGAGTGGCTTGGGGGGTCCACATCCCTGGAAAACCTGCATTGGAGTAAGCATGGTCATGTTAGGGAAGTCACGTGGCAAGCCCAGGGGGACCTCCAGCTCTCCTCCTCAGTATCCTGCCTTCATTACCTTCTGAGACACCTGCACACTATTCTCCTGCATGTTCATTATAGCATCAGAAATCTTCACATCAATGGGATCCATAACTGACTCAATGTTGAAAGGACCCTCCAGCCTCTCTGCGACCATCAGCATGGCATCTAATAAGAGATTTGGGGAACGGCACAGGATAAAAAGCAAATCATTAGTTCAGCCTTGGGTGATATGTCTGATAATTTTTCTGCCTTTGTTTCTTGCATGGGGTTGGTGGGGGAAGGCACTCATCATGATTAATCCTTGCTTTTATAACTATTTCCATTACACCAAGCTGTATTTAGTCATTAAGTATCAGTAGCTCCTTAAAGTGTGAAATGGCCAGATGAATGCTTTGTTCTACAGCAAGGTAACCCAATCAGGAATCTTCCATTATACTGATTGTTCATTCCTTCATGTGTCAGCAGCTATCACTATAAGACTCTGAGCTAGCACCCAGCTGACAAACCTAAGGTTTGAGGCAGAATAACATGCCAGTTGTCCCAGAGACTTCCCTAGGATCTTTTCATTTCAAGTTCCATTTACTAGAATTGAAAATACAAATCAGTTAAAATCCTGGCATACCAATTCTTTGCTTTCATTTTTTTTAATGAAACCTTTCAGATCCTCAAGTGCACAGTGCGAAAATACAAATGAAAATGTTCTAAGCATTCTAATAAATTTTCAAATAATGAAACTTCGAATAATGCAATCTTTGTGTTAAGATAAACTTCCCATTTGAAATATAAGAGTCTCAATTTATTTTAAAGTAAAATATGTACCTCTTTTTTTTTTATTTAAGTGAAAAGACAATGTAAGAGAGTACATAAAGATTTGTGTACTCATAATGTGTATCTCCAATTACCTGCAAGTCACTTTTAGGCTTTGGAGGAGTCTAGCATGTTCTGGTAAATATTAAAATCCCTTAAACAAATTATACTGTACTTGTTTCCTTGCCATAAGTGTTTGCTGGGATTAGAAGGGTTAGTATTATTACCTGATACCTATTTGTGCAAAATTAGAAGAACATGGAAATAAAAACCCCCAAAGAGAAAAAGGACACTTCATTAATTACAAGAAGTGGGCTTTTACTAGATTTTCCCCGCTGACATTCTAGTGCTTAATGCATGGCAAGAAAAACTGTGTTAGACCCCCATGATCCTCTGTCTTCAGGTAGTCCAAGGTCAACTATTAGAAAGAAGGGCTACTTTCCAGGAGATTGTGTTTCCTTCTCAACTGCAGCCCCCAGCTGAGCTTCTACTTGAGCTTTCTAATGGAAAAGAGTTTAAGCATCAGGACACAGATGAATCCGAATTTGGTCATCAACCTTTCACCTTCCACCTAGATCAAATGCTGCACAGCATTTTAAATTGTGAGCTCATTTCTCTGAACTACAATTCTGATGTCAGAAACAACAAATAGATTTCCACAAAATGCATTTTTAAGAAAGTAATAACAAATGAAGTTTCAGATGGCATTGTGGTAAGCGCCAATAAAGTGACGCGTCTAACCTTGAAGTAAAGGCTGACAGCATGAATATACCATTGTGCTAGAGGAGAGAAAAATGCTTTTGATGTATGAGCAAAAGGAGACTTTTGTAAACAAGTGGAGCACAACTTAAATGTGTTCATCATTGTCAAACATCAGGGCTGCCACATACAGAAAGCACATTCTTTCGTAAGCCAAGAAGAAATCACTGGCTCAAAATAAAAACATTATGAATAGACAGATAATAAACATCCAAAATACAGAGGTTTAAACAAGAAAAAACAGTGCATTTGGTAACTACTTGTTCCCCTAGTGGTAAGAAAAGGCCAGATCACTAATGTGTTTGTGAAAGACTGAAAGGAAACATAAACCCCAATTCTTCTGGCTGTTTGGTGTCTTTGTAAATTCTGAGCCTGCTGGCCATACACAAGGGCCTGGGAATAGAGAGTGAAGCCGGGCCTTTGTCGGGGCCGGTGCCATGGCGTTGTGTGTTGCGCTGCTGAAGAATGCGACTAGGGACGCATTTTGCCTGCACCCCACAGCCTGGGAGCCAAAGCTGCCGCTAACCCCTGCGGGAAGTCACGATTGGCTATCAATCGGCTCTTCCGTAACAGTAACCAGCCCTTATAAGAAGCCCCAAGAGAAATTCAAAGATGGTTAGTTTGGTGTTTTGGTTTTCTTCTGGTTGATATAAGCCACAGGTCTCTTATTTGTGGGATATCCAACTGGCTCCTGCCTCCTGCCAGGAACTGGCTGGTATCCCTGCCAACAACCCCAATACTAAGTACCCACTGGCAGCAACATGTGACATTAATAGGGTTGGCTCTGAGTCAAATGAATGTAACACAGCTTCAGTACCTGATGGAGGACAAGTTGCACCTAAGAATAATTTGTGATTTTCTAGAAATGAATTTTTTTGGTGAGTCTGTGAGTGAGGGAACAGGTATTTGGTTTATTTTTCAAACTGAAGGTTTCAGGTGAGTTCCAAGGTGTTTCAACCATTTGGATCAATTCTGATAAATATGGACAAGATGTTCACGTTTAATAAAGGGTCACTATTCATGGCAATGTTCAGATGCATTTGGGAGGACAGAGTGGGCATGGCAGCAAGGAGGCAGACTTGGAAAAGCCTTCCTTAGTCTTATAATGGCTCTAGTCCAACTGCAGGGTTTTGGTGCTCAGGATACTGGCATTGAGTTGCTGCCACCAGCCCCCCCCCCTGCCCTGCAACAAAGCATCCCCTTCTCACTAGGGAAAGCAATTCCTTTTGCATTGTGCTGCCTATAATCAGAAACCCACATCTTCAGCCTCCTGACCTGACTGGAAGAACAAAAGGCAGTTTCCCGACTTAACTCCAAGATCTGATTTAAAGAAGGGGCGAAAAAAGCCCTTGACCATTCATTAACTGCAGTCTTTTAAAGGGGAAAGAAAACTTCCTTGCAGAGAGAGGGGAGAGAAGACAACGACAAGGAAAAAGAGAATTACAGCAGAGGCATGTAAATTGGGACTGAATTCTACAACCACAGAGCAGATTAATTAAACCCTTGTGAAAAATTCATGAAAAAGGACTAGAGATTAGCAATGTCTATTACTCCTGGCCTTTTATATCAGCTTATTAGAAATAAAGACTAGTGTACCCATTAAAAATCAAGTTTAGATACAATTACACACCTCATCCCCCCAAAAGGTATAATTGAAAATAATTGGGGAAAATCAATTCAGAAATCCCATCAATTTTCACTTGGGTTTAATTGTACTTCTTCAAGATAACACATGTGATTTTTAAAATATACTAGAAGAACAATATCAGCAACTTAAGGCGTTCTTGTTTTTAAAACATTAATTACGAAGCCAGAGTATGGTTCTGATTTGACATGGATTTGTGAGCTCTTGGAAAAATATGCAGAAGAATTTGTATTTTAATACAAGGACGTGAGGACTTTTGTGACAGCTGTGGCTGGACATGTCAGAATAACAGAACAGTATGAGGGAAGTTCCTCTCTGTACTCCATACCAGATGTATGTGTAGGAAATTAGAAAAGCTGGGTTGGTATTGACATACAGCAGTTTGTACTATATGGTGAATTCTATTCCTTTGCCCAGAGAAACAGCTGATTATAGGGAAACGTGGAAAGGCTTACCAACTTTCTCTATAAACCCAATTTAGCAAAAGTGAACTGAAAACCTGACATTTTGGTGTGGGGATAAGGGTGGGATGGGCAATGTTGGGGGTGGGGGGCATCAACTTTACATCTGGAAATGTCATGGGCTATTATTTCCATGAGAAATATTTGGAAGCAACAATTTCTCCTCTGGCTTCATTCTGGGAATGATGTGCCATTTGTTCCTGTGTGTATTTGCTGGTCTTATGCTTTCCCTTTCATGGGATTCTGCTTTTCTATGTGTAGAAGATTTTTTTTTTTCAGGTCTTCCAGCTTTGAGCTATTTAGGCTACAATTGTGCTGAAGTGCTTAATATTCACATCTTTTTTTTTTCCTGTGTCAGTGTTCTCAAGAATCTGTTGGAGCCAATTTATTGATGCACTTTCAAACAGAGTTAATATGGTAATTAGCTCTCATGCAGACTAAAAGGCATTTCCCAACTACAACCCTCCCCCCCCCCAAAAAAAAAAAAAAAAAAAAAAAAGGCAGTAAACTGCGCACATGTTCCCATGAGGAGGACAAATAACTGAAAAAATAGGTGCCTGTAAGACTCAAATTCTGCAATTATGCAAATGTGACCTGGGAATGGAAAAATGCATTTGTTTTTGTGAGGTGTTAGTATGTGTGGAAGGTCCCACTAACATGCAGCATTAGGAGTTTCAGCACTGTCACTGATGTTTCAGGGCTAATATGTAATAAGTAGGCATCAAGGTAGTTGATGGATGGCCATTTAAATTATGTTTATTTTGTCTTTCCCACAAAATCATAATTAGCCATCTCAGAAACTGGCCTTTGTTGGGTGTGATTCAGGTTCAATGGTTTCCCAGGTGGAAGGCCTATGCAGGAACACTCCTTTTTTAAACTGTCAGGGCAAAAGTGCTTCTGTGCTCACCAAGAGCAGTCTACTATTGCTAAGTTCCCCATAGAAACAAAACCCTTATATTTTTATAATCATATTTCTCTTGATCCAAAGAACAAATGGGTATTGGGCAAAAATTTAGGAGACTTGGTTGCAGTATGACAGACCATTTGAAAAGCTATTTTCACAGCTCTGAGAGGGCTGTATGCCAGCATTTACATGGATACAAACCTATTATATATAACTAAAACTGACCTTTAGGCAGAAAATATCAAAAAAGCACTTTTTCGTTATTAAAAATTTGTAGTCGCTGTATCAAATACATTGAGAAATTCCACTATTAGCTCAAGGGAACTTTTATTTGAAGTATGATTTTACGATCCTCAATGTACTGAGCACAGCATGGTCAGTGCTCTGGCAATCTCTTAAACAGCTAACACTAAAATGAATAGAAATTTCACAGCTGGCAACTACAACATTCTTTGTGGCCAGAAGTGGAGCCATTTCCAGCAACACAAACACACTAATCACTTGCTCACCTATGAAATTGTTCCATTCCATATCAAGATCCCCTTGGTTAGCCAAACAGCCTCTCATGATGTTTGAGCAGTAGTTGTAACATGGCTTCACAGTCACGAGACCCTGGCAGTGGGAGCAGTAGATCATCTTCAACAGGGCGTGGGTACACTGGGCTGTGGGGTTTACCTAATGTGCAAGAAGAAAGTCAGTAGATGTGGGGTTAAAATAGTCATAGAAATTGCAAGTCTACCCAAGTGACATTGAAGGTTTGGCCATGAATTTTATTTCTGGATAAGTTAAGACTGATCACAATTAGCAGGCCTGGCCTGCCTCCAATGAAATGAATGAGATTGAGGTCAGATAAATAGAAGATCTGTGCTGAAAAGAGGGAGAGGGAGGTGGGAATGAACATCACATAACCTTCAACAACCAAGTTGCATGTTATCTCCCACTCTATAAATGACCATTCCTCCCCTAGTCCCCACCTTCCTGTTTCCCAATCTCTCATACACACACTCTCCATACTCATTTTCAATTGCTCAATTACTTCAAAGTTCTTTTATAAATAACCTTCCAAGATCAGCTGTAAGACACAGTCATGGAGGTGACCTGCTATGGCAATTACTGGTCTTTAGCAGACCGAAACACAGGCATATCTTCTTTTTTTTGTTTTAATTCAAAGTTGTTGTATTTATAATAGTAGTATGCATTACAATTCATAAAACACATATAGAGCCTCTTTTTACATAACACTGTTTGTATACAAAGTATATTCATAGCATTCAAGTGTTCAATCATGCATTTAGGATAATGATATCCATCTTATTATACCACCTTTTCCTTTTTTCCCCTCCACCCCCCCTTGCTCCCTCCCTTCCCCTCCCTCCCCTTTGACCATTCTAGTGTTCCTCTAATCCTCCTATGTACCCCGACCCAACACCATTGTGAATCAGCCTCCTTATATCAGAGAAAACACTCAGTGTTTGGATTTTTGAGATTGACTAACTTCACTTAGCATTATATTCTCCAACTTCATCCATTAACCTGCAAATGCCATTATTTTCTTTTATTGCTGAGTAAAATTCCATTGTGTGTGTATATACCACATTTTCTTAATCCACACATCTACTGAGGGACATCTAGGTTGGTTCCACAACCTAGCTATTTTGAATTGTGCCGCTATAAACATTGAGATGGCTGTGTCACTGTAATATGCTGTTTTTAAGTCCTTTGGGAACAGACCCAGGAGTGGGATGGCTGGGTCATAGGGTGGTTCCATTCCCAGTTTTCCAAGAAATCTCCATACTGCTTTCCATAGCGGTTGCACCATTTTGCAGTCCCACCAGCAATGTATGAGTGTGCCTTTTTCCCCACATCCTCTCCAACATTTATTGTTGCTTGTGTTCTTAATAGCTGCCATTCTGACTGGAGTGAAATGAAATCTTAGGGTAGTTTTGAATTGCATCTCTCTAATTGCCAGTGATGTTGAGCATTTTTTCGTGTGTTTGTTGATTAATTGTGTATATCTTCTTTACAAACACATTGACTCTAAGACCACCTTTTAAACCTTAAGCCCCAAAACAAGATTGATTGAGAAGGGTACAATGTGTGTGTACTGTTTATGTCAAAAGCTGTGCAGAAGGCAAAAGCAATGTATTCTACAAGGCAGAATATGAGTAACTTTTTTTAAAAAATAAACTTATCTTTTAGTTTTAGGGGGACACAATATCTTTATGTTATTTCTATGTGGTGCTGGGGATCAAATACAGTGCCTCATGCATACTAGTTGAGCATCTACCTCTGAGCCACAACCCCAGCTCCCAGAATATGAATAACTTTAAACCTGGGAGTATGTGAAGGCCTTTCATGATTGGGAGCAGTCGAGCACAAGGTGCTCAGGGAACAGCTGACAGATAAGGCGAGGCTTCTGTTAAATTTTAAAGAAAGGGTTGGATTTAAGTGGAGAAGAAGTAAAGGGAGATCTTTTCAGGAAGAGACAATGAAATGAAAAAAATCCATTAGAGAGTACACTGGGCATATCATGGAATTGCAGAACAGAGTTGAGAAATTTGGGGAAATAATGTTGAATTCATAGTATATGTGGCCAGAATTTAGAGGGGCCTGAACACCAGGCAAAATCTGAGACACCATATGGCACCACACAGGGCTAATCAAAGTTTGTGAGAAAGGGAAGCATCCTGGATGAAATTAGTACTAAAGTTAGACTATCCTAGTTACTCTCTGCAGAGAAATGGGACTTGGTTCCAACTTTCTTGTTGTATAAGGTGAAATTGTCTTGGGCATAGAAGATCCCATTCCATTCTGGGACTCATTTCCATCAATACTTAGAAAGGATCATTGCTAGGTATCCCAGGCTGACTGAAAGTTCCTGTCTTACCCTTTCTGTCCCTCTCTCCTCTTTTGGAATGGCTATCAGAGGATTACTGCATTCTTCCCTATCCATATCAACCAGTTCTACAAAGAGACTTTCAGAAGCAGATACTGCCTCAGGAAACAGATGCTGGGATGCAAGGTAGCTGGCAATGACTTCACCTGCTCTGCTGTGTTACTTTGGATACCTCTTATCAACAGTGCCCGTAGGAACAGGAACAGGGGATTAGTACTGTCAGGAGAAAAAGTTAATATTGTCAGGTTCCTATCTGGTATATACACGTGTACACACACACACACACATACACTCATCCCAAACAGAACTCTACCCTAAAAGAAGGAAAAACAGAACAACAAGATGGTAATTGTATACACTAAAGTCAACATTCCCTACAAAGAATTAGGACTTTTCCACAGTTTTAAACAGTCCCAAATGTTCTCCTAGGAATTAAATTAGTCCTTTAAACTATGTATTAATGTACAGTAAAATCTTGGCTAACCAATACCCTTGAGGAATGGCCCTCTGGATAACCAGATTTTCTGGATGGCTAAAAGTTCATGCCTTTAAAGTTACAGATTGTTAGGACTTTGATACTTGTCCATCTCTCATTTTACAGATGAGCAAACAGGCCTCAAGAAGGGAGGTGGCCAGAGAATCAGAGAATCACAGGATCACAGGAAGGGGCCTTAAAGATCACTGTATGCTGTGCTCACATTTAAGAGATAAGAAAACTGAAGCCAAAGACTTGCTGACAGTCACCCTGCTACATTTGATTCCAGTACTGCATCTTATCAAACTTTTGTGACAAAAAGATTTCCCAGATGTATCACATTTCCCTGCCTTCTTAGACAGAAGATAGGAAACTCTATTCTTAGGCATTGGTTATTTTCCTATTTTAGCTGGGTTCCACATTGGTGAATCTGTTAAATGACTGGATCTTAAGAGAGTTGAAGAGTTGTATAGATGACTATGAAAAATCATACAATGGCACTTGGCATTGTTGACTGTTATGCTTTAGAGCAGACAATGCCCTGGTAATAGGAAATGTAAAAAGCTTAGTGTCAACAAATAGTTACAGAGCACAACTCTGTGCCAGGGATTATTGTACAAGGCATTTGTGTTAGATAGCAAGGCAAGTAAGAATTTCTGTGTTGGGATATGAAACCTGTTTTACAAAACACAAAGTAGCATGGGACTTTGGGAAATGAGCAAAAATTTTAAATTCAAGTTAGTCATATTCGAGAAACATTCTGCTTTCAAACAAGCCCTTTTCCCATTCCTCTTCTTTTTGGCATGGGGAGTAAGATGTACGCAACTCTAGAAAGTAATGCAGTGTGTTTGTAGTTTATTTACAAGTCAAATCATATATGCAGTAGATATTGTAGTATCCTCTACTAAAACAGGCTGATGAAGGCTTAAGTTTGAAAATCAGAGACCAAATGAAACGATACATTAGAGTTTTATTAAAGGAAGGTTATGAAGTTTGGTTTGGTGGAATTTTTCCATTTCATTCATTGGGGGGTTGGGTAATGGTGATGAAACCCTGGGCACTTAACCACTGAGCCACATCCCCAGCCCTTTTTATTTTTTATTTTTGTAACATTTTGTTTAGATGTTGATGGACATTTTATTCATTTGTTTGTATGTGGTGCCGAGAATCGAACCCAGGGCCTCACACATGCTAGGCAAGTGCTCTTAGCCCTGAGCCACAACACCATCCCCCTTTTTATTTTTTATTTAAAGAAAGGGCCTCACTAAGTTGCTCAGGTTGGCTTTGAACTCATGATCCTCCTGCCTCAGCCTCATGAGCCACTGGGATTACACACAAGTGCCACTCCACCCAGCTCTATTTTCTTTGATTTTGTACTGACTCATACTTTGCTCGTGATTTGTTGTTGTAACTACTAAAAATGATCACAAGGAACTTGGCTGTAATATGCTATAGGAACACCAAATAATAACAGAACTGAAGAGAGATGGACAAGTTATAAGAAAACTCGGATGAAAAAGGACATATAAAATACAAGTTAGAGAAAAATGATCTTTTGTCTCACAACCACTAATCAGACCACCATGCATGAAGGGAATTTTAGAACCTGGGAAGTAAATCCCACACGTGGAAGGAGGTCTGAATATACAGGGAATGCCCTTCTCACTAGCATTGGGAAATGAACCCAGGGGTGCTTAACCACTAAGCCACTTTCCCAGAACTTTTTATTTTTTAAATTTGGAGACAGGGTCTCACTAAGTTGCTAAGGCCTCAAACTTGTCATCCTCATCATGCCTCAGCTTCCTGGCCAAGGGGAAGAGTTATAACTTTTTTTTTTTAACTTTTTATTAGTGTATTATAAGTATGCCTAACAGTAGAGTTCATTGTGACATATTCATACATGCACATAATTTTTTCCATTTCATTCCCCAGTAAGATAAGGATTTTAAGTCATAAAGTCAGGCACGGTGGTGTCTGCTTGTAACACCAGTGACTCAGGAGGCTAAGGAAGGAGGATCACAAATTCAAAGCCAGCCTCAGCCCTGGGAATATGGCTCAGTGGTGGAGCAACCCTCGGTTCAATTCCTTGTACCAAAAAAAAAAAAAAAAAAAAAAAAAAAAAAACAGTCACAACACCTAAAGAAAGAGGAGTCCTGCAAGGCCTCATCCTCTCAGAAGAAGGGTCAATAATGCCAGCATTCTAGGACTTGGAGCCCCTCACCGACTTGACCATGCTCAGGATGGTTGACACAGAGTGCCAAGGACAAGTTCTACCTTCTGACTGGGTCTCTCCCCAGTGGGTAAACCAAATAGTTGCCTCTCTTTCGGAATCTTCAGGGGCTTTTTAGTAAGAAGCAATGTAGGTTATAAAAGAACCAAAGATGTGCCAACTACCATAGGGAAGAAAGAGCCAAACAACGGTATATGGTACTATAATTTAAATTACCTTGGAATTTCTGGCAAATGTCCAAGGTTCCTTGATCCAGTGGTGGCTCTTGCTGTCACACGTTGATATACTACACACTGCTTGGTATTCCTATATAAGTTCCCAGTGGTCTCTCCACACTCCCAGGGGCAAATCTTTCACCCATAAGCAAATATAACAGTAGACCAAGTCATACTTTGTTCTAGGGCTTCATTAATTTTGAATGGAAATTCAAGTTCATTCACATTCTATTCCCTGGTAACTATCAAAATCAATTACTTCCTTTGTGTCCCTCAAAACTTATTTACTGAAGTAGATTTACTTTGGAAGACCAAAGGCCAAGTAGTAGATGATGCCACACAGGGATTATCAAAAATGATAACTATATTCCAAGGTATTCCTTGAATCCAAAATTAGGTATTTATCCTGGATGGCATGGCCTGCCACTTAAAACATGCAATTTGGTTGTTACT
Organism: Tamias sibiricus; assembly: GCA_025594165.1. Classification (NCBI taxonomy): domain Eukaryota; kingdom Metazoa; phylum Chordata; class Mammalia; order Rodentia; family Sciuridae; genus Tamias; species Tamias sibiricus. The sequence continues at coordinate 123,679,189 of CM046667.1, forward strand.
TTGGGGCATGGCTCTTGACTAACATTTGATATGCTTTCCTTTTATTTAGAAGGGCTTATTGAGTGCACATGTCAGTGACATCAAGAATCATTAAGGCTGGGGGTTATGACTGCCTTTTACAAAAGCCATATTTTTTGGACATCTCTTAGAGATTTAATAGTTATTTCTCCAAATCATACAAAGAAAGAACCAGAAAAGAAAAACTTTATACTCCTCCACTGCCCACTTTCAACAAAAAGAATGGCCTAATGCTCTCAGAGAGAAAATGCTTATTTAGCTTTCATAGTTTTGTGGCTATGAGGCTCTTGATGCCAAGGTTCAAGAGAAAAAGATTGTTTTCTGATAGTTGCTATTCATAGCTTTCATTGCATTTTATTGATTTATAGGATACCATTATAGAGTACTTAGTATGTGTCAGGTTCTGTTACTAGGACCACAAATGTGTTAATATATCTAAGTCTCCAAATAATAACATGAGGCATTTATCCTTTCATTTTACATGAATTAGAGGGAGGCTTAAAGAAATTAAAGGACTCACACAAGGTCTTCCAGTATATGGCAGAACCAAGATTTAAACCAAGGAGTTTGGTTTCAGAGCATGTGTACCTTCGTGAGGTGTGTCTAGTTTTATTTGTTTGGTTTTTTGTTTCTACAGTGCTAGGGACTGAAATTAGGATCTCACATGTGCCAGGCAAGAGATCTACTACTGAGTCACACACCCTCAGCCCCCTTGATTTGTATCTAAATGGCTTCTTTTGAGTTGTAGACTGTAGGAAGCTTGAGGGTGACACTTGGGTCTGGTCCCTCTCCACAGCTCCCAGACCTAGTATAGTATTTTCACATACAGTGACCTCTTAGCTATGAAGCTCAATGCTATCTATCTATCTATCTATCTATCTATCTATCTATCTATCTATCTATAGTGCTATATCTTTAGAGCTGCTCAATGTGTTATAGGGTAAGGAAAAATATAGAATTATGGTGTCTTACTCACCAGCTCCTGCTCACAAAGAATTCAAAGGCTCAAAAGAACACTGCAGGACTTGGAGAGAAAAGAGTTCCCTTGGGGGCTGGAGATATAGCTCAGCTGGTAGAGTGCCTCTCTCGCATGCACAAGGCCCTGGGTTCAATCCCCAGCAACACACACACACACACACACACACACACACACACACACACACACAAATAGTTTCCTTGAAAAACAATTCATATTTCACCATACTTCTAAAATTTTGAATGAATTGCAGCTAACTATAACAGAGATTATCAGTTCCTACTAAAAAGCAGGGCCTGACTTACATAAGGAAAAAAGTCTCACATTATTTATGTAAAAAATGAGAAAGTCTAATTACTTTTGAAGGGAGGTATGATACAAAGGGAATGTCATTTGGACTGGATAGCCCTGTATTAACTCAAATATCAAATTCAATTGGAGTTACTGACCCATAATGACAATATGATGATACTCAATTTCCAAGTGTTATAAATCCCTTCGAGTCTGTCCAAGGCCTTTCTAAATGTTAAGGTAATTCTAGGAGGTGACTTAGAATCTCAGATTTTTGGAGTGAGTCTATGTTCCATTGTAAAAGTCAGTGGGGGAAGAATTCTCATTTTCTTTTTAAAATAATCATTGTGGGCTGGGGATGTAGCTCAGTGGTAGAATGCTTGGCTACCATGCATGAAGCCCTGTGTTTCATTCCCAGTATCTCAAAACATAACACAACAAACAAACCACACCTCCTTTTTGCCTTCCCAATGATATACATTTAACATGACATCTGCATGCCATATCTGCTATAAAAAGCCTTTGCAGAAAAGTTTCCTTATCTGCAAAGCCTTTTAACATAGATTGAGCTTTTTAATCAAATAACCTGCATTTTCTAAGCACCACACTAAAAACTACTGCAAGCAGCATGCAAAAAGAAAAATGCTGGAGCAGAACTGTTCACACAGCCTGGATTTCATTTCAGAAATTCAGAACGAGCCTTAAGCCACATTACACAGTGATGGCAGTCAACATGCTGCACTCAAGTTAGAAACACATTTCCTTTTAGTTTATTCCAGCTCCTAACATACATACATTCATTGCAATAATTTTATTTTTGCACAGCCAATAGTACCAAACAAACAGCAAAGGTCTAGATTTTATCTGTTGCTTGGTAACATAAGTACTCAATAAAAATAACAGGAAATAGTTCCCCAAATTATGGTAAGAGAAAGAGATAGGGAACCCACATTTGTTGTGGGATGTGATAAGTTTACTCAGCAATTTCCTAGCTAGTTGTGAATTCAGCGTGCACACACACAGAGAGGAGGATGAGAAGTTCCTATTTACATGATAATAGAAGGTTGAAAGCTTAACAAAATATATGGAACAAACTAGGATTCATTCAGGAACATTTGTGGGCATGTTGTAGATGGAATTGAAGCTGCATTAATATTTTAAGTGTGTCTAATTTTTGTCTGAAATGACTGGACACAGTTATGAGCTATGTGTTGAAGTATCATCATATTGCCTCCCTCGAAGAGGGCTTATTTTTGTTTTGAGCATGTGCAATCTCAATTTATTCAGCTCTGGCACCTCCTGCACACTTACCATTCCTAACCCCACCATAGTCTGAATCCTACCTACTCTTTAAGACTGTAAGCAAAAAGTAATATTAAGGGTTGAATATATGTCTGTACTTGGTGTCTTAAAAATGTTTTTTTTATATTGACTGCTTTCTATTTACATTTATAATGATTTTGAGAAATGGCAAAATAATTTGTTTAGTAGTCTTGTAGGTACCAGGGCATTGTGAATAGAAAGGAATGATGGGAGAGTGATGTACTTTTTTCAAGGCAGGACAGTCATTTAGACATCTCACTGGTAAAGGCACATGATTTCTAATTATAGCCCCTGTAGTTTGGGGTGGGGTGTAGACATAGTCCCATTATGTCAGTGTTAATTGAAACCATGAGAATGCAACTCTCTTTGGTGTAGGAGCTATTAATTTTCATGGTGCATGTAACCACTTGTGCATTTCCGAAAGACCACAACAGACTTCACCCTTTCAGGCAAAACTGCTGCTACAAGCAGGTAAATAAGAAATGTATCATGAACCATGACAAATAAAGATGGAATAAGTAATACAAAGATGTGCAGCACTAGGGTATTCTTGAACCATCTGCTACTAATTAAGAGGATTTTTCTGAAGTTTGAATGGAAAGTTCAATGGAGTGCATTGAAAAAACTGGATGTTTGGGCCCAGAAAACTGAAGCAAGGCACATCTACTTCAGCTAAGCAGTACCTTTATCTTGAAGTAAGTTAAACTTGATTGTGCTAATGGCCTTTCAAAGATTTGGTCATGATCAAATCATTGCTCAGCTTAAAACTGCAACCATTTTGTTGCAGAAGTAAACTGTAAAAGCAGGGCATCTACTCGTAAAGAGAAAGTGGGAACATTTCTGAGTTAAGTAAGTAATCAGTACCCCCAAGACCAGGATTCTTGTCATATTTGATTTTAAAGATCTCTTTGTAGATAAGTGGAAAAGGTGGGTCTCTTCAATTAGGAAATACATTTTGTACTCTGAAAGGTCTTTTTTTTAGGCTCAAGGCAATTAATTTTATTGGGCACCAAAAGAATGTATGTCTATTTCTTGGGTTGTTCTAGTTCCACATGGAAATTGCTGGTGGGCAGGTATTAGCAGGGGTGAGAGTCCCTATATCTGAAAAATATTGCTTCAGGGCCCAAACTGGTAGAAAATTTTAATTATAAATTAATCAATGGACTTTTTTTGAACATTTTCAATTTGAAATAGGTTTTCAAAGCCAGGTCATTCATTGTCTTCCTCATGTCACTATACCTTAAATTCTATTTAACTGGTAGTCATATTCCAACAGTTTATGTAACATTTTCTCAAGTGTGCAAGTATTCTTGGTATGCATCTATACACATTCCACAGATGATATATTTTGATACAATTCTTGCTTATGTACCTTTAGAAACTGATATGATGCCTCTATGTCTTCTTGTTGTGCAATTTAGATAACATAAACCAACCTAGTTGAAGGATTTGATTTCAAGTCAATCCTTAAGTCTAGAAGTAGCTCAATGGTGAAGCCAAAACAGTATTTTTCTAAAAAGTTTCCATTTACAAATACAATACGTAAAGTAGCCAGAAAACATTATTTCCAACCTCACTGCCTTTTCAGTGTGGGATAAACACAAGGAATTGTTGAAAAATGGCAAACATAAATAATTTCGATCTGGATAAACCATGCATTGTTTTAGAGACTCTAACATAAGTGTCCTCCAAGATTAATAATGGTTGTTGGGATTGGCAGAAATTGAGGAATCAAATTATTCCTTTAATTATAACAATCATCCCCTCACCCCAACCCCAGCCTTATACACCCCCCCCCCAGATATTTGGAATTTACAATAAAAATATCAGAAGGAAAAAGAATGAACAAAAACAGTGCAGGGAACTATTTTCTGACAGTTGATGGCCTGGAGATGAGTCAGAAAAAAACAATATCGTAATGCAAACAATAGACTAAATCCTTATTATCACCCGATTTTAATGTGAAAAATCCTATAAGCAACTGTTTTTCATAACACGCTATCCTTTAAAATAATTTTCTTCATTCTGCCAAATAAAAGCTTCCTCTCTAACTGGGGTGACTGTGCATCCTGGGCAGTCCTCATTGCTTGTTAACAAATAGAGAAACCTGTTGCCTATATATAGTTGTTGGCAATAAGCACCTCCTGGTTTAGAGAATATGTGTCACAGTTTGGACAATACATTATATGGTCACATTAACTATAGATATACTCTCTGATAGGGAGTCAGGTGGCTATTTCACTGTTTGTAGTCCCGTCCAGTGTTTCTGTTGACGATCCTTAAAACAACCAAACGGCCTAATTGGAGGCTGTTATCCTTGTGTATGCAGGCTCTTTAGCAATGACTTACACTTTGGCTTTTCCTTTGAGGGCCTAAAGGTAACACTAACATAAGTCTTGCAAAGATAACTTTGCCCCAGTATATCTGTTTCTTCCTTAGTACTGGAGTCATGGAAGGGGAGTGGTGGAATGGCCTTGCAAAAATTTTCAGGGGCTGGGAATGTAGCTCAGTGGTAGAGTACTTGCCTAGCATGTGCAAGACCTTGGGTTCCATTGCCAGCACCACACACAAAACAATAACAACAACAAGCTTCATTGAAGAAGGAAGGGGGAAGTAGCAATAGAACCTTCTCCCCTTTGAAATCTTGCTCAAACCCCTATTGTACAAAGCAAAGAAAGCAAAGCTTCTCTGGTGAAACTAGTAGGTAAAGGCACACATGCACAGTCTCACCCACTAAGAGACAGCAGATCCCTTCACCCTTGTGGAAGCCCAGAAAGTACCTTCCGAGCTGGCCCCAAGGAACATAGTCTGAAAAAATACTGATCTAGTCCAATTTGCTTAATTTACAATTGAGGAATCCGGTTCATTTCATCATCCTGCTTACACTCTACAATTTTATTTCCTGTAATGGTAATCCTATAAATAATATCATGGTCAAGAACAGCGGGGCCCACATTAATTGTCATGGAAAGCTCTGTCTTCTAAAGGGCTCTGAGTATAACTTCTAATAAGGAAGCATGTGTTCATGGGTTATAAATGACTTTCTAGACTTTAGCTAGTAGGCACCAACATAGTCACTCAAAACAACCAAATGTGGAAGCTGTGTGTATATGTTTCTTTTCCAAGATGGGGAGTAGAATAATAAAAACTAAAAAGTATGGAGGTAATTAAGCTCATTTTTAAAATTACGATTCCAGAGTACTTCTAAGAATGGTTGCTAATGAGACCATAGAAAAGAATAATAATGATATATGAAGATGTTCATCATGGTTTTGTTTAGCAATTCTAAAAAGTACAAGTATGAGGACAAAGTGTGAGAGAAGAGGAGGCAAGAGACAAGACTGACTTTTTGAGCCAATGGAATTCTAGTGATTCCTTTTTGTACCTTTCCCAAACTTGCTTTTAAAATGAAACAAAACAAAAACACACACACATGGAATGCAAACAGAGCTTACCATGGAGACTTTGCTCACTACATCTCTTGCAACTGCTAAGCCTTGAGCAAAAGTACGGGCTGCCACAAATGCACGAGTAACTTGTAGCTTCAATTTCCGAGGGACATCTCCAAAGGGCTTCAGCTGCTCAGTATACTTGCTCACACATTCCAGATACTCATCTGTGAAGTGGTACTGGGAGTTCACCAGACGGAACATCCGCTCAAGGAGGCGAGCCCAGAAGTCATTAAGCATTTCTTCCAGATTCACATTTCCTACCACATAGTAGTGCTTCAACTCCTTGAAGAGCTCTTTAAATACCTCTGAATTTTGCATGTATAAGCGGCCATATGTCTTCACAAACATATCATTCAGGGATTTCTCTGCATTTTCAAGTAGTTCTTTGAAAAATTCTAAAAACAAAACAAAAAATGAAAGAAAGGGTTTTTTTTAATAATTAAATAATGAAGTGCTTTTCAGATAAATTTGAAAACTGAAAAGCATCAAGAAATTAAGTTGGAAAACATGTTCGTATACAGAGTGAATGTCTTCTGGTGAATCTGTCATCTCAAATCACTTGTCAATGAAAGGATACCTATGTCACAAAGTCACACAACTTACACATGTATTTGAGAGATGGAAAATATGAAATTTTAAACCAACAACTGCTCAAGAGTCAGTATAACATACATACATTCTCTCTCTTTCTGAATGAAGAACTGGACAAAAATAAACAAATGTCTAAAATATCAGGTTTTGAAGAAATTTTGACTACATGAATCTAACCCCTAATTGTAACCTAAGACCTGGACGGGCATTCTCAAAAGTTGTTTAACTTGGGTGTAAGGTTTTTCTTTCCTCCTCTTTATATATCTATGTAGTGGAAAATTCTTGAGGCCAAGAAACATTATGAAATAACCCTAGAAGCAAGCACAGAAGTGTTCTGGGGTTCTGTGTGATATTAATATAAATTAGGGTATCCAAGTTCATTTTGGGCTCCTAAAAAATTCATACAGTGTCCTTTGTATGTGAAAGAGAAAAAAGGAAAGAGACATAAACAATAAGAATATGAATGTAGGACTGGGGTTGTAGCTCAGCAGTAGAGCACTTGCCTAGCCCATGTGAGGCACTAGGCTTAATCCTCAGCATCACATAATAAATAAATAAGTAAAATAAAGGTATATGTCCATCTACTAAAAAGACAATATAAATACATAATGGACTTTAAACATAACTTTTGTAAGAGGACATGGAAAAATAACTGAAAAAATACAAACAGGAGGGGCTGGGGTTGTGGCTCAGCAGTAGAGCACTCGCCCAGCACGGGCGCGGCCCGGGTTTGATCCTCAGCACCACGTAAACATAAATGCATTGCATTGTGTACAACTAAAGCAAATAAATAAATATTTTAAAAAAAAAAACAGGAATACCTGGTTATTTCAGATTTATATTTGCCCACCACACAGCCATGGCCTAAGTGTTAAAGATTTTAATCTCTCAAGTACAAATGATGAATTAGTTTTCTCCTCCTGAAGCTTTTCTCAGGAAGTTCAATGAAAAAGAGGAGCTAACAGAGTCTCTGTAACATTAATCATTCTTAAAGAATCTCTTGCCTGGTATAAAAATAAACACCTCATGATATCAAGTTTATAAGCAGGAAATATAATAAATACCAGAGCAAAATATAAGGACCACATCAAATAAGAAAGTGTCTCTAAGTGAAAATGGAGCAAAAAGAAAATATGCCACACACTTCAAAGCCAGAACATTGGCAAGTTTATCAAAATGCAGTAGAACTACAAAACCATTCTCTTCTCACGCTGGGTGGACAAACGAGAGAGTGACAACTAACTCCAAATAGTTTTTTACAAAACCTGAACTGAGTAACCTAAAGCCTTTTGGAAGAAGATAGAAGTGTGTGACTTTCCTTATATGCCAAGAGATTCTTTCTTTGTCTCTCAAGCCCCTAACTCATCGCTTCATGTTTCCTTGAGGCTTAGGGATAAACTCCATAGTTCTTTCTGGTGCCAGATTTTCAAATTTTAAATATGCTTGTCTGTTCGGCTTTGGGGGGAGGAGCTCTCTTCTCCTTTCATCTAGTTTTTCTTTCTACTATTGCTGGACTTTTATTTCCTGGGCTTGGATTCTCTCTGCACAGTAAACAGGCAGGTCAACTCATCCCCATTGGCCAAAAGAGAACCAAAGTTCTCTCCCTTCAAGTGAGAGGGCAGAAAGTATAAAAAAAGCTAGAGGAACTGTATGAGTCAGGGTTCTCCTAAGGAAAATAACCAATAGAATGACTATAGATAGATAGATAGATAGATAGATAGATAGATAGATAGACAGACAGATAGATTTGATTGGGCCACACAATCACAGAGCCTAAGAAGCCCCACAATGGCCACATATGGGCTGGCGAGCCTCAGATCTGATAACTGTTCAAGTCCAAAAGGCCGGAAGCCTCAGAATGAGGGCGGGGTCAATGATGACGCCCCAGTCCGGGGACAAAGGCCTGAAAGTCCCCTGGATTGTCGCTGGTGCACGTCTGCCTTCAAAAGCTAAAGAATCTAGAGTCTGATGCCACAGGCAACAGCAGCACAAGAAGGGTCAAGTGTGAGCCATACCAAGAGCTAGCTTCCTTGCTTCTTCCATGTTTTTGCTCCATCTCGGCCCCCAGACTATTTGATGGTGTTGCTGGCATTCAGAACATGTCTTCCTCCACTCAGCTCACTGACCCAAACACCAATTATTTTTGGAAACATTTTCACAGACACACCCAGACATATGCTTTATCAATTCTCTAGGCATCTCTAAATCCACTTGACAACCAAAACTAACCATCTCAGGAACCATGAGTAATCTACTATGTGGGAAGGCCTTTTATTCTCTCCAAAATCCTGCAGGGTTTTCAAAGTGCAATCCAGGGACCAACACTGCATCAGGATCAGCTAGATACTTGTTAAAAATACAGGTTCTTGGTCCCACCCCAGACTTACTGCATCAGAAACCCTGGGGTTGGATCCAGCCTTGTGTGATTCTGCTATAGCCTGAGGTTGGAGAACAACTGTTCTACCTGATAAAACTTCTCCCATTTCATTTCTCACTAGCAATCACCAGCAGCTCAGGGACTACTGTGTTGACTGTAGAACATTTGGGGCAAACAGTACAGTTTTAATTAAAGGGAAAGGTCTTTCGAATAAATTGTACCTAAAAAATTATTCCAGCCTTAGAGGTTATTTTTATGGTGTCTTGGGGACAAAATTTCTTATATGGGACCCTCTCGACTAAGTATTAATGTGGATGTTTAAAAGGCATACAGCACTTTTCTACAATTCAAAGTTGGGCAGTCTGAGGATGAGAAGGAACCTTAAATGTCATCCGATCTATGTCTCATACTGTGCTTGAATCACTAGCTTCCTTGCTAAGTGTTGTTTGCTGATCGGGAAACTGGGAGCATGTGGGTTGTGTTGTGACACATTCAGTGTGTTGCACACATAGCACTCACATATTGGAAAAATAAAGCCTGGTCATTGAGAACAATATGCAAGCCTTATGTCAACCCCACACAATTAATGCTGCATGACCGAAAAGAGTGAATTCCAACTACAGTTTTTTCCCTGCATTACATTTTTATTATATTGCTCATAAAATTGGTACACATCAGAAAAACTGGGTGTTAAGAATTTTTTGGCTTCTGCTTTCAAACTCGTTTAATAAATCATTCTCAATACTTACTTGCATTTTTAATGACTGGCACCTACAGTTGTGGCTTTTTTTTTGGGGGGGGGAGCATACAGAATGGCACATCTAGCTTAGTTTTAATTTAAAACTTCTAAAAATGTCAAAGTTCATCCTTTAGGTTTCAAAGTGCTGCAGGCCAAACAAACACTAAGACACTGAACATTCTATGGAAAAAAGTAAAACATTCTTAAGAGTTCCTTGTTCAGGTCAGGAGTTTAGCCGTTGATATAGCTGCATAAAATATAGCTACTCACAGTATAAAAGAAATGATCCTATGTAGAGGAGACTGATTTGAAACTAACATGAACACCACCATGGACTTTACACTGGTTCCCACAACTCATAATCTATCTAGGAAAATCTTAGTGTGTGTGTGTTTTAGTCTGTACTTTAAAAGTCCTAATTCATTTCATCATTCTGAAATTTTATTTCTTTTCCTTCACATTTTAAAAGAGCCTTTAATGTGGCCATATAAGTTGCAAATATAAAAACCATTTGAATGGACATGTGGTTAATAAATGCTTGAGAAATTCTATAAAACTGATATAACAAGCTAAAACCTCACAATTTAATCTCTCCAAATGGCTATGCAATTTGACAAGTATGTACTGAGTGGAGATTATGGGATCAAATCAAAGCATACAGTTTAACCATGCATCTCAACCTTCTTATAGCCCAATCAGACTATAATGAAAGTTTCTAGAAAGACAAATTCCCCCATCCAATTCACCTTTAATACACCTCCACTTTCAACATGTGGTTTTATGAGCACACCAGAGAATTTTAAAACATCTGTAAAATTCTTAATCCTTTATTTCATGTAGAAAGTTCTTAAATATTCCTCTATTTTGCCTATGGGAGTCAACAGAACAAAAAATGATGGGATCCAAAAGACTCAAACTCATTTTTCTTTAGACTTATTTTCACTCGCACTGTTAAATGGGAGTATTCTGTCTATACTTTCTGTCTGAAAGGAAACCTCACATGGATGGCAGACACAATTTAAATTTTAAAATCCATACCAATAGGTACAATGTCAGTCAGAGCTTAATAACTTCTTATTAGAGAAAAGAAAAAAATTGTATCTGTTCTTTCAATTAAATTAGCAGTTCCCACATGTTCTTGCATAATTCTTTCACATCCTTGCTCCCCCACCCCTTTTCTTTCCTTGACATTTCCTTCTACAGTGAAGAATGGACCACAAATTAGATGTTCAGGTCCTGGTCCATAGCCATCAATAGCCACTTCATCAACCGCTGTGTTGCTCATCTCCATCCCCACCCTTCATTAGATTCTAACTGCTAAATAAAAGCTGCCTAGCCCAAGAACCTAGCAATCTTCCTTCATAATCATTATGCCTGAAACCAATTATAATGTATATGGTGGCTAAGAGAACCAGCCAAGAATAGTGTAAACCAGAGTAACACACCTATCAGAAGCCAAGCTAATTGGAAGTTAGATCTCCCTTGCAGTTGAGTGTATTCATGAAAAAAAAAAAAAAAAAAGCTGCTCAAAGAGTCTGATTTAAGTGAAAGTAAGTCAAGAAGGAGGTGTTTAATGAGCATTTGAAAGATGGTGTCTGTGATCAGGGTTTATTCACTTTTCAATTTTCAGTTTGGAGGCATAAGTATATATGTTCTAAAGATCAAGTAGCTGCTGCTATTCCTTGAGCTCATGAATGGTCACTTAACACTAGAAAGGAAATAAGCACCATAACATGCTGTGAATCTGAAGCAGCATGACACAGTCGGGAAAGCACAAGATTCTTACTTGGAACTGTGTGACCATGGTTGGGCAAAAGGCCTAACTTCTCTGAGTCTCTGCTGCCCCATCCACAAAATAGGGCTATTACTAATGCCTGGCATGAGTAGATGTTTAATATATAGACACTGTTAGAAGTACAGGAAATGATGTGATTGTAACCCTTTGAATTTCTTCATAGTAACAATCATTTTTAAAAATAATCTTTTAAGACTGGTTTTTATCTTTCCTAGTAGAGTTGAACATAATCCATCAGGGGAAATAAATGAAGCTCAAAGCTGCTGGAGGTCTGCTAAGAAGACCCAAGGCCTTATAAAACTGAGAGCTGTTTATCCCAAGGGAAATGTTTAATGGCTCTACCTTCCAAGGTTGTGAAATGTCCCAGACATCTAAGAGGGTGGGAACAACTACTGAGTGAAAAATAAGGAATGGATAAACCTCAACCCTGGAAAGACAGCTTACATTACATAAAAGAAAGAACACCATACACATTATACACATGTAAAAATCAAGAATTAGCCATCAGATCAATTCTCACCCCTCTTTCAATGTCTTACATTTGCATATTACCTTGTTTGTCAAAAGGCTGCTAGATACAAAGACTAAGTTAGGGGGCTGTTAAGTATTTTCCAGCTTTAAAATGTAATTATTCTTAATAGAAGTAGTACTGATTTAACATGGGAAAAACTAGAGTGAATAGGCAAAACTTCTCCATATAAATTTTTTCTATGTAAATATCCTGTCTTTTAAAAATGAAGAAGAACATCATGTACTTCTGGAACTTTCATCACCAGCCACTTGTCTTGCATCAAATAAACATTCAAAATTCTTCAAAAAGGTCAAAGGACCTCCAGTTCTGCTATTAAATGCCATTAGTTACTTTTTTTTTAAATAAACAATCAACTAGCCATTGATTAACGAGCTAGAATGTATTCTAGAATCAATCTGTGACCTTAAGAGACTGGAAACCCTTTCTATTCAATCCATTTGCTTGGTGCTATAAACTACCACCTTGTATTTACACTATTAGGAAGCTGTCTTTTACATACAAGGATTAATTTTCCCTTTACCATAAATGCTGTTTTTCATAGCCCTGGAGTGGCATGCAAACATTAAGTCACCATATCAACAAAATTCCTAAGAAAAGAAGACTCTTTGTAAATGCTACAAATCATACTTTTCAAACCATTATAAACAAAAAAGAGTTATACTCATCTATTCTTTCACCCAAGATCAAATATCTAATGAATAACAGCTAACACAGGTATCTACAAATGTAAGGGGGAAAGAAGAATCAAAAAGCATTTTACTAAGAAACTGAAACTTTGGTTTATATATTATCGCTCTTCTGTCTTGCATTTTTGGGAGTGTGTGAAAGCTTTTAACAAGCACTTTCCTCTATCATGGCATAATCTCACTCCTCAAGAGTGCCTGATAGTGTATGGTATGCCAAAAGGTCACATACTCAACTAATGTTTATCAGTGGAGAGAAAATTAATAGGCTGCTCCTAGGCTGACAGGCCAATTGCTAGCTGTGGCCCTCATTAGGGACTGTTATCATATCAAAAAATGCTAGGGGATCTTGCAAAAGTAGGATCACCCTTCTTTTCCAAGGTTAATTTTATTCCTTGAATGCATTTTGAGTGCCTCAGCTCTAAGGGTAAAGTACAATATTTATATCTCCCAGCCCCCCTGTGTTTGGCTAACATGGCCAGGGACACAGGCTTACTACTGTGTACTCAGTACTTCTGCTGGGCATCATTCCATTTTATGAAGGGCACTCCCAGCACCAACTAAGCAATTTACTTCAAGGCTCCCATAGCTGTGATATACATATATAAATCACACACAACACACACACACACACACACACACACACACACACACTTTCTTTAACTATTCCTCTGTTGATAGACATTTAGTTTGGTTCCATATTCTGGCTACTGTGAACAGTACAGCAATAAACACTGGAAGGTAGGTGTCTTTTGGATATGTTGATTTCAATTCCTTTGGACATACCCATCACCAAAATTGAACCAGCTTGAAACCAGCAGACTTGAAAGTAACAGAACCAGCAACAACAGAGCCTAAAGAAACCCCCAACATATGATAGGGGCTTCCATTCCTACTGTAGGAGTAATCACAGAGTGTGTACTCCATGTACCCTACTGTCTACACCATACCTGCCTAAACTACTAGAGACCCCATTCTTGCAAGAACTATATATAGAGAGAATCCCTCAAACTCTAACACAGTATGCCAAAACTCACCAATCACAGCCAAAGAAGTTTATATTACAAATTCCAATTGGAATTAAAGTCAATACAACACAACAAACTGATATCCCAGGACACATCAAAAGAAGTTTACTAAAAAGGCACTCACATAAAAGTGGAAGAGATACTTTGTGTACCACCAGAGATATAAAAAATTGTGCTCTATATGTGTAATATGAATTGTAATGCATTCTGCTGTCATATATAACAAATTAAAATTTTAAAATAAAAAAATAAAAACATAAAAAAGTGGAAGAGATATACATTCTAACACATGCAAATCATAACACAGACACACAAGAAATATGAAAAAAACAGGCACTCCAACACTTCCACTTCCTAAAGTTCCTAACTCAATAGTAAATGAATGACAAAGATATTGAAAGGAAGAAATGCTAGAAAAAAATTTTAAAAAATGATTTTATAAAGATTGATGATATGTAAGAAAATACAAATAAACAACTAAATGAATTTAGGAAGAAAATACAGATATGAATGAGCACTTCAATAAAGAGATAGATTTTGGGAAAACAAACAAACAAAAGTCTTAGAAATAAAAAGCTTAGCAAATCAGATTAAAAACTCAGTTGAAAGCCTCACCAACACACTAGATCAAGTGGAAGAAAGAATATCAGGCTTGAAGATAAGGTTGATGAATCACCAGATTCAAACATAAAAAAGAAAAAATAAGAATGAATGAACAGAACACAGAAAATCTCTGGAACATCATTAAAAGATCAAGGGTCCAAATGTTTGGTAAAAAAACTACACGATGAGGTCATAGAAAACCTATGCAGTAAAATAATAGCAGAGAATGTCCCAAATCTTGGTAAATATGGGCTGGGGATATAGTTCAGCGCTAGAGTGCTTGCCTAGCATGCATGAGTCCTTGGGCTCAATCCCTGGTACAAACACACAGAACCCCAAGTAGAAATAACCATAAAATAACCTCTATAATTTATAATTATATTATAGATAGCACCAAGTCATATTTACAAGCAAACACACAAGAATAATAGCAGATTTCTCACCAGAAACTCTACAAGTTAGGAGAGCACAGAATTGTGTGAAAGAAAGCAACTTGAACCAATATTCTTCAGGATCAAAAAAATGAAGAAAGAAAAGAAAAATAAATAAAGACCTTCCATTGAGTGTGGTAGCATATGCCTATAATTCCAGTGGCTGAAGAGGCTGAGGCAGGAGCATCATAAGCTCAAAGCTAGCCTTAGCAATTTAGCAAGGCCCTAAGCAACTTAGCAAGACCATGTCTCAAAATAAAAAATATAAAAAGAGTTGGAGATGTGGCTCAGTGGTTAAGTACCCCTGGGTTCAATCCCTGTTACCAAAGGGGGGGAAAAAGCCTTTCAAGATAAGCATCAACTAAAGAAATGCATGACAATTCAGTCACCATTACAGAAGATACTTAAGGAAATCTTCAATTCTTAATCTAGAAGAAGAAATAAGATTAACACAAGAGGGCTGGGATTGTGGCTCAGCGGTAGAGCGCTCACCTAGCATGCACATGGCCAGGGTTCGATCCTCAGCACCACGTAAAAATAAACGCACTGTGTACAACTAAAGCAAATAAATATTTTTTTTAAAACAAGATTAACACAAGAAAGAGCACAGAAGAGGAATAAATCATATGAGAAGAGTAGAAACACAAATGAGAAACAGTAAAGAATCACGCATTATCAATATAGTGTAAAACTGGAAGAAATGAACAGAGTACTCAAAAGAACCAGAGCAAATATCAACAAAGTGATGAGAAAACTACATATCTTTCGAAAACAACCTTGAATATGTGCTTGAATATGTGTTTGTGCATGTGTATGCATATAATGTACATATGGTGCTGCAATCCAACCCAAGGCCTTGTGCATGCTAGGCTAGTGCTCTGCTGATAATCTACACTCCCAGCTCAATGATGAATTTAAATACAATAGATAACTACAGAAGGTCAAAGGATCATTAGGGAATATTTTGAAAATTTATATGCCATGATATTGGAAAATCTAGAAGAAATGGAAAAATTTCTGGACACATAACATACCCAAATTGAACCAAAAGAAAATATAAAACCAAAATAGATCAATAACAGGTAATGAAATTGAAGTAGTAAAAGAAGTCTCCCAACAAAGAAAAGCCTGGAATTGAAGGGATGCAGTGCTGAACTTCACCTTTTTTTTTTTTTTTTGGTACCAGGGATTGAACTCAGGGGCACTCGACCACTGGGTCACATCCCCAGCCCTTTTTTGTATTTTATTAGAGACAGGGTCTCACTGGGTTGCTAAGTGCCTCATCATTGCTGAGGCTGGCTTTGAACTCGTGATCCTCCTGCCTCAGCCTCCCAAAGTGCTGGGATTACAGGCGTGTGCCACCACGCCCGGCTTCTTCACCACTTTTAAAGGAGAAGTGATACCAATGCTTCTTAAACTATTCCACAAAACAGAAAGAGAAGGAAACCTTGTAAACTCATTCTATGAAGTGAATATTACACACAAAAACCTGACAATGACACAATATAAAAGAAAATCATAGACCAATATCCCTGATGAACATAGATGCAAAAATCTTCAGCAAAATATTTGCAAATAGAATTCAACAGTACATTAAAAAGAACATGTGTCATGACCAAGTTAGTTTTATTCCATGGATACAAGGATGATTTGACATACATAAATCAATAAATATAGTACAGCGCATAAACAGAGTCAAGAGAAAACAATCACATAGTTTTCTCAATAGATGCAGAAAAGACCTTTGATGAAGTTCAACATCACTTCATTATAAAAGCCCTGAATAAATCAACATAATAAAGCCCACATATGACAAACCTATAACCAATATCATACTGAATAGGGAAAAATGATTTCCTGTAAAGCCAGGAAAAAGTCAAGGGTGTCTACTCTCATGACTCTTATGCCATACTGTACAGAAATTTTAGCCAGTGTACTTTTTAAAAATTTTTATTTATAGTAGTAGTATGTATTACAGTTCATACTATACATATAGAGCCTCTTTTTACACAAACAGTTTGTATACAAAGTATATTTGTAGCATTCAAGTCTTCAATAATGTATTTAGAATAATGATATCCATCTTATTCAACCACTTTTTCTTTTTTCTCCCCCTTTCCCCCTTGCTCTCTCCCTTCTCTTTGACCATTGTAGAGTTCCTCTAATCCTCCTATGTATCCTGACCCAACAATACTGTGAACCGGCCTCCTTATATCAGAGACAACATTCGGTATTTGGATTTTTGAGATTGACTAATTTCACTTAGCATTATATTCTCCAACTTCATTCATTTACCAGCGAATGCCATTATTTTATTCTCTTTTATTGCTGAGTAAAATTCCATTGTGTATATATACCACATTTTCTTTATCCACTCATCTACTGAGGGACATCTAGGTTGGTTCCACAACCTAGCTATTGTGAATTGTGCTGCTACAAACATTGAAGTGGCTGTGTCACTGTAATATGCTGTTTTTAAGTCCTTTGGGAATAGACCCAGGAGTGGGATGGCTGGGTCATAGGGTGGTTCCATTCCCAGTTTCCCAAGAAATCTCCAAACTGCTTTCCATAATGGTTGTACCATTTTGCAGTCCCACCAGCAATGTATGAGTGTGCCTTTTCCCCCACATCCTCTCCAACATTTATTGTTGTTTGTGTTCTTGATAGCTGCCATTCTGACTGGAGTGAAGTGAAATCTTAGAGTAGTTTTGATTTGCATTTCTCTAATTGCCAGCAATGTTGAACATTTTTTCATGTATTTGTTGATTAATCGTGTATCTTCTTCTGAGAAGTGTCTTTTCCATTCCTTAGCCCATTTATTGACTGGGTTACTTGTTTTTTTTGGTGTCAAGTTTTTTGAGTTCTTTATATATTCTAGAAATTAGTGCTCTATCCGATGTGCATGTATTAAATATTTGTTCCCACTTAGTTGGCTCTCTATTCACCTCACTGATTGTTTCTTTTGCTGAGAAGGAGCTTTTTAGGTTAAATCTATCCCATTCATTAATTCTTGGTAGTAATTCTTGCTTAGCCAGTGTACTTATTAAGCAAGCGAAAAAAATACAAGGGCTACAAATAGGAAAAGAGGAAGTCAAATTATTCCTTTTTGCTGCTGATGAAATTCTATTCTAAGAAAACTCCAAAGACTCCACCAAAGAACTCTTAAGATCAGATAAACCAATTCATCAAAGTAGAAAAATCCCAAGTAAACAGCTTTTTCTATACATCAATAATGAACTCAATCAGGAAACCAATCCCATTCACAATAGCCTCAAAAATGTAGAAATAAACCCAATGAAGGTGGGGAAAAGACCTGTACAATGAATATTACAAAGCCCTGAAGAAAGAAACTGAACATACTAGAATATGGAAAGACCTCCCATATTCATGGATTGGGAGAATTAATAGTTAAAATGGCCACACTACCAAAAGTGATCCACAAATTAATATATTCCCTACGAAAATGCCAATGACATTCATCCACAGAACCATAAAACTAATTCTAAAATGCGTATGGAAGCACAAAAGACCATGAATAGACAGAGCAATCTTGAGTGAACACAGCACTGTTGAAGTCATCCCAACATCTGTTTTCAAAATGTACTACAGAGTCATAATAAAGGCACCATGGTTACTGTCATAAAAACAGACAGAATGACCAAGAGAACAGAATAGGGGACTTGGAAGTGAACCCATGCATCTATAGCCACCTGATTCTCAACAAAGGTGTCAATAACATATACCAGAAGCCAGGCATGGTGGTACACGCCTGTAATCCCAGCACTTGGGAGGCTGAGGCAGGAGGATCACTAGTTCAAAGCAAGCCTCAGCAATGGCGAGGCACTTAGCAACTCAGTGAGACCCTGTCTCTAATAAAATACAAAAAAGGGCTGGGGATGTGGCCCAGTGGTCCAGTGCCCCAGAGTTCAACCCTCAGTACGCACCCCCCCCCAAAAAAAAAAAAAAAACATACACCAGAGAAAAGGACAGCCTCTTCAACAAATGGTGTTGGTAAAACTGGATATCCACGTGTAGAAGACTAAAACTAGACCCTTATCTCTCACCCTGTACAAGTCAATTCAAAATAAATAAAAGGTTTCAATGTAAGATCTGAAACAGTGAAACATCCAGAAGAAAATATGGGGGAAACACCCCAAGATATTGGTACAGGCAACAACAGCTCAGGAAAATAAATCAAGAATTATCAAATGAGATGACATGAAATTAAAGCTTCTGCATAGCAAAGAAAAAATTCACCAGAATGAAAAGATAGCCTTAGGAATAGGAAAAAGTCCTTTTATTCCCCTAGTATGGGGGATTGAACCCAGGGATGCTCAACCACTGAGATACATCCGAGCCCTTTTCACTTTTTGAGACAGGATCTCACTAAAGCGCTGGCCTTGAATTTGCAAGCCTCCTGCCTCAGCCTCCTGAGTCACCTGGATTACAGATGTGTGCCACTGAGCCCATCCAGAAAGGCAGAAAATCTTAGTTGGCTATTCATCTGGCAGGGGATTAAATATCCTGAATGTATAAAGAACTAAAAATTTAACAAAACAACAAGTAAGTCAACCAATATATGCACAAATTATCTGAACAGACACTTCTCAAGAGAAGTACAAATGGCCAATAAATATATGGAAAAATGTTCAATATCTTTAATATTGGAGAAATGCACATCAAAGGTACAATGTGGCTTCTTCTTAACCCAATCAGAATGGCTGCTATAAATATTAATAACAACAACAAATGCTGATAAACATGAAGAAAAAGGAACTCTTACAAACTACTGGCGGGAAAGTAAATTAGTATAGCCACTATGGAAAACAGTATGGAGGTTCCTCAAGAGACTAAAAATCAAACTACCATACGATACAGCTATCCTATTCCTGGGTCTACCCAGTTGCAATAAAATCTGCATACAAAAGTGATACCTGCACATCTATGTGTATTGCAGCACTATTCACAGTAGCTAAGATCTGTCAAAACAAATAGATAAAGAAAATATGGAATATATGCACTATAGAGTTTTATTTAGCCATAAAGAAGAACAAAATGCTGGCATTTGTAGGGAAAAAATGGATTGAACTGAAGGACACCATGTTAAGTGAAACAAGACAAATAGAAAGATAATTATTGCACATTTTCACTCAGATGTGGAAACAAAATAAAAACAAAAAAGATGACCCAAAAAAGGTAGAGGGACATTGAGACTGGGTGAGAGGGGAGGGTAAAAGAAGGCAAAAGGAGGGCAGACACGATCAGGGTGAAACACATGCAAGTATGTAAATGTTACATGAAACCCATTAATTTGTACAAAGAGTAAAAAAATTAAAATAAATTATGGTACCAAATATTCTTTTAAAAAAGAATACACTTTTAAAAATATCCCTCCTTGTAACAATTTTTTAAAACTATGAAAAGTATGAAGATATAAATTACCCATAATCCCATTACTGAAAGAGAACAGCAATGACTTATCAGATTTCCTTCCTGTTTTTTGCTTATAAAAACATCTTGTCACATGGGTGACATCATGCTACATTATTTATACCCTGTTCTCATGTAACATTGCTAACATTGAATAAAAATTCTTCAGAAATGTTATTGTGAATAACTACATGCTATGACATCTTAAGGGAAGGTCAAAGTGTAATAACTGTAGGGTGTTTATGCTTATTTCCAATTTTTTTGCTATCATGAATAATGCTGGAATAGACATGCTATTGTAGTTGCCTGAAGCGATGGCCGCTTGGAGCAAAGAAGCCGCGGGAAGAAGTTTAGAGACGAACTGGAAACAAACAGCTCTTTATTCTGATAACTTTTCTCTCTAGCTCTAACTACACACCGACACGCCGTCCACGCTCCTCTAACCTCTGAAATGGCGCAGACCTCCTCCGCAATCTCGCTCAAGTCCCTCGAGATCTCCGGCCAAGTCTCGCAAGATCCCGGGCCAAGTACGAAAGGCGCCAATGCCCAAACATGTCCAAAGCCAAAGCCCGTAGTCCACCACAATTTAAGCCATCTCCCCAAACAGGGCTCCTGCATGCTATTAACATTATTTATACACACACACACACACACACACACACACACACACACACGTTTCTTTACTTGGGATACATATTCAGAAGTAGAATTACTAAGTCATTCAGACATTGCCAAATTCACTGCGTGAAAAGGTGTGCCCATGGACTACCCTTGCTGTTTGAGTCATATTTATTACAAGTGTTCTAACTGCTCTGCTAAGAGGATGGAGATATGGGTAGGGAAGATGAA
The DNA here is from genome assembly GCA_025594165.1 of Tamias sibiricus. Lineage (NCBI taxonomy): Eukaryota > Metazoa > Chordata > Mammalia > Rodentia > Sciuridae > Tamias > Tamias sibiricus. The sequence continues at coordinate 123,700,307 of CM046667.1, forward strand.
CCAAAAGGAACTGAAGTACAACGTGCTTGGAAATTCTCTAGATCAATCAGTTCAAGTCAGTGGTTGATCAAATAAGCCTTTTCTTTTTCACAACAGGCAAAATTCATAGAAAGGGGATGAGAAGAGATGAACAACAACATCCCAAACTCCCAGTCTAAAGCACAACAAACCAACAGAGTCAATAAAAGTAGTTCAGAGGAAGCTCTGCTTATGTATTTACTCACCTGCAAACAGATCAGCTATTTCTTGCTGATGTCATGACTTCTGAAGAAGTCCAAGCTAACTGCAGAGACCCAAAGAGTAAAAGTACTTTGGGCTCCACAGAAGCTGCACAAGGACTTTCAATCAGCCAATGTTAGAGCCACAATTGGTCACACTTCAGATAACAACTCAAAAGGCAGAAAACCTTTGTCAATAGAGAAATGTGAGCGTTTTGTCTGAGCTCTTGATTTGATTAAAGTAAGCTGGCAGTGGCTCATTCTCATCAAGTTTCACAGAAAGATATAAAAGAGTTAGCAAAAATACTGGTTTTTTAGTCTCTTTTGCATGGAAGGAAATGAAAATAGAATTGTAAAGGAAAGAGTAGCAGCACTTTCCAAGTAAATCAAAGACAATTAGCATGATCTGAAAGGAACACTGCATCTGCAGAGAGGCCAGGCAACCTCATGTCTTTCTCTGTACTTCGATCACTACTCAGCCTATGAAATGTTGTCCACTATACTATAGCAAAGGTTTCAAAAAGCAACAAATCAAAAAAGTCTTAATGAACAAAATCTGAAGCACAAATTAACAACCAATCCATGGTATGCTATAAATTTCTATGACACACTTACTTTGAGGACATCTTAGCCATTTTTCAACCTAAAAACCTCCCAGATGGTCTTTACTAATTATAGCTGTGCAAACAATAATACTAAAACCATGTAGTTAAAAATTATTTAAGTTCAGGGGTCTGGAAAATTCCAGAATTTCAGTTTGGCTGATGACCATGATGCTTACTTAGGTGGACATGTTTTATCTTTTTAAGGTGAATGGACAGCTCACTTCCACTGAGGTCATTACTTTTACAGGACTATGAATTCAAATGTGTTCAACTCACTGAGCCCCCACACTGGCTTAATGAAGTAATGGCCAATATGAACTACACACAAAAAAATTTCAATCAGTGATTAAAATATAGATTCAGCTAAAAGTCTGAAGAGTACTTCATTCCCTGCCTCTGTGAAATGATAGGCAACAAGGCGGGGGGTTGAGGGCTTAAGAGAAGGGTAGCCACTCTGGTTTATAGAGCCTATGTAGATAGATGCAATAGACAATTATTTCTTTTATGTGTGTTTTAAGCTAATTCAGAAAATTTCTACTATTATTCAAGTTAACAAGCTGCAGGCTTGTGGGAGGGTTTTCAAAGACCTGGTGAGAGTAGCTGAGGGTTAAGAAATGATAGGGCGAAAAGAGAGGGTACCATACAGATGGCTAATTAACATCTTGTAAGACCTTTCACTAAAGCAGCTGGTCTAGTTACATGTTTAAAAGATTCAGAGAATTTTTAGAATTGAAAGGGTTTTTAGAGAGCATCTAGCTCAACCCCCTCATTTTATGGATGGAAAAACTGAGACCCAGTTAATTGCCCCAGATTGCAGAAGGCTCACTTCAGAACCAGCCTAACAATCCATTGTGTTCTGCCACCCATCCAAAGGTGCTATATTTGCTCCTCGATGACAAATTAAAAGAGTTTCCCCAGTAGACTAGTATCAGACTTAGCAATAATACTTCTTCATAGCTGTTATATCATTTTTGTTATAGCAACTTTAATCATCATAACTTACTTAGGTTTTTTATTTAACTATACTGCTTTTAAAAACTAATTACTCTCTTACAAAATACCAGATATTTGGGGGTTAGTCTTTTTGCTGTGGTCCAAAACACGGATTATGCCCCACTTCTACTATTTCTATTCCCTTTACCAAGCAATTCTTCCTAACCCTCCTGAACTATATTAGCATATTCATGAGACAACTGATTCAGCTATGCTAATTAGAAATTCTACTATCAAAAAAAAATTCCCAGAACTGACCAACAGGGGGAGCAGCTAGCTCTGTCACTATCATGTTCTGGCTGTATGTCTACAGCTAAGGTAAACAGTGTACAAAAAAAGATGATAATATAGAAAAACATTTAAGCAAGTCCTTAAGCTCAGAGGTTCATATTTAGAACATAAGAAACCTGAGAATTCTGTTGGGTTGTGGGGGTGGGAGGGCCTACCAAAGGAAGTGTTTTCTTATACATCACCCAGGTCTAAACATACATACATGGTTTAGAATTTAAAAACTGATTTATAGACTGTATAGTCGCCTGATAATTTGCAAGGAATAGAAAATTTAAAGTATAAAACCAAAAAAGAACCTCAGAGATATTCCTCAAATCCAATGACTATTAAAAATGCCAGGAGCTGACACTAGAACACTGACATGGGGTCAACTGCGGCAGAATGATGGAAAACTAGGGCAATGGGATGATTTCTAGTAACAGAAGGTTAATTCTCTATAAGCCTTATTTTTTTTTAATATTTATTTTTTAGAAAGTAATTTTGGGACTGGGGTTGTGGCTCAGTGGTAGAGCTCTTGCCTAGCATAGTGCTTGCCTAGCATGCATGAGGCACTAGGTTTGATCCCTGGTACCACATAAAAATAAAACAAATAAAATAAAGGTATTGTGTTCATCTACAACTTAAAAAATATTTTTTTTCAAACAGTAATATTTCCTGACTTAGAAAGGAGGAGTGTCTCATAGATATAAATTTTGATGATATAGGAAATTGTCTTAGCTCAGAGTCACCACTTTGAATTATGGTGACAGGTTGGACATCAACACAGATGCTCCATTGAAGTTGTCTCACTTAATATGTTTCTGTGTGTCCTTTGGCTATTTCCTCACTACAGGTCCCTCACTACAGCTTTGTTCAACTTTTTCCCTATCTTGGTTCCCCAGCTGCCATCTTTTTAGCCTGCCCAACTTCTTCTCCCATTCACATTACAGACCCAGGGTTTAGCTTTTATTATAGTTTGGACAATTCTTTGACCAAAGCACCCACCCTTGGATTTCTGACAGTCAAGATACACCTAAAGCACTTACCTCAACATCCCTAGAACTTTAACCTTGAGAAGTATGGGAAAGTCCTAATAGCCAGTCTTAAAAATTAGTCAGTCAATCCATGTAGCACCCACGAGAGGATTTTGGCTTGGTTTTCAGTCAACTGAAGTTTTACCATTTAAAATTATTTCATCATCTCAGAAAACCTAACTTCAAGAAAATGTATGAAGTATTCCAACTCTGTTCTGTTTTCCAGACCAAACACATTTCTGCAACTACCCTGTCAAAAAACTTAACCAATGCTCATTAACTTTATTGGATATGCCATGTTTTAATTTGAAATCAGAAAAAAAACAAACCAGTTTCATAATCATTTCTCTTGATAAGTTCTAAACCTGATAAAGGCACAATTTTAACATGTTTGTTGACTGTGAAGCATGGTGAGAAAGGGCAAGAGAAACCGTTTTTCTGTCCTTTTTAAAAACATATGCTAACACTTACTGATAAAGTTACTCTGTATGGCTTTCAAAAAAAACCCCTACACATTGGAATCACAGGAGTAGTGCTATAAAAGTATGGAGACGGGGGAAGAATAGCTAAGCCAGCAGGCCCATAGGCTAGGACTATGGGCTCCACTCCAGAGACGTGTCTAACAAGAAATGGAGCAACTTGGAGAAGGTAGGTGTCCTTGGAACTTAGAAACAACTTTCTCTCTACTGAACCATGCTGCCAACAAAAGAGCCACTTCTAAAGTGCAGGATTTTGTTTCCTTCAGAATTCCATTATGAGGCCTCCAACTGGTAATTTTTATATCAAGTTTTTCAAAGATGAGCATCTAATTATCTAAGTTTTCTCCCGAGAGTAAAAGAAAACGTTTAGGTAATTGCCTTGAATGAGAAATGCCAAGTACATACCATTTTTCCCAACAGTAATATAACAATAATTTAGTGATCAAGAAAGATGGCAGTGGTCTAATAGTGTATTCTGCCAATAACACCCATTTTCAAATGGTGTTAAGATATTTCTACACAGCCTATGTGTAGGGAGGCAGGGGTAATAAGGAGGATATACAAATTTACTGCCATCCACACAGGGAAAGGAAATAGAACTAATAATAAACACACTTTTGTATGTTTGAGAAAATGAGTAGGGTCACTAGTACATACTAAAACACACAGACAGTATTTTAGTTCAACTACATTATAGATTAAATGTGCTGTTGTGCTCTATCTTGGAAATTTAACTAACACTTATTAAATCAGTTATAAGTTTCAAATAACGAATCTCAAAGCCAATATTTGAAATGTTGGCTACAGAAATACAACCTGTTCTGTAGCTGGGGACTGCCTTATCAGCTATATCAAATCTAATTTAATCTAACTTCTCACCATGGTAACGAGCCCTTTGCAGAAATACTCAAAGACATTTCACATCTAGAAAATTTGCCTTGTACTTCTTCACCACACATAATGTCAAGAAAAGCATGCTTCAAAGGTACTATGTAATTAGAATGGCCTTTAAAACAGGCACAAAGGAAATCATTCCTATTAAAATTAAATCTACTTCACAACAATCTTCATACTGAGTGAGCAGCACCAAAGAAAAGAACCCTGAGGTGTTTTGGACCTCATATTCTATTTTTAAAAGTCTGTTTTCTGTAACATTGCTTCAGATCAGATTGAAGTAGCTCTCATTTGGCTCATATTGGATATTTTTTCACTATTAAAGGAAAGTGTGCTTGTGAGAAGCCACGTCTGGCACAAGGGATTAGAATGGGCTTTGTTGTGGCTTTCCATGGAAAGACTATGCCAGACCCCTGCTAAGAATGAGAGTGAGGAGGAAGTCCAGCTTAATGAAGACCATAGTATGGTAGCCACCTCTTGGTTGCTACTGCATGGACACTCAGGAGCTGAGCTTTAATCCTGTGTTCTGCAGAGCTTCTAGAATTCTATTTGTCTTTGAGGATCCGTTTTGAAATTTAATTTGAAGACCAGCATCTGTAGACTCTCTATGCCTACTTTGACAGCTTTCAGATGCCTGCTTTTTATTAGAAAGTCCTTTTTTTAATAAGTGACTTGCGTCAACACTATGCTGCATTTACCCAAGAAAATAAAGCATTTAAATTAAACAAATCTATTTTTTGGTTTCTTCTGACTGTATTTCCACAATGACTACTATACAGATTCAGGTGCATCCAAAATGATTCTAGCAATAAAGCTGCAGGGCTTACTTGCACCTGGAAGCCAACAAAAAGAACATCTTGGGATAAAACTTAAGCACTGAGGGAACAGAGGAGCTCTGAAAAAGCAATCATACAAATTGAACTGTCATCTCTTAAGTGTGACTTGAATAGCATACCATCGAACTTCTTGTAACGGGAAGCAAAGACGGCTTGCAGATGATTGCACTGTTCGCTGACCACACTTTTGAAATCATCTTTACTTTGCAGGCTGTACTTCTCCTCCATCTCTTGAGAGCAGCAGGTATAACCCTGGGGACAGATCTTCAAATGATCACCTGGAAAATCAAAAGTAGGACAGTCAGTCTCTATCATCACCCATGATTTAGGTGCATTTGTGCTGCTGCTTTTCAGTCTGTGAGGTTTCTGCAGAGGCCTAGACATCATGTGTATTGAAAAAAATCTCATGATGCCTAAAAACATTTATTTCCTTCTTGAAAAAAATATAATAAAGCTCACTCCAAAAGACACAAGAGCCTTCCAATCAGGGAGATGGATAAACCACAGACAAATCAGTGGACCAATAAAAGGAAGAGCATTCATTATCAATCAAAGTCTCTTTTATAAATTTGCTGAGATTTTATGAAAAATACTGTATAAGTAAAAAATGAGAAATAGTTTTTCTGGATTTTGGAGTTTATGTTCCAAAAGAGACAATCCTTAAAGAAGGATGAGTTATAAAATATGTAATAACAACCAAAGACCGAGCAAATACACGAGCACAAGTTAAAATGGGGAAGCAAAGGGATTTGTACATTTCAAGGAGTTGTCAGCACAGAGGAAACTATGGGATTTTGTGCAGGATAAGCTGAGTCTATGATAAATCACAAAAAGGTGATAGTAAATAGTCCTTGATTTTAAGATTTTCTGTCCAGCATCTGTGCAGGTGTCAGACTATCTTACAATTCTGTATGGTGTAGCCACTCACCCCAATATAGACTAGTGGCTTCCAATAAATGTAAATCTTTCTATAGTGATGTAGCCCTAAACTAAGAGTCAAGGAAAATGTCAAAGACACATCACGGGCTAGGGTTGTGGCTCAGCGGCAGAGCGCTCGCCTTGCACGTGCGCGGCCCGGGTTCGATCCTCAGCACCACATAAACATAAATGCATTGCATTGTGTACAACTAAAAGTAAATAAATAAATATTTAAAAAAAAAAAAAAAAAAAAAAAAAAAAGACACATCACTTCACAGCAGCCCAAGCCTTGAAGTATCTCCCTCCTTTACATCAACTGCATTATGCTTGTAGTTTGTAGCTTAAGGTTTGAACGGGTTCTTTCTATATGCCTTAGAGTTCCCTCATTGTTCTTCCTCTGTCACAAAACAAAAATTGAGTTTTAAAGAGACAATGACTCTTTCCTCACAGTAACTAAGAGATGCAGTACTAATCAAAAATAAGCCCCTATAGCTGGACATGGTAGTGCATGCCTGTAGTCCCAGATACTTAGAGGCTGAGGCAGGAGCATCACAAGTTTGAGCCTCAGCAACTTAGAAAGACCCTGTCTCAAAATTAAAAAATAAATAAATAAAAAGGGTTGAGGGTGTGGCTCAGTGGTAGAATTCCCCAGGTTCAATCTCCAGTACCACAAAATTAAAATAAAATGAAACATTAATTGGCATGGTATAATTTTGTACATGTTTACAAAGATTCACTTTAACCATTCCTTCTGCTATTGCTGTCCATATTCCATGTAAGACAAAAGCAATCTGAAAAGAACCAAGATCTTAGGAATGTTAAGCCAGGTGTGGTGCTGAATGTCTGTTGTCCCAACTACTTGGAGACCAAGGCAGAAGGGTCACTTGAGTCCAGGACTTTGTGGCAAGCCTAGGAAAGGTAGCAAGACTCCATCTAAAGAAAATCTCAATAATGAGTTTATTGACGACATGTAAACCTGTCAATGGTAAGTGTGCTCAATAAATAAAATGTTACAGAATGAAGAGCATATCGTCCAAACAACACTGACCATGTGGAAGAAAATGGGACATAAACTGGCCATTACTGTGACTTGGCTGTGGGTACTTACAGGAATTAGGCCTTCACCTAACATAGATGCCAAAGGAGCTTTGGGTCTGGGTGCGAGTATGTCAGGAAAGATTACTTTGGCAAGTTATTTTCACTAGATTATCAACTGCACATATGCAAATAATCAAAATCATATGTGTTCCACATCATTCTTCCTTCTAACACAGTAAGGGTAGGGGGAGAATAGAAGTGCAGCAGATAAGACAACAAAGGAATGGAGGGAAAAGAGAGGGGAACAGGAAAAAGAAGGACAGTGGAATGAATCTGACATAGTTTTCCCAGGTATGTATATGAAAACAACACAATGAATCATGTACATCCATAATAATGGGGTCCTAACTAGAATAAAATATATTCCATGCTTGGATAATTATATCAAAATGGATTCTGCTATCATGTATAACTAAAAAGAATGAATAAATTTATTTTTTTAAAGTAGGGAAAATGTTACTTCTAGAAACAATAAGTATTCAATATTAAAAGATAACGTTTAAATAAGTTCCACATTCAGAAACTGCTAAGTTTCTTTAGGCATTTCTGAAAACCTTGGTCAACAGATAATTCAACTAACCGCCCCCCCAAAAAAAAAAAGATTGAAAAAAGGTCATGTAATACAGTTTAGAGCTATGAAGTTACAGAATATCTCAGAACTCGTTGGTAAAAAAGACTGGTTACTAAAGCTCAATTTTATGGACACACCTTTGTTACAACCAAAACAAAAGTCCCTCCTCTCTGGCTTAACAACTTTGCAGTAGGACTTTAGTCTAGGCCACATAATTAACAGGGAAATACCCAGTTGTCTCCTGGTTTCAGGGTCAAGGGTTTCCACCATTAGTTAGTCTTAACACATAAAACAATGTCAAGGACTCCAAACATATAGTGCTATAGCTGTATTAAATAATAAATATCACACTCATATCCCACATAGAAAGTTGAATGGGATGCTCAGAATGAGAACTTAGCAATTTAAGTAAATTACTTCACAAAAGGGAGCAGACACTTTAAGATTGTCACAGGATAAAGTTCATCCTAGGACAGGCTGGTTTTCTATTCCTTGCAAAGATTACATTGTTAAATGTTCTGAATTTCCAAAGCAAAACAATTCATGAGTTTGGAAAGTCATCTATGTTCACCAAATCTTAACAGGGTTCACACATATAATAAAGGATCATTCATTTGAAGCTATCAAAATAGACTCTTAAGTTCAACGGAAAAGATCTCCCCTCCTAATGTACATGTACATGAGGGTGTGTACACAACCTGAAGTCAGAAAATATTAAAAGACATCAGGAAAGAATCATTTTCTCCAGTTTAGGTGTTAGATGTTGAGAGGCTTAAGCCTACCCACAGGAATTTTACACTGAGGATACACCCTTCAAAAATGGGCAAAAGCAATAAAAGTTTTACTGGTAACCTGCTGAAAGCAGACAGTGTAGTTTATACTGGCACACATAAAAGGCCCCAGCATGGCCCAGGGCACTCCCACCCCATCTCATATCCACCAAGGCCTTCATGAGGACTTAATGGAGACCTGCTTATACTTTAACGCTGGAGAACATCTTTATTTTGGCAATACCTAACAGAAAGGAAAACAGCACACTTTCACTTAAGAGAGAGATCTTCCTAGGAAGACTTAGTGTAGTGGTGAAAGACTTGTCCCATGTAAAGAACAACAACAGGGTAGGTACTTGGCTGCTTCAGCTTGCAAAGTCATCTTCCTCTCAGTACAAAATTCTCAGTCCAACATGCTACTTTTGGCCACAGAGCCTCAAGTGCACCACTTATTCTATCTGCATTTATAGGAAGCATTACCTAAAAATGTAATTTGCCATTTTTGCCAAAAGCCCTGAGACATACACAGTTCAAGACACACTTGTGAATTAAATTCCAAGACATACTTAGGTTACTGGGGATTCAGTGCCATAACCAGTTACTGCTGATGAGACATACAAGAAGAAAAGGGGAAGAGTAATAGTTCATTTGAAAACAGAATTAGGCTCTGTGTTCTGGTAAGAATCTCTGAGAACTCGAGTAACCTGAGTTATTTTAAAACTTGAATATTTCAGGGCTGGGGGTGTAGTTCAGTGGCAGACTGTGTGCCTAGTGTGCATGAAGCCCTGGATTCAACCCCAGCACTGCAAAGATAAAAAAAAAAAAAATAAAAAAATAAAAACTCTTGAGTATTTCTACTTTAAGCACCCAAAAGGGTTTATTTTGAGAACCAAAATGCACATATTTTTTGAAAGACATTCTATGGGTTTGAGACTGCTTCTAGAAGGCAGTGTCTGAATGAAAAATGCTTTATCTTTTCAGAGATCTCCTTTCTAAAACCAGTGATCCTATGGATGTATGTAAGAAAAATGCCACCACTTTTCCTTTAGGCCGAGAGCTGAACACCGGGACAAGGGAATCAATATGGGACAGATGGACTGCCACTGTGTGGTAGCACAGGGCTTGCACAATTTATTTATTTATTTATTTAGTTAGTTAGTTAGTTAGTTAGTGGTGGGGATAAAACTCAGAGCCTTGTGCATGCTAGGTAAGTGTCCTTCCAATGAGTACTCTCAGCCCATGTGCACTTTTTAGGAAGGGACCTAGTTGATCCTGACGCACCTTTCATTAGAATTATAGCTGAGCTGGGCATGGTGGCACACACCTGTAATCCCAGTAATTCAGGAGGCTGAGACAGGAGGATCACAAGTTCAAAGCCAGCCTAGCAACTCAGCAAGGCCCTAAGCAATTCAGCAGGACCCTGTCTCTAAATAAAATATTAAAAGGCTGGGGATGTTGCTCAGTGGTTAAACACCCTGGGTTCAATCCCCAGTAACAACAAAAAATTATACACACACACACACACACACACACACACACACACATAGCTGAGCAGGCTTCAGGAATTGAACCACAGAAGAGCTAGGAACAGCAGCTTACCACTGAATCCAGTGAACAGTTGGTTATGATCTGTTAACTGTCATTTGTTTCCCCTATTTCCCTAATTCAGTCTCCTGCTGGATATACATAGTTTATTCTCCATGTAGCTCTTCTAGTCCCTTCTAATTCGCATGTTTTCTTCCCAGTTTTTCTTTACTCTTTATGCATAATATGAAACTGAAGGTTTTTTTTTTTTTTTATTTGTTGTACTTGCTGAGAGTTCCTTGTTCTTAATTTTAAAAGCAGGTGAATTGAATGCTTTATGGTTTTCTAAGGAAGCACCTAAATTAAGTTGCTTTTTGTACATGGCCCTTGATTAGTTTTTTTCTTTGTGGGTCAGTAGCCCTCAATAGAAAAAAGGTCCCCACCGCCCTGTCCTAGGAGGCTTGGATGGGATTCAATGAAGCATGCTTTTAAAGCTTAATTCTATGGCATTATAAACAAAACAAATCACTGGAAAGAGCCAAACTTTTTTTTACTTGTGCCAGCTCTATGTATTTTCTCTTTAGTCTTAATATCAATGCCTTAGTTTTCAAAGCTGAACAAAGACAATCACAATAAATTACTACTCGATGATCCTGCCGAGTGTGTATTTTTTTTTTTTTTTTAAGGACTTCAAATCAATGGTTAAAGAAGAAGGCACTGAATATGAAGAATCTATTCCATCATTTAACAATTCTCTGGGGTGAACAATCTGTGCAAGCATGCTTTCTCACTTTATCTCATTTGCTCCTCTCACCAAAGGCTGGTTCTGATATACAAATGGGGTGCGGCTAATGTCTGTTTATTTTCAGTTGCTCATAACCCAGCTTCCCATGGAAAATGTTGTAAATGGTGGTTAGGTTCTCAAGTCAACCTTCAGCTTATTGACTACTAATGTGACTTCTTTCAACTCTATTTAACACACCATTTTCTACATCTCTTTCAGAAAATTCATTTTCAAATCCAGCTCAATGCCAAGAAAATAGCTCTCCAATCCTCACACTTTTTGTGGTATAAGGGGAGGCAGTAATAGAAGAATACTTGGATTTGCCATAAGGTAAATCGTACCTGGAGGAGACAAAGTAAATCTCTAGGGATTATTCTTCCTGTGTTTTACACAAGAAAAGGACAGTCAGAAATCCTTCCAAGACACTAGCAGAGAATTCAGCCTTGCCTGCACCACTGTGATCTGTAGGACGTATGTTCTCTGTACCCAAATCAATTTCACCAATAAGGCAACCAAATGCCTTTGAGAAACACAAGAGATGCAAACTGCACCCTAAGGGGAAGAGGCTACAGTGAGGCACATTTGAGAACAGTCTGGAAACATTTTGTGAACTGCAAATGTAAGAGACTATGACTTTGCACTGGCCTTTCTTGAAGAAAATCTTGAATGTTTTACTTGGGTTATGAAGAAAATCCGGCTCTTTATGAGAGAAAGAAAAGGGGTCTTTTATATTCTGATCAGTTCCTAAAGTTCTGAACAAAAACACATTTCTGAAAACATGTACTAAGTCAGAGGGGACTGGAAGTATAGCACCTCTTTCTTGCAGCTGGTTCAGGGTGATTTCTGATTGGAGATGAGAATGCAAAGGATCTGAGCATACCAAGCAGGAGTTGAATGGTATGCACATGTGATGGTGAATTGATGGCAACCAAACATAATCTTTAAAGGATCATTAAAAGCAAAGTGTCTGGGGATTGGGGTGTGGCTCAGTAGTACATCATTTACACAAGGTCCTGCATTCCATTTCTAGCAAAAACAAAAAAAAAATATAATGAAGTAAAATAAAAAGAACAAAGTTCTGGGAGCCTAAAGAGACATGACAATGACATATAATGTGGTGTCCTAGATGGGATCCTGGAACAGAATGACATCAGGGAAAATCTAAGGAAATCACACAAAAACTTGTATGTGAATGTTCACAGGAGCACTATTCATAATAGCCAAATTTCCATCAACAGATGAATGGATAAACAAAATGTGACATTTATAATGGAATATTATTCAGTCATAAGAAAGAATGAAGTTCTGATATGTTACAACATGGCTGAACCTCAAATACACTGCTAAGCAAAAGCATCCAGTCACAAAAATCTACACTGTATGATTCCATTTGCATAAAAATGCCCAGCATAAGCAATCGTAGAAAGAGAAGGTCAATTAATGGTTGCCCAGGGCTAAGAGGAGGGATGGGAAGAAAGTGAGGATGATAGCTAAAAGGTGTGGAGTTTAAATTTGATTTTGGTGATGGAAGCAAAACCAAATTTTAGAATATCATCTCAGAAGTAATCAAAAACCACTGTATATTATAAATGGGTGAATTATTTGTTTATGAATTACATATCAGTAAAACTGTTAACAAAAAAAAAAACTAAGGAAATTAGAAGAAAGGATGGATTATAATGAATCAATGCTGGTTCTGCAATTGTGACCAATGTGTCACACAAATGTCAGGTGTTAATAATGGGGATTAATTGTAAGGGGTGGATATAGAAAACTTTCTATGCTATTTTTCCAACTTCTGTAAATATAAACCTCTTCAACTATTATAAAAGTTTATTTTAAAAATAAAAAGCAAGCCTTGGCTTTCAAAATTAAAGAGGATAAATCCATGTAGTCAGGAGGAAAAAAAAATCATCCTGCTTTCAAAAAATAAAAATACTTGATATAATTCTAATATTGGGGAGCTACATTAAACTATTATTTTATTTGCTGGGGCAATTTTCCTAATCCATCAATTGCTACTTTACCCTTTTTCTAATTTTTTATTTGTTTTGAAAGTAAAACAATTTCTTGCTGTTGGTCTAAAGCATTACCAAAATAGTTTCTGTTCACTTCTTAGATCTAAATTCACATAGCTACAAAGCGAGCTAAAGTGCAGGTTGCTATATAATTCCAGCCCCTCTAAGCTACCTAAGAACCCCATGAGGAACATACAATGCTCTGCTTCATGGGAACAAAGAAAGAAAATCTCTCAAGGTTTTGAATAATCCCAGGGGGTGGGGGAACGTATACATTAATCCATCCTCCCCACTTCCAAAAAGGAGTGAAATTACTGCATATAATGTGCTATGCACATCGAAAGCCTGAAGTCATCTGACCTAAACCTTAATAATAAAGCACATAAATTACAGTCATTATGCAGATGTATGATTTAAGATCACCTACCAATCAGTAGGAGAAATGCAGCTAGTTAGCATTTTGCAAAACCTTGCCAAAATATAGCTCCGGAGGGCTTAAGACTGCCAATTATGTTAGGTCCACTAATCCTGCAAGGTAGGCTAGAGAAGGTCAATCCAAAACACATACATTTCAAAAAATTGGGTTTATTATGTTTTTCTAAGAATAACCTTGTTTAAGCGTAGTTAGAACTTAGGGCTATTACTTTAAAACTCCACACTTCATTTCAGCAAGCTTACAATAGCTTTAAACTGCAACTCCAGTTAGAGATCAAGCAGGCTTCATATTGCTTCTTAAATGATAAGTGAATTATGAGCTGGTTATTATCTGTTGATCTTAGATCTCCATTTTAACTGCACCTAAGGTTTACTGAATGAATAAACCAAAGGGAGTGAGTGGCCTGAAATGCACACTTGTGTGTTTTAGTCACCTTGTGTTTCCAACACCTCTGAGCAGCTAGAGCAACTGTTTTGCACACTTAAAACCACTACCTCCAGGGCTGGGTTGTGGCTCAGTGATAGTGTGCTTGCCTAGCATGCGTGAGGCACTAGGTTCCATCCTCAGCACCACATAAAAATAAATAAATTAAAGGTATTGTGTCCATCTACAAAAAATTTATATATGATAATTATATATATACACATATATATTATGCATTATATATATATATATATATATATATATATATATATATATATATATGAATCACCACCTCCTCCAGGACTGAAGAATAATAATTCTAGCCATTAACCCCAAACTCCTCAACAATTCTCAGACTCTGATAGATACTTCCTAAACAGTCAGTGCTAATAAAAGTCCCAGAGAAATGCATAGGGAACATTTGGGAGATGGTTAGGGGCAGGCAGGATAAGACCTTTTCTGTCAATGATTTAAGTGCACATACCTTGGTGGCATCAATTGAGAATTTCACTCAGATACTAATTTATAGTTTTAACTGGGTTCATAATTTAACAGAATGCCTGGGGATAAAAAATTCCAAATGCCTCTATGGACTTCAAATCATACAAATGATCTGAATGAGCCACATATGAAGTTCAAGTCCTTTAAGTGGAAAAAATAATGCAAAGACTAAGGATATTTGTTACACAGTGCTTGTGAAATCAAGATTTCCAAAACTCCCTTCAAAATCTTTGTTTTCTCCACTTTTTTTCATCTTCCCCATCTCCCCACCTCCACCTCTGAGGCTTCATTTTTATAGAGATGGAGAGATGAGAGACCATAGAGAGACTGAATTTCCCAAGGTTGATCACATATTACAGCAACTACAAATAAACAGCCTAGAGAGAAAAACGCTGTTGGCTAGGACATGTGTTCCTTTGGTGCCCAAAGGTTATCTCTTGAATCAATGTCCCCCAACTCGTACATCATAATCCCTGGTAGATGGAGGATTTGGGAGGGCCATATTTAAGACAGCTGATCAGACCAGTCTCAGAAGGTCAAGGGGGTGGGGTGGGAGGCTGGCCACCAGCAACTTGCTCTTCCTCTTGCATCCCCTGTGATTGCCACTGTGGTCAGTCTCCTGTGCAATCCCAGAAGACTTCAGAGAAAGGGAAAGGAAGAAAGTATTCTCAGGAAAAACATTGGAGACACTCCTTCCCTCCTCCCTGCAGGGGGCTGACTGACTTCCAACAGGGAGCGATTTTCCTTATTATTTCCAAATAGTCTCTAAAGAAGCCCCAGGATCCCCATTCTCAGATAGCCTGCCATAGCCATTTAAGTTTCACAGCAAGATCGGAAAGGGTCAGCAGCTGAGTCTACTGTATAAAGTGTAGAAGAAAATGCAGTGAGCATGTGAGATGGTGCACAGATGTCAGACACTTGCTCCAATGCAATTATTAATGCCTTTCATTTTTTATACACATTTTCATGGGTTGTGGGAGCATGAAAATTTTTAACATTGAATTCATTTCTCTTTTTTAGTAATTGGTTTCACTTTGGGAAAAAGGGAAGCTAAAAACTGTCTTTAAATTCTCTCTCTCTCTCTCTCTCCCTCCTTCCCTCCCTACCTCCCCCCACCTCACTGTCTCTTTCCCCTTTTAGATGCTGGGGTTGGGGGATGGAATTCAGGACCTTGTGCATGCTAGAGAAGTTAGGGGCTGGGAATATATAGGTGGTATATTCCCAGCCCCTAACTTCTCTTAACCCCTGCTTTCATAATACACCTAAAATTCTGCCCCCTCAATACAGTAATGAGAAGAGGTTTTCAGTAATTCTGCCTAGAAAAAATATACCAAAAGAATAACATATTCATCTATCATAAATTCCCTACAAGATATTTCTTCAAATAAGTTTTTACACATAGTGATAGCAAATCAGCTTGCCCACGCAAAGAAAAACAATTCCGTAACATCAGATTTCAAGCCCCACAAACAATTCTTTAAAATTCCAGCCAGGCATCAATGAAATGGTGGAGGGGGAAAAACATTTATGTTTTCAATGTTTATGCTTAATTACATCCCTTAAAACCCACTTCCACGAAATTCTTGTAAAAGGGCACAGTAAGTTATAGCTCACTCTAATACAGATCTGTAGTGAAGGACTCTTAATTAATCCCAGTTCCCATGAATGTGGACATGAGCCACAGTTGAACAGGGCCAATTTTGTAACAGAGGGAAAAAAAAAAAAGGTCTTCTGAACCTTAGCAGGAGCAGATGGAAAGAGGCAGAGCCTTCCTCACACTTCCCCTTGGTTTTGCAAGGCTGGGTTTACCCAACCTTCCCAATTGGCCACGAAAAGTCTTTAAGTAACTTATTACCCAATATGAATCATGCCGTTTCCAGTTTTTTTTTAAAGCCCTTCTCCTTAGCACTATCTATCACCCTAGCACCTAGGCCTGCCACCCTCTCCCATCCTTGGGGTGCACACCTAGAATTATGCCAATTAAATGGGCTCTTTACAACTTGAATTCAAGGTATTCTTGACACACACATAAAGGTTTCAATGCACTTTCTCTTCTAGGTAGTTGCCAGGAGTTTTAAGTAAAACTTGTCTCAGTACTAATTTTGGAGACAACACTAATGTGGATTTTGTTGTCCAGAGAATTACCTAGTTATCCCCTCCCCTTTACTTCCTACTTCAAAGCCAATCATAATTTTTGATGGACAATCTCATAATTTGGTAGGGATGCCTATTATTCTGAGTTTCCTTCACTTGGTGTGAAAGCCCATGAAAAGCTTTTTGAAAGCCTAAACAGATCACATGCATGAGTTTCCCTTTGTCTACATATGCATTAGCCCTATGAAAAAACACAAGGTCATTAGCAAAGCACAGATTCCCTGCACAGAAGTAAGGATGCCTTTCCCAGAAGATTGAAATAGTTAAAATTTTCCATGTTCTCAACATTTAGTATAAATTCTACTAGCTTGCCTTTATCAGTGAGGCACTCCATGTTTGATTGGGATTTTTCTTCTTTTGGCAGTGCTGGAGATTGACTGGGATTTGTCTATTAGCTCCTTGACATCATTCAATACCCCAATCCCAAGTTTCAGAACCTTTCCTTTAGAATCAGACCTGCTGATTGATTTGTTCATTAAGATTAGAAATCTTAAAATCTTAAATCCAGTACATTTACCACTTCTTGACCTAGTTCCTTCAACTAGTCCACCTCAAGAGATTATCTGGAAATAGAACTCTCTACCCTAACATTCTTCCCAAGTCTCTATCAAAGCATTTCTCTCAAACTAACCTTTGACCCAACTTGGCAACACAAAAACATTGATGGTGCTTAATGTAGTATTTATCAAGTACCTCTTATATGCCAGATGCCATCTATCAGTTCCAAAAATACAAAAGGCCTAGTTTCTGCCCTTTTGAAACTTACAAGATGAAGAGATACAGATTTTGTTATTTGTTCTATAGGCTTTTCTCTCTCCTTACTCTGTAATATGAATTCTGCCACAATCCCTGCTCATATATCTCTGAGGTTCTCTGATATGATCTTGGGAAAACTCAAGTCCAAAAGACAGGAGGTGAGATTGTACTATATCAGGTAAATCCCTCCAACCCATGGTTCTCACTGCAGGTCTTGAACAGACATGCAATCAGAGGTGCCTTTAGACAAAATGGGAAAGATTCACACACATGAATGTAAGCTACACATTTCCAGGTATGTTGTGTCCAATTTTGGAGTCATCCAAAACTACATAAGACATTAGCTTGGCTTCAGAGCAGAATCTAATAATGAGACTTCTTGCACAAATGCTAGTTCATTCATTTGGCCTGACCAATCAGAGGTGACTAAACATACAACTTAATTTTTAAAAAATCAGACCATGCTAACAGTTTGATTTTTGAGGCCCCTAAATCTGCTCACTTGATGATGAGTTTGCCTAAAATTGTACTTGGATAGTCAACAGGTCACTAGAGTGATATACTTCAAAATTTTTGCAGCTGACACCCCACCAAAAGAGCTTCTATACCCTAAAGTGACTAAAATATCAAATGGCAAAGGAACAGAGATAACACCTAATTTTTCTCCACCACACTAGGAATAATCCCTGTTTGTTCTTGGCTTTGGAAACTGTGGATTAAAAAGTCCCTGCCAGGCATGGTGGCACATACCTGTAACCCAAAATACTGGGGAGGCTAAGGCAGGAGGATGGAAAGTTCAAGTCTAGTCTGGGTAACTCAAAATAAAAAAGTAAAAATGGTTGGGGATGTAGCTTGGTGATAAGGTGCCCCTAGGTTCAATCCCCAGTATCACACACAAAAAAAATACATACATACATATGTACATAAAAAGTTCCTGAAGTCAGGCTGCTATGATAGCCACATATTACTTTCTTCTGGTTTCTTAAGTACTACAGAAAGGGAAAAATAAAGGCAGATTTGGGGTATTAAATCAAACTATTAATGTGCTTACTTATTCATGCCATGAAAAAGTGGTCTTCCTTTCCATCTTCTTCCTAGATGGAAAAAAAATTGGCCTTGCCAATAAGTAATGAGGAATAGAATGAAAGCCGTCATTTACTATGTATTCTAATCCCTACAAATCTTTTCAATTCATAACCATCTCTGGATACAGGCCTGCCAGTTGGGAGGCCTCTTATTTACTATGGGGCCAAAGAGAAATATATCAATGTTCTAGACAGTGCACTGGAAGTAGCCTCAACTGCAGAACTATCAGATAACCAAGAATGAAGAAGCTGCTTACTGCTATTTTTCTTTGGATAGGGATGAAAAGAAAGGGACCAGTTGATTTTGAGCCTCTAATAAGAACCAAAGGTTGTTTTCATGGGACTAACAGTGGAACTGCTATAGAATGATGTTGTCATAGTACAAGGGAGAGACATGGATACTTCAGAAATCTGGCCAATAGACAAGTGTTAGACCTGATAATTAGAAATTCAAAGTATCAGACAGCTTACTATGGCCTAAAACAACTGGGTGAATGGGTGTTGGTGCCATTACTTCAATATCCAGTTTGCCTTCCATAACTCATTTGTGTCACAGAATAACTGTTGAATCCACTAAGTTCCAATTACTCCTCTACTGCCAAATGTGGTGCAGCAACAACTTTAGGATAAGCAACAACCCTGGAGGATAGATGGCTCAGGCCTGCAGCCACTAAGAGGCAAGAGTGAGAAAGAATGGAAAGAAATTGGCCCAAGAATGGGATAAAGAAAAGGAAGATGGTATATGACTTAGGCCCCAGTAATGGAAGGGTCACCTACAACTGATGTAAGTGGTGATCTGGCACTAGAGCCTCAGGTTCCATGGTAACTCCCAACAAGCAAAGGATGTGTTTTTCTCCCTAGTTTCCATTACACAGAGGCTGCAGATGGCACACAGCATTACTACTGCAATTATTGACTATAATTATCATGAAGAGTCTTTGATGTGATAGCAAAAATTATTAAAATGGCCCTTCTTAGAGAAGAAGGGCAATAAATACAGCCTCATTTGGAAAATTCAAGGACCCAATTTTGCACCAAGACCTTCTGCCAGAAAAAAATAAGTCACTTTAATATACTTGTTTTTAGCTTCTCTCCTTGAAGATGTTTTATCCTATGTGGGAAACAAATAATGGTATGTACTTCAAGATATATTTTAAGAGTATACTTAAAGGTACTTCAAAGGAAAATGAAAAAAAAAATAAATAAAGTAACCTTCTCCTTGTAGACACATGCATGGTTACATAAGCTCCCAGTTTTTCTTGGTCCCACAATAGCCAAAGAGAGGCAATTTTAAAAAACTGCCTTCAAGGATGAGAACAAATGACAATCGAATTAAATGTCAGTCTTGTTTTAAAGATAATAGTTGGTAGGGCTACACTTATCTGTTTTAATTAGTAAACACCGTAGTGTACTCTGAAAAGTATCAGTGACTAGAAGTAGGAAATAACAGAGAATAACCTACTTGTTCCATTTATCTTTCACAGGATCATAAACTCTGAAAGGTCACATTTTACTTTTTTTTAATCTACCTAATCGTATATTTTAAATCTCAGTCAAAACAATATAATCCCAAATTTCATACACTGTTACATCAGTACATAAATTTAATCATATTTTGGAATAAGTTCCAACGTAGGAGAGACCATTTTAAAAGCTGAAGCAAAATTAAACTCCTGATTTTTTGCAAATGAACTAAGTTTGAATGAGTTCAAATGCTTAGTTTTTGCTCATGCGTGTTCCTATTTTTAACATGACAATAAACACAGCCCAATGAAAAGTCCAACTAGCTGCTATTGTTTGAATTTGTCCCACAAGGCTTGGTCTCCACAGTAGCAGAGGTGAGTCACACCTTTGAGAGGTAGAGCCTAATGGGAATGTAATGGGGGGGTGCCCTCAGAAGGGATTATGGGACCATGAAACCCCAGCCTCTCTAGCTTCCTATTTTGAGATATTATTTCTTCCTCTTAGACATTTCTCAAGTTTTTAGATGCCACCTGCTATGAGGTCCTCACCACAGCTCAACTGATACTGATATCATGCCTATGGAGTCTTCAGAACTATGAGCTAAATAAACCTCTTTTCTTTCCAAAGTTAACCTACCTGAGGTATTTCATTATAATAATAAAAATGGACTAATATACTAACTTAACACAAACACACTATTAGGTTATGTTTAATCATATAGAAGGAATATACTAGTATTAAATGAGCTTAAAAGAGAACCACAGTTCAATCTCAGGTCACATAAATTTACAGTGACTGAAAGAGGTGCTCACTGCCACCAAGTTCAAGCTTCTATCTGGCCTAATGACTTGCTAGGTATAGGTAAGAGGTATAATCTTACAAAATGGCCTTGTTTCATTATTATGAGAGGAACCTTTACCATTCCATGATTTGTGCCTGCAAACATAATAGAATGTATGTTAGTGACTATTATAAAATTAGCCTATGTTTTAAAATAATCCAGATGGTACTGGGAGTGTGGGTCAGTAGTAGAGAACATGTATATTAGCATGCAGGAGGTCTGGCTTTGATCTCCAGCACCTCCCTCTCCCTAAACCACAATGCATTTGGCTTATTGGTTAAAATTCTTCTGATAGCATTGACCCATTAGTAGCTCTGGGATAGCATATAGAACCCAAACTTCTTTTTATCCCACCAGTGAATAGCAATTCGGAAAAGGTCAGGCTCTTCAAGAACCAATAGCTTTAGGTCACTCAACACCACCACGGATCCTCCATCAGAGCAGCTGAGTACAAAACAAAGTCCTAACAAGCAGGTGATTCAAGAAAGAGAACAGAAAAGCCTGTTTGGAGCATAATTTGCTATCTAACTTCATGTGCATTGTATACATGTTAGAACAAGGTAGGAAAAGAGCTATAAATGTTCTGATTAGATGCTTTCTTTTCTTCATCTTTGAGCCAGGGAGGCACCAACTAATATGGAAAGCATAAAGGATTTAGAGTAGAATAGCCCTGAGTTTGGGCTTTGTTTGGTTGCTTACTAGGTGACCTTGGCCAGTCTCTTGCCTTCAGTAAAATGGGGACAAGAACAGAACCTACCTTAAAGAGATATCAGAAGCATTTATGTATATAGTTTCTCAATCAATAGTAGCTATAGGCTGGATGTGGCTCTGTGAAATTGCCTGCCTAGGGTGCACAAGGGCCAGAGTTCCATTTCTAACATGGCAAAAAAACTATATCTATACATACACACACATACATACATACACACACATGTATATGTATATATATAATGAATACTGACATCAGAAATTAATATATACTTCTCAGAGAGGATCATTTTTATGCTTCAGGGTTCAGCTATATTTAACTAATGGAAGGGTGTTTGGGTTTTTGTTGCTGGGGTTATCATTACTATTAGTATTAGTTAGGAAGCATTTATTTCTAGAAATTACAGACCACACAAACTGTCCCTTGATAAAAATTCAGACCACTGCCCATAATATATCTCTGGAATTATAGACTGGATAATCTTTTCTTTAGATTTAAAATAGCTGCTATGAATTTGGAAAGTAAATGAGAAAATATTAAAGATTGATTCATGGCTGAAGGTATGGTTGGTGGTAGAGCACTTGACTAGCATGTGTTAGGCCCTGGGTTCAATCCCCAGCATCATAAAAATAAATTTAAAAATAAATGTTAAGTAAATAAACAAATAAATAAATAAATAAGTATTAATTCTTAGGAAATTGCCATTATTTTAGGTCTGACATCAAATATCAGTCATTTCACATAGTCTAACCAAATATATTGGGAAATCAACTTTGCATAAATATTCAAATATTTCTATATATAAAACATGATTCATTTGTGTCCTAGAATTTATGAACAAAATTCAAGATTGAAATAAAATACTATTTACTTAGTTATATATGTATCTGAACTTTTCTAAAATTTTTGTGCGCCCAGAATATGCACTATGCCTACTGCACTGTCCCAACAAATGATCAGTTTCTTTCTAATAGCCAATCATTTTGTTGAAAGAACACATGATTCAGAAATTTAGACTGTCTAAGGATAAATGGATGTCAAATAAAAACCTTAAAAAAAAAAGAAAGAAAGAAAAGAAAATCCACCCTGAGATGAAGGGAGTTTGTTCCCTATCACATCAAAGGAAGGGAGAACAAAGATAGAAATGACAGCTCCCTGCACAATTGGGATGCATTTAAGTGCTGATTTTTTGATGTTGCTGATGAGAGTACATCGACCTCAGAGCGTCTGTCAGTTTATTACCTGATCACCTCCTTACACTCTCTTTATGCCTTAAATATTTCTGTCAAATAGGTGTTTCTCTACTCAGTTTTAGACTGATACTCCAGATTCCCTTCCATTATCCTTTCACATTTGTGCATAAGACTCACAGACGTGAACAAAAAAAAAAAAAAAAAATACATCAGTATAATGCTTACCTGCCAAGATGTACAGGCCAGATTTGGAGAGATGAAAAATGACTGCTTCCTGAACAAGTGTTTCAAGAACGTGGTGGATAAGGAAGGCTAGAGGAGAGGAGGGAAGGACAGGTAATCCAACAGATCCCCTGGCCTTGATCCAGGATTAAGAGCACCAAGAAACCATGGATAAACAAGTATGTAATGGTGATCAGGGTACTATTAAATTCAGTGACATAATGGGAGAGAAAAAGAAAAAAATATAAAATCCATTATGTGGTTTTTCGTACATTTGAATAAGAAGCTATGATAAAACAAGGGTATTATGAAGGGAGAAAGAAAGAGTTCAAGAAGTCAACAACACTGGTGATATCTGGAAAATGGTTTAAAAATATGGGAAGAAAAAGTATCCACTGTTATCCCCAAATAAATGTTCCTAACTATTTAGGTTTTGAGGGAGGGGTTTAGAAAGAGAACTTTCAAACTGGACAAGGTGGTACACTCCTGTAATCCCAGCCACTCAGGATCACAAGTTCAAGACCAGCCTCCACAACTTATCAAGACCCTATCTCAAAATAAAAAATTAAAAGGGCTGGGGGTATAGTTCAGTAGTAAAGTTCCCTGAGTTCAATCCCCAGCAACATACATACACACACACACACACACACACACACACACACACACACCAATAAAAAAAAAGTTCAGTGTGGTTAACAGGCAGAATAACAATTAAGGTATCTCTGATAACATAAAAAGCTACTCCATACTGGGAATAGAGAAAATCCCAGAAGGTATAGCAGGTTGAATACAGAATAAAAACTAAACAGGAGCAACTTATGAGGCTGTAAAGCCAACAGTAAGAGGGTCTCTTGCTCTATCAAAGGGAGGAAGCCATTTAGAGGAACCACTTAATCACCATCACAGGCCTAAAAAGGAGATGGCTGAGAGAGACTGAATGAATTCTTTGTCTTGTAAGGAGATTCACATTCCCAAACCAGAACAGTGCACTCCACAGGTCAGAGGTACTAGATCAAATAGTGGTAAACATGATGCTCTGCATCTAATCAACAAACCAGGAGTAGATAAATCACTGGGACCAGATGGTATCCACCAGCCAGTTCTGAAGTAACTCAAGGGTGAAATTGTTTTGGCCAACATGTGTAGGCCGTCTTTACAAATAACCACTGTGCCCAAGAGACTGGTGCTTGTCAATGTGATTCCTATTCATAAGAAGGTTTCCATAAGGGACTCTGGGAAGTAGAAACCAGTACAACTCATTTCCATATCAAGCGGGCTGGCCAATTTTACAATAAAAGTAAAATCACTGGATATTTACAAAAATAAAGCCTGTAAGAAAGAAGGGAAATGAAATATTACGGAAAAGGAGAAAACTCAGGCTCATTTAATAAACCACAACTATTGGGGTGGATAGTACAAGGGAGAATATATAAATAAAAGGGACCCTGAGGGTAGAAGCTATAAAAGGTGCTAAAAACACAATAGAAAGCATTGACATGTACCGATACTACTATATTCTGTAACTGAATCTTAAAAGATACAAAGGAGAGAAGGAAAATTCAGAAGTTGGATAAATGGATCAGGCAAATGATGGTGGGGAAGACAAATGGAAATAAATTAAGGTTCAGAATGGGAATATTCTTTCTTTTAATCAAGCACATGGGGAGGCTTTTAAAATATTCTTTTCATCACCTCTGGATATGTCAATAAACAACCCCATAAGCACAGCAATGGCTCATTTATGCATTGCTTCACATTTCGGGACATTCTGATAAGCAAGGGAAGCCTTGGTCTAACTGCCACACCCCCACACACACCAGATTTTTTAAAAATAGAAGAAAAAAAGAAAAGAAACATTCAGCCTGTGAAATTTACTATAGAAGATAGAAGCCACCTTTGGGACTTAGCTTTTTATTTTGCACACAAATACTCCAGTTGCATATTTAACCAACTCTGCTGTCTGATTTCTAGACATTCAGTTCTGCCCTGGGTTAAAAAGGGACAAAGAGTGAACCCAAATCAATGACAGTAGAAGTGACAGCTGAAAAGGAAGGCAGAAGCAACAGCAGCAGAACAGTCTGGGGCCATTTAGCTTAGGGGCAAATAGTTCTTCATACTTCAAAGAGCCCTAAGGCCATTGCCACATTAGAGTGCCATTTATTAAATCATTTTCATACTGATGACCTTGGGACTTCTTTAAATGATTATAGTTTTTATCTTTCTGTTTAATAAGGCAGGGAAATAAATATTTTAGAAATGTTTTCATTGAAATGCTTAAAATGTTTTTAAAAGATGGTTTAATATATAAAAGGATAATCATCTGGAAAGATCCTGTACTCAAAATGTTCCCTTTTCAGATGACACTGGATAACTAAGACATTATTTCAAAGCCACAAGCATAAGTCAATGGTTGGCTGGTATAGGTTGCAACTTAAGAGCTTCACAAGAGTTCCAGATGTATTCAGAGAGAACCCTATGAGGAGATTTATTAGGGAAAACCGGTTTGTTTGGTATATATGTATAACCTTTGAAGTGCTCCAAAAGAGAACATTCATTTTCCTTCCACCTCAGAGTGGTATCCTTGCCAGAGACACAACACCAGAGGACTGACTCATTTAGCAAGGCTATTATTCGTTTCAAAGGCCATCAATCAGCTCAGCCAGTTCATATTACCAAAAATATTAATCCCAGAAGATTGAGAAAATATTTAAATAGACTTGAAAATAAGGGGTTTTTTCTTAGAATGGGTTTACTTATTTCTTCAAATGCATAGTTTCCCAATTGGGAAAAGAGTCTGCTAAATACACTTCACACCTTCACACCATTCTTTATTTCTCAAGACAAATTGGATTCAGTAAAGGAAACAAAGATGAAACATACACAAAGAAAACCAAAATATGATGCTTGAGTAGAGCCAATTCTCAAACTGCATGCCTTAGAACAAGCCCCTGCAAATAACAGAACAGCACTACTGGTCATTGTTGTAAAATGTATTAAGTACTGCAGGGAAATAAAACAGAACAAAACCTGGGTAACTCTGAAACAAAAATGACAAGTTTTCTGGAAAACAAAACTGCATAAATTATTTCATTTTCCTGTAAATTGAGTGCCCTAAAGCCAAAGTTGTTGTTATTTCACAAAAGACAAAAAGTGATAACATAAGATTCTGAGTAAGGAAAAGACCCCAAAACAAATGAAATACCATAACGGAAGCAAAGATTTAAAATAATGTGGATGAGGCAGGAAAAAAACAGCACTCTTTTTTCATTCTAAAACCCACAATGTAGAAAATGTCATCCCATATCGGTACCCTACAAGTAACACACACCCAACACAAATATTCTACATCTGAAAGAACAAGAGCAGTTTTACAATTTTAAATGGCCTCAATGTGAAGAATAAACTTTGATATAAACATCAGTTCTCTTAATCTCATAAAGCATTTAATAAATGGACACGTGTGGGGTCACAGATAGCATTTACCACTGAAATTTGGAGATCATCTCTTTAAAACAATGCCCTCTTAACATTTCCTACCTCTTAGCAGGATCAGACACTAAAAATTCCAGAGTAAGGCCTTGCTAAAGAAGGGATGAAAAGCTTACCGTACTGCCAGCATTTCTGGAAGGAACAGGCATTCTCTGTAAGAGCTGTCCTGAACACAGCCCTCTGTGACAGCACACAATATTTATTTCATGAAAACCTACACAATGATGAGTTTTCAATGAAAGCTTGTAAACTACTTGTTTCCTCTCTGAGTGATGAATGAGTGCTGCTGTGCTCCCTGAACAGCTTTCTAGACCCCCTCTAGTTCCCAACCATCACACATCTGTCTCCCACTGGAAAAAAACAGGTAAGTTTGATCAGGAAAGCCAGGCTAGTGGGAGAACGGGGGCAACTGGCTGTCCTCCTGGAAACAAATGTCCACGACAGTTTGCTACTCTGACGAGAGCTGGGAATGCCAAGGTAGAGAGGCCTAGGGTGCCTGGCTAATTTGTCAATACCCTGCCTGGATCAGTAGCAAGAAATAACCACCGATGCATGTCCTATCTGAAGAAAAAATTTTATAATTTTTTATTGGCTTTGAAAGACATAGCTCTTTTCTCTCTTACCCTTCCCTAAAGGGCCTCAAGGCTTTTATTATGAAAAGGATATACAGTTTTTTCCAGTCCTAACCTCCCAACAGCACCCCTCCTTTTCTGGATGTGGAAAATAATGTTATGTGCAAGTCAACAATCACTTTGCTATAAAGGTTTCCAACCACTAAAAAATGGAAGAAACTTGGGCTGGGGATGTAGCTCACTGGTAGAATGCTTGCCTACCATGTGCTAGGGAGGCCCTGATTTCATCCCCATTACCAAAGGAAAAAAAATAAAATAATGGAAGCAACTTAATATCTTCAGATCTAAATTTCTCAGTTTACAGAAAAGGAGATGAAGACCCTGGAAGTACAGGTGAAGTTATCCACTGGAAACATATTTGGTTAAAATGAGAACCTTGGTCACCTGTCTTCACACCTGTGACTTTTTCTATATCTTAGCAGCCACAGCAAATCCTGACACTTGCCATTAGAGTATTATAAATTCAAAATTTATGAGAGTCATGTGTTGCTGGACATGTTCTTGCTCCCACCCTTGGCATTTCCCAACTTTTCCAATTTTTTTATATTCCACATAATGCACCAATTTAAAGTATATGATTTATAGGGTTATCCAGTCCTGGAACATTTTTATCACCCAAAAAAGAAATCCTGTACTATTAGCAGTAATCATCCCTTACCACATACACAGCAGCTGTGGGGAAGCACTATTTTCTATCTCTATGGATTTGCCCATTCTGAACATTCAATATAAAAGGGATCATGTATACTGTAGTCTTGTGAACTGTTTTTTTTTTTTGTTTTGTAATAAAACAATGTTTTCAAAAGTTGTACCATGTATCAGTACTTTATTCCTCTTTATGGATGTACACCATTCAATTACACAGACATTCAATGTTCTGTTTATTCATCGGTTGATGGATCAGGTTGTTCCCACCTTTTGGCACCTGTGAGTAATCCTGCTATTAATATGTTGATATTTATTATTTTTTATTCTGATGCTAGATACAAATATTGATAAAGAAACCTCTTTTGAACACTCAAATATTAAATCTCCAAAATCAGAATGAGTGCAATTCTCTTTGGTTATATAGCTAGGAGTGGGCTGCTGGATCATATAAGCCAAATGGTCTATGTCAAGCTTTTTGAGACCATCCACAGACATTTTGAAGTAAAGATTCTATGTGGGCTGGCCTCAGACAGAGGCTTAGCAAACACATTATTGGTCTCTACAAACTGACGTTTCCTTCTCCTCAGGCCACCAGAAACAACAGTGACATTTAAATTGGGAGTGATGACCAAGACAAAACAAACTCCAAAACAAGGGTTTTTAATCTCTCAAATAAGAAAACACACTTAAATTTAGTCACTACTTCCTGTTTTCAATCTAAAATTTAGACAGAGCCTTCTAAACTTCAATACACATACATAATTGTAAAAGTGGAATGAAATAGTAAATAAGAATCAGATAATGCCCCTTCTTTAATAACTTTCATGTGAATTATATATTTCAAAAATGGTCAAGGGAACACATAATCAACTCTCAGGATCAGAACACAACAAATTATACCAAAGATATCTAGATGTGAATGCTGATGAAAATCTAAGAATACCTACTGCTCCAAACACAGCTAAAAAATGTGCTCCCTAGTAACTAAGACAGTTAAGACAGTCTCAGTCTATATCAAGACATTCTACTGATACAGTGAGTGTAAACATTATCAACTTATTTTAGAAGCCTGGCATGGATGGGTAAAATGCCCATCTTGAAAAAAGATGATGGAGCCGGGCGCGGTGGCGCACACCTGTAATCCCAGCACTTTGGGAGGCTGAGGCAGGAGGATCGCGAGTTCAAAGCCAGCCTCGGCAATGGCGAGGCACTTAGTAACTCAGTGAGACCCTGTCTCTAATCAAACACAAAAAAGGGCTGGGGATGTGGCCCAGTGGTTGAGTGCCCCTGAGTTCAATCCCTGATACCAAAAAAAAAAAAAAAAAAAAAAAAAAAAAAAAAAAAAGATGATGGGAGGCAGCAATTGGCCTTTCTGGGGAAAGTCACAGAGCTTGTTGATTTTTTTTCACTCTGAAAATTCTTTTTATTCATTACACAGGCCGCTGGGCAGAGCATTTTCCCTGATTACAGCTGCAGAATTTTGGCCCCAAAGCCAAGGAAGTATTTTTTGTTTGTTTTTTACAACTTCCCAATTTTATCTTTTTTTGAACATTTTATTTTAACTGCAGTTTTGGGTGGGTGCCTGTGGACATACCCTGTGGTTTCCACCTAATTTTTAAAGCTTCATCTTTTTAAATCACATATCCATCAACCTTTCACCACGACCATGCGTGCTTTTCCTATATCCTTACCAGATTTCTTTTCCTTCTCTAGTCACTCAATAAACGTTTATTGTTTAACTGAAGTATGTCAGGCAAAGTGCCAAATGCTGAGGATAAAAACAAAAACAGCCTCTACTCTCAAGAAGCTCAAAGTCTAGTGTGGATCATTCCACCCATCGATCCCTTTCCATTGCCACCCTCGTTCTGAAAATATCCTACCCAGCTTCTGAATCAATACTACATGTCTAAAAGTCTGCTGAGTTTGAGATGTGGCCGTCCTGACCCTCCCTACCCCTAGCAGTCCCTTCTAAACTACTCTATCATATTGAACTTATTCTGATGCTGGATACAAACATTGATAGGGAAGTTTCTTTAGAATACTAACATCTTAGCAATCTCCACTCTCCTTAAATAAACAAGAACTTAGAATGAGTTTATCTTCAAACATTTTCCAGACCTACTGACTGGGTTTGGGGGGGGGGAGTAATAATGGAAATAAGGCTGTTAAAACTTGCAAATATGTACTATTTTCTGAATTACTCATCTTTCCTAAATACTTGCAGCTGTCTTGCATGCTTTTCTCTGCAAAAAGATGGAACAACATCCTCTACTGGATGTTAGGTTAGAGGGCATGGTTTTTAGTCAGTAGATCAGAAATGCCAAATGACTGGATAATGAAATGTTAACAAGCAATCCCTCAGGAGGACAGGAAGGCCATAATACTATAGCAGAATGTTCACTAACCCTCCAGGTGTATACACACTACCAGAGCAGCCTTCTCAAGTCCTTATCAGCTTTATGGATTTCAGAGGTCAAAATAAATAATGAAGGCATAAATTGGGTACACAGTGAGATGATTCAAGCACCAATGCATTTCAGACCATAATATAAAGTTTAAAGACCAACACTCTAAATGTTATTATTACATGAAAACATACATGTTTTCAACGGTTCAGTTCAGTGGTGCTCAGCCGGATAGTAGAGATATTCCCAAAAGTCTACGGAGGGGCTGAGGTTGTGGCTCAGTGGTACAGTGCTTGCTTGCCTAGCACATGTGAGGCACTGGGTTTGATCCACATAAAAATAAATAAATAAAATAAAGGTATTGTATTCATCTACAACTAAAAAATATTTTTTAAAAGTCTATGGATTTATAGGTCTGCCAAGTACTTTTTGCGCCCTGAATATTGCTCACTAATTGAACATGCCACAGTTTTCTCAGACTACAAAAGGTTGAGATGCATTTAAGCCAACACTAACCACCACTGTGCGTGGGATCTTCAGGGACTAGAACACACAGGCCAGTTCATGAGAATGTGTGGGCAGAAAAAAGAGGCAGGTAAAGCTCAGTGAACCAGTGCACTTAAGAACAATTATCAAAGTGATTTAGGATAGGATGGTGAATCTTCCTCTCTCATGTACTCAGCAAATGGTCACCACAGACAACACCAAACTAAATACACTGTTGGAGCCAAAAGGAGCATATCATTTAAAGAACAATGATGAAGATCAGAAACTTTGGTCCTCAAAACTTACAGTGCCAAAAAATGGCTGAGCTATTTCCCCCTCTGGGTCTCAGCAACCTAGTCTGTAAAATGACTTCTAAGTTCCAACACCCACAGCAGCCTCAATATACTATGTTCCCATGATTCTCAGGAGCACTTGGAAGACTCTCATGAGAGAGCAAAGCTGGTAAGTTCAAGTGAGCTCCTAGATTGGGTTCTCCTCCAGTAGCCAAGGCCTGATCCCCCACCTGCACTTCAAGCATCCTAAAAGATAGAGCACCTGGTTGAGTTACTCTCAATAAGTACTTATCAAATGAATGTCTGGGCTGGCAAGGACCTACAAAGCACAGGTTGACTCATTTCTTGGTCAACTGAGGCCTTTAGTGGTTCTTAGCAAACTTTTCTAATCCTTTCTGATTCCTTCTACACTGTATTTTTTTTCTTTCCTAATTCTGCTTCTCCAAGGTCACTGGTGATTCCTGTATTATGCATTCAGTAGGATGCCAAAGAGATTAACTATATTTTTACAGAACATGAGATTAACTCCATGACTACCTCTGTAAGGTTGTTCAGTCTGTACACTGCAATCTATGGGTAGTAAACTCTGTTGACCAGCAGAATTTTCAGTCCATAATGTCTTCATGGCTGAGGCCTGCCAGGGCCAATTGGGGTAAGGCATATTATTTAGAGATAACAAACAAGGCCCTTTTGCAGACTTTTGGTTCAGAAGTCGATTTAACCTTACAGCACTGACAAACAGAAGGATTCCCAATGTGAAAAAGAGTAAAAGAATGAAAAACAGCAATAAATTATAGCAAAACATTCTTCCCATGGTCACTGCCAGACTAACTCATCCTCAGCACAGTTGGTCCAGGGGACCAACTTCATAAACTGTACCCAAGCAAAGCATTTACTCTTGGGATCTCAGTTTCCACATCTTACATGCTACCTCCAGCTCTAACATTTGTTTATTTGTTTTTTAAAATATTTATTTGTTTTAGTTGTACACAATGCCTTTATTCTTAACGTGGTGCTGAGAATCCAACCCGGGCTGCGCATGTGCTAGGCAAGCACTCTACCACTGAGCCACAACCCCAGCCCCACATTTGTTTATTTGTAAATTTGTTTATTTGTAAAACAACATCTCACTATTTGACTCAGGTGAGTCTTCAACTCCTGGGCACATTCAATCCTCCTGCTTCAGGTTCCCTAGTAGCTAGGACTACAGGTAAGTGCCACTACACCCAGTTTCTACCTCTAATGTACTGTGATCTTTTTGTTTAATTTTTTTTTTTAGTTGTAGACAGACACAATACCTTTATTTTATGTAGTGCTGAGGATCCCCGAGATGATGAATTATAAGGGCACACATAGACAGTCCAGGAACTTCTAGGCACCAAACAGGGACTGTAAAAACTAAGGTACTTTCTAAACCCTAAGGATCCACGGTTACATTCTTACCACTTGTTCTGTTCTCTATCACTGTCACTCTGAACCAGATTGCTCAGGAAGCACTTTCCAACTGCTACAAGGTAATCCAGTTATCTTGACTGTGATATTCTACTGGTAAGTAAGGAACTTAGCTGTCCTAACCACTAGTGCTCAAAAGCTAAATTTTACTATGCTCAGCCAGGGCTGGTCTGGGACCCTATGCTGACCTGACTCAAAGCTTGCCCAGAGGGCCCTGCCACTCAAGGCTCCAATTTGAAACACTGCCCTGGAAAGGAAGCTGATCCACCCTAGTGCCCTTGGAACTAAAAATATCCCTTGTAGGCCTACAAGCTGGCGGGGGTCCAGGGAGGGGGAGCATTCAGGCCTTTTTTGCCTCCCACTAGACTTAGGTTGCACATTCTTGCCAAAGAACACTCTGCACATTCTGAGTCTCATTATGCTCAGGGCAAGGGCTGGAGCTGAAGGTACTTACAAAGTCCTCCATGACTACTCCTCTTTTATCACAAGGGTGAGCAAGTGAATATATCTTCAGGAAACCAGTAATCCACTGCTTCAACCCAAGGAGAGGATTTTCCATGGCCTTGTTAAGCCTCAGAAAGTAGAACAGAGACCTAAGGCACAACAGGGATTAAGTGACTTATCCAAGGTGATTCAACATAGTCCAGAAATTGGTCTTGTTAAGTCCATTAAACCACATGCCATAATCATAAACACATAAATCTGATTCCAGAACACCTATCTACACTATTTGGACATTTTTGTCCATTTCTGGGCATTATGGTGTTCTCTGGGCTGACAGTCTTTGATCACGGACACAAAATCATAATTCATACTTTAGCCCATAGCACTGTAATCAGTTTTTAAAAATGTACTGATAACAGAAAAAGAATGCTCCTTTCTTTTACAAAGAGTAAAAGAGTCACTTTATCAGTTATATCAAAAACAGAAACAGACAGGCCCTGGAGGAATGCAGTTATGTATTCTGCATTCAACTTTCATGCAGAAGCAATATTTAGAGGGAGGCAGATATCTAGGGGTCCATCTACAGGATTCCTTCTAGGATGTGGGTCTAGCCTTTTATTGCATCTGTGTAGCTAGGGAAGTGATAAATGATGCTCACAATGTGGCCCTGAAGTGCCATAAGATTCAATTCTATTCCATGTGATTCTTTTTAGACTTTGGGATATAGGTTGAGTATTTCAGATTTTGGAATATTTGCATCTACCTAACAAGATATCCTGGAAATGAGTCCCAAGTCTAAACATGAAATCCATTTTTTTATATACATTATGAACATAGTCTGAAAGTGATTTTATATAGCATTTTTAGCAGGCCTGCATTTTGAATGTGGCCTGTCAAGTGAAGTCAGGTGTGGAATTTTCCACTTGTGGCAATGTCTTGTCAGTATATACAAAGTTTCAGGTTTTGCAGCATTCTGGATTTTCAACTTGGGATGCTCAACCTGTATACGGCTTTCTTGCCCCTACTCTCTGACAGTATGTGTAATCTGCTAATTCAGGAGATCACCTTGGTGGTAACTCATTTCTCAACCTAAGGACTATCTAGCAAAGAATGTAAAGTTCTCTTAATCCTTTTAAAAAGTATTTTAAATTATTGTCAATATTTTTGTGAGCATACCATTTCCAGTCCTTAACAAGACCACATTGTACAAATCAGGATACAGTAGAAAGTGAAAGGAGGCACTATTGCTATTAACAATGATACTGGGACCTCAAGTGTGCCAGGCAGACCAGAACAACCAACAAGCCCCTACCTTAACTATAACCTTTTAAGGACAGCATCTGAGATTCTTTTGAAAAAATACATACCTGTTCAACTCCTCTCTCCAACTGTGAATCACCCCAAAACAATACTGGAAATAGATTGGATGTATTTTTCCCTCTTAGAAGCATATCAAGATTTAGTTTAGCCTTGATGACCTGGATAGCCAATCTAGGCCCTTCACCAAGGATACAGGACTCTCAAAACAAAACACCCTGAAGGCTGCAACTCCGCTCGATATTTACACAGCTCTTACAGCAGTTTTCCACATGTCCATGCTGACTGCACACTCGTTCTTATCCACTTCCAAGTCTAACAGAATGTTTTTAGTTCATAAAAGCCTTGTTGGAGCTGGGCATGGTGGTGCATGCCTATCATATCAGCAACTTGGGAGGCTGAGGCAGGCGGTTCACCAAGTTTAAGGCAAGCCTCAGCAACTTAGTGAGACTATAAGCAACTTACAGAAACCCTGTCTCAAAGTAAAAAAACAGGGCTGTGTATGTGGCTCAGTAGTAGAGCGCCACTAGGTTATCCCCAGTACCACAAACCCAACTAACTAAATTAATTAATAAAAGCCCTGTTGGGCTGGGACGTGGCTCAGTGGTAGAATATACATCTAGCATGCACAGGTCCTGGGTTCCATTTCAAAAAAAAGCACTGCTAATAAAATTAACCACCTGTCCACACGTTTTGTACTGTCATGATATCATCTAAGATATTATTGGTTCATTTTTCCTCTTTAAATAATTTCTAAGAGCATGGCATTTCACTAAGAAAACATAAAAAATGGATTTCAATATTGAGTGACACTTTCATTCATTCACACGGTTTCTTAATTTTGTTCACATATCCAAATGTACATTTTACCTTAAACAGTAATTATGGTAGATGTAAATTACAGTACCTTATGATCTGCAAAATCAGGAAATTGATGGTATTCTATTTAACATTAATTCAATTGTTCCTTCTATCCTGCAAAGTGAGGCACACGATTCAATCCTTGTTAGTACTGTATGTTTGCTTTAAATCCTGTTACTGCATTCCTTCATGCAATCAAGTGCCCTTTAATAAATAGCATATCAGTTACACTTGTCTTCTCTGAGAGAGGTTATGACCCTTTTATACCCTGTGGGGCTTTTGACCCTAGTTCCTGTTTTTCTTATATTTCTGTTAAGTTACAGTTCTCACAGAACCATCATCACTTATATGAGATAGCTAGTCTGTCTTAAATAATATTGAGCTTTTTCCCATTAGACAATGTGAGCTGAACAAAGAAAACTTAATATAGTATTGTGATGCATTTGATAGAGTGACATGAAAACCTAGTCAAGAATGTCCAAATATTTCTTAAATACTCCACTCAAATGGTAAATTATAATGCAGCCATTCAACCCATGGTATTATTCTCTTCATAATGAATATAAATTGAATTAAACACTGCAGTCCTTACAAAGCATTCTTCCCAGGATAAATAATTATTTCTGCATATGATATGATCATTTAAATGAGGAGTCCTGAACATCAAGAAACTAGCTAAGGGTACAATACCAGGCATTTAATTATCCTAAGGGATTGGCGAAGCAAGAGGTCAAGAATTAGGGCTTAAATAAATCATTTTCATCAGAAAATTGTTTAGTGACCTATGAAACATCAAACCAAGGAATCTGGAGTGGAGCACTCAGAGACCAGCTGTGACTAATATTACTATTAACAACTCACCATTCAAGAGGCAGATCAAAATAATTAACACTCAACTTGATAAAAAAAAAAAGAAGGCCAAATCACTCCCATATATTTACTTTTAAAATAAGCAAGTTATGTCAACTAGTTGATTACTTAGTTAAAAATGAAAGTTGACAAGGTAGATTGAATGGAGGTGGGAGGTCAACTCTCTCAAGCCAGTACATACGAAAATAAAATTTCAAAGTCAAGTGTCTTCTTACCAAATGCTTTAAAACAAAAACAGAAGAGCTCCTCAAAACCCACCCACATTGCTCCAAAAATAAGTTTTGCCCTGAGAATAGAAGATATGCAATCTGAGGTTTTTGTTCACTTCAGAAGCAACAGCAGCAAAATCTGTCCCCAAAATTGTCTGGTAAAGTCAACAATCTGTTTTGTCTTTTACTGTTAACCCAAAACAAAACATGGCTGGAGGGAAGGGAGGTGGGAGCTATTTTGCAAGAGTTGGTTAAGAGTTCTGGGATTATTTTATTTGACAGAGAAAAGCAATTTTCTAGTGAACCACTTGAAATAAAGAAGCAAACTAGAGTCGGAGGACTGGAAAACCTCATCATTTGGCTGATCTGCACCAACCTACAGTTCCTATACCTACAAAGTTCTTCTGAGTATTTGTTTTTGAGGTTGGAGCTCATTTTTTTCTTATCTTCAACTGACTCAGTGGGACAGTTCCATCATCTCTACTTTTCAACTTGGATCATATTTCCTGGCTTACACAATTGATGCTTGAAGTGCTCCAGTTATAATAAGCTTTTTTCCCCTTCCTCCTTGGATTTTCTTCAGCCTCCAGCAGTCACTTGAAGATTTGACAAAATGACCACTAGCTCAATAACCATTTGAGGGCCTAGTTCTACATTGGGGGGGAAAATCCATAGAACTACTAACCAAAAGAGATGTCCTTTAAAGACTGTAGCTCTTGGGGTGGGGGAGTGAGCTTGAAGCCAAAAGGAAGTTTCAATTACTTTGTGAAGTGAAGCAGAAAAATTAAGTGAGATCTAAGCAAACTTTATTAGCTATGACAAGCAATCCTTAATGCTTTTGTTTCATGAGTGCTCTGAAACCTTTGCTAAAATATTTGAAAAATTCATCAAACTATGCCATCCCAATTTGGCCACTCTGCAGCTCTGGATATGTACATATATACATACACATATGAAATTAGTCTTTAAGCAAATTTCTATTTGGTATGTTTTATGAGTGCAATTAGGAAATTAAGCAAAGTTCTAAGCCTTCTTCCTGTTCAAATATAAGTATAATTGGAAACTTTGACAAAGTTTAAAATTGTTGACTAAAAGCTGACTTTAATTCTTAACTTCTAGGCCTAGGACCACTTGCCTCAATAGTTCTCCCAGTTTGTCATGGCCAATGGAATAAATAAGACAACTATAACTACAAATTGCTAAGAAGTAATTCATTATGTTGTATTCTTAAGGCAAATATGCAGTACTTTGAATCCTGGTGTTCATTATTTTAAATTACTTTCAGTTTTAGGACTAAATACTCACATATACATACACAACAACAAACTCTTATGCTTTACTCAAATCCCTGAGTCTCTGGGGGAAAATCAGCAAGCCCCCTCCCCCATCCCAATGCTAAAATATGGCTCAGGTTTTGTAATCTAAACAAACTCATCAAATAAAAGCCTGCGGCCATCATTTCCAAATATAAATAAAGTCATCTTTATACGTGAAATTTGCCCTTAATGGGTATACCATGTCTTTGAGAGAAAATAAAATATGCTTGAGTTGAATTCTCTTTTTCCAAATTAGTTAATATAACAAACCTTAGGCCATTATACCGGTTATGATGTTTTTCATAGGAACAGGCAATGAACTCATCCAACAGAAAGGGGTGCCCTAAGATAAACAATTGACCTTCCAGGACAGTCTAAATGTCACTCTAAAATTGAGCCAAGGGCTGCAGTGATTTCATAAAAATGCGTATTGCTCTGATGGTAAAGCAGCACATACAGGTCTGGGGCTATGGCTCAGCAGTAGAGTGCTCATCTCGCATGTGTGAGGCCCTAGGTTCTATCCTCAGCACCACATAAATAAAATAAAGGTATTGTGTCCACATACAACTAAAAAATATTTTTTTTAAAAAAGCAGCACATTCATTCCTTCAATATCCAGCCCAAACACCAAGCCTCCCTACCCAGACCCTGGGTCAGCAGCTTCAAAGAGGTTATGTGATACCCACATGTTTCTTTTAAATTTCAAAAAGTATTTGTTTTGTAAGGAGTCCCCAAGGGTATAAATTAAGGGTAATCATAACATGCTGGCATTTGCTTTCTGGAAAGATAAATCTTCTGACACGCCCTAAAGCTTAACATTTGGAATGCTCTCTCTAGATTTATCTATATCTACTTGTGGCCAAGGAACTCCAGAGCCAACCAACTTCAAAGTTCTTCACAACAGCCACAACTCTCAGATATTCACAGAGAATATATTGTGTCCATCTACAATTAAAAAAAATTTTAAATAAAGTGGCTATGGATGTGGTTCAGTGGTTGAGCACTCCTGGGTTCAATCCCTTGTAACCCCCCCCCACAAAAAAAAGCAGTCTCTGGTTCAGTAAGAACTACTCATGTGCTCCTTCAGAACTCTTCCTGTTCTTCCTGTGTCTTCCATTTTCTGGGAATGATTGAAAACCAATCGAGACACATGGCATTAGGGGAATGTGTTCTCTTTCACATCTCCTCAAAAAAAAGGGGGGGGGGATTGTAAGAGTTTTTCTATGTGCCAAAATATAGTAAGAGATTTTTACTCTATTGCCACATCTTTTAGGAAAAAAAAAAAAACAGCTGTGGTCTCCATTTTCTGATAAAGAAACCACTATCCCTTCACCTTCCCTGAGGAAAACAACATTATTTTTAAATTCCTGGTTGCAGCCTGTTGTGTTTACAAAGATAGACACACTGCATCTTCTAAAACATTGCTGCCACCGTGGCTTTTACAATCTATTTAAAAGCTTCTCCTCAAGAAACAGATCCTGGTTCTACAAAAAATGGGGTTTTTACTTAAAGGTTGTAGACACTCAGTGGTGTGTTACTTATTCTCCTAACAAGGAGTTTGTCTTCTGCACCATTAAAAATCATTAATAATGGGATGGCTCCATGGCACAGTGTGTTAGCATGCATGAGGTCCTGAGTATGATTCCTAGTGCCAATAAAAACAAATGAATATAATTTTTAAAAGGCCTAATTTCTAGTTGTTTTATGTCTAAATGGAGCCTGAGGATGGGAGCAGTGATAATCCAAAGTCTAAGCTAAAGCCAGTTTTCACTGATGGGGTTGATGCATTGAATACACGAGCTCTCACATGTACAGTAGGAACAGTACTCGTGGAGGGAGAGTCATGCCAGCTCCAAAAGGAAGAGTCCCCTAAAACTCCCTCCCTTTTCTTATCAATTCTGTTTCCACTCACCCCACTGTCTGCTTACAAGGTCCACCTGCTTTGGTGGCTGAAGTCAAATGAAATGACAATTCACCACTTACCACCCTGTGACTCAGAGGTTAAGCTCAACTAATACTCATAATCGCCAAACTGGAAGTTTTGCAAAGCCCTTTGATAAGGTCTCTGGTACAAATTAAGAGCATTTTAGGTGTTTGCATAAGAGCAAGCACATGTCTTATGAACTGCTGCACTTCTTGCTTACTGCTTTTTGAAAATTGCTAGGATATTCTAGATAGTAAGCTTTGAAAGTTCAAAGCAATTTTCAATATGCTGCTCCTTAGTATGTGGCTTTTAATGTCCTATTGTTGGGCAACATTAAAGCAAAATGACCCTACAGGTTTCACTTTTGAATTTTTGCTGATCCCAGAGGGATGTAAACATGTGCTGAGCCTGAAAATGTCCTGAACTCCTTGAGTATCTCCATTAACACTTTAATGACACTTTCACAACTTCTTTACAAGGCTCACTGTTATTGCAATCAGAAGGATTTAAGATACCATCTCTTTACCTGAACTTATTTTCTGACTGCACAACAGGCGTGTAGTAGATTATAAGTAAATGCACTCCTTACCAAATGCTCATCCTCAGATAAATTAAAGAGCTAAGGCTAGGGGTATAGCTCAGTAGTAGACTACATGCTTAACATGCTCAAGGCCCTGGGTTCCAGCCCTAGCACAGGTGTGTGTGTGTGTGTGTGTGTGTGTGTGTGTTTGTGCGCACGCACACATACACAGAATTCAAGAGGGGAAAAAAATCAAAGCAGCAACTCAGAATACTATTTTCTGTAGCATTAGGAGGGAAGAATAAATAATGTTCTCTAACCCTTCTACTTTTTCTTTTTATAATTTAAAGAAACTATCAAGTTGCTTTCTCCCAACAACACACAAAAGGTAGGTGGAAAAGCATCAATCTCAGCTGAGAATACAAACTGGGACACACTAAGGATTTATTCTGGGATCACTTTTACTTGGTCTTTTTAAAATGATTCTACACTTGTGGCATTAAAGACACACACACAAGCATCAATAAGCTCAATTAGTTAATGGTATCAAAAGGACAGGGTAATTTCACCATTAATATTAGTACATAAGGGGCTGGAGTTGTGGCTCAGTGGTAGAGTGCTGGCCTAGCATGTGTGAGACACTGGGTTTGATCCTTTGTACCACATAAAAATAAATAAATAAAGCTATTGTGTCCATCTACAATTTCAAAAAGTTTTAAATATTTTTTAAAATATTTATTTGCTTTAGTTGTACACAATCTGTTTTTACGTGGTGCTAAGGATCGAACCCAGGCCGCACACGTGCTGGGTGAGCGCTCTACCACTGAGCAACAACCCCAGCCCCAAGTTTTAATTTTTTTAAAAAAAAATATTAGTGCCTAAGTTCACCATCCAGTGAACACTTTGAGGGTCTATGGGACAGGCAGGCATTGGGTCCAGTGCTTAGGGTACATAATTCCTGCCCTGTGGTTTTTTTTTTTCAGGGCTCACAGGTAAAGGGTGGGCAATTGTCTGGCAAAAATGGGGTTGTGGAAAGTCAGGCATTGGAAAGGAGTTCACTTATAGCTTGCCCATCATCCCTTTCTGGAATCTCTAGAATAGGAATCAAAGTGTACTGTAACACCATTTCTAAATGTTACTCTAAAGCAGTGAGTAACACATCAAGCTAATGAAGGAAAATGGGCAAAAATAAATAAATAAATAAATAAAAAAGGCCAGGTAAGCAAAA
This sequence comes from Tamias sibiricus, assembly GCA_025594165.1. Lineage (NCBI taxonomy): Eukaryota > Metazoa > Chordata > Mammalia > Rodentia > Sciuridae > Tamias > Tamias sibiricus. Next base: position 123,741,197 of record CM046667.1, read on the forward strand.
TGAGCAGCTGTGTGACTCCTTTTATCACAGGAAAGTGATGATGGACTGGGCCCCAGAACATCAGTCTGTATAAAGAAAGCAGATTAGTGGTTGCTGAGGGTTTCGAGGGAGAAGGAAATGAGGGGTGACTGCTAAAGGGTACAGGATTGTCTTCTGGAATGACAAAAAGGTTCTAAAATATATTGTGGTGTCGGTTGCACAATTCTGAATATACTAAAACCACTGAATTGTACGCTTTAACAAGATGAATTTTATAGCATATGAATGATATCTCAATAAAGCTGTAGCTGTGAATATTTGGCAACATGTGGAAAGATTTGAAAAAACAAAACAAAACCCTCCCATTGCTGCCAGAAGAACAAAATAAACCCTACTCTTTATACCAAAGGGTAATCTGCTTGTCCCTAGAATACCACACACTATTCTCACAGACACTAAGAAGGAAAGTTCTAGAAAAGGGCAGCGAAAAGTAAAAGAAACAGAAAGGAGAAGCCTAGTCAGAGAAACAGACTAAAGGTGGAAAGTAGGTGGGGTAAGAAAAGGGAACTGTGAAAAGTCACAAAGAACATAGCCAGGGTGAACCAAGAACTTCTTTGTGTTTAAAGGTTTCATTATGGAAACCTTTAAAAAACTTCCAAGTTTTCAACAGGGGGTAAAGGAGGGCAACAGCAACCTACAGCCTGTTACACATGTTAAAAGGAAACAAGGCCTGCTGAGTCAATCTGACTCTATGACCTTGAGAAAAAATCAGTGACCTTTCTTGGGCTTCCACTTCCCAGTCTTCAGATGCAATATGATTCTCAATTATGTCCAAATCCTCTCTGATTAATCAAGTGGAGCCCTTAAAGAACTAGGAGCTTCTCATAGGTGTGCTATCATATTCCATTCTAAATCCACAATACAGAAATTTACTCAAGAGTCCTTCTGCAGGTATGTGGGTGACATTTAAGTGGACTAGCATTTCATATGAGACCTTCAAATATACATAGGCTTTTAGGACCTTGGCACACCTTTGATGAACCTTGTTGGTTTAGGCTGGAGAAACTCCCCAGGAACCTTCAGGTTTGTTATGAAATTGTTTCAGTCTATTATGAGACTGTAGTTTTTGCTGCCTGGTTGGCCAATATAGACTAAAACAAGCAATACAAACTCTTCCACTCCTACATATGGAATAAAGAAAGCATCCTCAAAGCTTATGACCATTTTCAGACCTTAATTTATAAATATCATCTATCATGTATGACAAGTATCTCACAGGATTAATGCAATTTTTGAAATTCTGCCAACATGTATGTATTGTGGGATTACAGAAACTGAAGTCCCCAACCCTGGTATGTGTACATGTAGTAGTTTATAGCTTTGAGATTTCTTAATGTGTCCTCTGTGAAATAATTCTAATGGAAGCAGTTCACAGTAAAGTTCTCCCAAAAACATGGTAACAAGATGGATAAAGGTATTTGTGCAAATTTATACCAGAGGGTAGTTTATGGAAAATTCAAAAATCTGTCCATCTATTGTAATGCAATCAAATTCTAAAAAACAATTTATTGATAATCATGAAATAGAGTACTTTTTAAAGGTTAAAAAAAAAAACACATTGGGACTAGGGTTGTGGCTAAATGGTAGAGTGCTCGCCTAGCATGTGCAAGGCCCTGGGTTTGCTCCTCAGCACCACATAAAATAAATAAATAAAACAAAGGTATTGAGCCCAACCACAACTAAAATCAAACACACACACACACACACACACACACACACAAAAAAAAAAAAAAAAAAGAAAGAAAGAAAGAAAAAAACCTTAAATGGAGAACCACTTCACAACTGAGGTAATTTCCATTTCTTAATGATGTCAAACTGGAGAAACCACAAGTAGTCACACATTTTTGAAAATGGACTGCTTGTACTGGGAATACCATAGCCTTTGGTCATTCAGTAATCCTGTTCTCAGGCTCTGCTTAGAAGAGCCAAGCTGCCTGCTTTCCTTTTCTTTCTGGCTACTGAAAAACAGGCCTTTTTTCTTTTTTCAAGAATGAGAAATGCACCCAGGAAAGCAAATAGTGGTTCAAATTGGTGCAACTATTAAAACTAAGAATCTAGATTTGAACTTTCCTTCATATTGTCAATTTCAATGGTCCTTAAAATATTTTATTGGTCTAGATACTAGTCTAATCCCCCTTCCCATAGCTGCAGAATCACAAAAACACACTAAGGGATTATGCCGTAGGGTTCTTAACAGTAAAAACTTCGTTTAGGAAGGGAGAGAATAATGTAACTTGAAATCAGACAGAGAGAACGGGGCTCTCTTCAAATTTCCCAGCACAGCTTTGAGAGCTGTCCTATAGCCAAGTCTCCCCGGGGTTCTCCTAATCCTCCACAGCCACTTAAGAGAGCCAGGATGAAACTTTTTTCTGAACAAAGAGAACTGAAAAGGGCCAAGTCTCAAAGTCACAGGCTCCCAGCTCGCCACTGGCTCAAAGCCAAGAAGAGCCCATGTACTCAGGCCAGCAGCCCTGCAGCTGATGGACAGAGAGTGGGCTGACAAGGGCAAGGAGAAGAGTGGGGGAGGGGAGGGGATACGACCTACCCCAAGTTCTTTCCTACCACCCAGAAAAAAGCCCCAGGGCCACAGGGTCTGTACCCCAGTCCTCTCCAAAGGCATTTCACACCCACTGAACTTCTGGCAATTAATCTTCCTATCTGACATGATTGTCCAGGCCACATACACCCACGTATGTCCATGTGTCCATGTGCTCGCAGAGTTTCAAATGATATTAGCATTTCCACCTCCATGATGGAATCTAACATAAACATCCCTGCAGAAGCAGAAATTAATATTGAGGATTCTCTTGGAGATGAATGACTTAACATGCTGGTAGCTCAGGGTTTTCCCAGATGTAAAACAGAATAAGTCCATGCACTAGAGCAAGTTATTGAAAGAAGGCATAGAAATGCAATAAATCACTCTATGAAAAGCAACCATGAAACATATTGCCTGGGCACTTTGCACACCTGGGTTTGTAGCCCCAACCACTTGTACTCATGCACCTGTTCTCTAAAAGTGTCCCTTAGTCCTTTCATGTGTTTGTTTTGGGTTTGGTCTCCTCAAGGACCTGAAGAGAGGAAGTTGGCTTTGTTTCTGGCTGCCCCTCACACAGCACATGGCCTGGGAGGCACTGGGCAGATATTCATTGTCCAGATCCTGTGAGTGTAGACACTGGCAACAGTGGGGCTGTTTTTCTAGAAGGGCCTTCAACCCCAAAGCAATTGGACAAACTGAGCAGCTCAGTGTTTTGTTCTCTCTCCTTCACTCATGAATTCATGTCTGTTAGACACCCATCTTCCACCCTGTCCCAGCTCTTTCCTTCATTTCCCTCAGAAAGTTGTTCTTTTCCATCTCCAGTGGCTTGAGGAACTGTAGGCAGGTGCAGATAGAAGTGAAAAGAGCCAAGTCTTAAGTCACAGGCTCCCAGCTCATAGCATAAGTACCTTTCTACAGTTCCTATAGCCCCTGAAGATGGAAAAGAGAGGAAAACACACCCAAGGAAGTTAATCTGTACCAGGGTTCTGCCAACCATGGGATCATGACCTCCAAAGGAACTATAGGGAATTTCAAGAGAGTCAGAAGCCCTGGAGCCCAGAGCCCAAGACCTCCCAACATCTGTTGTGAGAGCACAGCAGCCTTTTTAATACAATTTCCTCTCCCACATCAGCCCCAATATTCTTTTTCTAGCCTTTAGGTGTACTCAACTTCTCCTCCCATATGACCTCATCTCTCATTACTATCCAAATTATTGCCTTATTACATTGACCTGTATTGCTCATTTCCCTTGGCAGTGGGGTTGAACTAAGAATTTAAAATTTAAGGGGAATTCTACATATTTCCTATCTTTGTTGCCCTATCACAATCACCACCTATCAATTGAAACTTCAAAAAGTATTTTATGGTTTGAGGATGGAGCTCAGTGGTAGAGCACCTGCCTTATATGTGCAAGGCCCTGGGTTCAATTTCTAGTACCCCAAAATAAATGTATGATGCTAACAGTAATAGTCAGCAACATGCATTGAGCACTTGTTATGTGCCAGGCACCATGCCAAGTACTATATTATCTGTATTATCTGCTTGATTGTCATAACTCCATGAGGTAGGTACAGAACTAAATTTTCATGCACTGTCCCCCCCCCCCTTCTCACACATAAAAACGCTGGAACACATTCACGAAGAAAACTGTCTAAGTTCAGATCTAGTAAATGGCAGCAAAGTTCTAGAGTCTATACTTTCTTATGCTTTAGTGGGATATAATTCACACACCATACAATTCATCCATTTCAAGTGTGGCATGCAAAAGTTTCTAGTGTATTCAGAGTCATTCAAGTACCACTGAAACCAATATTAGGACATTTTCATAGCCCCAAAAAGAAATCCCACACCTTAACCACTACTCCCTAAATCACTTCCCTAAATGTCCATTGTGGTGTGGCCTCTCCTCAATCCTTGGCAGCTCCTGATCCTACTTGCTATCTCTATGGACTTACCAACTTGGGACATTTTATAGAATTGGAATCTACAAAATGTAGTTGCAGAGCCTACACTACAAACCAATACCTGATAAAGAGGAAGAGCAATGTTCATTGACAAATCTCTTACAGCTGTTCTTTCCCCCGGCCAAAAAGTCATATTACCAACAACTTCCCCTTGCAACATAAGACACCCTGCAAGGTGAATTCTGTTACTGGCTGGAGGTAAGGCTTGGCAGGGGATAGCTGGAGCCTTTAGGGAGTTCTTAGGAGATGGTGTAGCCTAAGAAAATGAGCAGAGCCTCTGGAGTCAAAAAGACCTGTGTTCACCTCATACAGTGAGAATGTAAAATAGTGCAGCTACCACGGAAAATACTTTGGCATTTCCTCAAAAGGTTGAACATCGAATTACCACAGACACAACAACTCAATACCTAGGAATATGGTCAAGACAAATGAAAATAAATGTTTGAACACAAATGTGTACACAAATGTTCATAGCAGAATTATTTACAATAGCCAAATGATAGAAATAACCTAAATGTCCATCAACTGATGGATGGATGATAAAATTGTAGAATGTCCATACAAAAGAATATTACTTAGCCACGAAAAGAATAAAATGCTCAAAGAAGCAGCAATGGGATAAACCTCCAAAAATTATGCTAAGTAAAAGAAATCAAACAAAAGATGATACACTATATTGATTCCATTTGTATAAAATATCCAAAATAGGAAAAATTCAGAGACAGCAGATTGCCAGGGGTTGAAGGGAGAGAAGAAGTAGTAGTATCTTAATAGGTAAAGGACTTTACATTTTGAGATAGAACCAGACAATATTGAAGGTTGCATGATACTGTGAATGTACTAAAATGCCACTGAATTGTACATTTTAAAGAGGTTAATATGATGACATATTTGTGATATGAATTTTACTTCAAAAAAACAGCTTCAAAAAGAAAGACCTGGATTCAAATCACACTGATTGTCCAGTGCAAGTGACTTACAGAAGTCTCAATTCCCTTATGTGGAAAACAAAATGGGGGTGAGTCATTCTGAAAGGTTTTGTGAGAGGCAAAGGGGATAACCCATGAAAATCAGTGTTGGCACATAGGAAGTTCTCAAGAAAAAGGAATGGTCAGGAGCCAAAAGTCAAACACTATGGCCCTTGCTCTCTAAACAGTTACTAGCTCCTATTTTCTACCCAAACCAGTGACATTTTTGCATACTTCAGTGGTCTAAAATAGCACACAACAAAAATCTAGGGACCTGCCAAGCATAGTGGTGCACACCTGTAATTCCAGCAGCACAGAAGGCTGAGGCAGAAGGACTGCAAGTTCAAAGCCAGTCTCAGAAACTTAGTGAGACCAGAAGCAACTTAGCAAGACCTTGTTTCAAAATAAAAAACAAAAAGGGGCTGGGCACAGTGGCACATGCCTGTAATCCCAGCTGCTCAGGAGGCTGAGGCAAGAGGATTGTGAGTTCAAAGCCAGCCTCAACAAAAGCAAGGCACTAAGAAAGTCAGTGAGACCCTGTCTCTAAATAAAATACAAAATAAGGCTGGGGATGTGGCTCAGTGGTTAAGCACTCCTAGGTTCAATCTCCAGTACCAAAACAAAACGAAACAAAACAAGGCATCTATGAAAACTGAACCTGGAGTTTGGGGGCGTCCTAAATTTTCTTTCTAAAAACCTTTCAAACTCCAAAATCTCATTCCTAATCCCTCACAGCAGTTCCATAAATCGGATGAAGCTTTTGGGTGGCAAGAAGTTATAATGCTAAGGATCTATCCCAGCCAATCTATAAGAAAGTCCAAACCTTTACAAGAATAATTAATGGAGCTACTCTGAGTGCAAAGCATCTTTAGAGGGGTGAAAATAGGCAATAATTTACACAAAAGGGCATTTTTTTTTTTTTTCCTTGTTAATAATTTTTTTTTTATTCTAAGTTGTTAGAAATGACAGCAGAATGCATTACATTTCATATTATAGAGCACACTCACAAAGGAGCATTTTCATTGAGGAGAATCTCTCCCTCCAAACTGAAAATAATCATATAAAAAACATTTTAAGTATATTTTTAGTTGTTGATGGACCTTTATTTTTATTTCTGTATATGTGGTGCTGAGAATTGAACCCAGTGCCTCACACATGCTAGGCAAACGTTCTACCACTGAGCTACAATCCCAGCCCCTCTTATTAAAAAATTTTAAGTGAAAATAAAGTATTTTCTAGAAGTGCAGCATTTTTATATATTTATATGCAATATGAATTTCACATCTATTTTTGATAATCAATTCCTCTTTTTTTTTTTTTTTTTTTTGTACTGGGGACTGAATTCAGGGGCACGTAACCACTGAGCCACATCCCCAGCCCTATTTTTGTATTTTATTTAGAGACAGGGTCTCAACAAGTTGTTTAGGGCCTCACTAAGTTGCTGGGGCTGGCTTTGAGCTCTCGATCCTCCTGCCTCAGCCTCCCAAGCCACTGGGATTCTAGGTGTGCACCACTGCGCCCAGTGCCTTGCAGCTGAGAATCAATTCCTCTTTAAGGTGTTGTTTTCCACTAGTAAACGTGTCTTTGACTGAATGTTTCCCCAGCAAGAGCTGGTTCCTGTAATCCATAAGGGACAAGTTGCACAGAAAGGCAATGCAGACAACTGAATACAGTCCTGCCACCCATACCAGAAATTGGAAAGAAGACCTGCTTCCAGTATACTATTAATTACTTTATGAAGGGAGTCCATTTAAGGGCTCAAACAAGTAGCCAGCCCCAGTTAGCCCAGCTCCAGGAAAGCCTTTTTCAGTTCAGCACTGGCCAATATTCTATCCACGCCAGCAATTCTGAGTAAGCAATAGCTCTTAACAGCCCAGCAATCCTTCCTCAATATAAAACCACAAGTCTACTCCTTGCTTGCTAATCAGCCCTCCCAAGCAGCACAAGAGCCCCAGGCTGTAGGGATGGACTGTTGATAAAAGAAGCTCTCTCATCAATGGACCCTAAATATCAACAGTTCTGAGAAGCACCTGCATAGGTCACATGTGAGCAGCTACGACAAGGAAGAGAGGAAAATATGCTCAAGAATGCAACAAAGGATACTAATTACAGTTCATTATGCTATAACATTTATTTTGCCAATGTGACTGATATATTAGAGAACAATTTGAGCATAATGTGAATTTCACATTCGCTTATGCATAATGTTGTCTAGGAGAAAAATAGGAGGTGAATGCAAAAAACTACAACCATCTGTACTGAGTGACGGAGGAGTTCACAAAACACATACATCAAACATTCGTCTGCTCACTATGGGCTTCAAGCCCTCAGTTCCATGTATGGTATGAGCCACACATAACGTACATCTTTCCATCTGATTTCAGATAAGCCTCCTTCCCGCACTTCACAACAACTCATCAGCTGCAACACTTCCAACACCCACATCCACAAGCAAACTTCAGATGTTTTCAGGGTAAAGTGCCACAGTTACTGTAGTATATATGTTATTTCTTAGCCACTTAGAATGTGTAAAACTGTACTCCTGTGTTTCCTCAGTTCCCTATTTTTCATGTGTCAAAGGCAAAGTTTTTTAGTGTTGTGTCCTAACTCCAATTTTTCCATAAGCCCTATGGTTTTACTGTAAAATTTTGCATAGCACAGACATTTTGAGATTGTTTTGTTTTTTTGTGGGCAATGGAACCCAGAGCCTTGCACATGTTAAGCACATGCTCTACTAGTCAGCTGAACCCCAGCTCCTGGGTTTTAGTAATGAATATGCATGTTATAACTGAACTTACTGCACTTTCCTGCAAGTTTTTTGTTTGTTTGTTTTTTACATTCAGTAGATTAACTTGCAGGTGTTCCCTTAGTTGATGGCTCTAACATTTTACATGTCCTTTCACAAGAATCGTGTTAATTAAAGTGAATTCATTAGCAAGTCTAGGAGAATATATACCAAGTGTGATGTGGCATAAGCCCTATACACCTAACTGGAATATGCAGGCAAAATCAAAATGTCCAGCTACTAGTTAAGAGACCAAATTAATATCTGTCATAGGATGGAAAAGTATTAAAACCAGTAAGAAAATGAATAACCCAATTATGAAACAAGGAAAAGGTCTTAACATACACCTTCACCAAAGAAGATAACCGGATGGCAAAAAAGCATGACAAGTAGTTCTACATCATCTATCATTAAGTAATTACAATTTAAAGAGATACTACTATACCCCTATTAAATTGGCCAAAATCTAAAATCTGACACCACCAAATGCTGACAAGGATGTAGGGCAAAAGGAACTCCCATTGCTGGTGGAAATGCAAAATGATACAGCCATGTTGGAAGACAATCTGGCAATTTCTTATAAAACTAAATTTACTCTTCTTCTTTTTCTAATTTGTTATAATTAGTTCTACATTGACAGCAGAATGCATTTTGATTCATTTTATACAACTGCAGCACAACTTTTCATTTCTCTGGTTGTACACAATGTAGAGTTACACCATATGTGCAGTCATACAACATTACCTAGGGTAACGATGTCCATCTCACTCCAACATCTTTCCTTCCCCCATGCCCCCTCCCCTCCTTCCCCTTTGCCCAATCCAAAGTTCCTCCATTCTTCCCTCCCCCTCCCCATTATGGATTAGCATCCATATATCAGAGAAAACATTTGGCCTTTGATGTTTTTGGGATTGGTTTACTTTGCTTAGCATGATATTTTCCAACTCCATCCATTTACCTGCAAATGCCATATTTTTATTCTTTTAATGCTGAGTGATATTCCATTGTGTGCCACAATTTCTTTATCCATTCATCTATTGAAGGGCATCTAACATATGACCCAGCGATAATGCTCCTTGGTATTTGCCCAAAGGAGCTGAAAACTTCTGTCCACACACAAACTCACACAGAAATATTTACAGCAGCTTTATTCATAACTGCCCAAATTTAGATGAAACCAAGATGCCTTGCAATAAATGAATGAATAAACTCTGGTACATCCAGACAATGAAATATTATTTGGCACTCAAAAGAAATGAGCTGTCAAACTATGACAAGACATAGAAGAACTTTAAGTGAATATTACTAAGTGAAAGAAGCCAATCTCAAAAAGCTACATGCTATATAATTCCAAAAATATGGCATTCTGGAAAATGCAAAATTATGAAAGCAGTGAAAAGATCAGTGGCTGCCAGTGTAGCGGGAGGAATACATAGGTAGAATACACAAAATCTTTAAGGAAATGAAAATATTTTGTATGATATCATAATGGCAGATATATGTCATATATTTATCCTAATCCACAGAAAATACATCACCAAGAAAGAACTTTCAAGTAAACTATGCACTTTGGGTAATAATGATGTGTCAACAGACAGGCAAGGTGGTGAAGGCTTGTAATCCCAGCTATATGAGAGGCAGAGGCAGGAAGATAGTAAGGTCCAGACAAGTCTGAGCAACTAAGCAAGCCCCTGTCTCAGAATTAAAAAAAAAAAAATTAAGAAAAACTGGGAATGCAGCTCAGTGGCACAATACTCCAGGTTCAATCCTCAGTATTGCCAAAAAATGATGACAATGGGGGTTCATCAATTGTAATAAATGTACCACTTTGGTACAGGATGTTGACAGTGGAGAAGGATATGCCTGTGGGATGGTTGGAGGAGGACAATATATAGGAACTCTCTGTCCTTTTGGGTCAATTTTGCTGTGAACTTAAAACTGCTCTAAAAAGTCAAGTAACTCTTAATCCAGGTGCAGTGGCACACACCTGTAATCCCAGAACTTGGGAGGCTGAGACAGGAGGATCGTGAGTTCAAATCCAGCCTCATCAAAAGTGAGGTGCTAAGCAACTCAGTGAGACCCTGTCTCTAAATAAAATACAAAAAAGGGCTAGGGATGTGGCCCAGTGGTCAAGTGCCCCCGAGTTCAATCCCCGTGTACCAAAAAAAAAAAAAAAAAAGTAACTCTTAAAAGTTCAAAAGCCTTTTCAAAATCATTTATGCTTATTATTATAACAATGAAACATGAGAATTTTCTTCAGAGAACTGAAAAGGAACAGAGAAGTGCACTTTAATGTGTTTAAATGAACTAGACAATCCCTACTACCCAGAGCAAATGGTCATGCACAAGATAAAAATGTAAAAAGCCTAACTAATTCTGACAATTTTGACTCCTTTGTAAAAAGGAACCATATGATCTTTTCTTTTTATTTTTCCCTGGAAGGAATAGTACTATTGATTTTTCAAAAGTTAATAAGTCATGTATCTCTGTCAAACAAAGCCTTATCCTTCAGCTAAAGACAGGACAGAAGCCATACTCTGTTGTTAAAACCTGCAGTAAATTAAAGTCTTTTTAAAAAAATGTAAAATTTTGAAAATTTTAAAAAATTCCTGAGGATCTCCAAGTTCAAACATTGAAAGAGGAAAGAGACAGGAGATGCAAGGTACTTTAGGGTTGCTATAAATGTCTCAATCTTCAATTTGAAATGTTACGTCAGGATGCACAATTACCTGAGTAGGAGTGAGAGCACCAGCCAAAAGCAGACTCTGAACATTGACCTTGGTACATGTGAAGTGTTTCTATGACATGGTTCCAGAAGGCTTCGGGCCCTGGGCTAACAGAACTACAGGTCCAAGTGGGGACCGAGAAAGGTCAGACATCACTCTCTAAGGCTGTCATCAAACACCTCAAGAGTAGGCCCTAGCCTAGTGGTACATGTCTGTAGTCTGTAATCTCAGCAATTTGGAAGGCTGAGGCAGGAGAATCTCAAGTTCAAGGCCAGCCTCAGCAACTTACCTAGGCTGTGTCTCAAAAATTAAAAAAGTGCTGGAGATATAGCTAAGTGATAAAGTCCCCCTGAGTTCAATCCCCAGTACAAAAACAAAAATAAATAAACAAAAAAAAACCAAGAGTATACAAGTGCTGATACCTTCTTCAGTATCTGGGGATGTAGCTTAGTGGAAGAGCTTCTTGCCTCCATGTGTGAGGATCTGGGGTTGATCCTGAACACTGCAAAAAATAAAGTTAAAATAAAACCATAAAATTGAGCTGGGAATGTAGCTCAGTGGCAGAGTGCTTGCCTAGCACATTATGAGTCCCTGGGTTCAATTCCCAGCACTGCAAAAAATGAAAAGAAAAATTTAAAAATAAAAAAGAGGAAGGTACCAGCACAGATACTTGGATCTCAGGCATACCTATCCCTACCCACCCTCTGCAAATTTCTTCTTAGCCATCACTCCCCTTTCTGACCTACCATTGCATCCTACCAAAACAGAAAGAGTAGCTGTACTGTCAAGATGGAAAACTGAGGCCCTTTTTGCATAGTGTTTACCCTGCTGGGAAAAACCGTTCCTTAGAATCCCCCCCACCCAGAAGCCCACTGGAACTCTCAAAGGCCTCCGATCAGGGCCAGAGAATTCAGGACTCAAAATGAACACACATCTGTTTGCACGAAACTATGAAAATGAATCTTAATACAGGCAACTGATGCCTCTAGAAGTCTAGAATTACCTCCTTACCATTTCCCTGCACCTTTCCAGCTGCGGGTGAATAAAATGAGGGTATTTATGTGCAATAGTGCCTCTGTCTCACAGTAATAGTAGACTTGTAGTAGAACATTTAGTTCAAGGACTCAGTGTTGCCTGGAGTTGCAAACAGGATGACCTGCCGTGATATTTGCAAATCATAAACTCTTTAAGGCAATATTTGAGGATATGTGGCATCAGTGGAGGGGGGAGACAGGGAAAAGGAGTATAAAAGTGCTTGTCATCCAGATGGTCTCAGGAAAAATGTAAGAAACAAGGACTTCTGGTACAAAATGTCAGGAGCCACTGAACAATCAGGCAAACTTGGTTTTGATTTTTACTTGAAAGTATTTATCATCAGAAAAGAAGTAACTATCATAATAATGGCAATGCCTCACAAACATCTTCACATGGATTATCATCATCTTTTGTCATCACCATAACCCTTGAAGGTATTATCCTGGTTTACAGTTAAAGAAACAGAAGCTTTATTTCTGATCAAATCCAAAGAAGATGGGCTGGGGGTGTAGATCCACTGATAAAGTGGATCCACTGGTAAAGTGGGTACCTTGCACTACACAAGGCCGAGTTCAATATCCAGCACTTGAAAAGAAAAAGAAAACTGAGAAGGAAAAGAAAATTCCCCAAGAAGCTGGGGAAGTTGATAGAAGATTCATCAAAATAAAGTTCCTATCCCTGAGCTTAATGCAAGACAGGAATTCCCATCTAGTTATAAAACAGGTCATCTAACTGCTGAGCTCTTTCTGTTGTCCCACATCACCATACCAAACAATGAGGCATCCAAAACTAACGTTTGATTTGTGGATGTATTACATATGTGTATGTATTACTAGGCTAATGTTAAAGTGAAAGAACATTCCTGAAATACCCATTCAGCAGGAGGAAAGAACTGGGATTTAAGCTCCACTGAGGACACTGATGTTTCTTTTTTGTTCAGTAGCTTTCCAGTGGGGGGGGGGGGGCTTAGTGGAAAGGGGGCCTCTTAAATAGCAGTAACAGCACTAGAGTCCACTTAACTCTTTTTTCCAACTCTGAGCAGTCCTTTCAGATGATTCTAGCAGGGCACAAATGAAATAGAAAAATGTTTAAACAAAGAATACATATTTGCTTGTTTAAATTAAAATTATTCTAGGCACATTATCAGGAAACTTTATCTGGAAAGTAATTGGGCAAAGCACAAGGGCTCTTAATTTTAACACATAATGTCTTCAGAGAATGAAAGGGACATGATTTTATTCCCTTTCAAAGAACAGCAATAAAGACCCTGATGGTCCTGTATTACAAGCGATATGCAGTTCCTAATGACATTAATGGAAATGGGAGGCAGGTGCATATTTTCAGAGACTAAAGAACAACCTGAGAGGTGGCTATTAAGTCAGAGATCTGTCTATTCAGATCCCCGCTCGCCTCCCTTGTTTTAAGGACCAGCTCAATAACTAGCAGTGCTGTTAAAGCACTAATAGTCCTAATTCATTCTGACACACTTGAAGTAAAAGTACCTATTCTCTGAGTACAAAGCACTCCCATCCCACCCCCAGTTTCTAGTCCGTTTCAGTTTGTGTTCTTGAGACTAGAGCCAATTTTATGCAGAATTAGATTTTAGAAAAAATAACCCACATGTTAATCCACCTGGTGCTTTTGGACCCCAAGCTAATTTTCATGGCCATTAGAGACCAGATTTTGTCGTAATACTTGAAGGAAGCACCAGCCAAGGCCCCTGTTCCTTTCTCTGAGGGTTAAATCAGGGAATTTCATGCCACCTGGCATGTTAGTGTCAGCGAAGTTGGAATCTCCACTACATAAAGGAGAAATAGCTGCACCACTAGGGAACAGACTGTTTAAATCCGCACTGATTTATAATCTGCTTTACTTTGACAAGATCCTGTTTTCATATACATCCCCTAAATCTTACTTGGCCATAGCACATCAGCCTTGGTTCAGAAGCATAAAGTGGCTTTATGGACAAAAGCTGACAATTATCCTTGGGGTGGGCTCAGAGGCTCTACTTTGGTAGTGCTACTACATGAAAAGACAGAGGGTGGGTTTCAAATACATACTGCATTTTGCAGTGGTATTAATTCCTTCTTATTTATCTGTCAGAATGCAAACAGTAGAGAACTGGGAAAGATTCTGATGCTGGTGAGCAAAGGTTAATTTTTGGAAAGCAAGCAAGCATACATGGACACACAGAAGACTAAATGAGATTCCCACCTTGTTAGTGAATTATAGCTTATGGGTTTAAAAAATATTATTCTCGAATTCTTTCCTGAAAGGTTGAGGGACGATTACGTAGCACTTAAAGGACAGGCATTGTCAGATAAACCTAATAAGTCTATAATTTGTACTAGAAGCAGGGTTTCCTGTAAATGAGAGCTGGATTTAATTTCATAATCATATTTCAAAATGTCTGATTATTCATCACATGGCACCTCAAACTTGTGAGGTCCTAGCTTATTTTCCCAACTCAAGTACAGCACTGATACATAAGGGCCCTAATGCTTGAACCAAGTTTCCCAGTAACTTCTCCAGCCTCTAACATGGAGCATCATTTACACCCAATATAAGTCATCCTTATCTATGTTGTTTTCATGTCAGATCTAAGCTCAAGAACTAGATGATGCAAAACAGTTTTCCCTTGACCCCTGTTGTCTGGACTATAAAAACCTTAATCTTCCTGGGAAAACTCTTCTACTAGGCTGTTCTAAGCTATGGACAACCTCAAATGTTCTTCGCAGATTTGCAGGTCTGCTGCTGCTGAAGCAACTCCAGCCTTAAGACAGGTGCAGACTAGAATGTGTACTTGCCTAGGAGCACAAATGGGTAGGAATCCTTACTTTTGAGGCTTTGTGAAGAAAAAACCCTTCTAGTACCTGCCAGTGACAAGTATTAACTCTCCTTCACTTGACATGAAGGGAAGAAATGTGCTTCAAAGCCTGTGACACCTCCACTATTGTTAAATCAAAGCACTATGCCAAAGATGGGGCTTTGGTACCAGAAACTGGTTCCTTTCTTTTAATGGGAAAGAAACTGGAAGTTTTTCAAATCAAGCTGATAAACATTTATTGAGTTCCTGTACTATATGCAAAGCATCATGAGGGATTATAAAGCTAGGCAAAACACCATTGACTTTAAGTAGTTTACATCCCTGCAGAAGCAGTAAAACCAATAGCCAACTTTAACGTAAGGTGAATATTACTTCCTTGAAGACTGAGACCGTGTCTATCTGATTTGTTTTTAGATCCCTAGCAATGAACACCTAGCTGGGCACATAGATGTTTAATAAATGCTTACAGAATAAATAAATGAACAATTCACTACTCTAATGTCCATTCATTTATACATTTATTCATTCACAGCAAAGTGCTATGGGGCAGAAAAGGAGATTTTCAATCATGGGTCTCTGAGAAAACAGATACAAATATCTCGCAGAGATGAGCAGAAATTTTCATTGGCAGAAGTAAGGAGGGGTAAATTTAGGCATTAGGAAGAACAGATGTATGAAGGCCCAGTGGAGAACAGTCCCAACTGCTTTTGGGGAATGGGTAGTCTAGTTTGGCTACATGTAAAGTACAGGAAGTTGGGAATGGGGACATAAGACAGGGTAGGTAGAAAGAAGGGTAGACATAATACATAGTCGCTACACACAATGTCACTTGTGGCCAGCACTATAGATTGTGGGCACACACCATCAGGCTATTGGCCTGATGGCCTGAAAGACTATTCTGAACATGATTATTATCAGTTGTGTTTCATATAAGAACACAGAAAGCAAAGTTGGAATAAGAGAGCATATCTGAATATTAATGCCTTGACATTTAACTTTCTGAAGGAAGAACAACTGGGTTCAAATTCACACTCTGACTAGGCACTGAGAAAAGGGGAACAGGGTGTCTGTGGCCTTTCAGAAGATCATGCACAATACTCCAGGAACCAGCCAGACAAACAGACAGGCACACTGGCTGAGGCAGTACAACTTCAAGCAGAGAGGCACACCCAAGCCAGCTCGTTCATTAAAATCCAAGCTACAGACCTGACTCCAGCTGTCTCAAAAAGCTCCAGAGGCTAGCTGTTCACTTCACATTGCTTGTTTGTTCTTCTACAAAATAAGGCCTTTCAGCCAGGCACGGTGGTGCACTGTAATCCCAGCACTTGGGAGGCTGAGGCAGGAGGATCGCGAGTTCAAAGCCAGCCTCAGCAATGGTGAGGCGCTTAGCAACTCAGTGAGACCCTGTCTCCAATAAAATACAAAAAAAAAGGGCTGGGGATGTGGCCCAGTGGTTGAGTGCCCCTGAGTTCAATCCCTGGTACTAAAAAAAAAAAAAAAAAAAAAAAAAAAAAGGTCTTTTCTTGCGTGTGTGTGTGTGTGTGTGTGTGTGTGTGTTTTAGTGAATACACACTATTTCATCAGCCCCCCTCCCTAATCGAAGCACTTCCTTACCTCCTCTCATCCACCTACTTGTCTTTCTTAATGAATTACCATATTAACTATACAAATTCTAGCCTGTGACAAGGACAGAGTAACACATTACCTATCTGGAACCTAAAAATAAGCCCCCAAAGGTTCTGATCAGTCCAAATCCACAGGCTGGAGCTATACAAAAGGTCCTCCCCACACAACTTATGTACACTCACTTGGCATAGAGTTTTGATGAGCTTAATGTTACGGTTCCAAAGACCACAGGGAAGCAGCCAAGAAGGAGGGACAGGAGTTGCTAAAAGCAAGCATGCTAACAACAGTAAAGAATGACAGCTGACAGCAGGGAAGGAGACAAAAACCATTCAGAAAGCTCACTTACCCAGAACTGCTCATTTCAAGTTTTTATTGTATTCAAGAATACATATGCAATGAGGAGAGGACTTAACTCATATTCCCCTATCTTTACAGATCATCTCCTCAGCTCTCAACACACTTGTGGTGAGACAAAGAACATCAGGGCTGGAAAAGACCTCCCTAATCACTGGGTTCAATGCCTTCATTTCATGAACACCCGGAACAAGGCCCATCCTCCTATCAGTCAGTGGCTGGGCATAAACTAGCACCCCAGCTTCTGGACCCCAGTCCAAGGCTCTCTCTCCTGCCTGGTAGCAATATGTTGATGTGCTTATGCTATAAGCTTATATCTACTTAGAGAACAGGAAAAAACTGGCCTGAAGTCTAAGGCAAATATTGAAATTTGATAACACTAAAGTAGAAAATATCTTAGAACTTTTGAAGAGGCCAGTAAAGACAATTCAAACCTAGGTATATCGTCAAGCTTCTAGGAACCCACCCCAATCCTGTTTTTATTGTTATTATGGTGTTTGTTACCATTGGCCTTCACTTAGGAGCTTGAGACACCTTCCCTAGTGTGAGGGCTCTGTAAGTTATGGTGGATTCCCAAAACACCCTGCAACAAATACCCCTTCCTAACAGAATGCTTTCTCTGCTTCAGCAGATGGCCCTCTTTCCAAGCAGTCTTTGTTATAGCAGTTCTAGTACAAAAAGGCAATGTAGACTGCTCTCTGCTCTGTGATCACTTCCTTTTCTCCCAAGAGGCCACTTATAAAGCCAGGACTGGGATAGAGCAAGAAAAAAGGGTATGAAAAAGAACTGCCTGGATCCCAAATCCTTTTAGCTCTGTATTGCTATAGCTTCAGTGGTTTCTGTTGGTTAATTCTTTAAATCGATTGGAACTTACATATTGTCCTTAATTATTAACAGGCTTTAATCCGTTAAATGTACTAGAGTCAACAACAACAAAAAAATTTGCTTCATGAACAGAGGGAGGGGGCATGGGATGAAAGCAAAACTCTCCTACTTTTCTGCAAACCACCTGGAATGTTACTGCATAATTCTGGGTTATACACATCAAGTAAGATATAAACTGAAGGGAGGGCTCACCAAAGGGCAGCTGAAATTATGGAGGGGATAGTGTGGGATGACAAGTGTGGGGAGTCTGATACAGAAGACTTAAAGGGATACATACATGGTTGTAACTCTTACAGCATTATAAAGGCACATTAATCCTAGAAGTGACAATCTAGGTTAAAATCTAAGGTTAAAAGAGTTAGGGAGTTATGTTCAGTTAAAATGAAGTGAAGTACTGCATAATCTAGTAGGTAGTCAACAGTCATTTGCCATCCCTAGAGGTGGTATAAACTAAAGATCACATAGCTAAAGCAAAGCAGGGTATTAGGAGATATCCCTGAACACCAGGGTCCCTGGGACGTCCTGGGACTCTGGTTTATCCACTCTTACTGATAAGGACACCTAGCTTTTGAATGATTTCTTATTCTTGCTCACTACAGGAAATTAATCTACACAGGTGCATCCTGAACATCCTAATTCTCTTCACATTAGGGGTGCCCCAACCTATAAGGAAAAGACACAGAAATGGTCCTAAAAAGGTTACAGCCATCTTTTGATCACAGACCTCCTTGGCAAACTCTGCTTTTTTCAAGGTGCCACTGAGGAAAAGGAGAGCATAAGATCACTCCCCATTTGTCAGACAGCCCCAGAGAAGCAGCTAACCTCTTTGCTCTCCTTCCACTTATCCACCCCTACTCCTTTAAGCACCTCTTTCACCAGCCACCTGTCAAAATAAAGCAAGCCTTGGATCTTTCAAAAACTGGTGCTGCAAAGAAGCCATTGGATGATTTCTTTCCAGGACCTGTTGAAAGATAAAAGATGAAGCAGACAATTTAAAAGGCGAGACTGTACCCTTTCCATCACAAAGCTCAAAGCAGACAAACCGTGGAAGCCGATGACACAGGAAACGCCCTTTGACCAGAGACAGACACTAGGCAGAGCAAAGTAATTTTCAATAAAGAATAAGAAGTTGAATGAAGCCATTTCACAACTAATAGTCATAGAATCATTTCATTGTAAAAAAAAAAACTGGGAGAGGAGGGAGAATGGAGGGTGACAATGAGCCCCTCCTTCAAGAAACAATGACACTGCTTTCTAGGAAGTTCTGTTTAGATGACGAATGTTTTAGGAAGGGTTTTGTTTGGGTTTTTCTTTTTCTTTGTTTTGTTTTTACAAGTGAGACACACAGACATGAGGGAAACTCTCCTCCGATCAAAGAACAGAAGCAGCACAAGAAAAGGCACTGTCCCTGCAAATGGTCAAGTATACCAGCCTTCCAATTTATTCCTACTCCCACAAGCCAATGCTTTAGAATTTTCTGGGAATATTGCTGAAACTAGGTTTTTAGAAATCAAAGTAGATGCAGGTTCCTGGCAAGAGCTCAAAGAGGGAGAATGTGGGAAATGCAGCAGGGGTGGGGGGTGCTGAACTCTTCGAGCTACCTCCCTAGGTTAAACTTCAAATTTCCTTCCCTGCACACCTGTAACAGATGCACTTGGCATGTACTGTAGTTAGACTAGGCCTTAGGCACAAAGGGGAAGTTTCCCTCCTTGACACCTTCTCAAAGTAGAAAAGGAAGAAATGTATTGTAAAATTGAACTTAAGGAAGTTATTCAACAGAAGCCAAACATACGGGAATGAAGATGATCATTGCTATGTTTTCAACAGAAAACCAAACACTGGGCTTGGGCTGGGGCTCAGTGGTAGAGTGCCTGCCTAGCATGTGTGAGGCCCTGGGTTCCATCTCCAGCACCACAAAAACAAAAACACAAAAACCACTGACACAAACACTCATACATTCAAAACACCAAAAATAATCTAACCATCCATATGTGGCTGATATAAGAAATCATGGTACACAGACTTAAGGGAATATTGTTGAGCCATTTGAAATTTTTACTTGTACAGAACCACAGAAGCATTTTGTAATTCTATGTTAAAAATAGCAGATATGCCAAGTCATATGTACTACAATTTAAACCATTTACAAACATATGCATGTGAAAAGGATTGGACCATGATATGCAAATAATACAGAACTGACTCTTTACTGTAGTTATTATACCATTTCTTTAATTGGAAAGTATTTCATCTACCATAAACCATAATCTCTAGAGGTCAAATGTCACTGTGACAACTCTTGAGTGCCAGGTACAAATTCCTGAGAACAGAATTATTAATCAGAGTAGGGAGGGGGAATGGCTGAAAAAGAAGAGATGCTGTCTAGATTCTCCAAATCATTTCACTTTCAAGATTTCAAGGGGTATGCTGGGGGTCTAACACAGTGGTAGAGTGTTTTCCTAGCACATACAAGGCCAGGAGTGCCATCCCCAGCACAAAAATAAGTAAATAAATAAATAAAATAAAAGGAAAGCTCTCAAGTGGCTTTAGCACACAGGCTCACTTTCCCTGGAGTGCAACTCTTTCTGGTTTCTGGCCATTGCAGGTGGCTGTATTTGCAGTTATCACAGCGTCTCATAGCTACTTATGAGGAGAACTCTGACTCAGAGACCAAGAGATATGCATTCATACACACAAAGGACACGGTTACCAGTAAAGACATGAAGAGTTTGATTGTTTAGTCTAAAGACCCAAGACAACACCAGGACCTGACAGCCTGGCTGAATTTCTAAAATGTTGCTTCTTTGGGCTTTTTGGAAGATCAGAAAAAGAAATGGCCACGTGAAATCATGTTGACAACACTGACGATTACCCTTTTTAATATCTTTTATGAAAAGAACCTACCATAATAAATTCTTTCTAGATTTAGCAACACCAAGGAAATATCTTGCCTGGGGAACTGTTATGCTTCTTTCCATCAGATAAGGGAAAAAAATGCATAGTCAATTGGGTGTCCTGTTTTACCTCAGCTACCTGGAAGCCCACAGCTCGTTCACTGCAACAAACTTGGTTTTAAAATGTTTTATTCCATTTAAAATTCTCTACTTCATTCTCCCTCTTTTTATTTTCTTCTTACATTAAATGGGTTAAACCGCATAATGTGTTCAAAATAAGAGCAGAGTGAGTGCTCAGTAAATGTTATCTATTGCTATTTAAATCAGTGCTGTAAAAAAAGTAAATTCTCACTATGATTATAGGAATTCTGAATGTGGATAAAATAATTTTAAGTATGTAGAGTTTATGTTACAATTAAAATTTTTTAAGCCTTGGAAGAAAATGATGTGATTTTTTAAAAAAAGTTTCAGGCCCTGCCAGATTTTTAAAAATTAAAGACATATGATTCAAGAATCAGTTACCAGTTCCTTTTAAAACTGCACCCCTGATGTTTGAGGAACTAACAGATTTCTATTAGTAAAGCAATTAGAAGGCTGATGAAATCATGTTAGTCTCCTTGTTTTTTTTAATGGAAAAAATGATCAATATTGACTGATTAAAAGAAAACAAATATTAGGGAAGGAACTAGAGAGAGATAGCAGATGAGAAGGGCAGGGTCAGGGTTACAATAAATTGTTTAAAAAGGAACATAAGCACAAAGACAACTGCTTCAGTGAACAGAGTCCAGTACAAGAAACCTAACTTTGTGGTGCTTGCAGAAATGTCCAACATTTTACATTCACTAATAGTAAAACACTCTGCTATTCTTTTTTAATTAAAGTAATAATCAAAATATCCCTTGGCCTCAAAAAATGACTATCACAATTGAAATACTTCAAGAACAAATTAATGTCCCCTTGGAAATTGTCTGTAGTTCAGATAATACTTTCTTCAATAAGAGCTTATACTACTAAACATACAGTATTATTAAAATTCAAGGTTTGACACAACTCTCTGATCACATATCTAGTAACCGTTGAAAATGGTGAAGAACCCCTTTATGTTCAATTAAGAAAAATACTTAAACTTAAGGCAATTTGTATTTGGCAAAATGCAGAATCTAAATCTATATTTCTTAAATGTCACCCTAGGAAGCCACAAAGCACTGGCATAATACTCAAGCATAAAACACAGATTCAAAGACATTTCTGAAATTAATAACTGTGCCAAATGCAATCATTTCCCTTTATTCTTCATGATCAGCTTGCATTCCCCTCACATTAAAAACACATTTCAATTTTTTTAGTTGTTTTTCCTTTCTGCAAAATATGAGGGTACAACAGCTGCTAGGACTTCAAGAAAGAAAACAAATATCCTGTCCTAACAGCAGAACTGCCATTAGTCTCTCATGTTAATATGGTCAATTACAGAAAAGCTGTCCATAAATTTGACAACTTTGAAGGAATATGAGCTGAATTATACAGTATTTTTAAAGAAATGCAAAGTGGCTCCAGGAAGTATTGCCAACGAAAGGAACTTAGAGACCTGCTTTAATAAACAGAGATATTGTTGTAATGAACACAATGGTTTAAATTCAAATGGTGGTTCCTGAGGTGTACAAGAATAGTTCTTAACCCAGTCTAGGTGTTAAACATATTCAAATGTCATATTAACATGACTCATTTGCTTAGCAAACCCTTTAACTGCACACCTTGCAGAGATGCTTGTCTCCAGAATCTTACTGTATTTTATCTCATTCCTGAGCTTAGACGCAAACAAGAAAATCTCAGGGATCCAAAAGAAACACTGAGAGATTACTGATGAAAGTGAAAAATGCATGTTTTAAAAATAAAAGCAGATACCATTAATCTCCTTCCCTAAGCTTAAAGTTTTGCTCTATCATGAGCTCAGTTCAGCTTAGTCCATCTCATGAGTGCCTCATAACCTACAGACCATCTGAACAGTTCAATTCAAAGAAACAAAACATTTTTATTCTCAACTGAGCAACTTATTCTTTTTTTTAGTTTGTTATTTTTATTGGTTCTTTTTTTACTTATACATGACAGTAGAATCCATTTTGATATAATTATATGAGAATAGAATATATCTTATTCTAATTGGACCCCATTCTTGTGAATGTACAAGCTTATGGTATTATAAACAGGGCATATGCTATAATCATATTTAAATGCATATTTAAAACAGCACACACCTCAATCTTCATAGTTATGCAAGACAGTCCTTCCAGACAAACTTGTGCATCCAATGTATTACTACACAGACCCATCACCACATTAAATGGAGAGCTCAGAGATCTAGCCTGTGTCATTGTGACACAGTCCATCTTTTCAAAGAGGAAAGATCTGGACGAGCAGAAAGTCAAAAACACTTGCTTATAACCAGGAACCACTGGGAATACAGGGATCTCAAGACTATTCATGTACCCCTAGGTAAAACAGCCAGGCATGTGAGCTGGCATCTGTACATAAGCTTCAGAGTTAAGAGTTCCTCATTACAACTTTGAATTTCTGGACAAACTAACAAACAGGAACATATTTTACCCACAATATTCATCTAAAATTCTGGAAATCAGAGTTGGGGGTATAGCTCAATGGTAGAGGCCTTAGGTTCAATCCCCAGCTTCAAAAGAAGAAAGGGGTTAATAATAAAGTCAAATAAAATTCTGAAAAGCAATCTCTCTTAAAATAGGGAAAGTCTATTCTCATAGCAGGGCCATGTGGCAAGGAATGCTCCTTCTCATCCTGTTACAGCAAGTGCTAGAACACTTATCACTTGGGCTGCATTTATTTACAATCCTAATCTCTCTGACCAGCCTCTGTACTCGCTCTTGGTGGCCAGGGTCCCTCTCTCTTCCTAGCTACAACCTACACAGTGGGTCACCATTATTAACAAAGTCTTCGGAAGGAAAGGAATCCTATTACCAGTTGACAAGAAATATTCCATCCATATCTAGCTGAGCCAGAGTTTCACTCTAACAATCATTGTTGGGCCAGAGGGCATCTTTTTGAGCCCCTCACCATTCAAATGATCGGTATTTCTGTGGTCTCTATGGTAATAAAAGTGGACACTGCCCTTTCACCAAAAAAAATATATGAAGGCCTTAATATTTATATTCTGGTTCCTCTGCAGACCATAAAAGAAAACAATACAAGTCGCCTAACAGTTAACTTTTGTGTTTTTCAGTGCCCACGCAAAGCCAAAATCTATAAAAATGGCCAGAGTATACAACCAGAAAAAAAAAAAACTGCTTCTTGTAAGCCTTGAAATAGGCTGATCTCCCCTCCATTGCTCTGACATGTACTTTAGAATCTACCTCAGGACCCACTGCCAGAAACACGAACCGTGACCAATCACTGGAGGGGCAGGGGCTTGTGATGGTATAAATGCACTGCTCCTGGAAAATAAGGAGAGCCTCCATGGGCCTGAATATTCGAGAAATCTATCTGCTGGGGGCATACCTCAGTGGTAGAGCACTTGGCTGGCATGTGCAAGGGTTCTACCACAAAACAGTTCATTCTGGACTGGAGATATAGCCCAGTTGGTAGAGTGCTTGCCTCACATGCACAAGGCCCTGGGTTCAAACCCTAGCACCACAAAAAAAGAAAAAAAGAATTCATTCTTAGCCCAGTGTGGTGACATCTACTTGTAATTCCAGCTACTCAGCAGGCTGAGGCAAAAGTATGACAAATCTGAGGTCAGCCTTGGCAACTTTTAAGGGAGACTCTGACTCGAAAGAAAATGTTTAAAAAGGGCTGGGGACATAGCTCAGTGGTAAAGCTCCCCTGGGGTCCAAATCCCTGTGTCCCCCCCACAAAAAAAAAGCAGGGAATGTAGCTCAGTGGTAGAGCATCTGCCTAGCATGTTTGAGGCCATGGATTCCATCCCCAGAACTGAGGGGAAAAAAACTATACTTTGACCTGATCCCCTTCCCCCAACCCTATACTCAAATCCAAGGGCTTCTCCATGGAAGTAGTTATCACAACTCACTACTGATTTGTAGAATTACTGAGTCAATATCCATCTCACCATTTAGTCTGTGAGTTCCATGAATGTGAGGCCTGGCTTAAATCTTCCCTTTTCATAGCTTTAATGCAGGTGCCTACCAAAGAACAGTCACTCAATATTTTCTGAATGAATCAATCTTCAGCCTAGACACCCCCTTTCTACAGATGGGAGTTCAGATGTATAGTCTCATACAAGTCCTGAGGAATCAACTATGCCTTCTGCAAGCTTTTTCCTAACAGCATACTATTTACAAGGAGTACTCAATTCATGCAACTCAACAAATATTTCTGAGTGCCAGACAATGTGCTAGACACTGAGTATAGGGCAGTGAATAAAAGAGGCAAAGTCTCATATCCCAAGTTAGATGGTGATAACTCCAGAAAAGAAAGCAATGAGGGAGAGGGACAAACAAGGCTTCTCTATTAAAGTGATAAGCAATCAAAGCCCTGAAATATGAGGGAGGGAGCCATGCTGCTATCTGGAAGCAGGGTGTCCCAGGTGCTGTGAATAAGCTAAGGGTATGTCCCAGTGGTAGAGCCCTTGCCTAACATACTTGACTCTATGGCCTGAAATCAGAATCCAGCATGAAGGAAAGTTAAGTGCAAAGACCCCAACTGTACCTGGTGTGCTTATAGGAAAAGAAACCAACATGGCTAGAGTGAGAGGGCTGCTGGTCACATCCTCTAAGGCTGCATGAATGGACTCTTGGTGGCAAGGGGAGCCACTGGAGCCTTTTGAGCAGGGCAGTGAGGTGATGTGATCTAAGTTTAAGAGAAGATGATCACAATGGCTGCGGCACTAAGAGCCAGTGCAGAGAGACTAGTAGAGGGAACTGCGAGCATCCAGCAAGAGGCATCGGGCACTGAAATTGTGATGGTAGTTGCTGAGATGGTAAGAAGACAGAAGATTCTGGACGCACCTCGAAGGCATGAACCAAACCTACAAGTTTATGAAAGTCCATCTAAGCTGAAACACATTTCACCCAGCTATCTCAACCTTTGTTCAGAACACAAAAAAACTGATGCAGTCCCTTATTTTAGAAGGTTGTTATTTCTTCCTTTGCCCTCAAACCTGAAGAACACAAAAATATTGTCTAAGATTGCCACACTGCTTAATGATCAATTGACCTCCCATCAGAAGAGCTTCCAGGCCCATCGGACCTGGGGGCATAGAGACAAAGAGTTCCAAACTGAGTAAACAGCAAAGCAGAATATTAACCAATAGGCCAGCTGGGGGCATTTCATTCAAATTCAGTTTAAAGGGAACTCATTTCCTTCTTCCCTTAAAAAAAATAATAAAAAAGCTCGGGCTGGGGTTGTGGCTCAGCGGTAGAGCGCTTGCCTAGCACGTGCACAGCCCGGGTTTGATCCTCAGCACCACGTAAAAATAAAGGCACTGTGTACAACTAAAACAAATAAATAAATAAATATTTTATATTTATATAAAAGCTCCCCATTAACACAAAGAACTATAACCTTTACCATAGCTTCTGACATCCTGGTGAGTGGGTGACTTTTAAGGACTATTTAAAAGTATACTGGTAAAGAGTCATCTAATTTGGCTTTTTAAAAACTCTTAGCATGGGCCAGGCGCAGTGGCCCACACCTGTAATCACAGTTACTCAGGAGCCTGAGACAGGAGGATCCCAAGTTCAAGGCCAGCCTCAGCAACTTAGCGAGGCCCTCAGGAACTTAGTGAGACCTCATGTCAGCAGAAAAAATAAAAAGTGCTGGAGGAGCTGCAGTTGTGGCTCAGTGGTAGAGTGCTTACCTAGCACATGTGAGGCACTGGGTTTAATCCTCAGTACCACATAAAAATAAATAAATAAAAATAAAGGTATTGTGTCCAACTACAACTAAAAAAAATTGTTTTAAAGTGCTAGAGAAGGGCTGGGGTTGTGGCTCAGCGGTGGAGCGTTTGCCTAGCACGTGCACGGCCCGGGTTCGAACCTCAGCACCATGTAAACATAAATGCATTGCATTGTGTACAACTAAAGCAAATAAATAAATATTTTCTAAAAAAGTGCTAGAGATGTACATCAATGGTAAAGCACCCTTACATTCAATCCCCAGTACCAAAAAAAAAAAAAAAAAAAAAATCTTAGCAAACTTGTATAACAAATTAGAATAATAAAAAATTAAAAAAAAATCTTAGCATGGAGCCAACCTATAATTCCAGCTATTCAGGAGGCTGAGGCAGAAAGACTATAAGTTCAAAGCCAGTCTTGGCAGATGGCAAGTTCAAGGCCAGTTTCAGCAACTTAGTGAGGCCCTGACTCAAAATTTTTTTTTAAAAATGGGGTCTGGGGGTATAGCTCAGTGGTACAGCACCCTTGAGTTCAATCCCCAGTACCAAAAAAATAATCTTAGCATGGGGAAATATTCTATAATTAAGGCAATTTTAACAATAGTAGATAATAATTTGACTATAAATTGGAAGGAATGTAATGACTGCTTATTCTGGCACCAAAAAAACAGGACTTTCTGTGAAGTGACTGCCAAGAAAAATGATACTCCCACTCAGAATGGACCATTGCAAGTAGTAACTGCTAACCACATGCTTTACACTACAGTTTGCAAGGACATGGTGCTTTGTTTTCTTCTCTAACCATACACCAGACGAAAAACTCAATGGAGACAAATGTGTGGTAGAATAGAAACAATAACTCAAGGAAAAAAAATATTCCAGGGCTTAATGCTTGCTGGGATGCAGACATCAAGGGTTTAGTGAACTAAGAAAAGCTCTGTAGTCCAAAAGAAACCACTTGCAGCCAGCTAATGTAGACAGAGGCTGGATGTTTAAGAATGAATCCAGGCTTTAAGAGGCTTGCAAAAGACAAGCTGACAAAGTAGCTGTGAGAAGGAATGGCAAGGAAAGAATGACCAGGATGAAGTGGACACCAGGGCCTGAGCCCAAGGATCCTAGGGAAGAGGCAGGAAGTACCCTGGTAGACAGGAGCAAAGGTAGCCAGTTTCTAAAATACCTGGGTAGACACAGCCTAATAGCTGAAACAGACCAATTTCAGAAGTCTACCCAGCTTAAAACAAACCACATGAAACACTGAGCTCCTTCCTCCTAGCATGCCAAGAAATAGCACTGTGTTCTAGGTTAAGGGGAACAAAACATTACTTTCTGTTTCCCTTTTTTACTTAGGCATCTAGGTCAAGCTGTACTAGAAATTTAAAAATAAATAGCTTAAATTCATTAAATTTAAAAGCATTGTCTTAGTCTATCTGGGCTCCTATTTAAAAAAAAAAATAGCACAGCCCTGGGTTCAATCCCCAGCACCACCAAAAAAAAAAAAAAAAAAAAAAAAAAAAATAGCACAAATGCACCAATTTAAAAAAAAAAAAAAAAACGGGAAAAAGAAAGAAAAAAAAATAGCACAGACTGGGTGGCTTATAAGTGACGAAAATGTATTTCTCACAGTTCTGGAGCCTGGAAGTCCAAGATCATGGTGCTGGCAGATCCCGAGTCTCATGAGGGCCTTCTTCCTAGTTCAGAGATAGCCGTCTTTTCACTGTAACTTCACATGGTGGAAGGGTGAAGGTTCTTGGATCTCTCAGAAGGGCACTAATTCCATTCATGAGGAATCACCTCCCAAAGTACAACCTCCTAATACATCAGCACCCAGGAGTAAGGACTTCAACATATGAATCTGGGGGAGGGGCATGGGATATAAATATCCAGACTACATTAGGGATGAACAGAAATATATATTCTTAGAATTAATACAAAAATCAAAAATAATTCTTGAACTTGTTTTTGAACCACAAAAATATTTCTCAAGGAAGGACCTGCCCAACTGTCATGCAGTGTGACAGAAATTAAGAATACATGGTCTCTGAGATTAGACCTAACAGGGCAAAGGGGCTTTTTTTTTTTTTTTTTTTTTTAAGGTTCAAATTGCTACCTGGTCAGACAGTATCCTTAACTTCTACTGTTCCTTTTCTTATGATTATACATTTACTTAGTTTGTAAATGTTTAAAAAGGAAACCAATATTCAAATATTTAAAACCTGTCACTCCTAACTAAGAATCAACTCTCTTGCCTCTAGTGACTTCAGGTCAGAATGTGAATTTCCCAAGGTGAACACAGCAGGCAGTTCATCTAACTTAGGTGTTCCAAAAGGCTTGAAAGAAAGGTAAAGAGCTGGGCACAGTGGCACACACCTATAATCCCAGCACTTGGGAGGCTGAGGCAGGAGGATCATGAGTTCAAAGCCAGCCTCAGCAATGGCGAGGCACTTAGCAACTCAGTGAGACCCTGTCTCTAATAAAATACAAAAAAAGGGCTGGGGATGTGGCCAGTGGTCAAGTGCCCTTGAGTTCAATCCCCAGTACCAAAAAAAAAAGAAAAGAAAGAAAGGTAAAGAAGAACAAAATCATAAACCAAAGGCTCTCAAATGGATAAGCCACCAAATTAGTGATATACAGTTGTTTTGTCAGTATTACGGATAGAACTCAGTACATTGTCCATGCTAGGCAAGCACTCTACCACTGAGGGGCATCCCCAGCCATTGAACCTATATATATTTTTTTAAATATTTTTATTTATTTGCTTTTAGTTATACACAATGTGTTTTATTTAATGTGTTTTATTTGTACGTGGTAATGAGGATCGAACCCAGGTCGCCCACGTGCTAGGCGAGCGCTCTACCACTGAGCCACAATTCCAACCCTTGAACCTATATTTTTTAAAAAAAAATTTTAGATGATGATGGGCCTTTACTTTATTCACTTATTTTATGTGTGGTGCCGAGAATCGAACCCAGTGTCTCACACATGCTAGCCAAGCGCTCTACCACTGAGCCACAACCCCAGTCCTGAACCTATATATTTTTTAATATATATTTTTCAGTTGTAGGTGGACACGATACCTTTATTTTATTTTTATGTAGTGCTGAGAATCGAAATCAGTGCCTCAAGCATGCTAGGCAAGCGCTCTACCACTGAGCCACAACCCCAGCTGAACCTACATTTTTTAAAATATTTATTTATTTTGCTTTAGTTGTACACAACGCATTTATTTGTACATGGTGCTGAGGATCGAACTCGGGCCGCGCACATGTTAGGCGAGCGCTCTACCGCTGAGCCACAATCCCAGCTGAACCTACATTTTTTAATAAAAAGACAAAGCGACACATAGAATAGGCTCCTCATTGATTAAGCACTGTTGGGAAACTGGTACTCTAAATAGGTAAAGTGTCAAGTAACTGAACTTTCCCCCTTTTAAGAGCAGTTTTTTATATTAAAGAATATTTCCAACAGAACTCTTTCTAAAATACTTTCTGAAATTTTAAATCAGAATATACCAAACATAATTCTTTACTACTTCCCTGAAATACACTAGTTCTCAATGGTTACAAAGATGCCTCTGAGCATTCACTCTATACTAAAGGGTCTCAAATTGCCAAGATGAATCAGCAAGTTCAGGGGGTACTGTGTTCAACTTCTGGGCACACCCCCACCACATTTCACACTGTCCTCTCTTAGTTCACCCAGATAGCAAGTCTTACCTTATCCCTTCCTGTAACCCCTCCATTCCCCCAACACCACTTACTACTTCTAATTAGCCATGGACTGGGAAAGCAGATAACCAAAGTGCTTTATATTGTACCATATAAACCTTATCTACCTAATTTGAATGTAAACTCCTCAAAAGCTTAAATCCTGTTTTACACCTCTTGCTGATGATACATTTATGAAGGCCTTTTCTCCCAAGTAGAATGCATGGGTTTTAAATAACAGCTGTTTCCATCATTTAGCTTTTCAACTTACTTCCACATTCCCAGCTGTGTTCTGGATGGTTGTGCCGGGCAGAAGCCTAGGGATTTACTGTACTTCTATTTCTTGATAAGATACTTGAAGAGAATAAACACATGGCAAAGAGGGCATTAAAGTAAGGGATAAAGAGATTTTTTTTATTTTACCAATAAAGAGAAAGGGAAGAAATATCACCTAACATACTGACATTTAATCAATAAATGACAGCACAGCTGAATCCTTTCTAATTCTCTCCAAAGTACTCTCAATGTCCTTGTCTTAGGTCTCTACCTGCAGCAAAGTATCACTGGTTTGGTTTATACTTGTATCTTGATTTTAAAATATATTTCCCAAAAATTAACAGATCTTATCTTAAATCCAAGTTAGCCAAAACTAAAATAAGCATGCACAGAGTCTAAATTCAAGCTCTCACCTGAGCAAACACTTCAAGACGAATTTCATTGCAAAGTTCAGAATCATAGAATCTCAGAGAGGAAAAGATCCCTAGACATCATCTAGGACAATGGTTATCAACTGTGGGAAATCATTAGAACCACCAAGCAAATTTTAAAAAAAATACCATTATGTAGCTCTGCTCCCAGAAGGTAAGACATAATTGGTGTGGGGTGGTACTCAGGCGTGAGAATATTTTAAAAGCTACCCAAGTAGTTCTAATGGGGAACCAGGGCTGAGAACCATGGGTCTAATTCAGCATTCTAGCACCCTGCCATCCCCATTTTTCAAAGAGGATAGAATCTCATCAAAGGTATCAGACAACTAAGTGTCACAGAGCTAGGCTAGAACTACTCACTACTCATTGCAAGAGAGCTCTTCGTCGTGTAAACTACTACATACGGAACAGTGGATATTTCTCTCCCTTAATTGCTGTTCTATTCTCAATAACTCCATACACCAACACCCCTGCCAATCTCAAAGTAAATGTACTTTCTAAATATTGTCTTGGTATCCCTCTGCATAATTTGAGAAAAATTATTTATGTCTGTTTCTCTCTCTCTCTCTCTCCCTCCTCCCTCCCTCCCTCCCTCCCTCCGTGTGTGTTTGCGTGCGTGTGTGCTTGCACTCACGTGTGTGAACAAAATCCAGGTCTTCATGGATGCTAAGCATGCACTCTACCACTAAGCTACACTCCCAGCCCTGTCTACATGCTACCCTTGCAAAGAATTCTAGGAAATTAATCATGCATGGCTTCCCTAACATATTGTGCCAGGAACAGTAGCACACACCTGTTAATTTCAACAACTCAGGAGGATCAAAAGTTGGAGGCCAGCCTGGGCAATTCAGGAAGACCATATCTCAAAATCAAATAAAAAGTAAAAAAGGCTGGGGATGTAGCTCAGTGGTAAAGTGCTCCTGGGTTTGATCTCCAGTAACTCCCCCCCCCCCAAAAAAAAAAGGCAGCAGCAGCCATACTACTTTTCCTCTGATGGGATGCACTCAGCCTACCCTTTCACCATCATCATCATCATCACCTTCATTGAGCTTGTTTTAGATCCCTCACAAGGTTCACTTCCAATTCTCTTTTGGACCACTTAATCTCTAGTTTGTACCTTCCTCATCATACCTAGTTCCTCACCATACCTAGTAGACTTCCCTATCAGCCTGAACACTTTCCATTTTGTAAAAGATGTCTTTTTCCCTGAAGCAGCCTCTTTTGCTCTGCCAGTTAGTCATGCCGGGTTCTTTTTTTCTTCCCCCAAGCAGCTGTTCTTTTTGATGTCTGGCACACATTTATCTGGGCTTCCAATAAGATGTTTTTACATCCTTTCCAGGCTTCCTGGAGGTTACTGACTTTTTTAACTCTTCCATTCAATTTTTTTCCTAATTTCTAACATTTGTTAAGAGTTTCTTTTTCAAAAGTTGAATACCTGGCTGATGGATCTCTTTGATTTTTCTCTCCCACCAGATTGCTAAATTAAATGCATCAGAACTTAAATAAATTATTTCAAATTACCTCCAGGATGGAATCACTTCATGAATTTTCTGCACTTTCATGTTCTCTATCTAGCAACAGATGTTTAACCAAGTGGAATTGAAAATGCTAGTTCTTCCTGTATTTTACTGTGTCTGCTTATTTATATAAAATATTCTTGCCGGGCGCGGTGGCGCACGCCTGTAATCCCAGCACTTTGGGAGGCTGAGGCAGGAGGATCGCGAGTTCAAAGCCAGCCTCAGCAATGGCGAGGCACTTAGCAACTCAGTGAGACCCTGTCTCTAAATAAAATACAAAAAAGGGCTGGGGATGTGACCCAGTGGTCGAGTGCCCCTGAGTTCAATCCCCGGTACCACCACAAAAAAAAAAAAAAAAAAAAAAAAAAAAAATTCTGATACTCTTAAGCCTGTGTTCTTCTACTTGGTAAAAATTATAAACTTAAGGACTTTTTTTGGTTAAAAGGTATCTGATATGCATTGAATAAGCTCCATACTCTGAATCTAATGTGGCAAAATACTCTCCTAAATGTATTATAAACTGCCTAATCACAACCATCTCAATTGTTCCTAAAGAAGGTTATCTCAAAGCATGAAGAAAAACAGAATTCTGAATCTTTCTGAAAAATTCTTATAGCACTCAGTTATTAATGAAGCAGCAAAGATAAGCACTCCCTGAGCCGGGCGTGGTGGCCTGTAATCCCAACACTTAGGAGGCTGAGGCAGGAGGATCACAAGTTCAAAGCCAGCCTCAGCAATGGCGAGGCACTTAGCAACTCAGTGAGATCCTGTCTCTTAAATAAAATACAAAAAGGGCTGGGGATGTGGCCCCTGAGTTCAATCCCTGGTACCACAAAAAAAAAAAAAAAAAAAAAAAAGACAAGCACTCCCTTCAAATAAAAATGCTGTCGAAGTTATACCAACATATCATGGAGATTTACTCTAAATTTATTTCATTTCCCAAGTGTTTAGATCCAGAGATTCCTGGGAGATCGACAGATCGTGGGATCACACTCTATCATGTAAGCCATAAAATCCCATAGCATCACTGGTATCCTGACAAAGAAAGTGAGAAAACTGTCTATGTCATCCTCTCATTTGTTTTACACTACTGCACTGAGCTACCACACTTAGAACTAGTGGGCAAAGAGGTTGCCAACTCTGCCCTTAGGTTGCTTTGGGTTGAGGAGAGAAGACGCACGTGTGCCTACATACATGGTTAACTAGAAGACAGGGCATGCAGCAGCAGATTCAAGCAGAGAATTTGGAGGAAGAGGGTACAGAAAGCTAAGTAAGTCAATGAAAGAAGGATCACTTGATACCTGGAGCCACTGAAGCTCAAGTCAAGGGAACGGCTCCATTCAAAGTGGCATCATAAGGAAACTAAGCTGGCAATGTTAGGAATACAACAGGAAGGCAACAGACAAGAGGCAGGTAGACCAGTTAAAAACTATTTAAAACAGCCTGTTAATAGATTCTCCCTGCCTTTATTTCTTGCCTCACGAACTTCAAGTGCCACTAGTTATCTACCTAGAACAATGACTTATGATATTTTCCTCCTCAGAAGTCCTCTCTGGCTCCACATGGCCCATGAAATACAATTCATATTCCTTCTACTATTATTACTACATTGTCTATGGCTGGGTTTGACATTTTTGCCTGCAGAAGATATGCCTGGATCCTCTGTACTAAAGTATGAACATGCTACCGCTGTAACGTTTTACCAGTCAAAGGTCATCCTGTAACTTACATCTCTAAAACCCCTCTACAAGTAGAAAAGGTACTTTCTTGTCTAACCATTTATACAACATAGCACAGATTATATTCCATGTCAAATAAAATCTGGGTTCAAAGCCCACCTAGCTATAAGATTATGAATAGGGGCTGGGATGTGGCTCAGCTGTAGGGCACTCGCCTAGCTTGTGTGCGGCCCGGGTTCGATCCTCAGCACCACATAAAAATAAATGCATTGTGTACAACTAAAGCAAATAAATATTTTTAAAAAAAGATTATGAATATATTTCTTTTTTTTTTCTTTCTTTTTTTTTTTTTTTTTTTTTTTGGTACCGGGGATTGAACTCAGGGGCACTCAACAACTGGGCCACATCCCCAGCCCTTTTTTGTATTTTATTAGAGACAGGGTCTCACTGAGTTGCTAAGTGCCTCGCCATTGCTGAGGCTGGCTTTGAACTCGTGATCCTCCTGCCTCAGCCTCCCAAAGTGCTGGGATTACAGTCACACACCACTGTGCCTGGCTGAATATATTTCTTAATCCCAATGAATTTCGGTTTCCTTGCCTTTCTGTAAAATGGGGATAATGATAATTCTGACTTCAAATGGTGGCTGTGGCCTTCAAATGAGACAATCATGTAAAGTCCTTATTATGGGGCAAGACCCAGAGAAAGCCCTCAATAGCTACTAGCATGTATCATAAAGCCAAAATGCATTTTTTTTTTTTTTTTTTGGAACTGGAAATTGAACTCAGGAGCACTCCACCACTGGGCCACATCCCCAGACCTTTTTTTGTATTTTATTAGAGACAGGGCCTCACTGAGTTGCTAAGTGCCTCGCTATTGCTGAGGCTGCTTTTGAACTCGCGATCCTCCTGCCTCAGCCTCCCCAAGTGCTGGGATTACAGGCGTGTGCCACTGCACCCGGCCAAAATGGGAACAAACTTCAGTGCTAAAATAGTTAATGTTACTGGGGAGCCAGAGAGACACACTTCCAACTGACTCAGATTAACACCGATGTTGGTTCCCTGTACAGATAACAAAGAACTTCCTTTTTCAAATTCCTCAGTCTAGTCTCCAGCTAATCCTGAAATTGCATGCAACCGATGTGAATCAAATAAAAAAGGAAAATAGTAATTATGCTGAATCAAACATTTTATATTTGTATGTTCTAACTAGAGATTGAGCTTCATAAGCCAAAATTTTACTAAGTTCTTTTTTGTGCATGTCCAGGAGATAGTTTCTGTAACACATGGAACAATTCCTAAAGTGAAGGGTCCTGTGGCTCGATTAGACCCTCTCCTCAAGTGAAACACA
Organism: Tamias sibiricus; assembly: GCA_025594165.1. Classification (NCBI taxonomy): domain Eukaryota; kingdom Metazoa; phylum Chordata; class Mammalia; order Rodentia; family Sciuridae; genus Tamias; species Tamias sibiricus. The sequence continues at coordinate 123,776,665 of CM046667.1, forward strand.
GAAGCAAAACTGATGATTCCAAAAGAACTAGACATAACAAGTTCATTGCAAAATCCAATCTAGCTATTTGAATTGGGGAAAGGGTAATAGAAATCTTGAAGACAGGGGGCTGGGGTTGTGGCTCAGCGGTAGAGCGCTCGCCTAGCACATGTGCAGCCCGGGTTCGATCCTCAGCACCACATAAAAATAAAGGTATTGTGTACAACTAAAATAAATAAATAATATTTTAAAAAAAGAAATCTTGAAGACACATACATACAATAATGAAATCAATATCAGAAATTATTGCTACCCCTCCAGTGTGTATGCATGCAAACATGCGCGCACACACACACAGACTCTCACTTTCTCTGGGATAGAGATGTGTATGTGCGCGCACGCGTGCATATACATATGTAGACACACACTCACAGGTGTAAGCTCATCAACATAAATAGGTACAGGAAACGAAAATGCCAAAATCACAACAATGGCACAAAGTTTTACTTGGTATCATCCACTGCCAAAATGAAAATGACTTTTGGCAAGTTCAAGAACATTTCTAGGGCTGGAGTTGTGGCTCAGTGGTAGAGTGCTTGCCTAGCATGCATGAGGCACTGGGTTTGATTCCCAGCACCACATAAAAATAAATAAACAAAATACATGTATAAAAAAATTTTTAAAAAGAACATTTCTAACCAACTTCCTCACTCTCAAATATAATTTCAGCAAAGATTAGGTTAGTTTAAAAAAAATGCTTTATCCTGTATTTATGAAGGAAGTCACAATAAAATGATTAGTTTAGACTTTTTTTTTGCCATTGAACTAGCATCATCTAATTAATATCCTAATCCCAAATCCCTTCTTATCTTTTACTCTTGTTGCTGGTGATTGAACCAAGGGCCTCACACATGCTAAGCATGTGCTTTATAATCAAGCATACCCCCAGCCCCCACTTCTCATCTGTATCACTCATAGCACTTGTCACACCCCATGGTGTATTCCAGTGACGTGTGTGCATGGCTTATCTCCCTACTACCAGGCAAGGTCTTGGTGGCAGAGGCCCCTGCTATGCTTCTTGCTACCTCCATGATCCTGAGCACAATATACTGTACATAGTAGGCACTCCAAAAAATATGGCCATTGAAAGCTGAACAAAAATGCATCTTTTTTGTTAATGAACCTTTTTGGTCTTGGAATCTGAGCTCCTCATCATTTGAGAAATACAGGGGTCAGGTCAACAGGCAATGCAGGACCTCAGTTAGAAGCCCTGTCAGCATGATATACTCCCTGACACTACTGAGAGCACATCAGACTGTCCTAATTATGATCTATGACTGAGGATCCTTCAGCACATGGAGTATTCTTAAAGTCTGTTCAAATATGTAGAAGGCAAGTGGAAGAACACTGAGAATAAAACCTTAAACTTGGACTCAATGAGCTAGGCACCCAAACATTGTGACCTTTTGCCTAGAAAACAATCCTGGATGTCTTGCATTAAAAAAAAATACACAGATACATATATATCAGACCTAGGCCTAATACAAGTAACTATATTGACGAGCCCCCCCCCCCAAAAAAAAATGACCCAAATTAGATTAGTAATAAAAGGAGATAAGGCTAATGTATGCATCTAGAGAGGCCAAGGCAATGGTAAAGATTACCCCTGTTTCTATACTGGCCTTCTAAAGGTATTTACTTGGATCTGTCTGTGTTGTGACAGTGTCCTACACTCAAACGAAAGCTTCTAACACTCCACATTTTTGAGCCATTCAGTCATGCATTTTTGTTATTGTTGAAAGTGGTGCGAAATTGCACTGCATGAGCTGAAGTCCTTGGTGGTCTTCCAAGGATTCCAGCTAAAAAGGCACTTCCTTTGTTCCTCAGGAGAATGTAGTCCAGTAGGTCATTCAAAAGGGGAAATAAAAGCAGCAGCCCTGGGAGGGAGATGAAGGACAAGACAAAAAGAATAAAATGTTTTGGGTGTGAGCACATTAGCTTCCATTTCCTGCTGCTGGTCACTAATAACTCCCCTATCTGGGGTGGGGAGTTCAGTTCAGGTAGACATTTATGCAAAAATACTCCTCAGGTGTGTCACAGGGACCGGAACAATCAAAGGGAACACCTAGAGCATGGGAGTCTCTGAGCACCTTTCAAGCTTCCTTTTTCCTGAGATGCTGGGTAGGAAAGATGCCCTGGCATTTTTTGACTGCACAGAGCAAAGTTGGAGAAACTGGGGAGGGGGATTTCACAGCCCACTCCCTGAATGCCTCCAGTCTATTTCAAAGGCTCATATTGTTTGCATGAGCAGAAGATGAAAACTTGTCACTTTTCCATTAAGTTCGAAGCTGCATCTGTCCCTTCAAAACGTGGGAATGACAACTGTAACCTTCACGCCAATCATCTCCACTGCACCCAGGCCCAAACTGTGCAGGGCACAAAGACCCCAGGTCTGACCTGCAGAGCCCCCAAGCTTCAGTGGCTGCTGGTTCATGTCACTTTTTCTGGCTGGGCGGGAGGAAGAGGGGAAAGAAAGAGGGCTTTTCAGGGCTCTACAACCAATAAAATTGTGTGGCTCTGAGGACATACTTGAGCTCCCAAAAAGACAAGCAGCTGAAGGGCAAACAGTCTTTAATCAGTAGAGTGCTAGTTATTTGATAACTGCCAAGGTGCAGTGGGCGCCCGGGCTACTCCAACTATTTCTTCGGTTCTATTTCTAGACATATGCCGGTTACACTCCGAAAGTGCCCAGCAAGTTCCCTCAATTACCTTTGTAATTTATATGTAATTGATGACTGCACTTAATCTCCAGGTTTATTAATAGCCCTTCCAAAAAATGGTCCCCAAGTCTTCTTAAGCCTTTGGAAGCGCCTGGTTAAAATTACAGTATTTCCTTTGCTGGCTGCCGGCCCCCTGCCTGCCCCACCCGGGCAACCAGCAAGCGAGGCTAAGGCGGGCTCTGCTCACTTCCATGAAAGGTTCGGAATGGAGGCTCGGCCCCTAGGGCAAGAATCGCTCACTCCTCCGTTAGGATGTGCTGGCCACCAGCCAGCTCGATTCGTGGCTCTTTCTGAGCCCCAGGGCGAACAGGCTACCTGCGCCGCCGCCGCCGCCGCCGCCGTCGTCACCAGCCCCAGCGCAGCCTGCAGGGCTGAGCGCAACAGTTGGCTGCTGCGAATGTGCGAGTGAGACAGGGAAAGGACCCACCCCGGCATCGCCGCCCGCCTCGCGTCGAAGGGCAAGGGTGCCCCCCGGAACGCTGCCTCCCCAGCGCTCTGAGAAGGGCTTTCACAAACACCCTTGCAGCCCCCAGCGCTGAAATCCGGTTAACTTTTTCAGCGGCTAAACCGTCTTCATTTGCATAACCATCTCCAAACTGAGATTCAGGTTTCCTGTAATCAGTCCTTTCAAAGGTCTGTAATTGAATGTGCAATTAACCCTTAAAATGAGGTGAGAAAAAAGAAAGGGGGGAAAATACCCTTCATGACCAGCACATTCCGGAAAGCAGGAGAGTTTGGAAAAGTCAGGGTTTGGAGGGGTAGAGCGTGGGGAGAGTGGTTCGCTTTTTAAAGGCGGCTTTGCAGCTACTACTAAAACTCCTAATCCGTGTCAGCGGTGGAAGAGAGGCGGGGAGAGGGGTTTTAAAAGAACATCAATGAAACACCAAGTTCCACGTCTTGCGCCCCCCGGCATCTTCAAACTCCAGTAGGCTCCCCCCACCCCCACCCGGCCTATCGTCACCCACACAACAAAGCGGGGAACCAGTAGAGTGCAACCCGGAAAAGGCGAGAGAGCCGGTGACACGCACTCTGAGGGCCAGAGTGGCTTCCCAGGACTGGGACGACCACGAGGGGAGTTAGAACCAGTGCTCTGGAGTGGCACTGGGCAAACCCGCGGCGCCCCTACACTCGCACTGCCTGGGGGCCGCCGCGCCCGCGAGGCACGTTCTTCTCCGCTGCGGCTGACTCGCTCTCACTTTTCTCTCGCCTGCCCATTCCTCCCTCTCCACTACCTGGGTCCCGGGTTCCGCGCGGGCACCAGCGCGTAAGGGCGTCCGCAGCCCCTTTCTCTGGGTGCTCGCTTGTGCACCCGCCTCTGGGGTTCCCACCTACCGTTTATCTCATGGAGCGGGGCATCGTTCTTGTTGAAGCCTTTGGACACGTAGAGACGTCGCACTTCCGAGCAACTTTTCGACTTGAGCTCAGCAGCCAGCAGCGTGGCGCTAAGCACCGCCAGGGTGCAAAGAAGTGCGGGCAAGCCGAGCTGTGCCATGGTGCGGGCAGGGACGGACACGCTCCCCGACCTTTGGGACTGGATGCGACGGGACGGGAAACGGTGCTGCAGGAGCGGGCCGAGGGGCGCTGAGTAGGTAGCTCCCAAGTGGAGCAAGAGAGCAAAGGAGTTGGAGTTGGTGAAGGGGAAGAGGAGAAGGAGAGCAGGAGGAGGAGACGGGGGTCGAAAAGTAGAGCTGGGCCTCGCGTCAGGCAACGGTCCCCAGTGCCAGGCTCCCGGCTGAGGAAAAAGAAGGAGGAGGAGGAGGAGGGTGTGAAGACGGTGCGCGGCCCAAGGGAGCGGAGGCACTAGCCAGTGACCTGGAGGGCTCCTGGGGCAGGGAACTAGGCGAGCTGACCCGGCGACGGAGCAGGGACAGGGGCGCGAAGAAGGAAGGGAAGGTGGCAGGCGCCGCAGGACCGCGGAGGCTGTGGGCAGCGTCGGCTGGCGCTCCCAGAGCGCGGCTCGGGTTGCCCGGCGCAGGTCCGCTCGCCTGGCTTGACTCAGCTCGGCTCACTCTGCACTCAGCCGCACCGCTGTGATTGACTGGCCGGCTCGCTCTGCAACGCTCGGCAAACTTGGCCAAGAGGGCGGCACTAGAGGGGGAGGGGGCAGCCGGCGGGTGGGGGGGGGGGTGGGCCGGAGACAGGCGGGAGCATGCAGGGCCGGGCCGGGAGAAAACCTGGAAGCGGGGTTGGATCCGGAGCAGGCAAATCCACTTCCTAGGGGGCCGCACCGGGCGCGCAGCGCTCCTTCGCGAGACACGCCCCGTCGGACTCCCCTCCTCCCCTCCTCCTCGGAGGCGGGGAGCCTGCCTGCCGCCCACCACCCATAGAGGAAAAGCCAATTTCTCCCGCCTGAAGGGCCCAAATTCTGGGGAACCGGGAGGCCTGGGATTTGTCCCTAAGCCCACTTCTGAGCCATAGGCCTTCTTTGCGCGGCCACCTGACCAGCCTTCCGCAGGCCAAAGCCGCGAGGAGCTCTCCAGCTACGATACCTGCCTCCCCACTGCCACCCCGCATCCGGGAATGTTCCTAACCGTCCAATTCCTGGGCTAGGCAAGGAAGGCGTCCACGTTACTCTCATTGTTTCGCTGCCGGCACCAGAGTGTCCTGGAAATCCGAACTGGCCTTAGAGCCTCACCTTACCACCTCAGATGTGCTTCCCATCAAAAGGGCTCATGAATGTCCAACAAGTCCCTAACGCTAGCAGGCATTCTCCACTCTCACCCCAACCCGTGTCCCCCTCACCCCGCTCCCAGTTCTGCAAAAAGTCTAATCAAACCCTGAAGCGGGAATAACACCCAACACCTGAACCTCAAGCCAAGGGGACAAAGTCAGGGTTAATTCTGGAAAACTTGGAGACCTTCAGGTCCAACCCCATCTTGTGTATGTAAGGGAATTGCAACCCCAGAAAAATAAAGCAATTTTCTAGTAGCACTTCGGGGAGGTGAGTCCAGAACCCAAGACTCTTGACTGCAGGGTCACAGGAACTAAGGGAGCAGAAGACCCCCTACACCTCCTTCCCCCTCACACCACCTGAGAGAGACTGACACCCTCTGGGATCCAGTGTCCACTTAGCCACCAGAAAACTGGGAATGAGCTAGTCTTCCCACCTTCCAAGCTTTGTCAGATTCCATTAATGAGTGTTTTTGAAGCTCCCAGGGCTCCTTTAATGAAGGGAACTGTGCAGATTGGGAACTTGTCATTACTGTTGTTATTGTTACAATCTGCTTTAAGAGGTTAGGGTGAGAAGTGCCTCAGACACCTCGGGAGTGTGCTGGGAACTGGGCAGATAAAAAGGGCTGGAACTTATTATTTGGCTAGACTCTCAATTCCCATAAAATTACATAGGGTGAAGATATGAACCATCATTACAATTATCGCCCTCAGAGGGTTTGTTGAGAACTCCACTGTTGTTTGTAAACTACGTTGACATGGTTGGCTATGAGGAGCTGTAGAACTCAGCTTAGCTGTTGTTTTGAATGCCCACTGCAGGCTCCTCTGCATTGTGTTAACTCTTGGAGATCATCAACATAAACAGATTGTGAAGTCTGTAACTGGGACTTCCAATTTCTGTGGGTTGGCAGAACATTTAACTCTGAAGAGAGCAATTTTTTTAAATAGACAAACTAAACTATCATTGAATCTCCATCCATCTTCAAGGGACTTTCAAATAGTCCAAGTTTTCCTTAAACTGATAATTATGAGGTCCTCAAGGCATTGCTAGGGCTTAGCCCAGCACTTTTAACTTTTATTGATGCACTTATTTAAAGATGTTCTACACCAAGGAGAATATGATCTGAGATGCAACCAACATTAGTAATAAAATAAAACCCAGTGACTATAAGAGAAAAAGTATTCTCCTAAACCACAGGGCCAAATTAGAAAGCTGCTTCTCACATCAAGTCCTGGAGGAACTCATTCCTTGCTCCTCCCTCAAGTTTACTCCCTCTCTTCCTCCTAATTTATTATTAACCAAAACTTGAGGCTTTTACACCAGAAACAGTAACCTGTGACTACAAACAGATCTCAACAAGTCTGAACTTTACCATGGGAGCCAGAAACCTCAAGCCCTGTTCAGAGGCGGCTCCCACTTCAAAGCCTCCTTTCATTTAAATACAAACAGGGTGAACAACTGGCAATCAAGGAAACAAATATCTATCATCCAGAAGGGAAGCTGTTCAGGTGGCCCTGGCTCATTCTCCCTTCTCTCCCTGCCTCCTCAATTCTTCTCTTCCTATGAGGCTGCCCAGTGAAAAGGCACCTACTCCTTATAAATTATCTGGATTGGAGGCTGTGTGTAGATGCAAGATTGAATGAGTTCTCAGGCCACTGTAACCATTTTAAAGTGCCACTGTAAGGTGGCATTTAGTGCAATCAATGTTGTACAACCGTACACCATACCTAGTTTCAGAACATTTTTATTATCCCAAAACAAAACTGTGTACCCTCCAGCCCCTGGAAACTACCCATCTGCTTTCTGACTATTGATTTGCCTATCCTGGTCATTCTGTACAAGTGGAATCATACAATATGGGGACTTTGTGTCTGGCTTCTTTCACTTATCATCATGCCTTCCAAAGTTCATCCATGTGGTAGCATATATCAGTACTTCATTCCTTCTTATGAATGACTGCTATTCCATTGCACAGACATATGTGTTGGTCATATAATAACTTACAATCAGGTACACCCATGTAATTTTCCAGGTACACCCATGTAATTCAGAAAACTTGGGGGGACTTGGGGTATAGCTCAGTGATAAAGCATGTGTTTAGTATACTCTGGTTCAATCCCCAGCACACACACACCCCCAAAAAAAAGAAATTTTGGAGTTTAAAAAAATAGATAAGTAGCCGGGCGCGGTGGCGCACGCCTGTAATCCCAGCACTTTGGGAGGCTGAGTCAGGAGGATCGCAAGTTCAAAGCCAGCCTCAGCAATGGCAAGGCACTTAGCAACTCAGTGAGACCCTGTCTCTAATAAAATACAAAAAAGGGCTGGGGATGTGGCCCAGTGGTCGAGTGCCCCTGAGTTCAATCCCCGGTACCCAAAAAAAAAAAAAAAAAAAAAAAAAATAGATAAGTAAGGTTCTGTGGCTTCTCTACAGCCACAGAGCTCTTGACTGACTGAACTAAGACTGAAATCTAAGGTCTCTGACTAAATCCCATGATATTTTTGGTCAGAAAACACAGTGCTCTAATTATCATTTAGGGTCAACAGTATATGTGCAGCTTCCCAGATCCTGCAGAAGTGTCCCTGCTTCATATTAATAAATGTGCATTGAGCACATACTACAAGCCAGACTGCTCAGTCTTAGAGGGAGGGAGGATGTATAAGACAAAAGTAGTTTATAGAGCCGGGCACGGTGGCTCACACCTGTAATCCCAGCACTTTGGGAGGCTGAGGCAGGAGGATCACGAGTTCAAAGCCAGCCTCAGCAATGGCAAGGCATTAGCAACTCAGTGAGACCCTGTCTCTAAATAAAAAATACAAAAAAGGGCTGGGGATGTGACCCAGTGGTCGAGTGCCCCTGAGTTCAATCCCCGGTACCACAAAAATAAAAAAAAAGGAGTTTATAGGTTCATATACTATATGTAAAGTCTCACTTAGATAAAATGCACTTATGATAGCTTTGGTTTTCCCAGGTGAGGGATTTCTCCTGGTGTGGCATGGAGTCAGGGGGTACATTTGCTGGTGGGCAGAGGGAATAAAGAACACACTTGCATATGGCTATCCTTCAAGCCAAGAGAAAAAAAGAGTCAGAGCTGGCACGGTGGTGGCGAGCGCCTGTAATCCCAGCACTCGGGAGGCTGAGGCAGGAGGATCGCAAGTTCAAAGCCAGCCTCAGCAATGTCGAGGCACTTAGCAACTCAGTGAGACCCTGTCTCTAATAAAATACAAAAAAGGGCTGGGGATGTGGCCCAGTGGTCGAATGCCCCTGAGTTCAATTCCCAGTACCAAAACAAAACAAAAAAAAAAAAGAGTCAGGCTTGCTCACTCGCTCTCTCGCTCATATTCTCTCTCTCTCTCTCTCTCTCTCTCTCTCTCTCTCTCTCTCTCTCTCTCTCTCTCTCAACTCTTGGGGCACTTTTGCTGACCTGCTGGGGATGTACCCCAATTGTCAAATATGAGCATGGGGAGTAGATCCTTCCTTAATTAGGATAAATTGTTGTCTTGGCCACATAAGAACATGTGCTTGTCTATCAGGCACCCTTACCCTACATCTTCTAGGAATGCTCTTTCATTCCCCTCTATTCCTTGGACAATTCTTTCATATTCATCCTTGAAGACTCAGCTGAGATATCACCTCTTCCAGAAAGCTTTCCTGGAGTCCTGCAAGCAGAGATAGTGGTTCCTGCTTCTAGGCCTTCAAAGCAGTCTTCACAAAGTGACTACCACACTTGATCCTCAACAGAAACCATATATATATATATATATATTTTTTTTTTTTTTTTTTTTTTTGGTACCAGGTATTGAACTCAGAGGCACTTGACCACTGGGCCACATCCCCAGACCTTTTTTTTTTTTTGTATTTTATTAGAGACAGGGTCTCACTGAGTTGCTAAGTGCCTCGCCATTGCTGAAGCTGGCTTTGAACTCATGATCCTCCTGACTCAGCCTCCCAAGTGCTGGGATTACAGGCGTGCGCCAATGTGCCCGGTGCCATATTTTTTTTATTTTTATTTATTTGCTTTAGTTGTACACAATGCGTTTTTATTCAATGCATTTTTGTGTGTGTGTGTGTGTGGTACCGGGGATTGAACTCAGGGGCACTCGACCACTGGGCCACATCCCCAGCCCTTTTTTGTATTTTATTTAGAGACAGGGTCTCACTGAATTGCTAAGTGCCTCGCCATTGCTGAGGCTGGCTTTGAACTCGCGATCCTCCTGCCTCAGCCTCCCAAAGTGCTGGGATTACAGGCGTGCGCCACCGCGCCCGGCTTATTCAATGCATTTTATTTGTATGTGGTGCTGAAGATCGAACCCGGGTCGCCCACAAACTAGGCGCGAGCTCTACCACTGAGCCACAATCCCAGCCCCCATATTTTAAGGGTTCTTCCACCCCCAGCCTCCAAGAGCTCCTCTAGGCTCTCTTATTATTTGCATGACTATTGCCTGCAACAGTACCAGTTTACTAGATGGGTGTTTTCCCAGGGGAATAAAAGCCTATATTTGAAATCTCCTGATTTTTAAAACTTAGCAACTACTTCAGAATGCTTAAAGTTGTGCTGGACAAACTCAGCATGTCTTCATCCCAGATTTTCATCCACTAGCTTTCCTCTCTTGCCCATACCTCACCTTTTCAGGCAACCAAGCAAGCTGTATCTTCTGACTACTTGCTCTGGACAAAGGTTGGTTCTAGGGCTAGGGGTGTGGCTCAGTGGTAGAGCACTTTCCTAGCAAGTGAAAGGCCCTGGGTTCAACCCCCAGTACTATAAAACAACAAATTTAAAATGTCAGAAGCCGGGTACAGTGGCACATGCCTGTAATCCCAGCACTTGGGAGGCTGAGGCAGGAGGATCGCGAATTCAAAGCCAGCCTCAGCAGTGGTGAGGCACTTAGCAACTCAGTGAGACCCTGTCTCTAAATAAATACAAAAAAGGGCTGGGGATGTGGCCCAGTGGTCAAGTGCCCCTGAGTTCAATCCCCGGTACCAAAAAAAGAAAAAAAAGAAATTAAAATGTTAGAGTATTTGTATATAAACTACAGACATCTCCTTTTGGTGGTGGTGTTCTGTTTTTGTTTTGGGCCATGCTGGGGATTGGAATCCAGTGCCTCATGCATGCTAAGCAAGCCACACTAGGTAAGTGCCTATCATTGAGTAATATCCCCAGCCCCCTCCTGTAAACTTTAAATCATTTTGAGATTACTTATAATACATACTACAATGTAAATGCTATATAAATAGTTATTATAGTATACTGCTTAGGGACTAATAACAAGGAAAAAAAATTCTGTACAAGTTTAGTACAGACTTTTTAAAAAATATTTTTGATCTGTGGTTGGTTGAATTCCTGGATGGGGAATGCACAAATATGGAGGGCTGACTGTACCACTTATTAAAGGATCAGCTACCTCCCAAGAATTGAAGTGTGTAGTCTGTTTCTATCTGTAAATTCCATGATCTCCCTCTGGTATTCTTTCTTTGCTTCTGAAATTTGCCTACTTTCCTTTCCCCTGCAGAGAGCTCATCTATGTTTACAAATTTAGCCACCAGTTCCAGGTCCCCATTACTATATTGTCCAATATGTTCCAGTGTTGTCCACTGCTCCCCCAATGTCAGAATTGTCCCATTTGTTTTCTCTTCATTAGTCACCAGGCTATGTTAAATTTTCATTACCCACTTGGATCCTTTGACTCTCCTTTCCCTCTCAAGATTCTATTACCAGCCAGGTGTGGTGGCGCACGCCTTTAATCCCAGCACTTGGGAGGCTGAGGCAGGAGGATCGCGAGTTCAAAGCCAGCCTCAGCAATGGTGAGGCACTGAGCAACTCAGTGAGACCCTGTCTCTAATAAAATACAAAAAAGGGCTGGGGAGGTGGCCCAGTGGTCGAGTGCCCCTGAGTTCAATCCCCGGTACCCAAAAAAAAAAAAAAAAAAAAAAAAAAAAAAGATTCTATTACCTCTTCTCTGGAGTGCAAAGCTAACCACCTGCCAGGTCCTTTAGCATCTAAAACTCTCTTCATCGATCCATCCAGCAATAGTCACAAAATCTCCCTGCAGCATCATTTGTAAGTGTCACACAATAATAACTGATATTTTTTAGTAATATGGAGTTAAGAATTGCTTTCGGGCTGGGATTGTAGCTCAGTGGCAGAGCGCTTGCCTCCCACATCTGAGGCCCTGGTTTCGAGCCTCAGCACCACATAAAATAAATAAATAAAATAAAGGTATTGTGTCCATCTACAACTAAAAAATATTTTAGAAAAAAAGAATTGTTTTCATATGCTGTTATCTCCAAAATATTATTTCCCCCAGTTTATGGATGAGAAAATGCATTCCAAAATTTAAACTGAAGCTCTCAAAGTTCCAGTTCAATTACAATCACTTTTCACTATGCCCTAAGCCCAAAACTTGCCCAATAAACTTTGAAAGCAATACAAGGCTGGTGATAAAGACAGTGGACCTCCTTTAAATCGTACAAGATGGGAAGGAGTCCCATAGGTAGACAGAGAGGGTGGGGACAAAGAGGCCACTAGAGGTCAATGAAGACATCATCTTGACTGTATACGGGTTCATCCAGGAGACTATTATGAAATCAGTTGCCAGATAATGGAAGCACGTGAACCTGGGGTCACAATGCCATCTTGATCCTATCAACACTGAAAATTAATAAGCAAAGAGTGAGGGCTAGAGGTCAAATCAGTGGTAGAGTGAGTGCTTGTCATCCGTGAGACACTGGTCTCCATGCCCAGCACCAAAACACAAAACAAAACAACAGCAACTACTACAACAAATTTTTATAAGCAGACCGTGAGAAGATCAAAGTAGTGTTTTGGAAAGAATGATTTGGGGAGGCACTGGATGCAGTAAAGAGACACAAGTAAGGTCATTGCAGTCTTCTCAACAAAATGATAAATCCCAACATTTCTTCTTCCAGGGGTTCTGTTTGAAGGCAAAAATAAAAGCAATTAAAATGAAGAAAGAAGAAAGGCAATGTCACACTGAGAAAAAGACTATGGATTCAAGCAGACTGAAAGATAAATTCTGGTTCTGCTACTTACTGTCTGTGTGTCCTTAGATAAGTAACTTATTCTCCCTGAGCCCCACTTTTCTCCTGTGTCACACCTACGCTGTATTTAAAAAGAAAATATATGAAAAGCTTTCCAGACTGCAGATGTAGCTGAGCAGTAGAGCCCTTTCCTAGCATGTGCCAGGCCCTGAGTTCAATCCCCAGCATTTCAGGAGGAAAAAAGGCATTCCTCTTGGCCTACACTTATCTAATTCATTATTGTGTCCTAGGCATCAGGCATGGAGTAGAAAATGCATATACCTTAAAGCTTTTAGAACACTACAGGGTACAAAGCAGACATTCATTTATCTGTTACTCTTTCCTTCATTTATCAAGTGTCTGTTGCTCGGCAACTTAGCACACACCTGTAATCCCAGTGACTCGGGAGGCTGAGGCAAGAGGTTCACAAGTTCAAGGCCAGCCTAGGCAATTTAGTGAGACCCTGACCCAAAATTGAAAAAAGGGGGCAGGGGTTGGGAGTGTAGAGAGCCCCTGGGTTGAATCCCTAATACCAAAAAAGAGAAAAAAAAGATTAAAATAACAAGCAAGCAACTGTTTGTTGAGGGTCAGCACTATTTTACTCTTTGGATATACCCTTATGATATTTTTAAAAAGCCTTCTAGACCAATAAGGGAAAGAAGTGTCTTGGTGGATGGGACTGGATAAAATATCATAACAATATAGGGAAGATCAGTAGAGTAGAAGGAGATCCAGAGGGAGAGAGAAGAGACAGGAAATGAGAGGAAATGCAGAATGAATATAACAAAATCATGTTATGTACATATGTAAATGTACCATAGGGAATTTCACTTTTATGTATATGTAGAAAGCAGCAATCAAGAATAAATAAATAAATGAGCAAAAGGAAATTCAGTAGGAGTAGAAGATGGAGAATAGGGAGAAGGAGGAGAGGAAAGAAGGGGGGGAACGGGAACTGAAATGGTGTAAATCAAATTTCCTGCATGTATGATTTTGTCAAAATGAACCCAACTACTATGTATACCTATAGTACCCTAAAAACATCCCTTCTTTCATGGGGCCAAAAAGTAGGCTCAATGAACAGTAGTTGTTATTATCATTGTTATGATTATTATAAATTCTACCTACTTTAGAATTTGCTCAGACCCCACCTCTGCCAGCACTAAAATTCTATTTGGTATGACAGTATATAGGTCTAATAATTTTGTATTGGGGTACTGGGATACAAATATTATATCTTTATTGGTCCATAATTAGTATAGGTATAGAAGTTGTAGAACAGAAAGGGATCTGAGTTACTTTTTTATTTGGTACTGGGGATTGGAACCCCAGGCACTTTAACACTGAGCCACATCCCCTGCCCTTTTTATTTTTATTTTTATTTTTTTTGTTTTGAGACAGGGTCACACTAAGTTACTTAGGGTCTCACTGAATTGCTGAGGCTGCCCTCAAATGTGCTATCCTCCTGCATCAGCCTCCTGAGTCACTGGGATTACAGGTATGTGCCAATGAGCCTAACTTGGATCTGAGTTACTTTCATCTAATATGGTCCTCACTACCAGGAAGGTATTTCTTGTTTTTCACACTTTCTTGATGACATAACTGGGGCCCAAAGAGTGACATGACTATCCTTAGACAATACTCACATATCTACTGCTATCAATATTTTCTCATGCTTTACAACTGAGGCAAAGTTTGCATGAAGTTCATCACTTTCATAAAAATCACATCTCATGTCCACGTTCATAGAAGAACAAAGACCAAAGGTGCTAAAGGAAGAGAACTGGTTAGTCTTCTTGGCACCTAAGTTTTTATTTATAATCTGAATTATAGGGGACATTTTTTGGTACTGGGGATTGAACCCAAGAGCACTCAACCAGTTAGCCACATCCCCAGCCCTTTTAATTTTAATTAATTAATTTATTTTTTGGTATTGGAGATTGAACCCAGAGGCATTTAAACACTGAGCCACATCCTCAGCCCTTTTTAAATATTTTATTTAAAGGCAGAGTCTCATTATGTTGCTTAGGGCCTCACTAAGTTGTTGAAGCTGGCTTTGAACTCACAATTCTCATACCTCAGCCTCCCAAGTGGCTGGGATTACAAGCATGTGCCACAGCACCCAATTAACATTTCTAATTATTGACAAAAAGTCCACTTTTCAGTGAGTACATTTCTATATAATGGCAAAATGGTTGCCGTAGGTATTCATTATTCTAGTTATTGCATATGATTTGATCTACAACTTTAGAAGTAAAATGTGCATTTCAATGTAATTGGGAGAGAATTCCTTCTCTAATTTGCCCACTGGACATAAATGGTTCACTCATGGAAAGAAAATTGTTTCTTCACAGCCTTTTGATTAAATAAAAACACTTGCACTGTGAGTTTGGCACTTAGATTGTGAAGGCACTTCTGGAACACTCATTTTTCCAACATATTTATATTAGTCTTCCACTTCTCACCCAGCTGATGAGAAAATTGCACAGGCAAGAGGCAGGGAACTCAATAGCAGAGGCAACTGGAATATGAGATCTGGAAGGGACCTTAGCATTCATTTAGTCAATCCCCCTCAAACTTGACCTTTCTTTTTTGTTCAAAATTTCAGGCCTATAAAAGGCTGTCAGAGGCCATGCTCAGGAGCTGACTAGAATAGTTGTGGCAGCAATGGCGTTTTCCAACCTGGAGTTTTCTACTTGCCATTTCATCTGAGAAAAAAGAGCTCCCAGAAATCAGACACATTTGGGCTCAAGATTTCAAAGGATGTCAGGTGATGTGCAGTGCAGTACATTGCATTTGTATGTGTATGTATGATGTTGGTGATGGAAATCATGGCCTTGTTTATGCTGGACAGATGCTCTACCACTTAGCTACACCCCAGGCCACATTATACTTTTTTAAAAATATTTTTAGTTGTCAATGGACATTTACTTTATTTATTTATATGCATTGCTGAGAATCAAACCCAATGCCTCACATGTGCTAGGCAAGTGCTCTACCACTGAGCCACAACCCCAGCCCCCCACATTATACTTTTATTCTCTATCCTAAACAAGTAATATTTTTTTGGTACTGTGGATTGAACCCTGGGGTACTCTACCACTGAGCTACATCCTCAGCCCTTTTTGTTTTGTCTTGTTTTGTTTATTTTGAAGCAGAGTTTCACTAAGTTGCTGAGACTGGCCTTGAACTTGCAATCCTCCAGTCTCAGCCTCCCGAGCCAATGTGATTATAGATGTAGGCCATAGCTGCAGGACCCAGACAAGTAATTTGGTGTCAGCTTCATTCTTCTAAGCCTCCAAGGAGCTGAAGGGCACCCTCCCCGCAACTCTGGCCCTGAACTTTATGAAACCTGCTCCTCTGCATTGAGGATCAGGAAGCTGAGCTGCAAAAACAAAGCTCAAGTTAGAAGGCAACAGAGTGTTTTTAATGGACATGAGAAACTTCTTACTGAAGAGCCGATTTAATCTGACATGTTTTTGGACTTGAACTTCAAACCTGAGAAGTTGGAATGAATTCCTTCTTTTCTTTTTTCTTCTCTTCTTCTTTTTCTCTTCTTATTTTTCCATAGCACCATCAACTTCAGCCTTTATGTGAAGAGACAATATGTATTTTTAAGAAGACCCAGCAGGGAGCAGGCATTTTTACTCCAAAGAGATACTACAGATAAAAAGAGTTGGAGAGCAGGTCAGACATTTGTCATTTTCTAACCACTGATGGGCAATGTCTGCGGAACTGCTGCTGTTACTGCGGCTATAACAATAACACATTCAAATGAGCACGGAACTATGAAACCTGGACAGACAGTCCAAGCGTGGGGCTGAATCCAGGCGGTACACACAGCGCAGGGGGTAGGTGGCTTTTCCCATGTCCCTCTCTGCTAACATATGCAAGCTTCCCTCACTCAGGCTGACATTTGATGATAATTCTAACCAGCATTTCTTAGTATTTCTGAGTATGTGGTGCCTTATTCCAGCATGTTTGAAGAAAGAGGAGAAAACACAAAAATTGGCAGAAATGAGGAAGGGTCACTTCCTTTTAACTCCTCCAAAGAATCCCTGCTTTTTTAGTGGATAGGGTTGTGGCTCAAAGGTAGAATGCTTGACTAGCATACGAGGGGCACTGGACTCGATCATCAGCACCACATAAAAATAACATAAAGATGTTGTGTCCAAGCCAGGCACGGTGGCGCACGCCTGTAATCCCAGCACTTGGGAGGCTGAGGCAGGAGGATCATGAGTTCAAAGCCAGCCTCAGCAATGGCGAGGCACTTAGCGACTCAGTGAGACCCTGTCTCTAATAAAATACAAGAAAGGGCTGGTGATGTGGCCTAGTGGTCGAGTGCCCCTGAGTTCAATCCCCACTACAAAAAAAAAAAAAAAAGATGTTGTGTCCACATATAACTAAATATATATATATATATTTAATACATATACACATATATATATATGTATATATATATATATATTTTTTTTTTTTTAAAGAATCCCTGTTTTTCTTCCTTTGATTTGCAGGGCCAAGGGAAGGAGGTAACTAAAAAATGTGTTCACAAAAATTTCTTTTCATACTCAAATTTCCAATGTTAAACAATCTAGTCTGATTTCTGACTCCTGCCTTTATTTCCTTTAGTGTGAGTTCACATGAGTCTGCTTGCCTTTAACAAATATGTAGGAATGAAAACTTTTTTATTAGGTGATATTTGAGTTACTTTGAAGAAAGAAATTCCAGAAAACCTTCTGGGGTTGGCTCTAAAAGTATTCTGTTATCTTAGATCCAGGTTGTGGTTACATGGGTATATACATATATAAAAATTCATGTCTTCATATTACTGTATGTATGGTATATTAGAATACTAAGTTGGGGAAAATATAACAAACCATATTATGATTTTTTGAGTAGACAAGCAAGAAGGTGGTGTCTACACATGCACTTACACATATAATTTATTGATTATATAATTAGATAATTTGGGGACTTTTCTGTATTTTGTGGTAATTATATGTGTTTTACCATCTAAAACTATATATTTAAGGCAGGCAAAATGGTGAAGGCTTATAATCACAGCTACTCTACAGGCTGAAGCAGGAGTATTGCTTGATCTTAGGCCTGGGCATAATGAGTAAAGTTCCATTTCAAAAAATATAAATAAATAAATAAATAAATAAATAAATGATATATTTATATACATACATGTGTATATATGTAAACTATATATGCATATATGTGTTTGTATGCACATGCATGTATGTTTATATATGTATATATGCATTTATATATACATATATATATATATAATTTAGATTATAGCACTGTCCTGTTGAAGAAAAGTTCTCATTTTTTCTTAATTGCTGTTTTTTTTTTTTTTTTTTTTTTTTTTTTTTTTTTTTAGTACTTGGGATTGAACCCAGGGCATCATACATGCTACAAGTACCTTACCAAGTCTTTTATTTTGAGACAGGGTCTTGATAAGTTGCTGAGACTGGCCTCAAACTTGTGATCCTCCTGCCTCAGTTTCCTGAGCTGGGATTACAAAATTATGTCACTGTGCTCAGCTTCTTAACTTTTTTCTTGCCTCTCTGATGTTTCCTGTCTTTGACATATATCTCATCTCAAAAAAGCCTTCTTCCTTTTTGCATTATCTTCATTTATTTGCCAAGCAGCTACTCTCCAAAGCCATGGTCTTGGGGCTCTAGGGTGGCCTTGAGTATGGAAGATGATTAAAATTCAGGGCTGAGTTACTGGGGCCTGCTCAGCAATCTCAGGAGCTGGAAGAGCTAGAAAAGTGAATGAACTCAAGTCAAGGAGGGAGAACTGAGGATCAAGAAGAAGTGACTAAAGACACAGGCATCATCGTGGCTGACTGGAGGACATAATCAGCTATAAATCCAATAGTAGAGAAGCAGGTGGAAATCAGATAAGTATAAAACATGGTGAGAAACTAGTGAGGAAAGTCAGTGAAAGACACATATAAACTCTGCTGAGGGGCCTATCCCTTCTTTACTAGTCAGGAGAAGCTGGGTACCTGGCTAGCAGACTTCCTACAGATAATAAATTGAGATGGTTATCTCCTTTGAGCTGAATGCTGCATGCTGGTTTGGTTCATTTAGTGCTCTGTTCAGGCTGGTGGAAAAGGTAGCTGTCTAACCCTATAAGCTTTTGTCATTTATGCACCTCCCTAAAACTATAATGTATCACCTTTTGAGGACTCTTTATGTTTTATTCAATCCATGAGTAGGTTTTAGAGTCATCCACATTTCATAGATAAGGAAACTGAGGATGAGGTGGTTAAATCACTTGCCCAGCTGGGCACAGTGGTGCACTGTAATCCCAGCACTTGGGAGGCTGAGGCAGGAGGATCGCGAGTTCAAAGACAGCCTCAGCAATGGCGAGGCACTTAGCAACTCAGTGAGACCCTGTCTCTAATAAAATACAAAAAAGGGCTGGGGATGTGGCCCAGTGGTCGAGTGCCCCTGAGTTCAATCCCCCATACCATATAAATAAATAAATAAATAAATATATAAATCACTTGCCCAAGGGCACCCAGATGGCTATTGCAGAGCCAAGAGTTGTGTCCAGTTATGATTCTAAAGCCTATGCTCTAACCAACATGCTTGCTGTATAACAGTACTTCACCTGTTCGGGGGACACATTCCAAGTCACCCAGTGGATGTGTGGAACTGGATAGTACCACACTCTACACACACTAGGTGGTTTTGTTGGTTCTGTTTTTGTTTTGTTGTTTTCTTTTGTTTTGTTTTTACAATGCTGGGGATGGAACCCTGGGCCTTGTGTATGCTAGGCAAGTGCTCAACCACTGAGCTACATCCCCAGACCTTATTGTTGTTTCCTATACATAAATACAAAAAGTATAATTGATACATAAGGCATAGTAAGAGATTAACAACTAATAATAAAATAGAAAAAAATACCAATATAATACCATAAAAGTCTTTTTTTTAAAATATTTATTTATTTACTTTAGTTGTACACAATGCAATGTATTTATGTTTACGTGGTGCTGAGGATCGAACCTGGGCTGCGCACGTGCGAGGCGAGCGCTCTGCCTCTGAGCCACAACCCCAGCCCGACCATAAAAGTCTTATGAATGTACTCTCAACCTCTCTCTCAAAATACCTAATAGTGCTATACTTACCCTTCTTCTGGTTGTGTGAGGTGAGTGAGGTGACAGGCATTGTGCCATAACCTTAGGCTACTGTTTACCTTCTCCATCTATCTCCAGGAAGCTATTCTGAGTAACATAATAAAATCTCTCACTGTCCTGCTCCATCCCACCCTGGACATGAATCCTCCCTTTGTTCATCATTCCAGCTGTATTTGCTACTTACCTGTCAGTCACTTAGGAGCCATCTAGGTTATCAGATCAATGGTTGCAGTATTGTGGTGCTTGCGTTCATATAATCAAGAGAACTACATGCAATTTAAAACATAAATTATTTCCATTTCGCATGTCTTTGTATGTGGTGCTGGAGATGAAACCCTGGGCCTCACACGTTAGGCAAGTGCTTTACCACTGAACTCCATCCCCAACCCAACTAGCATAATGTTTTTAAGATTCTCCCATAGGTAATATATATAAGCTTTGCTCCTCTTTATGGCTGAATAATATTCCATTGTACTATATACTACACTATGCTTATCTAGCCATCCATGAATAAACATTTAGACTGTTTCTATCTTTTGGTTATTATAAATAATAGTACTATGAACATGTTGCACATGTATTTGTCTGAGTACCAATTTTCAGTTATTTGCTGTACTGACTTACTTTTTCTTGGATTGTGTCTGGGTATTATAAAAGAAAATCCTATGCCATTTCTCTCTGTGGGGCAGTAGATGAGTAGTCCATCTGTGGCTGACTTTGGAGAATGACATGGTAAGAAGTCACTGGGCTCTGAGTTCAGAAGCATCTGATTGAGTTCAACTCTGTCACTTACACCTTTCTTGTCCCCAATTTTCTCATCTCGGGTATTTGAGCTCCAGGGTTCCTTCCAGCACCATCACTCAATTTTTTGCACTAGACATTAACCTGGCCTTCAAGAAACTTACAGTTTTACTGGGCAGAGAAGACATGCCCCCCAAGACACAATTGTGATTAGTAGTAATTACAATGACAGCAGTAATTAGTCTTACAGGTGTTGGGAGAAAGAAGTTTTTTTCTGAGTTTACCTTCTCCAAGCAACATGAGGAAGTCTTTTTACATGATTTTCAAATTTCTTACTGTAACAGTTCCTGCTGCCACCAGTAATTTAGACATCTTGGGTACTGCTAAGCCTGTCGTATTACCCATAGGGACTGAGGGCAGCTATGAAAACAGAAACGTTATAAAGGTTGAATTGCTGAGCTGTCAGCAATGCCCAATTCTGGCTGCACAAAGTTAGCTCTTTCCTAGGAAATGAGGAGCAGCTGTCTTCCCCCATCTGGAGAATGGCTGCTTCCCTAAACTGAAGGAACAGCAGCCCCAAGTCTGACCCCAACCCACCCCCTTGAAGAAACACTGCCCGACCACCTGCCTTGCAGCCCCTCTGTTCATTCCGTGGAGACACTCCACCACGACCTGTGCCATAGCCTCTCTGTGCCCTGCCACGTCCCCTCTTTGAATTCCATTTCAACATTACTTGACAATTGGAAGAATGTGCTGGACAACATGCAGCAGGGACCCATTAAAACATTGCTTTGGTAGATACAAAAATATACTCATTTTCACAGATTTAAATACTTCTCAGTTCTCTCCAAAGGGCTGCATGACAGATGGTTTCAAAGCGAGTCACATTTACAAACAGCAGACAAAAATATTATTTAGCAGATTCTCTAAGAACTTTCCAGAACCAGTCTTTTGCCATGGGTTCTTTTATTTGTAATTTGTGGGCATCCAACTAAAAAGTCTCCTAACTTCCTAGCAACATCTATGTGTATTTTCTTGGCTTCTAGAATTTAACAGCTGAAAGTTGTTCTAGAGCTATGGAGTTGGCTCTTGTGTTATTTTAGAAAATGTTGCCTTGGCTGGGCATGGTGGTGCATGCCTGTAATCCCAACTACCCAGAGGCTGAGGCAGGAGGATGGGCAAGGTCAATGCCAGCCTCAAAAACTTACCAAGACCCTGTCTCAAAATAAACATAAGGGACTGGGGTTGTGGCTCAGAGGCAGAGCGCTCGCCTAGCATGTGCGCGACTCAGGTTCGATCCTCAGCACCACGTAAACATAAATGCATTGCATTGTGTACAACTAAAGCAAATAAATAAATATTTTAAGAAAATAAATAAATATGGAAAAAAAAGGACTGGGGATGTGGCTCAGTGGTAAAGCACCTCTGGGTTCAATCGCTAGTACCACAAAGTAAGAAAAGAAAATGTTAACTTGGCCTGAAAAGTATCATTTAGCCCAACACAAATTCTAAGCCCAAAATCTAGGGGGAAAGGAAGAAAGAAAGAAAAGTAGAATGGATTGATACTGGAATTATTACAGGAGTTATGAATCATGTACAGAGCCACTTACTAAATGATGCATCAATGAAAGTCATGAAAACTAGAACTACCTCCTGGACAATTCCCCTGCTATTGAAGTTTTGAAAAAGGTCATATGTCAAGCATATATCATGAACAGAAAATAAACCACAGTCCTGAACTATCCTCCAAAAGCATCCACAGTTGGTGAGAACCTGAACATGAACTCACAAGGCAGGCACTGTGAGTTAGCTACTGATAGCAGGTGGTCCTTGTGATGAGAGGAAGGTTGAGTTCACTGGCCCTGCTGTAGGTAGGTCCAGGCAAGGGCAGGTGTTCACACCATAGAGGCCACAAAAGGGTGGATGGGGGGTTGAGGAAATGCCAGATAAACAGATGCCTTAAACAAAGGCGTAAACTGGAGGCAAGAAGATCAGAAATTTAAGTCCAGCTTCAGCTACTTAGGAAGACCCTGTCTCAAAATTTAAAAAAAAAATTAAAGGGCTGGGGAAGGAGCTCAGTGGTAGAGCTCCCCCGCATTCATCCCCAGTAGCAAATAACAACAAAATCCAAACCAAAGGCCTAAAGGATAAGTAACATTTGGGGATGGGCCGAGGGAGGAGAGTAGAGACACTTCAGCTTGAAGAAAGAGTGGAAACAGAGAAGCAAGAGAGCTGAGCAGCACATGCCTGTAATCCCAGCAGCTTTCGAGGCTGAGGAAGGAGGATTGCAAGTTCAAATCCAACCTCAGCAACTTAGTGAGGCCCTGTCTCTAGATAAAATTTTTTTTAAAAAAAGTCTGGGGAGCCGGGCGCGGTGGCGCACGCCTGTAATCCCAGCACTTTGGGAGGCTGAGGCAGGAGGATCGCGAGTTCAAAGCCAGCCTCAGCAATGGCGAGGCACTTAACAACTCAGTGAGACCCTGTCTCTAAATAAAATACAAAAAAAAAAAAAAAAAAAAAGGGCTGGGGATGTGGCCCAGTGGTCGAGTGCCCCTGAGTTTAATCCCCGGTACCAAAATAAATAAATAAATAAAAATTAAAAAGTCTGGGGAGGGCTGGGGTTGTGGCTCAGTGGTAGAGCACTCGCCTAGCACATGTGAGTTGCTGAGTTCGATCCTCAACACCACATAAAAATAAATAAATAAAATAAAGGTATTGGGTCCATCTACAACTAAAAAAAAATTTTTTTAAAAAGGTCTGGGGATGTAGCTCAGTGGTAAAGTGCCCCTGGGTTCAATCCCTGGTATTGAGAGACAAACAAGAGAGAGAGAGAGAGAGAGAGAGAGAGAGAGAGAGAGAGGGAGAGAGAGAGAGAAAGCACTGAGCCTATGGGTCACCAACATAGAGTACTTTCTGGCTGGAAGGAAAGGATGAACAGCAATTTACACCTCATCAGGACATGGCCTTGCTCTGCCAGAAGACTATCTTCTTTCTCTTTTTTTTTTTTTTTTTTTTTTTTTGTATTACCAGGGATTGAACTCAGGGGCACTCAACCACTGGGCCACATCCCCAGCCCTTTTTTTGTATTTTATTTAGAGACAGGGGCTCACTGAGTTGCTAAGTGCCTCGCCACTGCTGAGTCTGGCTTTGAACTCGCGATCCTCCTGCCGCAGCCTCCCAAAGTGTTGGGATTACAGGCGTGCGCCACCACGCCTGGCTTCTTTCTCTTACTATTAGCCTTATTGTAAAAACCAACAGCATTTATACCATCTTTTCACATATATATGTGGTTCTGGGGATGGAACCCAGGGCCTCACACATGCTGGGCAAGCACTCTACCACTGAGCTATGCCCCCAGCCCTACTTACCTTACAGCCCTATTTACTTGTATTGACAAGGAGAAGAGAAAGCCTGAGCAAAGCAATAAAATATCTGGCCCTGTTTCTGATTAATAGCACAACTGTGGCTTGTCAGAGTGAAGCCATCCACAAGGAGTTGGTGCATTTTCATCTCTTTCTGTTTATTCCTCCCACTCATGTTCTAGAATTTTATTTATAACACTTTTTGGCCTGCTCTTTAAAGTGTATGTGTGCGCCTCTGTGTGTGTGAGACTGAAAAACTAAAGTACTCTATTGAGCTTTGAGCTTCTGGAAAGCAGGCCCCAATATACATTCCAAGTATTATAATTATGATCCATTATGCATAAGGAGAAGCAATGCAGACGGTGTCCCCTGTTCTGGCTGCACCATCTTGCATAGCTGCCTCCAGACTCAACTTCCTGTCCTGGCCCAGTCCCACTGGGTCTGCCTACCCCCTGAGCCATGGAACTTTCTGGGAGCCCAGACCCATGCACTGGTATGGGCTTCAAAGAGTCCCCAGATCCAGTCCTCCACCATGCAGGTCCAGGAGGAGACTTCCCAGGCAGGGCTAAAGGTGTCAAGAGAGGGAGAGGCCACCAGCTGTGCTGGGCATCTAGCCCAGGGTTGACCCAGCCTGCAAGGAAGGAAGTGTTTCCCCAGCTCCCATGGGAGTAGCAGGCTCCTGGTCCTCTTGTGGCCTGGGGGTAGTGGCCAAAAACTATAGAAGGACTGAAGGAAAAGCACACTTTGCCCACATTGAGACCAAGGTGAGCCTGGGCATCTTCCCTGGGACAGGGCGGCCATTTCAGTGCTGACCTGAGTCTGGACAATCCCTTACCCTTTCACTGGACAAACTCATGTTTGAATCATTGCTCTGTCATTTTGTTCTTACATGGCCTTGGGAAAGTAACAATATTTTTGAGCCTTCAGTTTCCCTGGGTGTAAAATGGGAATAAAAATAGGGCCCTTCTCAAAGGATGATTGTGAAGACTGAAGGTACCTTGAGCTAGCTGGGCATGGTGGCACATGCCTGTAATCACAGTGACTCTGGAGGTTGGGGTAGGGAAATCACAAGTTGGAGGCCACGTTAGTAACTTAGCAAGACTCTGTCTCAAAATATTTTTTAAATGAGTCACTCAGTGGTAGAGCCATTGATTAGCATGTTCAAGGCCCTGGGTTTTATCCCTAGTACCACAAAAATAAATAAAGGTACCTTAAAACATGGTCTAGAGATGATTTAAGTATTAGCTCCCTTCATTTGTTTGCCCTGATGTGTTATACAGCTGTAAGAAAACCTTTTGTTTCACAGGGCACAGTGATGCATGCTTGTAATTCCAGCAATTTCAGAGGTTGAGGCAGGAGGATCAAAAATTGAAGATCGCTTAGCAACTCACTGAGACCCTGTCTCTAAATAAAATAAAAAAAAGGGCTGGGGATGTGACCCGGTGGTCGAGTGCCCCTGAGTTCAATCCCTGGTACCCAAAAAAAAAAAAAAAAAAAAAATTGAAGATCGGCCGGGCGCAGTGGCGCACGCCTGTAATCCCAGCACTTTGGGAGGCTGAGACAGGAGGATCGCAAGTTCAAAGCCAGCCTCAGCAATGGCAAGGCACTTAGCAACTCAGTGAGACCCTGTCTCTAAATAAAATACAAGAAAGGGCTGGGGATGTGACCCAGTGGTTGAGTGCCCCTGAGTTCAATGCCCGGTACCCCAACAAAAAAAAAAAAAAAAAAAAAAAATTGAAGATCAGGGCCTGGGGTTGTGGCTTGGTGGTAGAGCGCTCGCCTAGCACGTGGGCAACCCAGGTTCGATCCTCAGCACCACGTACAAATAAAGCACATTGAATAAAACACATTGTGTACAACTAAAAGCAAGATAAAAATAAAAAATATTAAAAAAAATAAAGGCATTGTGTACAACTAAAATAAATAAATAAATAAATATTTTTTAAAAATTGAAGATCAACCTGGGCAACTTAGTGAGACCCTGACTCAAAATAAAAATAATAAGGAAAAGGGCTAGAGAAGTAGCTCAGTGGTAGAGTGCTTCTGGGCTTAATCCCCAGTACCAAAACAAACCAAATAGCATTTGAAAAAGTATGGTGGGTCTGTCTCAATTTCTGTTGATGTAAACAATGCTTTAAATAAATGTGTCACTGCCTAGGCATTCTGCCGGCATTTTGCCATAGGAAGAGGTAGTTGTGATGGCAGTTCTTTTTTTTTATTTTTATTTATTTGCTTTTAGTTGTACACAATGTGTTTTATTCAATGCATTTTATTTTATTTGTACGTGGTGCTGAGGATCGAACCCGGGTCGCTCACATGCTAGGCGAGCCCTCTACCGCTGAACCACAATCCCAGTGATGGCAGTTCTTATAGCAGGATCTGACCAGTATATTCAGAACTTTTCATATCTTTAGTGATTTTACTTATGACCCTCTTTAGATTTATTTGCATCAACCTGCCGAAGAGCTACAAGTAGGACCCACAACTCTGGGTAGGTTTTCATCACTGGCACATCAAGTGGAGTATATGACTTCTTATTTTTGCTGATAAATGTTTTTGAGCACATAAAAAAATGATACTCAGGCTGGGGCTGGGGCTCTGTGGCAGAGCACTTGCCCAGCACATGTGAGGCACTAGGTTGGATCCTTAACACCACATACAAAAATAAGCAAATAAAATAAAGACATGCTGTCCATCTACAACTACAGTTTAAAAAAACAAACTGATAGTCCTTATAGTCTTCATTTAACATTAAAAGAGTCATTTCCATCGGATGACTTATATAAAGTTGTATTAAATGAGATACTATGGGTAACGTGCCCGACATAGAGGAAATATTCAATAATTAGCTGCCATTATTACTTCTATCATTAATAAGAAGAAAGAGGGGAGCCGGGCGCGGTGGCACATGCCTGTAATCCCAGCACTTGGGAGGCTGAGGCAGGAGGATCGAGAGTTCAAAGCCAGCCTCAGCAATAGTGAGGCACTTAGCAACTCAGTGAGACCCTGTCTCTAATAAAATACAAAAAAGGGCTGGGGATGTGACCCAGTGGTTGCGTGCCCCTGAGTTCAATTCCTGGCCAAAAAAACAAATGAAGAAGAAGAAGAAGGAGAGGGCTGGGGATATATAGCTCAGTTGGTAGAGTGCTTGCCTCACATGTACAAGGCCCTGGGTTCTAATCCTCAGCACCACCAAAAAAAAAAAAAAATTAGAACAAAAAGAAGCAGGAGGTAAAGGGGGAAGACACTCAATATGAGAAGCTTATCATTCATGTCCCTGTACAGAAGGCTGAGCTCCATCCAAATGGATATGTACAACATCAAAGGCCTATTTGGTCATCTCAGTCGGGTTTGAAAATTCTCCCATCTGAAGTCATTGAAGTCTCCAGATTTGTCAACTCAGTCCTTGAGCCAGAGACCAGAGAGAAAGAGGAGGCCGGCCAGCCTAAAGTTCCTAGTAACTGGTGCCAACAAAAGTTAAAGACAACATGGAGAGGCCCTCCTCAGGAGACACAAAGGCAGGGCCCTCCCCTCAACGAACTTAGACTCTCCCCTTGGCTCACTCCCCTCCTGATTAGACCCACTTGTATGTGGTATTTTAAGTGTCCTTGAGAGCTGCATGGAGATCCTAATTAGGCCTGTAAACCCACTGGCAACAAGGGCCCCGGGCTTTTATTCCTTTTGTTTCACTTTCCCTCTCACAGCAACTACAAAGATACTCGGCACAGCCCAAGGCCTCAATAGAAGTTGCTGACTGTCTGACCTTGGGGACTTACTTGGTCAACAAGCTTGTTAGAAGTCCTAGCTTAAGTTGTGTTAAGTGGCATTCACTGATGACTGTGGCTGGCTGGTACAGACAGAGCCAAGGGGACCACAAAGTCCAAGCAAGCCAAGGACAGTTCAGTAGGAAAAGCCAGGATGTGAGCAGATGGGGGGTGGGGGAGGTGGCACAGGGGGTGGCTTAGTCATCTCCCTCAATAGATTGGATGTAATTACCTCTACAGCATGTGCCCAGATTACCTTCTGTGAAATTGAGCCTTTGACAGTAAACCGCCTGTTAAAAGTGACAGAAGCCAAAGAGAGTGGGGGTGAGGTGGTTGGGGCCCTATTTTGAAAAGCCTGTCCTTTGAAACTGCATTTAATACTGAAAACATCTTTTGGATGCTACTGCCACCACCACAGCAAAGGCACGAACTCTGTGGGCTTTGACATGATATTTGCTTCTGTGCGCTAAGGATTCATTTCAAAGCAGAACCTTTTGGTAGATAGTGGAAATTCAGGGCTGCCTCATTTGCAGGAGGTAGAGGAGAGCTACCTGGAGGCAGGAGGGAGTCTTAATGGAACCATAGGGATACCATGTGCCTGGGTGGGCAGTCATATCCTTACTTAGGATCAGTTTCTTTCCCCACCTAAAATCATAAAAACAGAGAGGTATGCAGTCATCACCAAGTTAAATCTGAGATAAGAACACCTGGGATTGTTAAGTGCTCGCCTAGTGCGTGGGCACCTGGGTTCGATCCTCAGCAAATACTGAGAGTACAACTAAAACAAATAAATAAGAACAATGTTGCTGAAGCCTGTTGGGAGAAGAGGTAGTAGATTTTATCCAGGACGTTCCTAAAGGTCAAGCTGAGAACAAAGGGAAGAAGTTATAAGGAGGCAGATTTCAACTCTATAACAGAAAGAGCTTACTAACCCATTATAGCTGTTGAAGTGTGAATAGCCTGCCTGCTAAGGTAAGGAACTCTCCTTGCAGGGAGATGTTTAAGTTTCTGATTTACTCCTCCTAACCACACATTCTGCTTCTCTGCCCAAATTTTCAAAACCAAAGCCTCAACTGTCATGCTTCAAAATAGCTATGAGACCCCAGCTCCCTAAACTTGGTGGCTATTGGTTCCAGGCCTTGCTGGCAAAATGAGAATTTCTTCCCCTAGAAATCAAAGAGGGGGCCGGGCGCGGTGGCGCACGCCTGTAATCCCAGCACTTTGGGAGGCTGAGGCAGGAGGATCGCGAGTTCAAAGCCAGCCTCAGCAATGGCGAGGCACTTAGCAACTCAGTGAAACCCTGTCTCTAAATAAAATACAAAAAAGGGCTGGGGATGTGGCCCAGTGGTCAAGTGCCCCTGAGTTCATTCCCTGGTACCCCAAAAAAAAAAAAAAAAAAAAAAAAAAAAAAAAAAAAAAAAGAAAAGAAATCAAAGAGGGGGCCCCAAGCAGGTCCCCTGGATGGTATGGGCATGGCTTCAGACCCAGCGCTTCCTGGAGTGAGTTAAGATGCTCCTGCATTGACCCTCAGGAATTCACTCCAGATGTTGGCCTACAACTTCTGTTGTAGGTGCTTTCCAGGTGCCAGGAGGACCCTGCAGCCCACCTGTTCAGGTACTCTCTCAGGTGAGTCCATTCCCCTGCCCCCAAGGGAGAGTTTCCACCAGGCTTGACAAGGAAATACAAGATGTTTACAAACTCCAAATCATTTCTCAGTAGCTTTCCAGTCCCCTAAAGGTACTCTAAGAATAAAAGACATGAAATTAGCATTCTTAACCTTTGACCCCACACAAATCATCATTCCCTTGAAAGAGTGGCTAGTCACAAAGCAGATTTTAGCCATTCCAGCCTGATAGACATGACCTGGAGGTGTGCATTTTAAGAAGCAGTTTTAGAGCCCTCCTGAGTTCTGTCTAAACTTTAAATGTGCATTCATTACAAAGAAAGTGTTTAAGACTTTTTTTTTTTTTTTTTTTTTTTTTTTTTTTTTTTTTTGTACCAGGGATTGAACTCAGGGGCAGTTGACCACTGAGCCGCCCTATTTTGTATTTTATTTAGAGACAGGGCCTCACTGAGTTGCTAAGTGTCTCACTTTTGCTGAAGCTGGCTTTGAACTCTCCATCCTTCTGCCTCAGCCTCCTGAACTGCTGGGATTACAGGTGTGTGCCATGATGCCCAGCTGTGTTTAAGACTTTTGAATCCTACTTTCAACAATAATATTTTACATCAGTGGGGAGGGGTCATCTATTTACAATTCTCAAAGCAAAATTCCAGAACCTCGACTTAGAGCCACAAAGACTCCATGTACTCCTGAATCATGTGTTCAATGAATGTTAAGATTTCAATAGACATTTTCAGATACCACAGCCCCACTGGGCTGTGGGCAGAACAGGTATTATTATCCATCCCTGGTTTACAGATAGAGAAAGTGAGGCCTGTGGACATTCAGTGTCTTGTCCTCTCACTTTATCTGCCACTCTGGTTGTATGTGTATGTGTGTGTGTACGTGTATGTGCACACACACATGCACACAGTACTGGAGATTGGCCCAGGGGTGCTCTACTACTGTGCTACATTCCCAACCTGTTTTATTTTTCATTTTGAGATAGGGTCTTGATAAACTGCCCAGGCTGGACTTCAACTCCCACTATAGCCTCCACAGTAGTTGGGATTACAGGCATGTGCCACCATGTCCAGATTCATCTGCCAATTTAAGCTTAACAGAGAAAGCAAAAGCTATGAAGATGAACTGACCTCTCCTGCGTGCTAATTTGTAAGGCAGATTCTGTTATGGGGGAAGGGAGGCTTCATCCCAATTCTTTTATATGGCTGATCTCTAAGCCACAGAGGTGTGGCTGTCTAGGAGGTTTGGGGTCTGAGATGTCTTCTTCCACTGCCAAATCAGCTGTATAGGAACAGGTGATTTTCTTGAGTCTGCTGTTTTTGTTCAATTTGAGACAGATTTTATTATTGTCAGTTCCTTTTTGGTTTCCAGAAGTTTTTAAGGTTTACTTTTTTTTATGCTTTCAGTACTAGAGATTGAACCCAGGGGCATCCTACCACTGAGCTACATCCCCATTCCTTTTTGAGGCAGAGTTATCCTAAGTGGCTGAGGCTGGCCTTGAATACATGATCCTCTTACTTCAGCTTCCTGAGTCACCTGGATTACAGGCATGTGCCACCAAGCCTGGCTGCCACAGCCACTCCTACTCTGTCTCATCTAATAATGGCTAAACTCAAAATGAAGTAAAATAAGACATTCAGGGGCTGGGGATGTAGCTTAGTGGTAAAGCACTTGTTTACCATGTACATAGGAACCTAGGTTTGAGCCCCAGCACAGAGGGGGGGGGAGAGGGAATGAGGGAGGGGTAGAGGGAGGGAGGGAGAGAGAGAGAGAGAGAGAGAGAGAGATCTATAAGGAATCTGAAATCCTTGGTAATGTATGTGGTGGAGAGGATGTTTGAGGGTGAGGCATTTCCATTTGTTGAGGGCCTGCTACAGGTTACTTGTTTCTAGATGCTTTCTTACACTATCTCATTAAATCATCCCAATGAAGAATCAGAGGCCCTGAGAAAAGAAAGCATTGCCTGAGATGACATAGCTGATTCTCCAGGTCCTCCTGTGTTTCTAACTTCAGTGCCTAGGTCCAGCTACCAAGGTATGCCAGCTACCCACTGTTGCCTGACAGGGAAGGAAACCCCAGGGGATGCTTCTCATTCCTGGGATCTGGTAGTTGCCATGCGCACATTGAGCCTGGGAGGGTCTTGAGCTACCTGGCTCCTCTGATTGGTGCCTGTCAGCTCTTCTAGTATTTACCCACCAGATACCCCAGGAATATACAAAGTTTTTAGTGTGTGTGGCTGCCCCTTCCCTCCCCTCTCACATCCAAGCTGGAGCTCTTATCCTAGAATTCAACCCTCCCCGGAAGCAAGAATCTATGTGCTAATGTGTTAATCCTCCTATTCAAAAGGTCCATACTTCCCTACTGTGGGGACCGGCAGCAGTCTATAACCCGCCCCTTACAGTATTCCTGTCCTGGGGTGAGCCTTGTTCCAGCCTAATTACAGCACAAAGGGGAGTTTAGACCCACTCAGGCAGTTGTTTAAATTTACTGGTAGCAAATGGGGCTTGGGGATTTGAGAGGTAGCAATAGAGTCCCGACTTCCAAATGACTGGAGATCATGTGACCACTAGTTCTCTTAGAGAAACCAGGAGAGCACCTACAGGAAAGTCGTGCATGTGTGCCCCAGCTAGAGGGATCCTCCAAAGGGGCAGGAGAATATGGGTAAACTGGCTCCAGGACCAGAGCCAGCCTCCTGGAGGAGTGTGGCCCTCCCACTGTGCACCTCCAATGGTAGAAGTCTTTCTTTCCTGTGTGGGAAAGCACTGGTTTCAGGTTGCTATTTGGAAATTCCCAGAAGGCCCAGAAAGAAGGGAATGGGACACAGGCAAGCAGGTGGGGAAGAAATGCAATGGTGGCCTTGCTACCTGTCTGGGGCTTCCTAAAGAAGTTAGGCTGGTAGCCGGGCACGGTGGCACAGGCCTGTAATCCCAGCACTTGGGAGGCTGAGGCAGGAGGATCGTGAGTTCAAAGCCAGCCTCACAATGGCAAGGCACTTAGCAAGTCAGTGAGACCCTGTCTCTAAATAAAATACAAAAAAGGGCTGGGGATGTGGCCCAGTGGTCAAGTGTCCCTGAGTTCCCCTGAGTTCAATCGCCATGAAGCACTGGCTCCTACTCTACTGAGCAAATAGTACAGGAAGAACATTATATTATATTACACCTCTCTCCTCCAGCTCCTTAGCTGTGGTGGTGTGGCAGTACCAGTAGAAGGAGAGGACCTTGGTCACTGGAACTGGGAGGCTGCCTAAATGATCCATGATGGAGCAGGAGGAGCACTGAATAGGGAGTAAAGAGGGAGCTCTTTCTTTTTTTAAATTAGGTTTTTTAAAATATTTATTTATTTGTTTTAGTTGTACACAATGCCTTTATTTTTATGTGGTGCTGAGGATCGAACCTGGACCGCACCCATGCTAGGCGAGCGCTCTACTGCTGAGCCACAATCCCAGCCCCAAGGGAGTCAATGTCTTTCAGGCTCTGGCCCTCGATCTTCATCTGTACTCAATGAGTTGCTGGGGAGATTTCCATTTCCCCTATTCCAGAACTCATCTCTTGAGGAGAGCTTCTAGAAATTTAGATGCATGTGAGTCTGGAACACATAGAGGACCCTTGCCTCTGGTGAATCACAAGTGGGACGCCATAGTGGATGCTTACTGTTTAACTTCCTGAAGCACTTGTGAGGCAACAGATGCCTCTGAGGGACCCTGATGCCCAATGAAGAGCACAGGTCTATGTTGCTGCTTTTTTTTTTTTTTTTTTTTTTTTTTTGGTACCAGGGATTGAACTCAGGGGCACTCAACCACTGGGCCACATCCCCAGCCCTTTTTTGTATTTTATGAGAGACAGGGTCTCACTGAGTTGCTAAGTGCCTCGCCATTGCTGAGGCTGGGCTTTGAACTCATGATCCTCCTGCCTCAGCCTCCCAAGTGCTGGGATTACAGGCGTGCGCCACCGCGCCCGGCAAGAAATCTGCCCTTATGAGTGGGGAGTGGTGGTATGGGGTGGAACAGAAATGTGCAGTGGTGGCCCACAAGTAGAAACATAGGCAATAGTGGCATTTATTTGATGATTACCCTAATGCTTCTGGAAAATGAAAAACAATAATCCTAAAAGGAAATCAGGTGTACAACCAGAGAAGTGAAAAACTGTGCTCCATTTGTGTACAATGAATCGAAGAGCATTCTGCTGTCATGTATAACTGATTAGAACAAACAAACAAATAAATAAATAAATAAAAAGGAAATTGGGAGCCTGCAGCTCGTCTAGTCTTTCTCTTTGACCACTTTTCAACCAAAAGAGAGAACTCTTACTGGCATGGTGCAGTGGTCTTACCTGTTAAACCCCCTGAGTGGGTGTACACATCATTTAATGGATTAGACTACTCTAGCCAGGCCTTGTGCTAGGTACCATGCATTCAGAAATGAGCAATACCTAGTCCCTGCCTTCAGGTAGCTCACACTTTAGCAGAGCACAGGCATATATGCAATGAATTTAAATTTTTAATTGTTTTGCAGTGCTGGGTATAGAAACCAGGGTCTCTCACATGCTAGGCAAATGCTCTACCACTGAGCCACACCCCCAACCATCTAAGCAATTTATTTCAACCCAATGTGGTAAGTGTTATGCACAGACATGTACAGGGTGCCATGGGAAAAAAGGAAAAACCACACGAAAGCTGCATTCTGGCTGCAGAAACAAGGGGGAGATTCTGAAGGGGGCATAAAATCTAAATAAAAGATGAACAGAAGTTCACCAGCCAAGGAGTGGGAATAGGGTGTTCCAGAAAAAAGCAAGGAGTCATGCAGTAGTGGTTCATGCCCTTTGTGGGAAGAGCCCAGAACCAAAACAGTTTGCTATGGATGGAGCACAGGGTGGTGGCTGGCAGGAGTGGGGGACACCTGGAATATGGTGTTGGCAGGAAGGATCACAGAAATCTCTGGGAAGATTTGGACTTGATCCTGACAATGCGAGTAAACTAGAACTTATACTGTCCAGGGTGGACCAGAAAGGAGTAAATCTGGCTGGAAAAAAAAAAATCAGTGGAGTGAGTGCCAGGGACCCTGCTTCTCTCAATTCACTTCCTGAAGTCACTTACTTCAAGGTTACTCAGCCTTCAACCCAGTTCTACATTCCATTGTCTCTCAGAAAGCAATGGCCTAGCTAGGCGCAGTGGCACACACCTGTAATCCCAGGGGCTTGGGAGCCTGAGGCAGGAGGATCATGAGCTCAAAGTCAGCCTCGGCAATTTAGTGAGCTCTTAATCAACTCAGTGAGACCCTGTCTCTAAATAAAATATTTAAAAGGGCTGTGGATGTGGTTCAGTGGTTAGGCACCCCTGGGTTTAATTCCCAGTACCACCACCACCCTCCCCCAAAAAAGTAATGGTCCAGGAATTAGCTAATAAGCTAATTTCCATTAATTTAATCCAAATATACAAATGACACTGGGCACAAAGCACAGAGCTAAGCAATTGGGAAAATAAACAATAAGGCTTAGCCATTGTTCTCATCTCTCCTGCTTTTTGAATATTCTAGGAAAACATCAGAGGGTATGACTATAATTTAAATAGTAGCAAATGCAATGCTATTGTAAGACATCTGTGCATGTTAGAATTATAATGACTTCTAATAATAACTTTGGTCTTATGAATACTTTCACCAGGAAATTATATGAATTTAGGTAAAAATTTGTTCTACCAAGATTAAAATATGGTATTTAGATTTCCTGACTGGCCCAACAAAATGAGAATGTTACAAGAAGTTCAAGTTAGCCCATTTCCTCTATGGTCTTGGACACACATTCTCTGTGAATAGCTTGTTCTTCTAAAATATAGGGACAGATCTAACAGTGCTTCCATACTGAGGAAGCTGTGCTAGAAAATTTACTATCCAGTCTCATTAAACATTTCAATATAAACTTATGTATGCAAGACATTTCCCTTTATGTTATTTTTTAAAAATTTCTTCCCCTTACTCTATTTCTCAGGAGAATTTGGTTCTCTTTCCCCCTACGATTTCCAGAACATTTCAAAACTCTTCAAACGAAAATATGCGAGTCATGACTTGTGGGTAGCGAGTTAGGACTTGTGGGGACAGTTAGGGAAAGGCAAACCCTGAGATTTGCCAGCAATTGTTTCTCCCCTTGATTCCAACGAAGGAAAAGATTGTGTTATTTATATAGCATAAGGTTCCAGATTTTTAGGAATGAAATCTGAGCTCAGCATGTCAACATATTGGTCTGGTCTGTCTTGGAATCTACAGTAGATGGATTTCTTTGTGCTGGGAAACATTAGAAAGGTCAATATTCTTTTCTGATTTTTTTCTTTTAAGAAAAAGGTTCATTCTCACACTCTGAAGTGGTGGTATTAGATATCATCCAGATAATACACTCAATGGTCGTGTCTACTTCAGTTTCAAACATAAAGCCTCAGGGCAAACAGCTTTTATTTATTCAGTTACATGTTCTTTATTTCACAGATAATGTTTTTCAACGAATACTCTCAGCTTGAGAGGAAATACAGAAATCAACAATCAAGTGAAATAAAAATAATAGTGATGCTAATAACAGTAAGTCCCAAACTGCAAACAACTCAGAGAAGCATAAATCTGGGCTTTCCTGTCAGTCGGGAGTTACTCCAGAAAGAACTCTGCAGAAGGAGCAGGTAAGATAGAGGTTTCTTGGCAAAGGTGGGTGGTTGGCCTTGTGAGGTTGTAGAAAAAGCACCAGGCTGAGGATCAGAGGACTTGGCTTCTCATACTACCCTCTTTCTGTACTCAGCCCTTCAAATTCAAGAGAAAGGGGTTGGCCTAGACCTAGGAGAATGGGCACAGGCTCTGGAGTCATACAATTTGAGAGCTGCCTCCTGGTTCTGCCACTGGCCAGAGTGGACAGTAATTCTCTAAGCCTCGGTTTCCATCTCTGTAAATCAAGAACAGTAATACCTTCCCTGTCTCAGTTACCCTGAGGATTAAAAAGAACAATGTTTTAAGGTGTCTGGCAATGAATAGGCAGCACTCAGGAAAATATAACTTCTTTCTGACTTTCTCTTTTTAGCCTCTCAATATCTGAAAAAACCAGGGACCTGATCCAATTCCTTCATCTGCAAAATCCAGTCCACAGCTTAGAGAAATCCCCAGTTCCCATTCTCTGCAAAACACGCACACACACCTGAATTGCCTCTTTCAGTTTTCCAAATTGCCACTAAAACTTTGTTCCTGGGAAGTATTTGCCCCAGTTTGTCATCTCTTAAAAAGCTGATCCACAGGGCTTTTTCTTCCCTAACTCTATTTGAACTTCCCTTCTCCAAAGCCACAGCAGAGCAAAGTTTAGGGCGAAAGGGACTGCCAGTTCTTCCCTTTGCAGTCACAGGCAAGGGCACTACCCAGGAGACAGGATTCCTCTTAGTCTCCCATTTCCGCCCCTCCAGGTGTTTTGCTGCAAACCCCAGACTTAGCATATGTTTACAGGGTCGGACAGCCACAAACTCTGCCTGTTTTCCATTTTCTGGCTTGGGGATTAGTGAATTCAAAATCAAGAATCTCAGACTGAGGATGTGACTCAGTGGGAGAGCACTTGCTCAGCGTGCAAAAAGACCTGGGTTCCATTCCAGCTCAGCAAAATAACTAAGTAAATAGTTTGTTGTTGTTGTTGTTGTTGTTGTTGTTGTTGTTTAAAAGCTAGGATCACTTTGGGAGCTGGGGTTTCTGGGTGGCTTAACTAATGTGGCATGGATAGAGGGATTGCTACTTGGTGGCCCTGCTTTGGGAAATGAACTCCTTGCTCAGAACTCCTGAATTCCAGGGAGAATTCAGATATATGTTTATAAAAGGAACATATATAATTTTATATATTTATAACAGGAATATAACCACATTAAACAAACTTTGAAAAGTAGAGGGAAAAAAACCCTCCCTATTCATGCTCACAACTCTTAAACACAGAAGCTGGTAGGATTTTGGTAATTTTTTTTTCAGTTCTTTCCCAGTGTGTAGACACACACACACACACACACACACACACACACACACTTTTTTGTACCTTGCTTTGTGTGTGCTTGTATGTGTGTGTGTGTGTCTGAGGATTGAACCCTGGGGCACTCTACCACTAAGCTTCATCACCAGCCATATTTATTCTGAGACAAGGTTTGGCTAAATTGCTGAGGCTGGCCTTGAATTTGTGATCCTCCTCCCTCAGTCTTTAAGTAGATGGGATTACAGGTGTGCACTACTGTGCCCAGCTCATTATAAACTTTTCTAGATAGAGAATCCTTAGTTATTATTTTAGCAGCCACAGACTACACCTAATGAATTTACTTTCACTTATTTTATAATTCTTGTTCTTGGTCCTTTAGTTGGTTCCCAATGGTTCTCTGTTAAAATTAAAACGGCAATGAATATATATGAGCATAAAGCATTTTCACTCAAATTTCTCACTATTTCCTTAAAGTCCTCTCCTAGAAATTGAAATATGGGGTTAAACAGGTATGTACATGTTTATGTTTCCCGAATTCATGTCTAACTGCTTTCAAAAAGTTGGAACCTCTTACCTACAGTGGGTGAAAATAGCCTTTTTTGGTTTGTTTTTGCAGTGCTGGGGCTTAACCTGGGGTCTCATTTTGCATGTGCTCTACCACTGAGCCACACCCCGCCCCCAGCCTGGTGAAAATGTCCTTTAGTTGTACTCTCCCCAGCACAGGCTATCACCCTTTTATAAATATTCATTTTTGCTTAGAGTGGTGGCACACTCTCATAATCCCAGCAACTCAAAAGGCCAAAGCAGGAGGATCACAAGTTTGAGGCCAGCCTCCACAATTTAGCAAGATTCTGTCTGAAATAAAAAATAAGAGAGCTGGAAATGTAACTCAATGGTAGAGTGCCCCTGGGTTCAATCCCCAGTACTGCAAATTAAATAAATAAATTAAATCAAGCCAGGCCTGGTGGTGCACACCTGTGATCCCAGCACTTGGGAGGCTGAGGCAGGAGAATCATGAGTTCAAAGCCAGCCTCAGCAATGGCGAGGCACTTAGCAACTCAGTGAGACCCTGTCTCTAATAAAATACAAAAAAAAGGGGCTGGGGATGTAACCCAGTGGTCAATTGCTCCTGAGTTCAATCCCTGGTACAAAAAAAAAAAAAAAAAAGATGTTCATTTTTTCCAGGGTAACCATATATGTAAATACACACACACACACACACACACACACACACACACACACACACGTTATTTTTTCCAATGATAGGATTGAATTTCGAGCCTTGCAAATGCTAAGCACATACTCAATCACTGAAACTACACCCCCAGCCCAACTTTTTGTTTTGTTTTCTGAGACACGATTTCACTATATTGCCCAGGCTGGTCTCAAGTGATCCTCCTGCCTTGGCCTTCAGAGTCGCTGGGACTACAGGCATGCATGCCACACCCAGCCAGGGTAACTATATTTTGATGTAAAGTGAAAGGAGCAATTTTTGTCCCTTTGAGTTTGACTACTCATTTTTTTCTGTTCTTATTTTTTTAATATTTTTTAATTCTATTTAAATATTTATTTATTTGCTTTAGTTGTACACAATGGAATGCATTTATATTTTCGGGGTGCTGAGGATTGAACCCGGGCCGCGCATGTGCGAGGTGAGCTCTCTACCGCTGAGCCACATCCCCAGCCCTGTTCTTATTTTTTAAGCAAGCCTTTTGCCTTTTGAAATGAGTGGGATTTGAGTGTTTTTTTTTTTTAATATTTATTTATTTGCTTTAGTTGTACACAAATACATATATTTTTACGTGGTGCTGAGGATCGAACCTGGGTCGCACACGCGCTAAGCGAGCGCCCTACCACTGAGCCACATCCCAGTCCCGGGATTTGAACGTTAAAAAAAAAAAACAAAAAAAAAAAAAAAAAAACTTAGGGGCTGGGGTTGTGGCTCAGCGGTACAGCGCTCTCCCAGCACGTGCGCGGCCCGGGTTCGATCCTCAGCACCATGTACAAATAAACAAATTGTGTACAACTAAAGCAAATAAATAAATATTTTTAAAAAATTTAAAAAAAAAAACTTAAAGAATAAAACTGTAAGGTTGTCCCAGTAATGATGTTAAAGGGGAAATGGCAAATTTAAGTCCTTAATGAAAAGGACAGAATAGGATATAGGTTTGGGAGGGGCTAATGGTGGAAGCCCAGTCTGTTGATGTGTTCCCAGCTACAGGTGTGAGAAATATGTGTCTAGACTAACTGAAAGCAAAAGAGACTGGGCTGTGGACATGAAATCAGTATCAAGGATTTGGCACAGAGTGATGAAAGATAAGCAAAGTTTGGATTTATTAAAGAAATGAGAGTACTGGAATGATAGTACACACACAGCTTTAATCTCAGCAACTAGGGAGGCTGGGCCAGGAGGATGATAAGTTTGAGGCCAGCCTCAGCAACTTGTTGAGGCCTTGTCTCAAAATAAAATTAAAAGGACTGGGGAGGCAGCTTAGTGGTAAAGCGCCTCTGGATTCAAACCCCAGTACCAAAAGAAAGAAGGAACAAAGAAAGAAAAGAAATGACACAGTGTGTATCAGGTATAGGGGTGAGGGGGGAGAATATATCATCATTGTGCCTCCTGCCTGCCTGCTATTTCTCTCTCCCTCTCCCCTCACATCTCTCTCCAGTGCTGGGAAAATGGAACCCATGCATGACATTCCCAAGCTCTACCACTGAGCTACATCCCCAGCCCCTGTGGCTCTCGTTTTTCAAACACCTTCCTTGTTCTTGTTCCTGGAACTTTTGGGAGACTATCTTAATGAATCGTTACAATAACCCAGGAGACTAGTCTTACTAGCCCTCTTTTACAGATGTGGAAACAGGATCAGAGAGGTTTAGTGTCACAGCTAACATCTCACATACATTACAAGTAAGGATTTAAAACCAGGCCTTACTGATTCAAACCTAGCATCCTCTGGATCAAGAATAAGATGTGGATATAGAAAGAGAAGCATCATTTATCCAGATCACAAGCAGAGAAAGACCAGAGAGACTATTGGCCCACATCATAATTTAGGGGTCAGGGCAGCCAGAATCTTAGCCTCAGTCTGATGGATTGCCCTTGAAGCCTGCTTATCAAGACCCAACAAAGATTTGGATTTCTAAATCCTCAGCAACTTGAAGTCCTGGTGTCTTACAGCTTTGTCACTGCCTCATTTGTGATGCTGCTCATTTTTTGGGGGGTAAGCAGGGGTAGGGATTGAACCCCAGGCCTTGCACATGCTAAGAGTACTTTCTATCACTGAACTATACCCCCACATCCGACTCCTCTTAGGACCAGCATAGTGAATGCGGAATTGTGAGGATCTTTGCCTAAACATGCTTTATTCTCCCCTAGATCAATGAAAGAATGTGTCCCGTGCTCAATTTCAAGTGCCTCTTCTCCCTCCCAATTAAAGCGGAAACTCTACCAGGCTTAGGGGGTTTGTGGCAGACAAAGCCAGACTTTTGCCTTCTTTGCCCTCTTTTCAACTCCTCGTTATTTCCCTAAAAAATGCATTGGGTTTGAAATATAGGTTGTGTTGATCATCAGTTCAGATGTGTTCTGATTTCACCACTTTCTATTCTACATATAATTGTTGGGGCTCAAAGAAAAAAAATCCCAAACTAAAGACCTGTGAAGCAGCCTTGGAAGCAAAGTTTCTCCCTGATCATCTCTTTATTGTTGTTTTTCTTTTTAGATGGACATTACAGTAGAGTGTATTTTTAAAAAATATTCGGTATTTGGATTTTTGAGAGTGGTGTTGGGTCGGGGTACATAGGAGGATTAGAGGAATGCTAGAAAGGTCAAAGGGGAGGGAGGGGAAGGAAGGGAGCAAGGGGGGATGGAGGGGAAAAAGAAAAGGTGGTTGAATAAGATGGATGTCATTATCCTAAATGCATGATTGAAGATTTGAATGGTATGAATATACATTGTATACAAACGGTGTTTTGTAAAAAGATGCTCTATATGTTTATTATAAATTATAATGCATCCTACTATTATAAATACAACTTTGAATAAAAAATATTTTTAGTTGTAGTTGGACACAATACCTTTATTTTATTTATTTGTTTTTTATGTAGTGCTGAGGATCATACCCAGGGCCTCACATGTGCTAGATGAGCACTCTACTGCTGAGCCACAGCCCCAGCCCCAGTAGAGTGTATTTTGACATATTATAAGCACATGGAGTATAACTTATTCTAATTAGGATTCCATTCTTGTGGTTGTACATGATGTGGAGTTATACTGGTCATGTATTCATATATGAACAAAGGACAGTTATGTCCAAATTAATTCCACT
Organism: Tamias sibiricus; assembly: GCA_025594165.1. Lineage (NCBI taxonomy): Eukaryota > Metazoa > Chordata > Mammalia > Rodentia > Sciuridae > Tamias > Tamias sibiricus. The sequence continues at coordinate 123,818,079 of CM046667.1, forward strand.
GTCTTCTCTGTTCCCATCCCCCTACCTTCCAGTCATTCCCCTTTGTCTAATCCAATGAACTTCTTTTCTTCCCCTCCCCCTTCCTTGTTATGTGTTAGCATCCACACATTAGAGAAAAAATTTGGCCTTTTTGTTTTCTGAATATCTCTTGTACACTGACACCCCCCACCCCTAGCCCCCACTCAAGGCAACTCATAGAACTAGAATTTCTCTTCCCCAAGGCAGGTCATAGTAACTAGACCCCTTTTCCCCAAAGCCAGCCATAAAACCTAAAAATATTACTCTATCCTTCCCCTGCCTTTCTGTCTTGGAGCTAGTCATAAAGAAATTCCCTGAGCTACCTTGTCTGATGGTAGTTCATAAGACCCCCATTCCAGAAGGGGTCCTGTGCTATACCTGGGAGGAAGGAATGCTGCCCAGAGGGGCCAAGAAGAATCTAAACAGACAGGCCTTGCTGGGTTTCCCAGCCTCCTCTCTCTCTCTCTCTCTCTCTCTCTCTCTCTCTCTCTCTCTGCCCTGGGGATCAAACTCAGAGCCTCACACATGCTAGGCAAGCACTCTACCACTGAACCACAACTCTAGTCCTTTCCATCATCCTTTAGCATTAGATTATACTCTTCTGTCCAGTTACGTTTCTACATGGCTGTCCATGCTTCATCAAACCAAAGCAGAAAAGTGGAGGGTTCACCTTGGGTCTTTGGATCCTCATTCTGAAGGCTCTGTTTCACATACAACTTATGATCAAATAAATTTGTGAATGTGCTGGGGATGTAGCTCAGTCAGTAGAGTGCTTGCTTCACATGCACAAGGTCCTTGGTTCAATCCCCAGCACTGCAAAAAAAATGTTAATGTATTTGTCCCTTGTTAATCTGTCCTTTGTAACAGGGGTGTCAGCCATGACCCTTTATCATGTGCAGGAAAGTGGATCACCCCATTTTTCTTCCCTTATGTAGTCTTTGAAAGTATGGTTGTACAACAGTAGTCATTTGGAAATTTGAGTGATAGAGTCTAGTTATGGAATCAGGAAAATGTCTCAGTTTGGCTAGTTTCAAGGCCTGAATTTCTAGAACTCCCACACTCAACACTCAGCAAGGAAGGAAACCCACCTGGCTTATTAAGAGATCAAACTTTTGTGTTATAATTGCTAATGATTACATATATGTACATGTACACACAAATCTGACAGGAAATACTCCAAACATCAGCATTAAAATGGCCAGTTTTTAGGATTTTTCATTGTACTTTCCTTGTGTTTTCCAAAAATTCCCATAACAAGGATGATTTGCTTTGGTATCTGGAAAAATGGTAAGAAAACAGTAACAATAATGTATTAAAAATGCCCATTGGATTGGGGTTGGGGGAGGAGCTCAGTGGTATTGTGAGTGCCTAGCATGCCAGAGCATGCACAAGGCCCTGGGCTCAATCCCTAGTAACACACACACACAGAACACACTGCATTTAGGACCTTTAATGTGATCAATCACCTAACATGCATTCACTAAGTAAAATGTGCTGGGCTGGAGCTAGGCCCTAGGGGTGGGGAGATTCAAAGAGAAAGGTGGAAAGGTGGGCAGGATGTGATTCAGAGGTACAACAAAGACCTAGAAAGTGGGAAGCCTTGGGTTCCATCCCCAGCATTGCAAAAGTAAATAAATAATCAGTGATCATGTATCAAATGCCTATTATTTACCATATATAGTTTAGACTTTGACTCATTCATCCTCCAACACCTGGGATGTCAGTTTTCACTGTAGTAGTAACACACATGAGAAAACTGAGACTTGGAGAGATCATGTGGCCTGGCTAAGCCCACGTATTAAGTTAGTGGAAATACTGGGCCCAGAGGCAGGTTTGCTTCTTCCAGAGCCTGTGCTCACTAATTATATGCCATTTTCTCTCATTATACATATACTCATACACATGCAATATGATTCCTGGCCTTTTAACCTTACAGTCAAGTAGAAAAGATAAGAGAGGTTACAAATACAGGCACTTCTTGGTTGATGGATACTCACTAGAGAGAGAAGTCCTTCCTGTATCCCAGCTGGAAACTCCACCTCTTGGGTGCTTTAGAAGGCTGGGCTGGGCTGCAGAAAACTTGCTTTTAGACACACTAGTCTTGTTTTATGTGCTCTGACCAAGGCTGGGATTTACCATTGCAGTTTCAAGTCCTTGGATTATAAATGTAGGATTCATTCCATTCTGCCTTTAACAAGTGCTTCTCAGACTTGAATGCACTCATGAATCACCTGGGGATCTCATTAAAATGCAGATTCGGGGAGAGAGTAGGTGTGGGAGGGGGGCTGAGATTCTGCTTTTTGTTGTCTTAGTTGTTTTTGGTACTGGGGGTTGAACCCAGGGGTGCTTGCTCTATTACTGAGCTACACCCCCTGCTCTTTTTAAATTTTTATTTGAGACAGGATCTCACTAAGTTGTCAAGGCTGGCCTCAAACTTGAGATCCTACTGCCTCAGCCTCCTGAGTTGCTGGGATTACAGGCCTGGGCCACTGAGACCAGTTGAGATTCTGGAAACTCTCAGGTGATGAGGATGCTTCTAGTTTGAGGATTGGGTAACAGGAACTAAGGAGTTAGATAAGTTACCCCAGATCCTAAACTCAGTCATCTATGCAGCCCCAGGCCAAGTGCTGAGCTGCTGCTCCTTATCTCCCTGTGAGCCAAAGGAAGAGTCTGAGGCCCTGAACTGCACCAAAAAGAATTGCCCAGTACTGAACCTCACCCCTGTGAAAGGGCAAGGGATTGTCAAGGCTCAGCTCAGCACTGGAATGGCAGCCCTGTCCCAGGGAAGATGCCAGTGCTCACTTTAGCCTCGATGTGGGTGAAATATGCTCTTGTTCCAGTCCCTCTGCAGCTTTTGGCCACTACCTCCAGGCCACAAAGAGGGCCAGAAATCTGCTCCTCCCTGTGGGAGCTAGGGAAACACTTCCTGCCTGGCAGGCTGGTTTTAGGCGTGGTATCAGACGGGGAACTGGAGATGCTGCTGCCCATTTAGGGAAGCATCCTGGCCATCCTCAAGTGAAAAGAGAAGAAGGTGGGGAGGATTCCAGAGAACGTTTGGCATTTTTCTTTTAATTTTAGTTTTTATTTATTTATTTATTTATTTATTTTTGCTACTGGGGATGGAACCCAGAGGCATTGAACTACATCCTCAGCAATTTTCATTTTTTAATTTTAGGACAGGATCTCACTAACTTGCTGAGGCTGGCCTCCAACTTGCCATCCTCCTGCCTCAGCCTCCTGAGTCCCTGGGATTATAGGTGTGCTCCACTGTGCCAGGCTAATTTTTTTTTTTTTTTTTACGAAATATTTGCAGTTTATTTCACATAAATTTTTCCACAACCACCAGATATTGGTTTCATTTTTACATATTCAATTTTTTTATTATAAACACACCTAACATAAGAAGTGTGAAAGACAAAAAAAAATGACTTGTAATCTCACTCCTCCAATACAACTGATTTCTTCATCTTCCCTTTTGTTACTGTTCATATATGTCTTACCTCTTAGGAAGTTTCATTTACTTCTTTTGCTGACTTTAATATTCCTTTTGACCTCCAAAAGGTTTTTGTGAATCACATCTTTCACTTTGTTTGTGTGAGTCTCTTGCACTTAGACTGAAAATCCTTGAGAGGAGATCATATCTTTTCACCTTTGTACCTCCTATACCTAGCACAACACCTGGTATGTAGTAAGTATTCAGTAAAGTTTCTCAAATGAATTAATGCACATGTGTACATACTCATAATAATGAAATACATGTAATTTTATAATTTGCTTCTGTTACTGAGTCTCAGGGTACATATGTTTTTGTATTCTGTTATTTATTCTTCACATGAGTATATTTCAATAGTGTCTTAAATTTTTTTTCAATTAATGGAAAGTCATTTCCTTCATCATTTTCATCTTACTGGAAATGGTTGTTTTCAGCCTCACACTATTGAGAATAATACTGAACCAAAAACCATCAAACACAGGTCTTCTTGTTATTATTTTTTTTTCAATGAATGAAATTACTAAGAGTAGCTGTTGTGCCCAATTTGCAGGAAAAAAGTCTCACAAGACACTCACGTAACAGCCATAGAAGTCTTTATTCTGGCCGGGGCCACCAACTCCGACCCATACAAAGCAGGGTGGTAGAAGATGGCGCCGGCTCCTAGCAAGGGCAGGGTTTATAAAGCACAGGGTTAATACGCCCTCAGGTGGAGACAGTTTAAGTCGCCTCTGCTTATTACAGTAGCCAGGCATGGTGGTGCGGCATGCCTGTAATCCCAGTGACTCAGGAGGCTGAGGCAGGAAGATCACAAGTTCAAAATCAGCCTCAGCAACTAAACAAGGCCCTAAGCAACTTAGTGAGACCCTGTTTATAAATAAAACATAAAAAAAAGACTGGGGATGTGGCTCAGTGGTAAAGTGCCCCTGGGTTCAGTCCCTAGTACCAAACAAACAAAAAAATGCTAAGAGTGACACATTTTAGTTATTGATGATGTTTTGCTTCTCAAGAAGGTTAAATAAATTTACAGTACCATTGTACAGGTGTAATGTTTTAACCACAATTCTATCAACATTGTAATTTCAAATTATTTTTATGATTGGGTGGAGGTATGGCTCAGTGGTAGATTATTTACCTAACATGCTCAAAGCCTTGGGTTTTGAATGCCAGCACTATCTTCAAAATGTATTCTTGTAGTTATTTTTAAATATGATCACATAATTTTAATTTCTTCCACTCAAATTAAATGAAACTTAATGAACATATTTAATATGGATATATATATATATATATATAAATATATATATATATATATATATATATATATATATATTTCACACTCAAAAAACCTAGATATAGCTAGAGGTTCATGGGTGTCCAGAAGTTCATGTGTACTGTATATAGACAAATACAAGAGCAAAATTTCAGGCTGGGGTTGTGGCTCAGCAGTAGAACACTTGCCTAGCACACGCATGGCCCGGGTTTGATCCTCAACACCACATAAAAATAAAGGCATTGTGTACAAATAAAACAAATAAATATTTTTTTAAAAAACAAGAGCAAAATTTCATAGTAAAAAATGGCTTGGGGCTGGGATTGTGGCTCAGCGATAGAGCGCTTGCCTAGCACATGTGAGGTGCTGGGTTTGATCCTCAGCACCACAAATAAATAAAATAAAATAAAGGTATTGTGTCCATCTGCAACTAAAAAACTTAAAAAAAAATAGTGACATAGACATCCTAGCACAGACCAGACATCATTAGGTGGGGCCTCTCTGAGGCACCTTTGAAAGGATTTGTTCTGCACCAGCTATAAGACTCCTCCTTCAGCCACACTGGTTTGAACTTCTGCATATTTATAGTGAAGAAGGGGAGAGCTTTGGATACTATTGCTGATGTTCTTCATGCCTTCCTGAATATGAAAATTTCCCCCTGATATTATTTCCCTTCTGTATAAAGTACCTCCTATTTATTGTAGTGCAGGGCTATCAATGAGAGTTCTTTAAGTTTTCTTTTATCTGAAGATGTCTTTGGCAGGACAATTCTCCAGTGGCCTTGGACTGAACCAGTTCTCCCAGGGATTACAGGCATGCACCACCATGCTCGGTTTACCTTCAGCATTTTTTTTTTTTTTTGGTACCAGGGATTGAACTCAGGGCCACTCAACCATCGGGCCACATCCCCAGCCCTTTTTTGTATTTTATTAGAGACAGGGTGTCACTGAGTTGCTAAGTGCCTCGCCATGGCTGAGGCTGGCTTTGAACTTGTGATCCTCCTGCCTCAGCCTCCCAAGTGCTGGGATTACAGGTGTGCACCACCACACCCAGCTGTTTACCTTCAGTCTTGAAAAATAATTTCAGAATTCTGGGTTGATTATTTTTCTTTCAACACTTTAAAGGTTCTGTTTCATTGTCTTTTCATCTTCATAGTTTCTGATAAGAAGCTCATCATAATTTGAATTATTATTTTTCTGTATGTATTTTTGTCTCTCTGACCTCTTGTAATATTTACTTTTTAAAAATTTTTGTACCAGGGATCAAACCAAGGGCCTTGCACATGCTAGGCAAAAGTTCTACCACTGAGCTATATCCCCAGCTGAAGATTTATTTTTTATTTTTGGTTTTCATTCACTTGATGTGATTATCAGGCATAATTTCTTCATTTTTTATAACTTTATTTTTTAATTTTTTAAAAATTTATTTATTTGTTTTAATTGTACACAATAACTTTATTCTTACGTGGTGCTGAGGATCGAATCCGGGCCGTGCACGTGCTATGCAAATGCTCTACTGCTAAGCCACAACCCCAACCCTTTTTATAACTTTATTTTGTTTATTTTTTATGTGGTGCTGAGGATTAAACCCAGTCCCTAACATGTGTGAGGCAAGTGCTCTACCACTGAGCCACAACCCCAGCCCAATTTCTTCATCTTTATTCTATCTAGTATTCACAAAATTTTGGAAATTTCTAGACATTGCTTAAATTTTAGGGCTGGTGATGTAGCTCAGTGGTGGAGTCAATATTCCACCTACGCTAGAATGCATGAGGCTTGGGTTCAATCCCCAGCACTGCAAAAACAAACAAATAATAATAACTTCTTATTTTTTTGTTTCTTCTAGGACAATAAACCATATATTGAATCTTTTAATATTGTCCCACAGAACCTTGAGGCTCTCTTCGTTGTATTTTTCCTATCTTTGTTCTCCTTCTTCAGACTGAAGAATTTCTAATGATTTATCTTCATATTCACTCTTTTCTTTATCTTTTCCCTTTTCCACTGCTAAGCCCATTCAGTGTTTTTTTTTTTCCTCTAGCTACTATATTTTTCAATTCTAGAGTTTGGTTATGATATGAGTACCAGAAATATTATAGGATTATTGACTGTTGACTATATTAATTAGTGAATGTGTATTGATTGAATAGTAAATGACTATAAGCAATGTGCTAATGATGTAATGTGAATTGCAGAACTTAGTCTTAAAATAGTCTATACCTGGTGTGTAACCAGGTATACCCCAGACCTCGCCCAGTTATCAACTGCAAGCACAATGTAACTTAGACTTAAAAGCCCAGACTTCTGGGGGCCGGTGGGACTAACAGGACACAGACAGAGAGACCAAGACCTCAGTCGCTGTTGTCCCCCTGCACCAGACTCCTCTGGCCCAGATTGAGTTCCAGCAACCCAGACTTAAGACATGTCACAGGTTAGCATCTGGGACCCTTGGGTGTAGACTCAGTTAGGACTTAGAATTAGGATGTGTGTCTGAAGTGTGATGAGCATTAATAAAATAGATTTGATTGAATTTAATTGTGCCTCAGACTGAGTCTGTAGTAACCACTAGCGACAGGTTGATTTTGTGTGTGTGTGTGTGTGTGTGTGTGTGTGTGTGTGTGTGTGTGTACTGAGGATTGAACTCAGGGGCACTTTACTACTGAGCTACATCCTTGGCCTTTTTTTTAAATTTTGAGACAGGGTCTTGTTAAGTTGCTTGGGGCCTCACCAAGTTGCCCAAACTGGCTGTAAACTTGTGATTCTCCTGCCTCAGTCTCCCAAGTCACTGGGATTATAGGCATGGGCCACCATGTATGGAATAATAACACTCTTAAAAACCTTGTCTGGGGGCTGGGGTTGTAGATCAGTGGTAGAGCACTTACCTAGCATGTGTGAGGCCCTGGGTTTGAGTCTCAGCACCACATATAAATAAAATAAATGTCCATTTACAACTAAAACAAATATATATATATTGGAAAAAAAACCCTTGTCTGATAAGTCCAATATCTGAATCATATCAGGATTGAATAAACTGCTGTCTTTTCTCTTGTGGATAGTAATTCATAGTTTCCTAGGGTTTTTTATGTCAAGTAATTTGGGATTGTATGTTGGATATACTAATTACTGGTTTGTGGAGACTCTGAATTCTGGTATATTCATATAAGAAGCGTTGGTCTTCTTTTGTTTCAGAAGCAATTAACTTGTTCAATCTAAGATTGCAAACTCTGTCATCTATGTTGGTTTTCAGCTCCATATTTAGTTCAAAATTTTTAGCCTTAGCTCTAAAGAGACTAGAGCCTACCCCAGGTATGCATGGTTCAAAGGCCAAGATTCAAGGACCAAGTTGTTAGATAGATATCTTAGCAGAATTTATGCACAGGATGTGGGGCTTTATTGATTTGCCTTTCTCCTTTCTAGAATTCCCCATATATAGTTTAAGTGGCTGTTGTTAACCTGGTCTCTAACATCTGGTTCTTTAGGCCAGAAACATGGCAGGTTTTCTATTACAATTTTAGCTGTCTTATGGCATGCCTTCATGTTAAGCTAAAGTCATAAAAATGGAAACTTGTCCATGCCAGTCCTTTCTTTTCAGTTTCAGTTCTCATCCAAATTTTGCTTGTTTCTTTCCTCTCATGCTTCAGAATCTCCAGGTTTCTTTCTTTTCTTTGTATGTGTTCCCTAGAGTCTTTAGTTGCTAATTGCAGGGAGGGTCCTGTATTAACCACTTATTCTATACTGGATTTAATACAAAAGGACCTTGGGGAATTTACCCCTTATTACAGAATTTGCATATAGCCATTTAAAAATTATACAACAAAGAATAAAAAAAATACCCTTAAACTGATTTTTTTTTTTTTTTTTTTTGTGGTACAGGGGATTGAACTCAGGGGCACTCGACCACTGGGCCACATCCCCAGCCCTTTTTTGTATTTTATTAGAGACAGGGTCTCACTGAGTTGCTAAGTGCCTCGCCATTGCTGAGGCTGGCTTTGAACTCGTGATCCTCCTGCCTCAGCCTCCCAAAGTGCTGGGATTACAGGTGTGCGCCACCACTCCCGGCTCTGGTTTTTAAAAATTTCTTTTTGCACTACTGAGGATTGAACCAAGGACATCACACATGCTAGGCAAGTTCTGTATCACTCAGATACACCTCCAGCCCCTCTAAAAGATACTTTCTGTTAACTCTGTTAACATTTTGGTATATTTTCTTCTAGGGTTTTGTTTGTTTTGTTTTGTATTTTTGTTAATGACCAAATTTGCATATATTAACATTGGAAGAAATATTTTTACAGTAAAACAGGAGCACACTATAGGTTTTATATCGTAACCTGCTTCACTCTTCCTCACCCCACAATTTAGAGCAATATATAATAAACAAGGAAAAAGAGCTATTCTGGGTTTCAGAAGAAAGGACTGGAGAGTTTACTGAAGATGGATTGAAAATTGAGGTCTTAGATCTAAAGGAAGATGGTGCTGAGAGTTGATACCTTTGATGTAATACCTCCTTAATGAGGTATTACAAACACCTTTGAGGGTGAGGTCAACAAAAGGTCTCCAGCTCCTCCCTATCCTTGCTGCAAAGCAGCATAGAGTGAACAGTAACTTTTTTCAACTCTAACTACTTGGGGAGGAACTGAGGGTTTTGGGGTAGAGCTGTGGTTTCTTCTTCCAACTCCTGGCTTTTACAAACTCTAATAGGAGGAAGTCACAGCTCTGGAGTCTGTGGTGGACTAGGCAGGTCACACAGAAAGCTCTGCAGGATGCTGGGAGCCACCATGACTGCTGGGTGGCCCCTCCAGCTGCAGGTCTTCATCAGTGTTAAATGCATATGGAGGAGGTGAGGAGGCGCACTGAGGTCATGGAGCATAGCTAATACTTGTGCATTGATTTGACTTTTCAGCTGTTATCAACCATAGCTAGGAAGACCTTCCTTCAGAGTCAAATTACCTTTTGAGAATTTATTTGTTCTTTAGACTCCATCTCCTCTTGAACAGGTTTGACCTGAGGGCACAACCCTTTCCTGCCTATTGGTTCCAAATGTTGAATTTTTTATTAGATGTTTGGACCTGGATCCTCCATTCAATTTTGTCAGCCTCTGACCTCAAACTCAGGTTAGGTTGTTTGAGCTCATTATTTCCCTCTAGGGTTTACTTATCTCCTTGCCTTTCCTATTACATTCAGGACATCACCCTCACTGACTCCTTCCTCTCTCAGGCCTCCATCTTCTGATCAGTTAGGACCTTTATCTTGTGAAGAGGAGCCAGTAAAGGAGTTTGGGGGGTGGGTACCAGGGATTGAACTCAGGGGCACTCGACCATTGAGCCACATCCCCAGCCTTATTTTGTATTTTATTTAGAGACAGGGTCTCAATGAGTTGCTTAGTGCCTCACTTTTGCTGAGGCTGGCTTTGAACTCAAGATCCTCCTTCCTCAGCCTCTTGAGCCACTGGGATTACAGGCGTGTGCCACCTTGCCTGGCTCCACTAAAGGATTTTGAGTAGAGGAGTAAGATGTGATCAGAATACTGGGCATAGTAGTGTGCACCTGTGATTCCAGTGGCTCAGGAGGCTGAGGCAGGAGGATTACAAATTCAAAGCCAGACTCAGCGATTTAGCAAGACCCTAAGCAATTCAGTGAGAACCTGTCTCAAATAAAACAATAAAAATAAAAAAGACTGAGGATGTGGCTCTGTTGTAAAGCACCCCTGGGTTCAATCCCTGATATCAGAAACAAATTAATAAAAGATGTGATCAGATATGGGCTTTAATGAAAATGAATGGAGTATGGAGGGAGAGAGTTAGATGAGAAGGCAGAGACACCAGTTTGGAGACTGGCAATAGGCCATGCAATAAATGAAAGAGTAATTGTGAAACGGAGGAGGGAATTTTAAGGAACAACTCATAAATGAAATACTTAAAATGTTTCAAAATTAGAGGGAGTCTCAAAAGTTGAAAGGATGGTTAATGTTATTCAAAGTTCACTTCTTTGTCGTAAACTCTTTAATGAGGTATTACACACATAAAAAAGCTCACTAATCAGGGTTGGGGTTGTAGCTCAGTGGTAGAGCGCTTGCCTTGCACACTTGAGGCCTCTGGGTTCGATCCTGAGCACCACATAAAAAATAAATAAAAATAAATAAAAGACATTGCATCCCTCTACAACTAAAAAAGTTTTTTAAAAAGTTCACTAGTCATTTGTCAGCTTGATGGATTTTCACACCTGAACACACCTATGCAGCCATGATCTGGATCAAGAAACAGAACATTATGAGTAACCAGAAGCCCCCTTAACTTGCCCTCCCTGTCACTTACTCCCCTCCAAGAGTGGTCACTAGCCTGACATTTAACACTATAGATTGGTTTTTGCCTGTCTTTTAACTATGTGAATGGAATCCTATAGTGTAAGTTCTTTTGTGACTGGCTTCTTTTACTCAACATGAGTTTTGTTTTGTTTTTGTACCAGGGATTGAACCCAGGGGTGCTTAACCACTGAGCAACATTCCCAGCCCTTTTTTTATTTTCATTTATTTGCTTATTTGTTTAAAGATTTATTTGTTTTAGTTGTACACAATGCCTTTATTTTTATGTGGTGCTGAGGATTGAATCTGGGCCACGCACGTGCTAGGCAAGCACTCTATCGCTGAGCCATAAGCCCAGCCCCTCATTTATTTATTTTTTTAAAAAATTTTTTGTAGTTCTAAATGGACAGCATGCCTTTATTTTATTTGTTTATTTTTGTATGTGGTGCTAATGATTAAATCCAGTGCCCTACACATGCTAGGCAAGCGCTCCACCACTGAACCCCAGCCCCAGCCCTATATTTTTATTTTGAGACAGGTTCTTGCTAAATTGCTTAGGGACTTGCTGTGTTGCTGAGTCTGGCTTTGAACCTGTGATCCTCCTGTCTCAGCCTCCCTAGTCACTAGGATTATAGGCATGTACCGCTGTGCCTGGCTCAACACAATATTTAGGAATTTTTTAAAAAAAATATGTATTTATTTGCTTTAGTTGTACACAATGCAATGCATTTATGTTTACGTGGTGCTGAGGATCGAACCCGGGCCGTGCACGTGCGAGGTGAGCGCTCTGCCTCTGAGCCACAACCCCAGCCCTATTTAGAAAATTTATCCACACATTTTTAAAAAATTCTTTTAGTTGTAGTTGGACACAATACCTTTATTTTATTTATTTATTTTTATGTGTTGCCGAGGATTGAACCCAATGCCTCACATGTGCTCGGTGAGCACTCTACCACTGAGCCACAACTCCAGCCCTATATTTTTATTTTGAGACAGGTTCTTGCTAAATTGCTTAGGGACTTGCTGTGTTGCTGAGTCTGGCTTTGAACCTGTGATCCTCCTGTCTCAGCCTCCCTAGTCACTAGGATTATAGGCATGCACCACTGTGCCTGGCTCAACACAATATTTAAGAAATTTATCCACTCATTTTTAGTTGTACACAATGTGTTTATTTTTATGTGGTGCTGAGGATCGAACCCGGGCCACCCACGTGCTAGGCGAGTGCTCTAGCTGAGCCACAATCCCAGACCCACTATCCACACATTTTTTAAAAATTCTTTTTAGTTTTAGTTGGACACAATACCTTTATTTTATTTTATTTTTATGTGGTGCCGAGGATCGAACTCAATGCCTCACATGTGCTCAGCGAGCACTCTACCACTGAGCCACAACCCCAGCCCTATCCATATCTATTTTTAAAAAATACTTAGAGGGGTTGGGGCTGTATCTCAGTGGCAGAGTGCTTGCCTAGCATGTGTGAGGCGCTGGATTTGATCCTTAGCACCACATAAAAATAAATAAATAAAATAAAGACATGCTGTCCATGTACAACTACAAAAAATTTTTAAAAAATACTTATAAATAGTTTTTTCCTTCTTAATACTATAGGTATTTTATTACTAATAGACATTTGGGTCTTTTCTGCTTTTTTTCTGCTTGGGAACTTGAATAGTACCCTATGAACTTTTTTCTGGGGTGTACTGGGGATTGAACCCTGATGTGCTTTATCAAGGAGATACAGTCCCAGCCCTTTTTATTTTATTTTAAATTTTGAGACAGGGTCTTGCTAAATTGCTGAGGCTGGCCTCAAACATGTGATCCTCCTGCCTCAGCCTCTTAAATTGCTGGGATTATAGGCATGCACCACTGCTCTGGCCTTTCTATTTGCTTTTTGTGCTGGCTGTGATCTTCACCCAGCCATTGGTACAGCATTCTGTTCTTGCATTTTAAACCAGCCAGTGGAAAAGTGAAGGTACCTAATAGATCATTGATTACACTTAAGGAATGCAGGCCTAGAAGCATCGTCTTTCCAATTAGATGGGAAAATAGGGGAGGTTGTGATCCAGTGGGACCTCCAATGAGGATCTCATTACAGTTTTAGCAAAATTTTGGATACTAACCAAAAACTGTCCATCAACTTGCAACTCTGGCAATTATAGCTTCCGCATGGGAATGTTACTCTAGATGGGACCACATTTCATCCAGGGAGAGCTAGCTGATGGTTCTTATTCAGGAAGCAGGTGTGTTGGGAGGCCTTAAATAGATGACTTTTGTTAAAACATGCTGAGCCCTCTCAGTGAAAGTTGTTTGAGAAGAACCATTGTTGTTAGCATTATCTTCTTTTTGAGACACCCCAGAGGCCAAGATGCTTATTTTACACTAGTTTTAGGAAAGAAAGGTGTGGAACTTACCATGTGAATCCATTTTTGGAAAATGCTAAGGAGCTGGAGTGAATTGTAAAAGTGACTTTTAAAAAGACATAAAGAGTCAAAGATCTCCTAGCACCAATTATGCCAAGAAATGCTAAGCAAATTAGCACATTGGGTAATTTAAAAAATAGAGGTGAGAAGTAGTCTGTAAAATGGCCTTGATAAATAGTCCATCCATTTGAATGGCATTTCCAGTGTTAATAGAGGTCTTCGTGACTCAGTGCCCTGGTGGCCAACAATGAATCCTGAGAAAAAGTAAAGAGAAGATACTCAGGGGCCAGGCCACAGAGCCCATGGCTTCTCACATCTGCACACAGCCCCCCAGGGCAGCCCTTTAGAATACCAGATGTTTATGCTCCACTTCCTGACCTCCTTTCCAAATGGCAGTTCTTGGAGTCCCACCTAAGGGCTTTGCAGGCTGTTTGTTATTTGTATGGAGTGCTGTGGATTTGATTTTTGCCTGAAATGACTTCCTGACAGAATTATTTCCCAAAATGACAATATTTCACTAGAAAATGGTTTGAAAACAAGGGCCAAAATGTGAACGTGAACATCAGTATTCTCCACTGATCTGAGACCCTAACAGTGCCCTGGGTGGGTAGGCAGGGGTAGGAGTAGAGATTCCTAGGGAACAAAACAGACTGTAATTTTAAGACAAGGTATATTTTAGAGCCTTGAGGGATGTGCAAGCCTGGGAGAGTTCTTCCCCAGTGTGGAAAGCATGCCAAGGGTAACAAAAGAAGTAAACGAAAATGTTGAGCCTGGCAGCATAAAAGATTCAGTAAACCCATAATTTGGTCATTTGTGAAGTGGCTGGAGAAATCGCCTTCTTGTTGGCAGAGCAGTCCCATATAGGCGATGACATGTCGGTAATAAAGTGCCTGTCACTCCCACTTGCTCCAGTCTTTGGTTCTGGATGCCATAAGGCACAAGGCACTGCTTGACTTAAGGGACAAACAGACCAAATTACTTGACTGAAAGGCCCAATGAGCTCTCAGAACAGCCAACTGACTGTTGAAATGCCATCATGGCTCTGAACAAAGGAATTGCCTCCAGAGACTCATGTCACTTCCCATAAGTCCTCCTCTTTGGGGAAACCCCGTTAGCATGGCACTTTATAGAATCCAGTCAAAACAGCCTAGAAACCATTGGGCACCCATTCTTTGCTTATAGGATGCCAGATACATGGGGGAATGTAGTAAACTCATTTTGGGGGGAGAGAAGAGACACAAAACAACTGGAAAATGTTGTAACAGGGCAGAGATTTGAGCCCTGGACTGTACAAGGGGAGATGGTTCACATCTTTCTGGAGTTACCAGAAAAGGAAGGAAATGAAGAGCGTTAAAGGCATTCCAGGCAGAGGATTTCAGCATAGCAAAAATGTTGGAGCAGCAAGGAGTATGGCCAGGTTAGTGAAGGTGAAGTGAGGGAAGATTATTGAGAAATATTGGAGAGAAGAGTGGGCTCAGGGAGGGTGTTAAATGCCAGGATGAGGACTTTGGATTATGGTGCAGGTAATACTAAGGACACTGTAGGGCAGGAATATAAAGAAAGAAGGGTCTGTGGCAAATGTCTGTGGCTGTGTGCAGGAGGAACTGGAAGAGTAAGGCCAAGGGTGGTACCATAATTTTTTTTTTTTTTTTTTTTTTTGGTACCAGGGATTGAACTCAGGGGCACTCCACCACTGGGCCACATCCCCAGCCCTTTTTTGTATTTTATTTAGAGACAGGGTCTCACTGAATTGCTAAGTGCCTCACCATTGCTGAGGCTGGCTTTGAACTTGCAATCCTCCTGCCTCAGCCTCCCAAGTGTTGGGATTACAGGTGTGCGCCACCATGCCCAGCTGTGGTACCATAATTCTGACACAGTGGTTAGTGCTTGTCCAAGGCTGGGGCTAGGAAAATGCACAGGTGGCAGAACCTCTGGCGTGGGCAAGGGCTTTGTGGCCAGACACACCTGGGTCCACTTCTCCCTCTTCACCACCTACTTCTGAGTAGGAGGCCTCAGTTTCTTTGTAAACTGGGGCCAATCCTCTTGCTCGCCTCATGGGGAAGTGGTGTAGGTGAAAAGAATATGTGGGAAGCCCACAGGAGGCCCCATACATGGTGGCTTCTCATGTTTGGGCTCAACCAGAGAAACTTCTGGAAAAAAAGCACCAATAGGCTTTAGCACCTGGTAGGACTAGAACTGTGGGAGATGAGGGAGTTACTGATCATTTTCATGGTTCAAGCTGCAGAGAACAGTGGCCCAGCTGCCTGGGCCTGGGAGATGAGCTGGGCCTGGGTGGGGCTGGTGAGAAGCCAAGCTCTATTTTAGATGGTGTTTTTGAGGGCAAGAAGAAGTGCTGCCTCCTAGTCATTTGTTTCTTATGTATATTCATCTTCACTGTGCTCAGGCTCCAAGAGGCCTTGTTTAGAGAAACGCTGCAGCCAAGCAGGAGAAGGTATATTTTAAAGTGACAGGTCTAAAAATACTGCTCTCTTCTTGCCCTTTCGCAGCTGCAGATTCCCAATCCTGATCCTCACTGGGAGAAATAATAAAATGCATATGTTTATAATAAAAATCATATTTCCCTCTTCCTGTGATGTCTCCCAGTTGTAGGTTCCCATCCGTTTGCTGTTTTACCTATCATTTAACAAATGTATTTTAAGAAAAGTAATCTTTTCCACTGACATGTCCTATAAACGTCACATCCTTAGCTTTGGTTCTCATTGAGGAACAGAGATGCATGTTTTGAATATTTCCAAAAATGCTTTTCGGTCCATTCCCAGGAAAAGATTTTAAATGCTTGATTTGAGACAAAATATACAGACCATTCATGACACAGGGATATAGGCCCCTTGGGTCTGGTTGTCAGAGGACAAGATGAGAGGCTGGGTTCTGGGAAAATTAGTTATAATTGGCAGCTGAATCCCAGGCCTCTGTTCTTCCATGTGTAACCACTCAGGTGTGCAGTGCAAGGCATTCTGGGAAGTCAGAATTTGGGCCCTCCACTGAGTGGAGTGAGTTGACCTGTGGGCTTTCTCAGGAAAGCACTGAGTGGACCTGTGGAAAACAAGATCAAGGCAGGACAGTTGACCAGCTCAACACTCAGCGTACAAAGGGCAGAGAAAGCAGCTCCCACCTGGGGCTGATGGAAGAGGCCCAGTTTGAGGGCAGGCACAGATCCTCTGGCACATAGACGGTAACTGGTTTTGTTTAGAGGCATCTATCCATCTGTTTTTTATGGATTAAATAAAATGTGTATAGTGTACTTAGTATGACACCCGACATATAGTAGGTACTCGAGCAATCAAGGTATGTCCCCATCTACAGAAAGAGTAAGAAATGATATCTTTTTTTTTTTTTTTTTTTTTTTTTTTTGGTACCGGGGATTGAACTCAGGGGCACGCGACCACTGGGCCACATCTCCAGCCTTTTCTGTATTTTATTAGAGATAGGGTCTCATTGAGTTGCTAAGTGCCTCTCTGTTGCTGAGGCTGGCTTTGAACTTGCGATCCTCCTGCCTCAGCCTTCCAAGTGCTGGGATTACAGGCATGTGCCACTGTGCCTGGTTAGGAATGATATCTTAAGGCCCCTGCCACCTCTGCTGGAAGTCTAGGAGGGGCTTACGTTGGAAACTAGGAATAGAACACAGAAGAGAATTAAGGGAGCCAAGACGGGAGAAGAAACAGGATGGGGAAGAGAGTGAGAGGAAGGGCCATGATTAGGGATGGGCAGGTAGCCAGTTCACTTCAGTATACTTTGTCATTTCATTGGTTCATTCATTCATTCACTCAGTCATTCATCCAACAATTATTTATTGTGCATCAACTACTCAAATGAGACAGGGTCTCATTGAGTTGCTAAGTGCCTCTCTGTTGCTGAGGCTGGCTTTTGAACTTGCGATCCTCCTGCCTCAGCCTTCCAAGTGCTGGGATTACAGGCATGTGCCACTGTGCCTGGTTAGGAATGATATCTTAAGGCCCCTGCCACCTCTGCTGGAAGTCTAGGAGGGGCTTAAGTTGGAAACTAGGAATAGGGAGGAGGCTCAGAAATGGTGTAGTATGAAGCAGAACACAGAAGAGAATTAAGGGAGCCAAGACGGGAGAGAAGCAACAGGATGGGGAAGAGAGTGAGAGGAAGGGCCATGATTAGGGGATGGGCAGGTAGCCAGTTCACTTCAGTATACTTTGTCATTTCATTGGTTCATTCATTCATTCACTCAGTCATTCATCCAACAATTATTTATTGTGCATCAATTACTGTGTTCTAAGTACTTAAACTAGGTGCTAGGGTTACAACAGTGAAAAAAATCAGAAAAGGATCCTTTTTAATGTAATGTACAGACTCTTCATAATAGGCAACAAAGAAGATGTAGATGTGGGCCAATAGTATTGAGTCTAGAGCTGTCCTGTACAAACCCCAGAAACCACTGAATAGGGGCTCCTTCCTTCTTTAATTTGTCCTGAATAGAGGTGGCCACCCCCTCCAATCCAAGCTGCTGCTGCTGCTGCTTTTGGTACCAGAGATTGAACCCAAGGCTATATAACCACTGAGCCACATCCCGCCCCCCACCCCCCGCCTTTTTCATTTTGAGACAGGGTCTAGCTAAGTTGCTTAGGGCCTCACTAAGTTGCTGAGGCTGGCTTTGAACCTGTGATCCTCCTGCCTCAGGCTCCCTGTTTTAGTCAGTTTTTTAGCTGTTGGGACTAGAAGACGTACCAGAACAATTTTAAAGGAAGAAAAGTTTATTTGGGGGCTCACGGTTTCAGAGGTCTCGGTCCCTAGGCAGCAGGCTCCATTCCTCAGGGCTCCAGGTGAAGCTCAACATCACCAAAAAGAGTGATGGGAAACAGCAGAGGGAAACAGCTCATATGGTGATCAGGAAGCAGACAGAAACTCCACTGGCTAGATACAAATAAATACCCCAAAGCCACGCCCCAATTCCCACCTCCTCCAGCCACACCCCACCAGCCTTCAGTTATCACTCAGTTAATCCCTACCAGGGGATTAATTCACTGATTGGGTTAAGATTTTCACAACCCAATCATTTCTCCTCCAAACCTTCTTGCATTGTCTCACATGTGAGGTTTTGGGAGACACCTCACATCCAAAGCATAACACTCCCAAACTGCTGGTATTATAGGCATAGCCATTACACCTGGCCAAACCCAAACTTCTTAACAGAGCTAACCTTGTAGTGATACATAGACCCCTGACACCAAGGAATATTTCTTTCTTTTCTTTTCTTTCTTTCTTTCTTTCTTGCTTGCTTGCTTTCTACCAAGGATTAAACCCAGGGGCACTTAACCACTGAGCCAAATCCCAGCCTTTTTTTTAAATTTTATTTTTAAATTTTGAGACAAGGCCCCTCTAAGTTACTAAGGGTTGCCTTGAACCTGTGATTCTCCTGCCTCAGCCTCCCAAGTCACTGGGATTATAGACATGTGCCACAATGTCTGGCTACCAAGAAATATTTCTTGGGAAAAAGGTGGGTTCCAGCCGGGCGCGGTGGCGCACGCCTGTAATCCCAGCACTTTGGGAGGCTGAGGCAGGAGGATCGCGAGTTCAAAGCCAGCCTCAGCAATGGCGAGGCACTTAGCAACTCAGTGAGACCCTGTCTCTAAATAAAATACAAAAAAGGGCTGGGGATGTGGCCCAGTGGTCGAGTGCCCCTGAGTTCAATCCCTGGTACCACCAAAAAAAAAAAAAAAAAAAAAAAAGGTGGGTTCCCTTGCCCCTATTTCTTGTTACAATAGCCAAGAAATACCATCTACAGAGAAGAAAACCCTATATTTCCCATTCAAGGCCTAAATATACTAGAGGCATAAATGCTTTGCCCAAGAGTATCTGGATGCAGGAAGGGAAGAGGAAGGAAAGAGAGGCCAGGTTCTATCATTCATCCAATTAATACTGAGTGCCTATTCTGTGCCAGGCCATGTACCAGGTGATGTCATAGTAAACAGACAACAATCACCACCTTCATTTCTGGCAGATAATAAACTAAATGATAGTCATGATGGAGAAAAATAAAGTAGGGAAAAGGAGTCTTGGGGAGAGAGTTGCAAATTTAAGTAGGGGAGTCAAAGAGTCATTTTGGTTTTAATAAGTTCTTTTTTATAACTTTATTTAATTTTTTTTTCTGTGATGCTGAGGATTGAACCCAGTATCTCACACGTGGTAGGCAAGTGCTCTACCACTGAGCCACAACCCAGCACACTAAGGTACCATTTGAGTGGAGGCCTGAAGGAGGCGAAGGTGCAAGCCAAGCACATTTGTGGTTGGAGAAAGCATTAGAGGGAGAGGAAAGAGCCTAAGCAAAAGACTCACTTTAGTAAGGGTGTGTGCCTGGCATTTTTGAGGAACAATATGAAAGTCTTTGTGGTTAGGGTGGAAAGGAAGCAGAACAAGAGGGAACAGTGATAATAAATATGTAAAGACAAATCCCACCATTATGTACAACTATAAAGCACCAATGAAAATATGGGGAAAAAGAAATAATTACAAAAATGGGAGGTTGTACATATTCCATGTATGTATAATATGTCAAAATACACTCTACTGTCATGTATGTCTAAAATGAACAAATAAAAGAAAGAAAATAATAAAAGAAATAATTAGCCCCTGGGATAAAAAAAAGTGCATAATGGGAGGTTATATCAGATGGGGCCTTGTAGATCATGGTAAGGACTTTGGCTTTCACTGACTGAAATGGGGAACTATGAGAGGGTGCTGGAGGTTGAATCCAGGGCCCCATGTATGCTAGGAAAGCGCTTTGCCAATGAGCTCCAGCCCCAGCCCTATTTTTTTTTTTTTTTTTTTTTTTTTTTGGTACCAGGGATTGAACTCATGGGTATTTCTTTTTTTTTTTTTTTTTTTGGTACCGGGGATTGAACTCAGGGGCACTTGACCACTGGACCACATCCCCAGCCCTTATTTTTGTATTTTATTAGAAGCAGGGTCTCACTGAGTTACTAAGTGCCTCGCCATTGCTGAGGCTGGCTTTGAACTCATGATCCTCCTGCCTCAGCCTCCCAAGCCACTGGGACTACAGGTGTGCACTGTGGCACCCAGCCCTAACTTAATTTTTTATTAGTGCCTATTAATTATACAGAATAGTGGGTTTCACTGTGGCATATTCACACACGCATATATCCAATGGGGCTAGTGCCCCAATTTAGGCTAGAGAAGGTGATGGCTCAGGTCACTGTGGTAGAGGTAGAGGAGATGTGAAGGGGTCAGATTCTGGATACAGTTTGCAGGTGGAATCCACAGTATTTGGTGATGGAAGGAATGTAGGGTTTGAGAGAAGATGAGAAGCCAGAGTGATGTCCATGCTTTGATGATGCTAATATATGCAAATGAAAGAATAATACATGCAAATGAAATAATAGTGGGTTTGAGGAGATCGTGGGTGGGTTTGGGGCAGGAGATGGACAAAGATCAAGAGTTAGGCTTTTCGGGCTGGGGTTGTGGCTCAGTGGTAGAGCACTCGCCTAGCACGTGTGCGCCCGAGTTCAATCCTCAGCACCACATAAAAATTTTTAAAAAGGCACTGTGTACAACTAAAGCAAATAAATAAATGTTTTTAAAAAAAGAGTTAGGCTTTTCATATGTTAAATTGGAGGTTTTCATCTGACAGCTAATTGGAAATGCTGAGTAGACAGTTGATAGGAGAGGCCTGAATGGATCTTTGATCAACCAAGGGTAGAGGCTTATGGAGGCAGGGCCCTGGAAATCACGAAGCTCTCCTCTTTCACTTGTGTTCTCAGGGATGGAGCTGGTCCAGGTATAGTTCCATCTTTAGTGGATGAAGCTGGGCTTCCTTCTCCCTTGCTGCTTCCTGGGCTTGTCTTCCCCAGACCCAAGTCTCTCTGTGCTACTTTGGCTGTGTTTAGTTGCCCAAGTCCTGGACCCTCTCATATGCACTTTTTCTTTAGGGAGCCCTAGGAGACTTGCAGCAGAGACAAGGAGCAGGCTGGACGCCTAAGCTGGCTGGAGGGTGGTTGCAGTCAACCCAGAGCTCTCAGGGTCACTGTTATTGGCAACATCTTCAGAAACGACTTTAAAGTGCCAGGGATATGGCAATTACTGTGTTCTTTGAACCAATGTGTACAATTAACATCTTTGGAGGTCACATTTCTCATGTTTGCAGAAAGGATTTTTTCCTGTGATGCTGTAGCAACATGTAGAAGTCAAGTAAAATAGTGTGTAAATATTGGAGACTTTCCTGGACGTTTGCCTGAGTCTTCCTTTCTGATTCTCCATTTTCTATCATGGTGCTGTAAGGACCCAGATGGCACTATCTGTTCCTAGCTATTCCTGATTCAGAGGGTCCATTGGTTTTTCCACATCTAGAAACATAGATGGCTTACTTCCATAATTTCATAGAGCCCAACTTGGTTCCTTTGGGCTGAAGAATGAACTGCTATTTCCTAGGTGTGTGGCAATATCACAGACATTTTTTGCCATGTGGCCAGCAGCCAATCATAGGCAAAGTCAGGTTTGGGTGATCTGATGCATATGAAGATGCTCAATTTATTAACCAGAATGGACTATCTATTTTCCTTGCCAACCAACCCTATTTTTGAACCCTGATCTTATGGAGTGCACATTTACATACACAGAAACACTTGCAAGAAGCATGGAATTATTTATTTTCTCATCAAGTTATTCTGACATAATTGCATAGAAACCTTATGGAGCTTTGGAAATCTTCTGTTTATGAGTCACAGAAATTAACTTTCTCCACATAAGAGCTCTTTATAAAAAGAAAAATTACAGCCAAATGCCTGTTCTTTGAACTTAAGTTGCCTTTCTGTGACTTGCTGAAACCCAGATCTGGGTGTCTGTTAGTCTTAGACTTGACTTAGCTTTAAATTTAAATCATTCAGCCTCTGCATCCAAGAGAAGGCCTGAAGTAAATGTCCCAACATGGACCTCATGTATTTCTGAACTCACACTTTTTCCTCTATTGTTGCCATTGTCTAGATAGCTCTCAAAGGGACTATGGGGAATCTGTAGGACCCTGTAATGAAGTGGCTAGCCAAGGCTTTATAAAAACCTGTAGAGACCCTAGGTAAGAGGAAATGATGGTGTTATCTGACATTCTAAAAACAACATTAAATTGAAAACAACAAAACATTATTAAACTAAAAATAAGTGTATGGAAGCCCAATAAAATTCTGTCTTTTCCATTATGATTATTTCAATGGTATTTTTTCGGGGAGAGGGGTGCTAAGATGAACCCAGGGTATCACACATGCTAAGTACACACTCTGCCACTGAGCAACACCCAGCCGTAGTTGTATTTTTTAAAAAATATTTTTAGTTATACATGGATGCAATATCTTTATTTTGTTTATTTATTTTTATGTGGTGCTGAGGATTGAACCCAGGGTCTCACACGTGGTAGGTGAGGGCTCTGGGGCTGAGCCACAACCCCAGCCCTTTAGTTATATTTTTGAAAAACCAAATCACAAATGCTTTCAACTACTGTTTAGGGGTGCCTTTTCTTTGTAGGAGCCCTAAGTTTGGGTTGAATCTGACTATTGGGTAAGTTATCACTGTTGCCAGTGAATGTTTTGCAACCATGTTTAGCTCCAAAAGTAAATGGAAGTTAAATGTGTTCTTGGGATCTTTCTCACCACTTTCTAATTTAAGCTTTTGAGAACAAGGCTTAAGAGATCTATTTTCTATTTAAAAGCACTGTAGTTACACAGTTTGATTTCATTGTCACTAAAAATAAGAAGGCATCTCTGACCAGGGCTAGATCTGTAAGCAACTATTGATCTCTTGGTCATGGAATGGATTGGGAGAGATGAAATTTTCAGTCACATTGAAGCTGGAATTTTGAGGTATGTGGGTGACTAGAGGAAAGACATGGATACTATGTGTACATAGGGCAGTGAGTGAAGCCCGGCAAGCCAAATTCAAGTTCTACACTAGTCCTGGTGGTGAGGACAAGCAGTGGGCTGAAAGAAGGTGGGAATCATTCCCCAAACAGGAAAGGTTGAGGTAAATGGGAAGTAGCTCCTTGGGGTCCCCAAAGTGAGACAAGGCAGAAGGTCAAAGATCATGCCAGGCATGGTGGCACACACCTGCAATCCTACCAACTTGGGAAGCTGAGGCAGGAGGATTAAAAGTTCAAAGCCAGCCGGGCGCGGTGGCGCACGCCTGTAATCCCAGCACTTTGGGAGGCTGAGGCAGGAGGATCGCGAGTTCAAAGCCAGCCTCAGCAATGGCGAGGCACTTAGCAACTCAGTGAGACCCTGTCTCTAATAAAATACAAAAAAAAAGGGCTGGGGATGTGGCCCAGTGGTCAAGTGCCCCTGAGTTCAATCCCCGGTACCACAAAAAAAAAAAAAAAAAAAGGGCTGGGGATGTGGCCCAGTGGTTGAGTACCCCTGGGTTCAATCCCAGGTACAAAAAAAAGAAAATAATAAAATAAAAAAAAATAAAAGTTCAAAGCCAGCCTCAGCAACTTAGCGAGGCCCTAAGCAATTAGCAAGACTCTGTCCCAAAATTACAAATATATAAAGTACTGAGTATGTGGCTCAATGGTTGAGCACCCCTGGGTTCAATTACTGGTATAAATAAATAAATAAATAAATAGAAGAAGAAGAAGAAGTAAGTCAGGCACTCATTTGGCTCAGCAAACACAACTCCAGTTAGAAGGCCTAGAGGATTTAGATCAAGTGGTTAATTTGTCCCCAGGTTTATTATACTTCCTGCTGTTACAAGAACTAGTCACAGGATGTGGACAGCCCAGCCCAGAAAGGTGTGAGTAGCTAAGTGGTGAACTCCAGCTGATAGTGGGACTGAGAGGGCTGGAAGAGAAACAGCTACCAACTGGTTCACTTAGTCTCATGAGACAAATGTAAAGATGCACATTTCCACAGATAAACAAATTAAAATAAATCCTTTAAGTAAATATTTAACCATAGTTCTTGTTTGTTCAGGCCATCTTAGATCACAGGATAGTTCAGGGCCTAAGGGGTAACCAGGTGTCAAACATGATCATAAAAATACCTCCTGCAATGGCGCTGGCTTAACCAATATGTAGACTCAATCCATACTTAGGGCATATGGCATGTGGCTCTGAGCTTCATCCAGACCTATTTTTTTTAGATGGGGGTCTGGGTATATTGCTGAGGCTAGTTTTGAACTCCTAGGCTCAAGTGATCCTCCTACCTCAGGCTCTTGAGTAGCTGGGGTCACAGATGCCTGTCACCATGTCAGGCTTTTCATTCTATCTTGTACCTGGAGTCCACCCCTGGGCTTCTCGCTTTCCCACAGGATTTGAGTGCCTCACATTCCTCCTGAGTGCCCATGGAATTTGGTTCCCTCATTCTGTGATCTCACTATACCCCCTGCCTGTGCTTTCCTGTGCTGCTCCTGATATCAGGAAAGAGAGGGTTACTGAGAGCTCTCAGTAACCTTTACTGCTCTGGCCTCATGAGTCTTGTTTCAGCTTAATGGTGGTTTTACTATTTAAGCTTTGCAGTGGTCCTCTGTGAAAAGAATATAGGGTAAGGCCTCCAGAGACACAGCCAGGGAGCACTTGAGGTACCCCATGCTGGTTTTGTTGTACTTGAAGTATTTCTTCTAGACTGGTCAGCAGGGGTCCCAGACAGGCTATGAGTCTTCAGCTCTCTCCTGTGGATGGAATTCTTGTTTTCTTGAAGTGTACTCATAATTAGCATCACCTTCCTCTTTTCTTTGTTCAGAAATTCTTAATCTAGTTGACCCAGAGACTTGCTCATTAATCCCCCAAATCCTCTTCACCATTACATTCACTGTGTGTGGATTAAAGACGAGTCTCCTTCTCCACTTCCTCTTTCTTTCTCCTTCCTCCTCCTTCTCCCTTTTTTCTCCTCCTATTTTTTATTGTGGTAAAATACATAATATAAATACCGTCATTTTAAGTGTACAATTCAGTGGTGTTAAATTCATTTACAATGTTGTACAACAACCACTGTTATAATTTCCAAAATATTTCATCACCTCAAACAGAAACTCTGTACCTCTTAAGCAATAATTTCATTCCTAGCTCCGTTTGGCCCCTGGTAACTTCCAACCTATTTTATCTCTAGGAATTTGCCTATTCTAGATATTTCATAGAAATGGAATCATACAATATTTGACTTTTGGCATCTGGCTTGTTACATTTAGCATAATATTTTCAAGGCTCTTCCATGCTGTCGCATGTATTAGAACTTCATTCTTGCCAGGAATGGTAGCGCACACCTGTAAAACCATGACTATGGAGGCTGAGGCAGGAGGATCACAAGTTCAAGGCCAGCCTGAACTACTTAGTGAGGCCCTGAGTGAGACCTTGTCTCAAAGTAAAAAATAAGAAAGGGCAGGGGATATGGCTCAGTGGTAAAGTGCCTCTGAGTTCAATCCCTGGTACAAAAAAAATAAACAAATAAAAAAATAAAAATAAAAAAGGAGCTGGGGTTGTGACCCAGTGGTAGAGCACTTGCCTAGCAAGTGTGAGGCACTGGGTTCAATCCTCAGCACAACATAAAATAAAAAAAAAATAAAATAAAGATATTGTGTCTATCTACAACTAAAAATATTAAAAACTAAAATAAAAAAGAACTTCATTCCTTATTAAGATCATATAGTGTTTCATTGTATGAATATACCACATTTTCTTTGTTCACTCATCTCTTGATGAGCATTTGCATTGTTCCCACATTTGGGCTGTTTGAAATAAAGTTCCCATTAGTGTTGGTATACCAATATGTGTTTAAGCCCCTGTTTTCAATCTTTAGAGTATAAACCTGGCAGTGAAATTGCTGGATCATATGGGAATTCTATGCTTAACATTTGAGGAGCCACCAAACTGTTCTTCATAGGAGCTGCATCATTTTACTTTCCCATCAGCAATGTGTTAAGGTTATAATTTCTCTGTATCCTTACCAATAGTTGTTGTTGGTGGTGGTGGTGTTATTGTTATTATTATTATTGGCACCAGGGATTGAACCCAGAGGTGCTTAACCACTGAGCCATATCTCAAGCCCTTTATGTTTTATTTTGAGATAGGGTTTTTCTAAGTTGCTTAGGGCCTTGCTAAATTGCTGAGGCTGGCTTTGAACTTGTGACACCCCTGCCTCCACTTCCAGAGCCGCTGGGATTACAAGTGTGCCACTGTGCCTGGCAATAGTTACTAGTTTTGCTTTTGAACATTATGCTCATCCTACTGGGTGTGATGTGGTATCTTCTTTTGGTTTGGATTTACATTTCCCTGATGTCTCGTGTGATTTTGAACATCTTTTCATGCATTATAAGATATTTGTATATCTTGTTTAGAGAAATATATATTAAAGTCCTTAACTCATTTTAATTGGGCTGTTTGTCTTCTTGTTATTGAGCTTTAGGAATTCTTTCTATATATTGAATGTTAAACCCTTATCAGAAATACAATTGAGAAATATTTTCTCCCATATGTTGGTTGTTTATTCACTTTCTTGACAGTATCCTTTGATACAAAAAAGTTTAAAAATTTTTTTAGTTGTAAATGGACACAATACCTTTATTTTATTTATTTATTTTATGTGGTGCTGAGGATTGAACACAGTACCTCACACATGCTAGGTGAGCACTTTACTGCTGAGCCACAAGCCCTGCCCCAAAAGTTTTAAATTTTGATAAAGTTCAATCTATTTTTTCTTCTGCTGTCTGTATTTTTGGTGTTATTTCAAGAAACCATTGTAATTTCAAGGTTTTGCAGATTTCCAGTATGTTTTCCTCTAAGAGTTTTATTGCTTTAGCTATTAAATTTAGATACTTGATTCATTTGAGTTCAATTTTGTATATAATGTAAGATAAGGTCCAACTTCATTCTTTTGCATGTGGATATACAGTTTCCCAGCACCACTTGTTGAAGGGATCATTCTTGGCACCATTATCAAAAATCAATCAGCTGCAGATGTGAGGTTTTATTTCTGGCCATGAATTATGCTTCCATAGAAAAATTAGTAAAGAGAAAATCAAACTTGAGTGATAGTTTGGTAGTTTCTTCCACTAAGAAGTACTTACTTCTTTGGATTACTTGCCCTTTCCTTTATTTCTCTCTAAAGAGAAAACTTTATATTATGCTTTTACCTACTTATTTTTGAATTAAAATCCAACTCACTCAGTTTTCTCCTTCAGCAGCTTGGTTTTGTTTAAAAGCCCTGCGATTTTCTTCTGCATTGCTAATTTTATCCTCTCTTATTAGATCCATTACTACAACTGATGAATCCGAACACTTCTTTTGATTTCCAATTTCTCACCTCTCACCACTTCTTAGATTCATTAAATCTTTTTCTTTCTTTCTTTTTTTAATTTATTTTTATTCTAAGTTGTTATAAATGACAGCAGAATGCATTACATTTCATATTACAGAGCACGTTTTTACATATCTCTGGTTGTATACAAGGTATTTTCACACCATTCGTGTCTTCATACATATACGTAGGGTAATGATATCCATCTCATTCTACCATCTTTTTTTTCTTTACCCTTTTACCCCCTCCCTCCCCATTGGCCATTCTAGTGTTCCTCTAATCCTCCTATGCTCCCCGTCCCAACCCCACTGTGAATCGGCCTCCTTATATCAGAGAAAACATTCAGCATGTGGCTTTGGGATTGGCTAACTTCACTTAGCATTATATTCTCCAGCTTCATCCATTTACCTGCGAATGCCATGATTTTATTCTCTTTTATTGCTGAATGGCAGCTATTAAGAACACAAACAACAATAAATGTTGGAGACGATGTGGGGAAAAAGGCACACTCATACATTGCTGAGGGGACTGCAAAACGGTGCAGCCAATATGGAAAGCAGTATGGAGATTCTTTGGAAAACTGGGAATGGAACCACCTTATGACCCAGTTATCCTGCTCCTCACTCTATACCCAAATGACTTAAGAACAGCATACTATAGGGACACAGCCACATTAATGTTTATAGCAGCACAATTCACAATAGCTAAACTGTGGAACCAACCTAGATGACTTTCTTTCTTTTCTTTTCTTTTCTTTCCTTTCCTTTCCTCTCCTCTCCTCTCCTCTTCTTTCTTTCTTTCCTCTTTCTTTCTCTTTCTTTCTTTCTTTCTTTCTTTCTTTCTTTCTTTCTTTCCTCTTTTTGTACCAGGGATTGAACCCAGGGGCACTCCCACTGAGCCACATCCCAAGTCCTTTTTTATATTTTATTTAGAGACAGGGTCTTGCTGAGTTGCTTAGTGCCTCACTAAGCTGCTGAGATTGGCTTTGAACTCACAATCCTCCTGCCTCTGCCTCCAGAGCTGCTGGGATTACAATACACCACTGTACCTTAGACTCATTAAATCTTTTTTTTTTAAGTTGTTGATGGACCTTTATTTTATTTAGTTTTATGCTGAGAATCGAACCCAGGGCCTCACATGTGCTAGGCAAGCGCTCTACCACTGAGCCACAATCCCAGCCCCTCATTAAATCTTAATGTACCCAAGTTGGAATTCAACTTTAGGGGCACCTTGCCCAGAAATTTTAAACTGTTCCACAGTGGCATAGAGATGCCTCAGGAATCACAGTGGGAGGGGGATAAGCAGGCAAGTATTTGGGCTCCCATCCCCGTTCAAACAAAGCAATACAACTTTCGTTAGTTTTAGAAATTGGAGCTCAGTGCATGATGTTGCTTGGAGAAAGGGTTGATGACTATATATTTAGAGGCTAACAATAGAGATTGACTTTGGATAATGAGCAAAAATAACAGTCAGTAGAGTTTGTTAGGAGGAAATGGGAGTAGATGAAAGAAAAGCTAACCCAGAAGGTTCCAGAGGGAACAGGAACAGGACAACTCTGGAGATATCAGTTGTGGGAATTCAGGCCCAGGCTCACCAGGCCAGTTCTACTGGGACGAGTCAGCTTGAACTGGTCTTCCCTCCTTTGTCACTTTACTTGCTTGGCACGTCTCTGGAGAGAGACTGGCTTAGCTCAGCTGTTCACTTCTGGTCTAGAGAGAGATAAGAAATCTTTAAGGACTGTCCCACCAAAACATCATGAAACGGGGAGCGGGGAGATACTCCCCAAAGTAACTCCATGTTTTCATACCAGAAAAAGTGGTTCCTAGAGAGGTAAAAGAAGAGATGTTCATTAGGGTCACTAAAACAAAAGCTTAAAACTCATGATTCAGATCAGGACCCTGTGGGCAAATCTAGCCAGTGGCTAGGCCTGTGAGTGAAGAATTGTCTTTATGATTTTATAGGATTTTTCTTTCTTTCTTTTTGATTTTTCCTTTGACACAGGATCTCACATGTTGTTCAGGCTTGCCTCAATCTCCTGAGCTCAGCCTTCCAAATGGCTGGAATGATAGGCACGCACCATAGTGCATAGTACAAAATATGTGCAAATCACGTTTTTAAAATTATTTTATTGGTGCATTATAATTATACGTAATAGTGGGATTCTTGTGACATTCATCCATACACATAACATAATTTGGCCGATTTAATTCCTCAGTACCTCCCCCCCCCTCCCCCCCCCCCCCCCCGCACTTCCTTTACTCCACAGGTCTCACTTCTAATTTTACAAAATTCTCCCGCATTTTTTTTTTTTTTTTTTTTTTTTTTTTGGCACCAAGGGATTGAACTCAGGGGCACTCACCACTGGGCCACATCCCCAGCCCTTTTTTGTATTTTATTAGAGACAGGGTCTCATTGAGCTGCTAAGTGCCTCGCCATTGCTGAGGCTGGCTTTGAACTCACGATCCTCCTGCCTCAGCCTCCCAAGTGCTGGGATTACAGGCGTGCGCCACCCGCGCCCACTTCTCCCGCATTTTTACTTTTTCCCTCTCCAGCTTCCACATATGAGAGAAAACACACATGACCCTTAACTCCATCCCCAGCCCCAATTTAATTTTTTGTTGTTGTTGTTACTAGGGATTGAACCTAGGGGCCCTTAACCACTGAGCCACATCCCCAGCCCTTTCTATTTTTTATTTTGAGACAGGGTCTCACCAAGTTGCTTAGGGCCTTGGCAAACTGCTTAGGGCCTCGATAAATTGCTGAAGCTGGCTTCGAACTAACGATCCTCCTGCCTCCACCTCCCAAGCCACTGGGATTACAGGAGTGCACCACCATACCCAGCTACCCTTAATTTTCTAAGTGTGCATATATTTTTTAAATATATATTTATTTATTTACTTTAGTTGTACACAATGCAATGCATTTATGTTTTTACGTGGTGCTAAGGATTGAACCCGGGCCGCACACGTGCGAGGCGAGCGCTCTGCCGCTGAGCCACAACCCCAGCCCATGAGTGTGCATATTTTGATTGACCTAATGTCCTCCAGTTCCATCCATTTTCCTGAAAATGACATAATTTAATTCTTCTTTATGACTAAATAAAATTCCATTATGCATATATATATCCCATTTTCTTTACCCATTACCTAGACTGGTTCCATAACTTGGCTATTGTGAATTGAGCTGCCATAAGTACAGGTATGCATGACTGTACATGCTGACTATATGTTATAGTATGCTGACTTTAATTCTTTTTTCTAAATATTTATTTATTTGCTTTAGTTGTACACAATGTGGTTTATTTTACGTGGTGCTGAGGATCGAACCCAGGCTGCACGCACGCTAGGCGAGTGCTCTACTGCTGAGCCACAATCCCAGCCCCTGACTTTAATTCTTTTGGATAAATATAAGTAATAGTATACCTGTATCATATAGTGATTTCATTCCTAGTCGTTTGAAGGACCCTCATATTGATTTACGTAGTAGTTATACTAATCAACAAACCCACCAACAGTGTATAAGTATCTCTTTTCCCCCACATGCTCATAAGCATTTATTATTATTTTTATTCATGATGATTGCCATTTTAATTGAAGTGAGATGAAATATCAGTGTGGTTTTGATTTTCATTTCCCTGATTGCTAATAATGCTGAGAATTTTTTCATATATTTGTTGGTCATCTGTATTTCTTTCCTTTTCTTTCTTTTTTTTTTTTTTTTTTTTTTGAGAAGTATCTGTTTAGTTCATTAGTCCATTCATTGGCAAATAATATGTTTGATGAAGGATTTGTATCCAGAGTATGTGAAAAACACTTATAATTCAACAATAAAAAGACAACCCAATTTTAAAGTGGGCAAAGGATTGGAGGAGACATTTCTCCAAAGAAAATAAACAAATGGCTATTAAACACATGGAAAGATGCTCAACACCATGAATTATTAGGAGCATCCAAATCAAAACATAGTGAGATACTACTTCACACTCACTAGGGATGGCTATAATAAAAAAGATAGATAATAAGTACTGATGGTAAGGTAGAGAAATTAGAACATTCAGAATGGGAAAATGGTGCAGCCATTTTTGGAAAACAGTTTTGACATTTGCTCAAAACTTTAAACATAGAGTTACTATATGAATGAGCCATTCCATTTTTAGATGTACCCTTAAAAGAATTAAGCACATAGGTCCCCATGAAAGTTTGTATACAAATATTCATAGCAACATCATTCATGCTAGCTCAAATGTCCACCAACCAATAGATTGGCAATAAAAATGGCATACCCATGGGATGGGGTATTATTCAGTCATAAAAAGGAATGAAGGATTGATACATGTTACCACATGGATAAACCTTGAAAACATATGCTAAATGAAAGAATCCATTCACAAAACATCACATTTTCTGATTTCATTTATATAAAATGAACAAATTTGGCAAATATGTAGACAAAGGAAGTAGATTAGTGGTTGCCAGAGCTGTGGGGGGAGATAGGAGAAAATGGGAGTGACTGCTAAGGAGTACAAGTTTGCTTCTTGTTTGGTGTGTGGTGATGAAAATCTAAAAGTGCGTGTAGGGAAGGTTTTACAACATGGTAAATACACAGAAACAAACAAACAAACAAAAAACAATGAATTGTGCCCTTCCAATAGGTGAATTGTATGGTATGCAAATTATATCTCAAGAAGGCCACTAAAAGTGAGAAGAAAAGTATTCTGGAGGCCATCTGTGGTCTGCATCTCCTACATTATTTACTATCTGGCCCTTCACAGAAAAAGTGTTGCTGATCCCTGTTCTAGTCCAGTGCTCTCCATTTCCATAGCAGGAGATTGATCGAGAGAGGATAGAGCATAGTGCCTTGCACATGCTCTCTCACCTTCCTGAGTCATTCTCCAGCCCACACATGGCAGAACCCCAATGTGAACCACTTTATTCCCTAGAGGGTTTGAAGATGAAACCCCAAAGCCCTGTGCCTAAAGGTTTCCCCACAAGTAGTAAACTCTTGGTGGGACTGGAAGATTCGAGCAACTTTCCTTTCCCATCAGCTAATTTCCAGCAGTACCTGCTAGCATGGTGCTACTTGGGACTTAAAAACACAGTTTATTTTCTTCACTAAAGCCTATTCTTCTAATGCCCTGCAACATTTACAAATTGCTTCAGTAGAAGGAGTCCTTAGAAAGTGTGCTAAGTAAGACTCTGTATCCCTTATCATAAAACATTTAGAGTAAATTTTAAGCATGGATTTGGAACAGAAATTGAAGTGTGTTTCATCTTGCTCTTTCAGGATTAAAGGCATGGCATAAGCCTCTTGCCATAAAAAGGACCCTAGTAGTGGGCTGGGGCTGGGGCTCAGCGGTAGAGCGCTCGCCTCGCACGTGCACGGCCCGGGTTCGATCCTCAGCACCATGTAAAGAATAAATACATTGTGTACAACTAAAAAGAACAAATAAATAAATATTTAAAAAAAAAAAGGACCCTAGTGTAACGTCTCACTTTGTTGTATGGAAGACTAGTGAGTAGGCCTTGCGCCCGCCCCTCCACTATTTTTTTTTTAATGGACTCAATATCTGAGGATCAAACCCAGTGCCCCACACTGGCGAGGCAAGTGCTCCACCACTGAGCTACAGCCCCAGCCCCATGCCCCTCCACTCTTAATCTTGTTTTAGATGATTTTGGGGTTCTGCTGTCTCTCTCAAACCAAAGTAAATTGTGATCTCTTTCTGGTGGGCAGGAATATTTCCTTCAGTATCTATGATATATAATATATGTTGGTGATGTCATCATCCTAACCAGATTTTTATCTGCACAGTGCTCTTTTATCCACAGAGATGGGTATGGACTCTGGAAGCTGAGCCTTGTCTAGGGTCACTAGTCTATCTGGAGTCTCTTCAGCTTTGCTTTCCATTTACCTGCTGACCTCTACTCTGACTTGCAATGGGGGTCCAGATCTGCCCTGGACCAACTTCCTGGTTCCCGTTTTTGTACTAGCCCCAACCTATTCCGTGTGCTCATGATCTTGGATTCTAGGGCTGGGTCCTGGGTCAGCACTCAGGGCCCTGATTGATGACTAGAGGAGGAGAATTCCCAGAGGCCCTTCTCACCTCTTTCTCCTGCTGGCCTGCCACTCTGGGGCCCCAGTTGAATGCTAGGTGTTCTGTAATAAAGTAAAGGAGTGGCCCAAGATTTTGATACTTTTTTCTAGCTTTGGGGTAAATTTAATCTAATAGATGTTGACTGCATTTGTCCCTTGCCTTTCTTTCTTTTGTATTCTTTCTTCTCTCTCCTCCTCCTCCTCCTCCTCCTCCTCCTCCTCCTCTTCCTCCTCCTCCTCCTCCTCCTCTTCTTCTTCTTCTTCTTCTTCTTCTCTCTCTCTCTCTCTCTCTCTCTCTCTCTCTCTCTCTCTCTCTCTCTCTCTCATTTCTTGTGCTGGGGATAAAACCCAGGACCTTGCACATGCTAGACACACTAACACTGAGCTACATCCCCAGCCGTTTTTAATTTTTATTTTAAGGCAGGGCCTTGCTAAGTTGCTGAGGCTGGCTTTAAAGTTGCCATCCTCCAGCCTCTACCTACCAAGTATCTTGGATTACAACAGACATGTACCACCTCACACAGCTTGTTTTATTTTGGGGGCATATATACTGACTCAAATCCATTCCTATACAACAATGTAGGTGGAGGGAGAACATAGGTCCAGGAAGACCTAGGAAACACCATACTCCTTGGGAAATGCCTGGCACTTGTATAACCTTGAAGATTGGGGCAAATTGTGTTGAAAACATCCCAAACTATAGTAGAAAACCCCAGACAGAAGCCCTGAAATGTTCATTTTCTAACTTTCACTCACATTTTCCAGCCTAGTTCTGATGCTGGGAAACACAGAGACTGTTGAGTTATTTGTTTGGAGATTCTTCAGTGATGCTGATGAGCTTCTCTCTTTCCAGGAGTGCTTGAAAATGCCAAGAAACTTCATGGACCATTTCACTGCTCTCCATTCTCTCTCGGGTCATTGTTGGCCTTCGTCCCAGGCCTCCTCTGGTAGCCAACTCCTTCATTCCAGCAATCATTTCTTTGCAGGAGTTTGCTTCTAACCTTTCAGCGTGTGTCCCAAATATTTAGTGATGGACTCAATCCAGTAGAACGATTTTTTTTTCTTTAACTCATTTAAATCACTTACGAAAAATGAAAGCTGTAAGCTGAATAAACATTGCATTTGCCTCAGACCAGTCACTCCTGGATGGAACCTCCCTGATTTAACAGTTCCTGTGGCCCCTTCTGCTCTGCCTCTCGTCTTCCTTGCTCATCCAAGGGCACTTGGGCTTTAATGATTCCATCCTATATGAAGGGCTTCTATACCATGCCAGCTAACAGTATTCCTTGACAATCCCTCCCTCCCTACCCCCCCTTTCTCTTGGTACTGGGGATTGAACCCAGGGGTGCTTAACCACTGGGCCACATCCCCAGCCCTTTTTATATTTTGTTTTGAGACAGGCTCTTGCTAAGTTGCTCGGGGTCTTGCTAAATTGCTCAGGCTGGCTTTGAACTTGCAATCCTGCCTCAGCCTCCCGAGCCGCTGGGATTACAGGCATGCACCACTGCACCCAGCTCAAACCCTGAGTTTTCTATATGCTCTTATTTCTTTCAGGTTTATTACAGTGTGTGGCACCTGCCATTGATTATCTGACCCTGTAGCATGGCTCAAGTGCATGGACATGGAAAGCATCAGCTTCCCTCTGAGGGGAGCAGGGCTGAAGGCTGGCACAGGGCAGAGCTGTACCAGGCTCCTTGGCTCTATTTATTACTTGCTATTTTGAGACTGTCTTCCCATGGAAATGCTCCATGGCTCCAGTGCTAGAAAGAAGTGTGAGATGAGTTCCATGTGAGGAAACATT
The DNA here is from genome assembly GCA_025594165.1 of Tamias sibiricus. Classification (NCBI taxonomy): domain Eukaryota; kingdom Metazoa; phylum Chordata; class Mammalia; order Rodentia; family Sciuridae; genus Tamias; species Tamias sibiricus. Next base: position 123,853,737 of record CM046667.1, read on the forward strand.
TTGAGTGTGGTGACACATTATTTTATCTTCCAAGACTCTTAGGTGGGTGTGCCTGCACAAAATGAGAATAGAGATATGTGGGGGTCGGGTTACCTGACTCCTTCAAAGGCCAAAAGAGAGAGGAAGGAAGAAAGGAAGTAAATCTTTTGCTTCCATTTTTCTTCCATAGTCCCAGAGAACATGTGTATGTAGACTATATTAGGTATCAGCCCCTCTCACCCTCCTCAGCACTTGACCTATGTATGGAAAAGTCCCAGCGAAGCTGTTTACTTAGAGATTATTACCACTAAGGTCCTGAGAAAAATCTATGAGGAGAATCATTCTAATGCTAAGATCATAGATGGTTTTTGTTTTATAATATATGTTTTTTTAGTTGTCAATGGTTATTTATTTATATGTAGTGCTGAGGATCGAACCCAGTGCCATGCTAGGCAAATGCTCTACCACTGAGCCACCACCCCAAGCCTGTAGATGGTTTTAAGTGTCATAGTTTTCATTCATATATCCCTTCCTGATTGGAAGAGGGGAAGCACACTTCTTGTATTTGTACACAAAGGAATCCATTCCAGCTTTGGAGGAAGGACAGGGAGTCATGGACAATAAGCAAAGTACCCAGCGTGCCTTCTACCTGCCTCCAGGAAAAATAGAAGGCATATTAAGAACAGGAAGAAGCCATTTAGCCAAACTTTCCCATCTTTGGGGGATTGACTTTAATCAAATCTTTCAGCTCTTTTACCATCCCCAATACTTCCTGACTTCTCCCTGAATAGATCTAGGTGTCTCTCTCTGGAGCCTGTGCTGTTCTCTCCCAGGCTCTGTCGCCTGCCTCTGGTAAGCTATTCCATATGGTTGGGGCCCTTTGTTCTCACAGTGCTAGGTTTTATAACTTCCCATTGACTTGGAGTTTCTTATTTTTTCAATGGGCTCTTCAGGGATTTGCACCTCCTGCTAATACAGAAATTAGTTTTTCAGTTGTGTCATGTCCGTTCCTAATTTTTAAAACATTTTACAAGGAGCTCTTCCATATAAGGACCAGCCAGAGGGACAGAGGAAGGAACTTAGGCAGAATCTCAATTCTCTAGGCCAACTACTCAGATACCATCATTTCCAGCCTGCTCAGAAGGACCAAGTCCCCAAACTTTTGTCACTATAAGTTAAAGGAATACAAGAAAGTTTGAGCCCACTTGTAGAGTCTATTCACTCAGCACACATATAGGCCAGATCTGTCTTTTGGAAGTGAACATAATCAGGAGCAGAGCGCATGATTCAGGAAAATGGACTTGTGGAAGCTTCCAGGAGTAGAATTTGGAATGGAGTCAAGGTGGGTGCCCTTACCTTCCCCATCAGAACAGGGAGCAGGAGTTGAGGTTGCTATGTCACTGTTTGTCTGATGTTAGTCCCTTAAATAACTTCAGCCTCCCTTTTCGAAGCAACCAGTGCTAAAAATATAGAAAGCCTAATAGTTGCATTCACATCCATGCCAGATTAATGTACCTAGGCAATAGCAAGTATAAAGAAGCTGTTTTACTGCTGTATATTAGAATCACCTGGGGAGTTTTTAAAAACTACTCATACCCAGGCCTCACCTCCAGGGACTCTTTTCTGATTGGCCTGAGATGGAGCCTGGGCATTGGAGGATTTAAAGTTCCTCAGGCGATTCTAATGTGCAGCCAAGGTTAAGAACACTAGCGTGAAGGAAAGAACATGGCTTTTGGGGTTAGTCAGAACTAGGTTCAAATCCTGGCTGTGTCTCTTAATAACACTGGAATCTCTTGAGCCCCAGTTTCCTAGTCCATAAACAAGAGATCACAATACTAGTGGAGCAAGTGACTTAATATATGTAAAACACTTAGTGCCTAGCATGCAAAGTTCCCCAACACACACAGGCTAGCTATTAAAGCATTAAGCTCCAGCAGTTTATGGAAATGATCCCTACTTAAATTTTTGTCTGGATAAAACTACATCAGCTAAGAAAAAAGTCAATGAGGAAGAATATTTAATTCAAGGGTCAACATTTAGATCTTGGCTTTCTGGCCTAGAAGAGTTTGATGGCATTTTACTTCAATAACCAGAACTTAGATTCACACAAAGTGGTCTGCGTAGTTTACAAATGTTCAGTTGTACAAAGACCAGATGAGGGAGATAGGGTATGACAGTTTGTATGAAGAAGACCTCCATAGTTTTAGCTGACCAAAAGTTAAATAAGGGTGGACAGTGCCATGTGACTGGCTAAAAGAGCCAACACATTGTATTAACATGCTGAGGAAGGGGCCCATCGTGCCCTTGCACTGGCAAGGGCAGTTCTGTCCAGAAGTTGAAACCTACCCTGGGCATCATCAGAGGGAGTTCAATGAATCCAGCGGAAGGAAATGGCAAAGGTGAGTGGAGATGGTGTCATGTGGAGAACTGATGAAGGAATCTGGATGATTTGGCTGCTTCTGTGCCATACCAGAGAATAGGCCTTAAACCTGTGGGCAGCAGCTCTGAGTAGGTAGGTTTCTGTTTATCATTGGAGGTCAGGTCCAAGGAAATCATGTTTTTTTGTGCATGTGGTATTGGGAGATCACTTTTTATTATATTTTAATAGAGTATTATAAGTATACATAATAGTGAGTCTCATTTTTTATATAATCATACATGTATAGGATATAATTTGTTCCATTTCAGTTCCCACTACTTCCCCTTTCCCTCCCTTTTTCCCTCCCTGTCATTCTCTTTCTCTACCCTATTGGTCTCCTTTCTATTTACTTATTTTAAATTGATGCATTATAATCACATATCAAAGTGAAATTCATTGTGATATATTCATACATGCACATAGCATAATTTGATTGATTTTGTTCCCCAGTACTTTCCCTTTCTCCTCCCTCCTCCCTTCCCCTTGACTGCCTTCCTCTATTGTTAGATCACTTTTTAAAAATTTATTTACTTTTACATTTTACAGACAAGGTCTTGCTATGTTGCCCACCCTGGCCTCAAGCAATCTGATCTTCCTGCCTCAGCCTCCTGAATACCTGGGATTAGGAAGGCATCACTGTGCCCCATAAAGAGATCACTTTGGCAATTCTAAGAGGATGATTTTGGAAGGATCTTATAGCACTTTTTTTTTTTAGTTGTAGATGGACACAATATCTTTATTTTTTTAATTGTCGATGGATTATTTATTTATTTATTTATATGTGGTGCTGAGAATCAAACCCAGTGCCTCACATGTGCGAGGCAAGCACGCTACCACTGAGCCACAACCCCAGCCCCTCTTATGGTAAGTTCCTTGTTTGCATGAACAACCCACAACTTAGTGGAGACTTTGTCACTGACCAGCTGTGTGATCCTAAACAAGTGACTTCCTCTCTTTGGGTTTTAGCAAAATGATGTTGGGCTAGTACATATCAAAGAAGCCTGAGAGCCCACTCAGCAAATATTTATTGATAATTTATTTTGAGCTAAACATCATATTAGACCTGTGCTCAGATATTTCCACCAACCAGGACATTTTAGTACTTACTGATAGCACCTTCTCTTTGTCAGGTGACCTTTTAGCACACATTCACAACAGCCTCCAACGATCATCTGACTTGAAGCCAAGGTGTAGGGATTGAACCCTTTGGGGAGACCCAAAGGGTTCTTAGACCAGAATAAGAGACTGAGGAAACTTGCTTATATAGTTTGATGAGGCTCTGTGGGAATTGAATCCAGATTTATCCTGAAGAAGATAAAGGCTCCTAAGAAGAAGTCTTTTTAAGTGATTTCACTATAAGCAGCTTTTCCATATCAGATTTGTGGATCAAAAGCATATTCTACACATGGAGGCATATGGCAGACTTCAGGAACTTTTGATTCAGTGCCTAATTATATCCAGTACTGGCAAAGTTCAGTCAAAAAAAAATTCAATCTGCAGGAGGGAGACAGGGTAGGCTGCGTTTTTTAGTTAATTGCCAAGTACTTTAGGGCAATCACAAAGTACTTTCTGGAGACATCAGGCTTGAAGGGCCCTGACAAGAAGGCAAACCTGAAGTTAGTCTGGACCTCTCTTAGTCCAGGGTGGCTAGAGTAGAGAGCCCAGCCCAGAATGCACCAAAGGTCAACTTGGAATAGGGGAGATTTATCCCACCTTGCCTCTGATTTCCCAGGAACCTCTGGCCTTTTCTCATTTCTGCCTTTGTGCTTTGAACTGTTAGTGCATGTACAGATGTACTCTCAGGAGAGTACCGAATATACAGCTCTCCAGCCTGTGGTTTAAGTTCCTCCTTGTAGCTGAGGGAATCCACTGGCAATTTCATGGACTGTGTTCAGATGTCTAGGTAAATATGGTGACTCTGGCAAGCCCCTTCTAGGCACCCCTCATATTTAAGCACCTCATGGACTTGAAGCTTCTGGTTGCTGTTATGTGCTCTCTTTCTCAATTGCCTGGACTTGGTCTGGTGGGGTTTAGGGATTTCTGCTTTGTTCTCTAAATTCAGATACATCATAGCTTCAGGCCCGAATAAATGATGATGTCTATACTTGCCCAGAAATTCTGGATTGTAGGCTGCCTGTGCTATGATGGACATATCCTGGGAGTCTTGGAGACCTGTCTTCTAGCCTTACTTCAAGCAAAACTTTGGTCAAGTCAGTTCACCTTTCCAGACCTCAGTATCCCCCTCAATAAAATTAGAACGTTAACCTAAATGATGCTCTGATTTTATTTCTTTCCCTTTTCATATCTTCCCATCTCTAATTTTTATTGCACCATTTACCTTTCTGCCATTTTGTTTTCTTGCTACCTAACCCCTTCTCTTTCTCCTCCTTTATTTATTTATTTATTTATTTATTTAATTTAGTGGTACTGGGGATTGAACCTAGGGGTGGTCTACCACTAAGCTACATCCCCAGCTCCTTTGAATTTTATTTTGAGACAGGATCTCGCCAAGTTGTTGACACTAGCCTCTAACTTGTGGTCCTCTTGCATCAGCCCCCGAAATTGTTGGGATTACAGTTATGTACCACCACACCTGGCTTTTCTCCATCTTTTTCAATTGTCTCCTGTTTTACTTTTCCTTATTTTCTGAATCCCTATCCCCACTCTCTTACATGACCTTTCTCCCTCTCTCTCTCTCTCTCTCTCTCTCTCTCTCTCTCTCTCTCTCTCTCTCTCCCCTCAATAGCCACCAGAAGAATTGAAAGTTATTTGTTGATCCAACTTATTATGGTCCACTTTTAAAATTATCTAATGTGGTTTATTTGCAGGTACCAACAAGGCCCCAACACCATCCTCTTCCTTAAGAAGCAGTCACTGCCAACAGAAGTTGCTTTTGATAATTGTGTGTGACCTACAGTTGACATTTCATTTGTGGGTCAGTGACCACCATGATGGAGAGGTCCTCTGCCTTTTGCTGTGGCATCTGACCCACTTGGTTAGCTCAGGCTGTAAGCAGGGCATTGTTAAAATAGTTGGCTTGGATGGGGGTATCTTATGTGTAGCTTGGGACTGGATGAGTCTGAGGACAGAAGGGAGTGCTTTATTTGCTATATAAAGCACTGACCTTAGACACATTTCAGCCAGCAGATATTTCTAAGACAGAAGTCCTTGTATAACACTTTTGGCATCAGACCTCCTTGAATCTCTGAGACTGGATCGTAAGGACATTTGGAATTTGTGAAAACCCCACATTTCAAATATATGTTTTCTTTCTTTCTTTCTTTCTTTCTTTCTTTCTTTCTTTCTTTCTTTCTTTCTTTCTTCTTTCTTTCTTTCTTTCTTTCTTTCTGTTGTTGTCATTGTTTTTTGTACCAGGGATTGAACCCAGGGGTGCTTAACCACTGAGCCACATCTCCAGTCCTTTTTTGTATTTCATTTAGAGACAGGGTCTTACTGAGTTGTTTAGTGCCTCACCATTGCTGAGGCTGGTTTGGAACTCATGATTGGATATATGTATTTAAAGAGCCTCATCAGTAAAGGTGTTAAGTAACACCTTTACATCAGTAAAGTAACACCTTTACTGATGAGTGGTGAGTATTTTAGTCAGCGTTTCTCACCACTGTGACTAAAAGACCTGACCAGAACCATTGTAAAGGAGGAAAATTTTGAGGGCTCATGGTTTTCTGGTCTCAGTCCATAGACAGCAGGCTCCATTCCTCAGGGAAGAAATCATGGTGGAAGAGTATGGTGGAAGGAAGCAGCTCACATAATGATCAGAAAGCAGAGAGAGAGAGAGAGAGAGAGAGAGAGAGAGAGAGAGAGAAAGAGAGATTGATTCCACTTCTCAGATACAAATACATACCCCAAAGCCATGCCCCCCAATGGCCACCTCCTCCAGCCACACCCCACCTACCTTCAGTTACCACTCAGTTAATCCCTGTCAGAGGATTAACTTACTGATTGGGTTAAGACATTCTCAACCCAATCATTTCTCCTCCAAACCTTCTTGCATTGTCTCACATGTGAACTTTTGGGGGACACCTCACATCCAAACAGTGACAGTTCATCTGAGCAATGAGCAGGGGGGTGGGGAGCAAGGACATCACAAGGTCCTGAGCATCCCTGCAGAAGTGCTACCTTAGGCTTAGCCTTGATGGCCCATCCCTGCTTTTCCCATAGAGAGTCCAAAGGTCAACTTTTACCCAGATGGTTGAAAGTATTCCAATTCTAGGTTTAGTGAAGTGGAAATAAATGAATGAAGCTTGAATCCAAATAACTTGAATTTCAACCTGATTACCCCCAGACCCCTTTCTCTCCTTCTATTCCCCAACCTCTAATATTTGCTATACTCTGAGGTTTCTGACAGCTGGCGTTCTTTCCTTCCATCCCAAAGGAAATTGTGCTCTCTTTAGCATTTCAAATTTGCTTCTGCTCAAAGAGTCTTGCTAGCTCTTTCCCACTGTCATGTCTGCTATATTTACAAATGTCACCACAGCATCGACCAGAAGTGTATGAGCTCCTCAATCAGGTGACCTACAATTACAGACAACAGATGAATCTGCCACAGGGAGCAGAAGGAATTTAAGTTCCACACTTTCTAAGGAGTTTGTGTTAACGGGTGTGTATACTCAGCACGTTAAGCTCATTGAGTGGTATGTAGAAAATTCGTGCATTTCCAGTATGTAAATTTTGCCTCAAAGAAAGAGCAATAAACAAATATATTGCAGTCTAATGATATGAATGTTGATGTGTTTGGGGAAAATGTGTACTCAGGTCTACAGCTTACTTTGAATGCACTTTTAAAAAAAGTACAAAAAACAAAGCCCCCCAAAAGTCTGCATTTGTGATGAAATCCAGGGGTCCACTGGGTTGGACAGAAGTTGAGAGACTCTTGGGCAAAGTCAGTACATCTTCTCCTTAATCTTCTGACCCAATCACCAAATGTCAATCACCAAAACACTGGAGGTTCCTTGGGGCCTCATTCCCTGCCTGACCACAGCACATTAATGGCTAGCACACTATTTCTCAGCCCCATTTTGTTACACTTTCCCAGAACCATGTTCTACTCTAGTCCCCACAGATTGCCACCAGAACTGATTCCAACACGAGTTTGGTGATAAAGCAGACCGAAGTTGTTTGTAAAACACCTTTTGTACTGAGGGTGAAACCCAGGGGTGCTTAACCACTGAGCCACATACCTAGCCCTTTTTATTTATTTGTTTTATTTTGAGAAAAAGTCTTGATCAGTTGCTTAGGGCCTCACCATGTTGCTGACGCTCTCCTTGAACTTGCCATCCTCCTGCCTCAGCCTCCTGAGTCACTGGGATAACAGGCATGCACCATAGCACCTGGCTATGCAAAACTTTTTGAGGGGAACTTCACTTCAGTTTCTTAATGCCTCTTCTTTCCACTGAGCCCTTTCCCTCAAATCTATTCTCTGTTCCATTCCAAAGGACCAGAGATATTTAATGGCATCATCAAAATCAATCACTGATACCATCACCTTATTAGCTCCCAGCACTCTTTTCCTACTGTTGAGTGACCCAGCTCAATTTACCTCAGAGATAATTATTCCGTCATTTAACAAATGGATATTGGGTGACTACTCTATGCCAAGCAGTAAACAAGGAGCTGCAGGAGATAGAAAAATGCTGACACATTTGACACTTCAGTCCCTGCCATTGAGTGGCACTCAATCTAGTAGTTGGGCTACACAGGGAGAGGGTGAGAGGTGACACTGGAATAACCTGGGTTAGAACCAGTCATCCATCTCTCTCTTGCCTTTCCCTTCCACCTCCTCCTGAGGCTTCCACACATCTGAACCTACTTTGCCAGCTCACAACTCCTTCCTGAGCCATAGCTTCTAGTGTTGCCAAATGCCTCCTAACATCTCCTGACTGGTCCACACCTCCCTCAAAATGAACATGTCCCAAATGGAACTCAGGATTTTCTTTATGAGGCATGCCCTCCTCCCCACCTCCCTGCAATGGGGATTGAACTCATGGGTGTTCTGCCACTGAGCTACATCTCCAGCCACCTTCCCTTTTATTTTGAGACAGTCTTTCTAAGTTGCTGAGGCCAGCCTGAAACTTGCCATCCTCCTGCCTTGGCTTCCCAAGTCTCTGGGATTACAGGTATGGGAGATCTCTCCTTCTTTTGCATCTTCTATCTCCTATCACAATTTCTTTGGAGATACAAATCACATTTCATCTCTTCAATGTACCATTTTCTGATTCTTCCAGTCAGGTTTATTGATCCCCTTCTAGGTGTCCTCATTACCCTTTATGCAAACCCCCATCATAGTATTTACTACATTATCTTTTCATTTTTTTCCTTTTTTTAATATTTATTTATTTGCTTTAGTTGTACACAATGCCTTTATTTTTATGCGGTGCTGAGGATCGAACCCAGGCCATGCACGTGATAGGCAAGCACCCAGGCCATGCACGTGATAGGCAAGTGCTCTACCACTGAGCCACAACCCCAGCCCTCATTTTTTTTCTTTTTCTTTTTTTTAAAATATTTATTTATTTACTTTAGTTGTACACAAATGCAATGTATTTATGTTTACGTGGTGCTGAGGATCGAACCCGGGCCGCACACGTGCGAGGCGAGCGCTCTACCACTGAGCCACAACCCCAGCCCTCATTTTTTTCTTAATTTGGCCTCCTCCCAGTGTACTGTGAGCTCTTTCACAGTAGGACCTGTGTACCTGATCACTAGTGTAACCTTGTGTCCAACATCACATGACATATTAGAGGAGCTGAGCACATGCTAGCTGAACTAAATAGAACTGAATGACTACCTCTGTTCAGGAAAATTCAATGAAAGTTCACAAAGGTGATACTTATATGGGACCTTGTAGAAGAAAAGTTGTCAGTTGTTGGGGGAGTGGGACAAGAAGAGAAGGGAAGGCTGGCTTATTCCAGACAGAACAAGAGTGTGAGCAGAGGGTCAGAGGGTAATAAACTCTAGCATGTTCTCACTATGGCAGGTAGTTTAGTGCTGCTGGAAGGACAGGAAATGAATTTGAAGGAGTAGGTATGAAGCAGATCACAAAGTGTCTTTAGTACTCACCTAGGAATTTTGATTGCAGCTTAGGTATAATGGAAGAGAAAATCATTGAAGAGTTTTAAAAGTGGGTACAACATGGGCTGGAGATGTAGCTAATGCTTGCCTAGCATATGTGATGCCTGGGTTCAATCCCCAGAACCACAAAAAATAAGAATGACATAATGTACCATGCTTCTAGAAGGTTACCCTGTTGTTGTTATAAGGAATAGATTTTAGGACTAGGGGAGACTGGAGGCAGGGAGACCAATTATCAGACTCTCCAAGTAGTCTAGGTGAGAGATAATGAAGGCATGGACCAAGGAAGGGATAGTAGGTATGGAGAAATGAAATTGAACCCAGAAATTGGGTCCTTATCTCACATACCTGACCTAGGAGATGGATTTCAGGCAGGTTATGTAACTTAGGAAAATTGAAAATATTTTTCAAAATATTTTTAGTTGTAGTTGGACACAATACCTTTATTTTTTCTTTCTTCATTATTTTTTAATATTTATTTATTTGTTTTAGTTGTACACAATGCCTTTATTTTTACGTGGTGTTGAGGATGGAACCTGGGTCGTGCATATGCTAGGCAAGCGCTCTACTGCTGAGCCACAACCCCAGCCCATTATTTACTTATTTTTAAGAAAATATTTTATAAGCATGCTCTATTTGAGTATTTTATTACCTAGAGTGGCTTGGCCAGAAAACAATTCAATGTTTTAATTTTTGGTTGACCTTATGGTATACTCAGAAACATCAAAAACAGAATCTACAGTCTGTTCTAGGGTTTGGGGCCTCTGTGACTGAATAGGCCTGGACTTGCGGGGGTAGGGTAAATGCTGTCTGAGCATGTTGGGTATGTGAGGTGCTGGGAGACACCCAAATGGAACCATCTGGAAGGCAACTGGATATATGGGCCTGGAGCCCAGGAAAGAGATCTGTGTTGAAGATGATGATCTTGGGAGTTGCCAACTTGGAGACAGAGGGGAAGCCATGGGGCAGATGAGATCACCTGAAGACAGTGTGTGCCATGAGAACCAAGCAGTACTGAGAACAGAACCCTAAAGAACATCAAATTTGAGTGGTGGGCATAGCAAAAAGAACCCATGAAGGAGAGTAAGGAGAAAGAGAGAAAGAAGTGGGAGAACAGGAGGGTGGTAGGAGAAAATCCAGAAAACAAGGAAGGAGATTCATGAAGAATTAGTCAACTCCAATGAAGATATGCAAATGGCCAACAAGCATATGAAAAGATGTTCAACATCATAGGTAATTAGGGAAATGCAAATAAAAACCACAATGAGGTACTACTTCACACCCACTAGGATGAGTGTAATTTAAAAATCGAAAATAAAGTGTTGGCTGAGATGTGGAGAAATTGGAACCCTCATACATTGTGGGCGGAGTTGTAAAGTGGAGTAGCAACCTTAGAAAATAGTTTGGTGATTCCTCAGTAAGTTGAAAAGAATTACCAAATGACCCTGCTATTCCTCCCCTAGGCATGTACCCAAGATAATTTAAACATGTTCAAACATAAACATGTAGACAAATGTTCAAAGCATACTGTTCACAATAGCCAAAGGCTGAAACAATCCAAATGCCCATCAACTGACAAGTGAGTAAACAAAATTTATATTCATACAATGGAATATTATTCACCCATAAAAAGTAATGAAGTATTGAATGCATGTTACAACATGGATGAACTCTGAAAACGTTATGGCTAAGTCACAGAAGCCAGACACAAAAGGCCATGTGTTGTATAACACCATTTATATGAAGTAGTCAGAATAGTGAAATCCATAGAGATAGAAAGAATATTAGTGGTTGTTAAATGATAGAGGCAGAAGCCAATGGGGAATAACTATTAAGAGTTATAGAGTTTCTTTTTGAGTAGGTGAAATATTCTGGACTTACAAAATGGTGATGGTTGCAGAATTTGGCCAATATATTAAAAACCATTGAATTCTATACTATAAAAAGTTTAATTATGTTACATATGAATTCTACCTCAGTAAAGCTGTTACCAAAATAAAGAATAATGCTTTGGCTGGAGTGAGGATGTGATGCCATTCACTGGGGCAGAACAAGATGGCGGGGAAGGTGAAAATAAATAGATTTATTCAACAGTCAAATTTGAGGTGCTGACCTCTAACTAGAGATATTTGTGAAGACAAAAGAAAAAGAATCTTAGGCTCCTTTTTTCTGAGGTGCTAGGAGAACCTGCTAGGGACCCTGGCTGCTTAGCAAAGGACTAGCAATAGGGCTGACTAGGCTGGTGTTTACTTGGAGTGGCTGGAATTAGAAGTGGTTAGGAGGGGCTGGGGTTGTGGCTCAGCGGCAGAGCGCTCGCCTGGCACGTGTGCGGCCCGGGTTGGATCCTCAGCACCACGTAAACATAAATGCATTGCATTGTGTACAACTAAAGCAAATAAATAAATATTTTTTAAAAAAGAAGTGGTTAGGAGGGGCATGGGGATCTGAAGTGGGTCTATTGGACTAGAGCTCATTTTCACATCTTAGAGGTTTTGTTCTCTGTCATTCCACTGGCATTCAAAAATAGTCCCTGGCTTTTTGTAGAGCTCATGATTGGTCAGATGGGGAGGACTGGGACGTGGAGTTGGTTTTCTGATTGCACATTGCTGGTAAATAATGAAATTGTTCAGTAAAGGATGTGGAGGCTTCCTAAATGCAACCACATCTTCCCGAATGATCAGACTTCCAGCTGTTATCTGTAGAAAGTGTCCCCAGCACAGCAGCCATCTCTCTTCCTTCTACACAGCATTGGCTAAAGCCTCTGTGTATGACTTTGCCAGGTGTGTGCCTCTAAGTGGTAGTCAATGCAATGACTAGTGTCCCTATGGGATAGATGTCTTGTTCCTAATCACGGTGCTGGGGAAAATGGAAAAAAGAGCATCAAACATAGCAGTTGGTGCTAGAATCTGAATTGAATGGGATCAGTGAAGTACTGGGTGTGACAGGGGCAGGTCTCATTCAAGGGAACCCAGGGTTCAGTACCAGAACCCAAAGGTCAGTACCGGAAGAGAAACACCAGCCCTGAACTCTACAAGGTGAGTATGAAATTTGAATCAGGACGAGAGACTGGAGATGAGGAGGGTAGGGACCACTTGGGAAATGAAGTGGTGACAGTATAAAGTGGTAGAGCTGCAGCTCTGGGCTTTGTACTGCAGTAGAGGGCCCAGGGCTTGTTGACATCAGGTCCTAGCAATGTGGAGCAAGAACGAGTTGGCATGCTGGAAGGCTCAGAGCTGGCTAAGGCAGGAGCCCTTTAGGGAAGGAAAGAGGCCTGAGGCCCATTTCCGGGCATGGAGATAGAAAAGCACCAGGAAGCTCTAAGCCTGTGGTCCTGAGGATATCCAAACAGAGATGGCCAAATTAGGTTGTTGGAGAGCGTGTGAGGTGTAATATAGAGATGAAGAGCGGAGGCAGAGTTGGCAAGTACTCGTATGGAGGTGGGGATGGGAGCCATGAAAGCAGATGGAACTCACTTAGGAACAGAGGAGAAGGTAAGAGGGCTTAGGTTGGAGCCTTCAGATACTTAAGGGGCTGCCAGAGAAAATGGAGCATGAGAAGGAGACAGAGGAGTGGCTTGATGGCAGGAGGAATGAAGAGGGAGAGTGACAAGGAGTCGGCAGTGACAAAGTTGAATAGAATGAGCAGAAAGGGGCCTTTCCATTGGCCACATTGGAAGTCATCTGTGTTCCCAGATTGGAGAGTAGGAAGGAATCAGGATGGGGAGCCCACTTCCCTTCCTTATTCAAGGAGACTTGAAGAAGGTGTAGTTCAGTAATTCAGGGCACCTGCTTGCTAGGCCCTGGTGCATCTTCCGTGTCACCTGCCTGATCCCCTCATAATGGGTTCTCATTGCAATCCTGCACACCTGGTATTTAGCCACTGCCTGCTGGAGGATCTCTAAATAATGCTGGCTCCCAGAGAGCCTGGTTCCATGTTCTCTCACAGCTAGCTGGAGCACTTTGATACCAGCTTCCTGCTTGGGTTTGGAGTAGGGCCATGATGCTTCCCTTGGGCCTCAGGATGCTGGAGTAGTGGGACATCTTTCCATTGCTGTATGTTTTCTTCCTCCTTCTTCCTCCATCTCCCCCTGCCTTATGCTGCTTCCCTCCTCCCTGCCCCTTCCCTCTCCCATCCCTTATTTCCTTTTTTTTTTTTTTTTTTTTTTTTTTGGTACTGGGGATTGAACCCAGGGGTGCTTAACCACTGAGCCACATCCTGGCTCTTTTTCTCTTTTTATTTAGAGACAAGGTCTCACTAAGTTGCCTAGGCCCTTGGTAAGTTGCTGAGGCTGGCCTCGAACTCACAATCCTCCTGCCTGAGCTGGGTTGCTGGTTTTACAGGTGTGGGCCACCATGCCCAGCTTGAGCCAAGCTTGTGTGGATTCTTTGGAAAGAGGAAAAATAATTCCATGGAGAAAGGGAGGGGGAGAGAGAGAGAGAGAGACAAAGAGAGACAGAGAGAGAGAGAGAGAGAGAGAGAGATTACCAACACATTTGCAACTGTTATATTCTCTCCTTGTCATCTGATGCTAACATCCCATTATCCAGTGGGAAAATAAACAGTGAATGGCCATACCAGTTACACTGTTTAATTACGTAGGTTGGGAAGAATGACATTTGTGTACATTTCCAGAAGATACGGATTAAAGAAATGACCTTTCCTTGGTGTGAAACCAATTTGTTGTGTATTGGAACTCTGATCACTACAGTTGGGCCTGGTATTTTGTTGCCCTGATGTTTATGTCTAAGACTGGAAATGAGATTGAAGGAAGTGCCATCTTAGTCTGGATTGATTTGTATTTTGGCATTTTCTTAAACATCGCTGTCTGTAATATATTTCCAAAGAGATGTCTTTTCCTGTAACCATTCCTGTTATTTTATGGATTTATTCAAATGTAAATGTATGTGAAAACATCAAAGGAATGAGAAAAGTGATCTTCACTATGAGCCATAGCATAGAAAAAAGTGCACCCTGATTAACAATGAGTACTCAAAAGACACAGAAGCATCATTATGGGACCGGCACTCTTTTTATAAATAAAAAAAAATCTGGAACCAGAAAAAAGTCATGAAACTAAACATCAGGCATCACATTGCAAGAGTTTTATTAATTACTAATTAGTAATTTTAATGTTTATTTTTTGCAGAGCTGAAGACTGAATCCAGGACCTTGCCTGTGCTAAGCAAGTTTTCTACCATGAAGCTATAGCCTCAGTCCATAAACTTCATTAATACTATTTTTTTAAGGAAGTCTTCTTTTATAACATTATTTTTAAAAATTTTATTCTTTTTATGTGGCACTGGAATTTGAACCTAGTGCCTCACACATGCTAGGCAAGTGCTCTACCACTGAGCATCAACCCAGCCCAGAACGTGTTTCTAAAACTTCAGTGTGCTCCACTGGCCACTGTGAGCATGATGGGCTTGGGGCTGCAGCTTTAACTATCTTCTTCTCTCTCTCTCTCTCTCTTTCACTGGGGATTGAACCCAAAGGTACTCTACCACCGAGCTGCATCCCCAAACCTTTTATTTATTTTTTTTATTTTGAGACATTGTATCACCAAATTGCCTCACACTTGTGATCCTCCTGCCTCCCAAGTTGCTGGAATTACAGGTATGTTCCACCACTGGCTGTACTACTTTTTGTAATATGCTTTTGGGGTGGGGGATAAAAGTCACTGGTGAAAATCTATATGATGTGGCATTTCTCTTTTTGTGTGTGTGTGTGTGTGTGTGTGTGTGTGTGTCTGTGTGCGTGCGCGCATGTGCGTGCACTGGAGATGGGATCCAGGGCCTTGTGCATGCCAGGCAAGTGCTATACCATGGAGCCACACCCCCAGCATTTATGATGTGAATTTGAAGAGAGAGAAACTCCAATGGATTCCCCATAGGCCATACAACAGTGGGTTTTTAGTGAAATAAGATCAGATGTTTATTTTCACAAGGATCTAACTCTGAACAAAATATTCTTTATTTGATGAACAGAAACTTTCTTAGACAACAAAATCACTAGCTGTCTAAACATGCCAAGAGCTGTTCATCTCTTTCTGACAGGAACCCCTTACCTCGGCTGAGGGGAATGCCATTAAGTTGTAACCAAAAAATTGACACATCTTAGGCTCTGTTCACTTGCTCCCTCTGATCCCACTGCTCTGTAGGAGCCCTTCCCCCTCCATCTCCCAGGCACAGTGCTGGCCTAAGGTGGCTCTGCTTCTAGTATCTAGGCAGGAGCTGGATGGAACCTGGACAGGTTCTACTACTTCTCTTCATCTGTAAAATACTAATGTTCCTTCTTGAACAATGATTTCAGAACCAACCTATTGATCTTTTGGCCTGGACTGAGCTCCTTGGGCAAATCTTGAATCTTCTTTCGTGGCAGTTTTCTTTTCCTGAGTTGGGCTGGAGAAGTACAGAGTAGCTCTGTTTTCCTACACATTCTGACCGAGTCCCCTTTCTCCCAAAGGACTTCTTTAGCTCTGTTATTCTTGGCTGGCCACAGCAAAACTCAAATCCACCTTTTTACTATATTGGCTTCCAGATGCTCTGATGCAGTTAACTTTCCACAATGAACCAGCACTCTTGGTACTGTGAATTAGGTAGCTGTAAAAACAAGGAAGGTGCAAATTTGGTCCTGTTTTATTCAAATAGTTCTGTTTAAAGTCATTTCCCTCCCTTTTGAGGCCTGACTGGTATTTCTCAGGGTACAGATTGTTCAGACACAAAACTCTGCTTTGAGTGTCGGTTGCTTATCAAAGAGCATCCATCAATCAAGGGAGTCAAGAACCAGAAAACACTTTCCCCTCTGGTATTTAAAGATCTTTGGGTCTGTGACAGAACAAGACAGAGAATAGCTATGGAGACTGCTAAACAGAGTTCAGTGTTGAAATCAAACCTCACAACAGAGTTCACTGGATTCATAGAACAGTTTGCACACTTGGTTCTATGGGACATGATAACCAAATATAAATAATGGATAATTCATGGAAATGCTGGTGACAAAACAGAGTTCCACACAGTCGACACAGTTATTCTAGGACTCTGGCACTGGGAGAGGAAGGAGAGTTTGTTGTTGTTAGTCCTTTTCTGCTGGAGAAGTTCAGTCATTGTTCCAATGACATCTTATACCAGTTTTGCATCAGGACAACTGAGACCAGAACCACCTCTGTTTGAACTAGGGCCTATGATACCTTAAGTCAAGTAGTTTCAGGACCTCAGGGTTGTTTCCAATCCAAGGGAACCAGTGAGTCTATCAATAGGTGCTCCTAAAGTGTCTGTCAGAGAGTGAGGTTGCCCAAGATGCAGGCCCTCCTTGCTTCTCATCTGTCCCATTTCCAGCTAGAAGAAAGGACTGGGTTAGAAGGAAAATCTTAAAAGGCCCTTATTCTTTATCTTCCTCCATCCTAACCTCCCAGGGTTGTATTATGCAGGACAGATTGTGGCTTAAGTAACTACTTTGGCTGCACATTGAAATCATTTGGGTGGAGAATTAAAAAAAAAAATAACAAATACCTCGGTTTGACCTCCAGAGATTCTGATCTAATTGGTCTAGGTTGAAGACTGTGTACTGGGAATTTTGAAAGCTCCCTCAGGTAATGCTTTAGTTAGTTTTTTTTTTTTTTTTTTTTTTTTTTTGCTATGACCAAAGACCTGACAAGAACAACTTAAAGAAGGAAAAGCTTATTTTGGCTCAGGATTTCAGAAGTTAATCCATGGTCGACCAAATTTATGGCTCTGGGCCCAAGATGAGGCAGAACATCATGGCAAAAGAGCTTGGCAGAGGAAACCAGCTTAGGTCACAGCAACCAGGAAGCAAAGAGAAAGAGAGAGCCCTGCTTATCAAGGGCAAAATAAAAACCCCAAAGGCATACCTTCAGTAACCTACTTCCTCCAGCCACACCCTACCACCTACAGTTACTGTCCAGTAAATCCATATCAGTGGATTAATCCACTGATTAGGTTACATCTTAATGATCTAATAATTTCACTTCTGAAAATTCTTGCATTGTCTCAAACATGAGATTTGAAGCACTCATATCTAAACTATAATAAATGATAACAAGATGCAGCTAAATCCAAGAAGAATTTAGAGGTAATAAATAATTTATTCTGGGACTGTAGCACAGTGATAGGGCACTTTCCTGGCATGTGTGAGGCCCTGGGTTCCATCCCCAACCACTGCAAAAATTTATGCAAAATACTTTTACATTTGTACTTTCTGGACCTCCTTCCAGGAAGGCTTTGGAAGCATTGGAGACATGTCACATGTGGTTCACACTTGCTGGATCTGCTAGGAGGCCTTGGACCTGTCACAAAAAATTTCACCACTACTGTCTTCTCTACAAGTTCTAAACTTCTGTGACTTGATATCACATAGCCTGCTTTCTTCCTTGGGACTCCCCAGGAATTCAAGCCCTGAAGTCTCACCTTAAGGAACTGAGGTCTGTGCTGGCCCTGTTGGTTTCCTCTCTTTGGTATGTCACAAACTAAAGACTTCACCTTGAGCCAAGTGAAATCCCCCACCAGGGACAGTTCTTGCCTGAATTTGAGGAACATCCCTCCTATATTTGTTTCCTATGGATGCTGGAACAAATCGCTATAAACTTGGTGGCTTAAGAAACACAGAAATGTATTCTGTCACTAATCTAAGGTCAGGAGTCCAGTGTCAGTATTACTGGTCCAAAATCAAGACACAGGGAAGGCTGCACTTCCTTGTCTTTCCTAGCTTCTGGTGGCTGCCAGCCATCTTTGGCTTGTGGCCGCATCACTCCCATCTTTGCTTCCATGTGCATGACATCTTATGTTCTGTCTGTGTCAAACTTCTTACTCTATCTGTCTTATAGGGATACTTGTAATTGTTTTTAGAGTCCACCCAGATAATGCAAGATAATATTCCCATCTCAGGACACTTTGATTACATATACGAGGATCCTGTTTCCACATAAGGTAACATTTTCAGGTTTTGGAAATTAGTATGTGAACATCCTTCAGAGGGTCATATTTCAGCCCACAAAATCTCCTGAACAAGGGCCATCATGAGGCATGGGCACGAGGCAGGGGTAAGCCAGTACTTTGAGAAGAGTACATCCCAAGAGCTTGTTAAAGCCTAGGTGAGGAGCCAGGGTACAAGTGGAATCTGAAGGCCAGGGAGATAAAGAGTGAAGACCATCATTTGGTCTAGACAATTCTATAAGCAGTTGAGGGTAGTGGATGTTAGAGAAAGGCTGGATTGGTGCCTGTTTCTGGTATCTGCTTACATGGGCCTCAGAGGAAGACCCTGAGGAGAATCATCCTGTCAGGAGCAGGCTGGTGATATGTTCAGAGGTAGCAGTGATTCATCCACTTGTACTATTAGTGGATGATAGGATATGCCTCACATATCCATCTTGCCTTACCTTAGGAGGGGTTGACCATTTATGCCATTAACAAGCTTGCTCAAGCATTCCTTTTCGCCCCATATGAGTTCCTACTGTCCATTCCTTCCAATGTTCTTGCCCACACCCTGTTCTCCAATGGACATACCCATGTTTCCAACTCAGTTTTTCCAAGGTCAAGTCCACTGTAGTGAGTGAAGCAAGATCTTAGGGTTGAAAATTTGGGGCTCCTTTGCCAATCCTGTAGTTGTTAGTAGAATTTTTTTTTTTTCTCTATTTGTAGTAAAAAAGATGGGATCAGTATAAAACATTCTGTGAAAACATTTTACTTTTTCAAAAGCTTTATAATGCTCCAGCGACCATTATAATATGCTGGGGGTGATTGTTGGTTAAAATGATTTTTTCCTCCAAATTTGGCTCCCTTATAGACAATAATGTATGTTTTTAAAAAGCCCAATAAGCCAGGCATGGTGTACATGCCTGTAATCCCAGTGGCTTGGGAAACTGAGACAGGAGGATCACAATTTCAAGGCCAGTCTGGGCAACTTAGCGAGGCCCTGTCTCTAAATAAAATATAAAAAAGGGCTGTGGATTGGCTCAGTGGTTAAGCACACCTGGGTTCAATTCCCAGCACTAATAATAATAATAATAATAATAAATCCCAATAATAATTTTACATTTAATCCACTATCATTTCTAAACCATCAGAAGTGCAAGATAGCACCTATTCCTCGGCTAAACTACAAAACTCATGGAAGCCGGGCGCGGTGGCGCACGCCTGTAATCCCAGCACTTGGGAGGCTGAGGCAGGAGGATCGCGAGTTCAAAGCCAGCCTCAGCAATGGCGAGGCACTTAGCAACTCAGTGAGACCCTGTCTCTAATAAAAAATACAAAAAAGGTCTGGGGATGTGGCCCAATGGTCGAGTGCCCCTGAGTTCAATCCCCGGTACCACAAAAAAAAAAAAAAAAAAAAAAAAAAAAAAAAAAAACTCATGGAAACACCCAAGCTGAAAATCTAATAATTCAAATAGTAACTTTTATATATTCTTGGCTTCATTTTATGAAGAGGAAGTATTTCAGAATGCCACCATCTTTCTGTGTTGGGTGGTATTTGTAAGAGAGATTGAATTGAGGCCTCTTATTTTGAAAACTTGAAGTTGTAAATGCCACTTGTCATATATGCTGCTGGCAGCTCACCCAAATGTTTACTGAGGAAAAAGAGCACCTACTTTGGGAAGGACAAGTGGGTTCCACGTTTGTTTGGAGTTGCCTTTGCAGGTGAGGAGCCTGGGCCTATACAAAACACTCTCTGAATTCCCACAGAGACAATTCAGAGGGCACCTGGAAAATCAGTGTTTGAACCCTGTGCTCACTGAGGTAGGCAGAGCCAATTCTGCAACAGAGAGATTTAAAAATATGAAGGCCAGAATGAACATCAGAGAATATCTAGTTCAGATTTGCAAATTGGTGTCCCTTTAGCTGGAACCATCATGCAAAGTTTTTGTTGGAGCCAAAGAGTAGTGTGTTTTTGAAAACTGAATTACTTGCTAACATTTAAAATCTATATTTTTGGATTCTAGTGAAAAATTAGGATCTGGCCATCACAGACCCTTGTTATCTTGTGACAGGAACAAGCTGGAGTGGCTGGGGCTGTAGCTCACTGGCAGAGCACTTGCCTAGAATGTGCGAGGCACTGGGTTCCATCCTCAGCATCACAAATAAAAAAATAAAGTGTCCATCTACAACTAAACATATTTTTAAAAAGCAACCTTCTTGACACAGAGACTAACCCACACATCTACAGTTACCTTATATTAGACAAAGGTGCCAAAAACATACATTGGAGAAAAGACAGCCTTTTCAACAAATGGTGTTGGGAAAACTGGAAATCCTCATATAATAAAATGAAATTAAACCTCTATCTCTCTCCATGCACAAAACTGAACTCAAAGTGGATCAAGGACCTAGGAATTAAACCAGAGACCTTGCACCTAATAGAAGAAAAAGTAGGCCCAAATCTCCATCATGTTGAATTAGGCCCCAACTTCCTCACTAAGACCCCTATAGCACAAGAATTAAAACCAAGAATCAATAAATGGGATGGATTGAAACTAAAAAGCTTCTTCTCAGCAAAAGAAACAATCAATGAGGTGAACAGAGAACCTACAGAATGGGAGCAAATCTTTACCACAAGCACATCAGACAGAACATTAACCTCAAGGATATATAAAGTTCTCAAAAACCTTTACACCAAAAAAACAAACAACCCAATCAATAAATGGGCTAAGGAACTAAACAGACACTTCTCAGAAGGTGATATACAATCAATCAATAAATATGTGAAAAAATGTTCAACATCTCTAGCAATTAGAGAAATGCAAATCAAAACTACTCTAAGATTTCGTCTCATGCCAGTCAGAATGGCAGCTATCAAAAACACAAACAACAATAAATGTTGTTGGTGAGGTTGTGGGGAAAAGGGCACACTCATACATTTCTGGTGGGACTGTAAATTGGTGCAGCCAATCTGGAAAGTAGTATGGAGATTCTTAGGAAACCTTGGAATGGAAACACAATTTGACCCAGCTATCCCACTCCTTGGTCTATACCCAAAAGACTTAAAAACAGCTTACTACAGGAACACAGCCACATCAATGTTTATAGCTGCACAATTCACAATAGCTAAACTGTGGAAACAACCCCAATGTCTGTCAATAGATGAATGGATAGGGAAACTTTGGTATATATACACAATGGAACACTACTCAGCACTAAAAGAGAATAAAATCATGGCATTCGCAGGTAAATGGATGGAGTTGGAGAAAATAATGCTAAGTGAAGTTAGTCGATCCCCAAAAACCAAAGGTTGAATGATTCCTTTGCTATGATGATACTGAATTATAATGGCAAGGGAGTGGGGATGAGAGTGAATGAAGGAATGTTCAATAGAACAAAGGGGAGGGAGGGTAAGGGAGGGGGGCAAGGGGATAGGAATAATGGCAGAATGAGTTAGACATCAATACACTAAGTACATATATAAAAACACAAATGGTGTGAAAATAATTAATGTAAAACCAGAGACTTGAAAAACTGTGCTCTTTATATGTAATATGAAATGAATTGTACTCTGCAAGCATGTATAACAAATTAAAACAAATACTTTTTTTTTTGAAAAGATGATGTGAACTTATTCACTTAAATGAGCTGGAGTCAGCACCCACTGCTTCCTTGAGATGGGCCATAACATTCTCCCATCCAACACAGCCAGCCCTTCAATGGCCTGGCATCCTTCATACATTGGCATTGCCTGTTGGGTCCTAGTGGGCATTTGAGTTTTCAAGTGCTGCCATAGTTCAACCCCCTCCCCTGACACTTGAGGGAGCTGAGACACACAGTGGATGCTGAGTTCCTGGAGCAACATGGTAGAGTGGAAAAGGTGTGAACTTGGAGGTGGAAGGCTGCTGTCTAAACCTGACTCCATTGCTCACATTGTTGAGCAGCTTTGACCCAATGAATTCCCTCCTGTGTCAAATGGGCACAACCAGAAGACAGATTACGTGAGACAAGTTATGCAGCAGCACTTGGCCCAGGCACATAGTGAATGGATGCTCTGTGGCTCTAATTGCCTTCATTGTGCCCTTTTTCTACTGCACCATGTCACCTTTCTAGATGTCCCTGAAAAAGAATAGAGTTGATGTGGTATTATTAAGATTGCCCTAAATAGCCACTAGGGCTTTTTTTTCTTTACAGTTTCATTAAGATGTTTATCTTTTCTTTTTCTTTCTTGTTTCTTTCACTACTAGGGATTAGACCCGGGGTCTTGCACATGTTAGGCAAGTGCTCTATCACTGAGCTACACCCCCAAACCCAATTCACCATTTAAACTGTATGTTATAGCTTAGATATGCAATGTCCCCCAAAGGCTCATGTGCTGAAGGCTGGATACTCAGTGTAATAATATTTGGAAGTAGTGGTTTGGGGAAGTGATTGGATCACGAGGGCTCTGAATTAATCCATTCATTTGTTCATAATTGAATGGATTAGTGGGAGGTGGTGGATGCTGTTGGAGATGGGGCCTATTTGGAAGAAGTAAGTCACTGGGGCACATCCTGGAAGAGTATGTCTTATCCACAGCCCCCCCACCCCACCCCTCTTCTTTTTGGCTGCCGTGTGGTGAGCAGCTCTGCTGTACCACCCCCTCTCTGCTATGATGCTCTGTTTCACCATAGATATCTAGCAATGGAGCCAGCCAACCATAGACTGAAACCTCTGAAACCATGAGCCCAAAATAAATCTTTCCTCCTTCAAGTTGATTTTATAAGTTATTTAGTTATAGTAACTGAAAGCTGACTAGCCCAATGGTTTGGAGTATACTAAATTATTAATATTTTTCAATTGTGGTAAAACACACAGAACATAAAACTTGCCTTTTAAACTATTTTTAAAAACAAAATTTAGTGCCATTACTTACATAATGCTGTGCAAGCATCACTACTACCTATTTTTCAAAACATTTCATCATCCCAAACACAAACTCTGTAACCATTAAGCAATAATTCCCTGTTCTTCCTTTCCTGAAGCCTCTGGTAACTTCTAATATAATTTTTGTCTGTATTAATGTAGTGGCACTCTCTCCTCCACAGAAAATCTTAACTAAGCTTCTCCAGAAATCTTCACCATGGCTGATTTTAGGACTGTCAACAAAAGAGTCTCTACAGAAGAATTCAATGTAGATAAACTTCCTATTTTCTTGTTGCTCTGTTACTTGGCCACTGGCCTGGAAGAAATCAGCACTCCAGGTGCTGGATGTCCCTTTACCTGTTTTTCACAAACATGTATCCAATATAGTAGTTTGTAGAAGTGTGTTTGCAAATGCAAAGTGTGATAATAAAAGGACAAATTTTTTAAACAAGGCCTCTGGCCTTGAGCTGGAGCTTCATAGAGATGTCTACATTTCTAAGATAAGAGAAGTTACCAATTGGGCTCCATAGAAACAGCTGGGATAGGGGAGGAAAGAAAGGGGAGAAGCTCTCCCCTTCTCAGGTGTTATCCTTGAAGGGTTAATTTGCCCAGAACAGTGAAAGAAAAAGCTGCTTTTATGTGAACTTCTGTAAACTGTGAACTTCTGAGCTCCTCCCCTTACATGCTGGGTATAAAATTCTGAAACTATTCGAACTCAGGGTTCAGGGGATTAATTGATTACAGAGAGAGCTGTACCCTCTGAACCCAGCTGCAGCCAAATAAAACTGTTTCCTGTTATTTTCGGTACCTTGCTTCGTCTGTCCCTACAACACTAATTTGCCTAGTCTAAGTATTTCATGAAAGTGGGATGGTGCAATATTTGCCTTTTGTGTCTGAATTTTTTTCTCATAGCATAGCATTCTCCATGTTGTAGCATATGTCAGTGCTTTCTGAATAATATTCCATTGTATGGATGTATCACATTTGCTTTATCTGTTCATTTGCTGATGACATTTGAGTTGTTTCCCCCCCTTTTTTTTCAGGAACAAAATTTCAGTGAACAATGGTGTACAAGTTATCTGCTTGAGTCCTTGCTTTTAATTCTTTTTTAAAAAAATTTGTTGTAGATGGACACAATACTCTTATTTATTTATTTTTATGTGGTACTGAGGATCAAACCCAGTGCCTCACATGTGCTAGGCAAGTGCTTTACCACTGAGCCACAACCCCAGCCCCCTGCTTTTAATTTGTTTGGGTATATACCTAGGAGTTGAATTGCTGGATTCTATGATACTTTTATGAGAAACTGCTAGACTCTTTTTCAAACAGCTGTACAATTTTACATTCCCACCAGCAAACGAGAAGAGTTCCAATTACTCCACTCCTTTGCCATCACTTAATATTTTCTGACATTTTTTATTCCAGCCATCTGAGTAGTATGAAGTGGTATCTCATTATGGCTTTGATTTGCATTACTCTAATGGCTAATGGTGGTGTTGAAGATCTTTTCATATGTTTACTAGCCATTCATATATATTCTTTAGAGAAATAGATATTCAGATTCTTTGTCAATTTTCAAAAAAATTGGGTTATCTGTCTTTTATTATTGAGTTGTAAGAATTCTTTATATATTCCAGATTCAAGTCTTTTATCAACGACATGATTTTAAAATGTATTTTCAAACTCTGTGGGGCATCTTTTACTTCCTTGATGCTATCTTTTGAAGCATAAACTCTTTTAATTTTAATAATGGCCAATTTAACTATTTTTCTTTTGTTGGTTGTGCTTTTAATGTTCTAAGTAAACATTGCCAAATCCAATGTCATAAAAATTTACTCATTTTCCTCTAAGAATTTTATAGTTGTAGTTCTCACATTTAAGCCTTTGATCCATTTTGAGTTAATTTTGTGTATGGTGTGATGTAGGGGGTCCAACATCTTTCTTTTCCATGTGGATATCTGGTTGTTTCTCTAGCACTTGTTGAAGAGACTATTCTTTCCCCCATTGAATAATTTTGACTCCCTTACTAGAAATCAACTGACCATATATATGGTCTCATCATAGATATATAGCAATGGAGCCAGCCAACCATGGACTGAAAGATCTGAGATATATACATATATATTCTCAGTTCTGTTCCATTGATCTATATGTCAATCTAATGCCATTAACACACACTATCTTGGTCCTGATTGCTATTTTTCTGGAGTGAATTTTGAAATTTGGAGTGTGATTTTTACAAATTTGTTCTTCTTTTTTTTTTTTTTTTTTGGTACTGGGGATTGAACTCAGTGGCACTCGACCACTGGGTCACATCCCCAGCCCTTTTTTTTGTATTTTATTAGAGACAGGGTCTCACTGAGTTGCTAAGTGCCTCGCCATTGCTGAGGCTGGCTTTGAACTCGTGATCCTCCTGCCTCAGCCTCCCAAAGTGCTGGGATTACAGGCGTGCGCCACCGCGCCCGGCTTGTTCTTCTTTTTAATATTGTTTGAGCTATTGTGTATCCTTTGCATTAATATATGACTTTTAGGATTATCTTGTCAATTTGTACCAAAAAAAAAATCTGTGATTTCAATGGTGATTGTGTTGTGCAGTATGATTTGGAGTGTATCACCCTCTTTACCCTCTTGGCTTTTTTATAGCGGGACACTCTGCTTGCTTCCCATTAGTGCCAAGCATCTAGGGTAGCAGGTGCTATAATAGCAAGTGAAGCCAATTACTTGTCCATTACTTGAATTTCATATTAGACCTAGACTGTGCTGTCTAGTGCAGATACCACTGTCCACATGTGACTGTTGAGCACTTCAAGTGTGGCCAGTCCAAATTGACATGTGACACAGATGATTTCAAGGAAAGACACAGCTGATTTTAAATATTTAATACAAAAACATAAGTGGAAAATACCTTGTTAATATCTATTACATGTTGGTTTATGTAACATGTTCAAATTATTTTTATCTGTTTTCCTTTTTTAAAGTGACTACCAGAACATTTAAAATACGTGTTTGGTTGGTCTTATATTTCTATTGATCATCACTGGTCAAGAGATGCTTAACATGGAATTAACCTAGAAGAGTTATGAGATTTAAGAATTCTCTCAACATCTGGCAAAATCGTGTGTGCCTATGTATGTGTAAGTTATCCATCATCTATCGCTGTGTAACAAATTAGTCACACATGTAGCAGCTTTAAAAATATTTATTATCAGGGGCTGGGGTTGTGGCTTAGTGGTAGAGCACTCACCTAGCACGTGCGCGGCCCGGGTTCGATCCTCAGCATCCACATAAAACTAAATGCATTGTGTACAACTAAAGCAAATAAATAAATATTAAAATGTAGGAGCCCTGTTTGGGGAGATGGCTTGAATTGCGGTTGACTATGAGCCGTGGAGATTTGGGCATTGTCGCCTTTTGTAGTCTCACGGGACTTGTCCGGGGATCTCGAGTGACTTGGCCGAAATTGCTGATCGGGTCAGCGCCATTTTGGTGGTGTGTGTGTGGCGTGTGTTAGTCGTTGTTAGAACCAGAGAGAAAAGTTATCAGAATAAAAAGCTGTTTGTCTCCAGTTTGCCTCTGAACTTCTTCCCGCGGCTCCGTCGCTCCAAGCGCTTCAGGCGGCAACATTAAAAAATATTTATTGGGCTGGGGTTGTGGCTCAGCGGCAGAGCGCTCGCCTCGCACGTGTGCGGCCCGGGTTCGATCCTCAGCACCACGTAAACATAAATGCATTGCATTGTGTACAACTAAAGTAAATAAATAAATATTTAAAAAAAAAATATTTATTATCACATGATTCTGTGGGTCAGGAATTCAAGTGTGGCTTAGCTGGTGCCTCTGGCTTAAGGTCTCTTACTGGCTGCAATCAAGTGTTGGACAGATCTGCACTGATCTCAGGGCCTACTGAAGGCAGATCTACTTCTAAACTCATTAATGTGGCTGTTAGCAAGTCTCAGTTCCTTAACAGATTATAGACAGTGACTTTAGTTTTTTTCCATGGGGGCCTCTCCACAGTTTGGCAACCAATATGGCAGCTGACTTCCCTCACAGTGAGTGATAGAGCAGGAGACATAAAACAAGATGGAAGCCACGAATATTTAACCTTATTTCATCACTTTTGCTGCATCTATGGATTAGAAGCAAGTCACCAGATCCAGTGTATGTTCAAGTGTAAGGGATTATACAAGGGCATGAGTAACGGAGAGGCTGCCTTTTGTTTTCTAGACAGGGCTAAATTTTCATCTGATTCTCAAAGAAGTTTCTGAGCAACTCTCAATGAAAAGTTTATGAACTGATTATGGCGGTAACTAAGAAAGATGGAGGTTTTTGACTATGGAAGAGATTTATATTGCACATTTCTATGCTAAACACTAGATAAAATCACTTGGTGTCACCTTTAAAAAATGTGCCAGGTGTAGTGGTGTAAGCCTGTAATCCCAGCTACTTAGGAGTCCAAGGTAGGAGGATCCCTCAAGTTTGAGCACAGCCTCAGCAACTTAGGAAGACCCTGTCTCAAGACAAATGAAAATAGAAAGGGCTGGGGATATAGTTCAGTGGTAGAGCACCTCTGGATTCAATCCCCAGTACCACAAACAAACAAGCAAAAAGGTGAGAAAAGGGAACCCCTATGCAGGACAAAGACTCAATGTATATACTATATAAAATAGATCACAAGATCTATTTTATCCCAACTTGTGTGGTTTCCCATCAGGTCCAGTAGATTCTCTGAGCTAACCTTCTGCATTCCTATTTCCTTTTTAGAATGCTCACATGCTTTTCTGTAATCATAGATTTGAGATGCAGGTATAGATTGCTCTAGTCCAAATGATTTTACAAGATCTGGAGTCTTCTCTGGAGGAGCTCAGTTTCTCATTATAATCTGTAAGGCAGGGTTCCCTATGATTAACAAACCACCAGGGCCTCTCTAGAAGGCACAGTGAGACCCAGGTTAGGCCAGGTCTTTGTGGCCCCATCACCTAGGATTGCTGGAGTTATAATTTGAATATAATTAGCTCCTACTGTAGGGAGTGTATTAGTTTCTCCTCACTTATAATTCCTGTATTTGTCAAGCTTTCTTCTTGGTTCTAAGCACCAAGTGTGTGAACCTCTCCCAAAGTTGGGTCTTGCAGAGTAGGGCCTTGTCCAGATCTCAGTGATGGTGTGGATATCAGGGAATGTCCAGTCTCTCCTTATTCTGCCAGCAAGTAGAAGTAAAAAGCATAATATATTGTGCCAGATATGCTGCTATTCTTGGAAATTCAGCAATCAAATTCTACCTCCCAATAATGAAGGGCTGAGTTAAAGTGTGAGAAGCAGGTCTCCAGATAAGTGCATTGCTAAGCTCCCATGGGAAGAAGCAGGAGACTGTGCACAAGTTACTGCAGAAGAAAAAGACCATGCCTTTGGAGAAAATGTGTTTTATCTTCTCCATGGCCCTTGAAGTGAATCTCCATCTGTTCCTCTAAGGAAAATTCAAGTCTTTTAGGACTCATAGGAAATGCCTATTGTAACAGGCTCTCCACCAACGGCTCTAGCATCTGTATTCCATCCTCCAGGCAATTTTAAGATTCCACAAGGTATTTGCTGGGTTGATTCTTGTTACAGGCACTGGTGACAAGGGGAGTTAGTGATAAGAACCCAGGGGCTCTGAGATGGAGAAAAATCTAGACTCTAGCCTGGCTGATGCTTTTTTGTTTCTGATCCTTCTCAGGAGCTGGAAACCAAGAGAGCCATGGATGGGAAGCCAGGAGGCCCCAGGCTCTAGAATGAGCCAATGGACCTCTTTTACCTGGCCCGTCCCCTTGCCTGGGGAAGCAGGGCTAGTGATTTTAAGGGCCTGCCTGCTCAGCCCTTGCATGTTTTCTGTCTCCTCTTCTGTGCAGAATGCAAAGTAGGACATGCCAAGAAGAAATAAAGCTGGCCTCTGGGCCTTGGGTTGACTGCAGCAGGGAGCTCTGCCAGTGCCCTTGTCTGAGAGGCCGCACTCAGCTACCAGGCCCTGGCCAACCTCCTACTACCTCACAGGACTGGAACTGCATTTAGAGTACCCTCCCACCCTACCCTTGACAACCTAAATCCCACCCCTTTTCCACGTAAAACAGCCACCTGATTAACAATAGAAAAACTGTGCGAAGGTACAGGCAGGAAATCCACACTCCCTGAGAGCCCAAACAGGGCCATCAAATTCATTTCCCCTTGAAAATCAGCACCTGAGAGCAAGTATACCCTTAATCATATAACTGATCCCCCTTTTGCTCCACTCTCTCCCAAATTGCAGTTGTTATAAGAATGTTGAGTGGGTTTGGAATTATTACAAACAGAAAATGCCAGAAGATTTTTGGAGAACAAACGCTAAGCTCTGTAGCTTCCGCAGAACTCTTAGAGAGGAAGAATGTTGAAGGCACTGGAAACTATTCCTGGCTGGCTGCCTGCTCGAAGGCCTATGGTTTTGTCTGGGCTCAGAGGAACATTATGAATGGCACCTCTGAGGAGCCCAACAACTAAGGGAGTTTGGTCCAGCTGTTCTGACAAATCTTTCAGAAATAAAAGCCAAGAGCAAAATGGGACCCCTGGAAGAACTTTGGGCCAAGCTACATCTGCTTGTTGGCTTCTATCTCACCTGGGAATATGGACTTCTGGGAGGGTCTGGGCCAGATGGTGTGGGAAGGCCTGTGGCTCACTGTGCTTCAGAGTACACACCAGGCTGAAAAGTGTTTTCTTAAGCAACAGGAGTAAGGCCTGTGGCTTGCAGACTAGATGGTAGAGTTATGGATCACCACAGACAAGCCCAAATCCAAGGAGAAAGTAATCATAGCTCTGTGTGAGCTGCAGGCTCCTACTGGGTGACTGTGAGTGGGAGGACTTCCTGCCTCTCTGCTGGAGGAAGGCATTCTGTAACTGAAGCTCTGTCAGGATTAATAAAGGGAAGGGCCTGGCAAGCTGTTGGAGAACATGACTACCTTTTTCCTTAGGTTTGTGGCTGGCTCATAGTATTGGCTTCAGCTGTTCTGGTAGCTCGTGGGAGGCCTAAGCTTTCGCTCCAGTTTGGCTATATATAACAAATCTCCCATTAGACTCTCCTCATCCTGCTCCCAGTGTCCTGCCGAGCTGTAACCGATATTCATCCCTAAGTTGTTGGTGGTTTTGCAAGGAGCACAAGCACTCTCAGAAACCTAGATCATGACTAATGGTTGCCTGGTGACTTCAATTGGATTTGAGTATCCCCTGGGGGTGACTGTAATGGATGGTCATCCCATTGGCCTTATCTCCTGCACTAGCCAAGAGAAGATGCTAACATGAGTGATGAGAGAGATATTGGAAGGTATCTGAGATAGAGTCTTTTTTTAAATATTTGTTTTAGTTGTACACAATGCCTTTATTTTTACGTGGTGCTGAGGGTCGAACCTGGGCCGTGCATGTGCTAGGTGAGCGCTCTACTGCTGAGCCACAACCACAGCTCCTGAGATAGAGTCTTGAGCCCTGAAATTGGAAGCTGGATTCTTACTGCCTTATTGGGAAGAAACAGACCAGTGGTGAGGTTTGGAAAAAGCCATTTCGGGAGAAATAAATCAAGAGATAAGACAAGAGAAATTAACAAGAAGTTTTACTGCAGTCAGGAAGACCTCTAGTCATTGTGAATTTTCCATACTCTTTCCTTCAAAATGAACTCTGATTCTCAGCATCAAATGAAGACAGACTGTTCAATTCTCAGTATCCTTCTGAGGGTGACCTCTCATCCTCAAATATGAAATGTTTAGGAAGGGCAAGGAGAGTGGAGGTTTGGAATCCTTAAGATTTTTCCTGTGTGGTGTGAATGATTCTGTTGATGTGAAGTCTACTGCCCATTCTATGCTGAGGAGAAACCTTTCCCAACAGGTAGGGTCCTGAGCAAGTAAGGCAGTCCTGGGCAATTAAGGAGGCCATAGAATGCTGTGGGCCACCACTCTCCTAAGGCAAACCATGGTGTTCCCTTTCTCTCCTGACAGCTAAAAATGTGGTACTTATTTTCACCTAAAACTCTTGAGAGATGCATCAAGCTGTTGAGACCACTTTCATATTCATTCCCTCATGTGAGTCTCAGAAGCATCCCGGGAGTAGAGGGTGTAGCACTCAATGTAATTAATCTACAGTGTTCTCAGTGATACTGTGGCTGATCAGACGATACTCAGTGAGAGGGTATTAAGTACAACTTCTCTAGTTTTCTAAAAACACATGTCAGGGAGTCATGCCAAGGACTCAGAGCTGTCATATTATCAGATATTATAGGTCTAAATGAGTATCTGAAATTACAGGAGATGAGACCATCATTAGAAATAATTTGTAATGTGTGGTGCTAGGGATTGAATCCAGGACCTCCATATGCAAGGCAAGTGCTATACCACCAAGCCCCAGAAATATCCATCTGATGCAAGTATTAAATTTTATCAGCAATGGAAAGAACTAAGGAGATGGAAATTTGCTCCTGAAAAAGAGAATCTGTGGTAATTTTCTTGGGATAGATTCTAATTCATTGGGAGCCCCAAACCGTGTTTCAAATATTCATGCTATCAGAAAGATAATATTAACTAGAAGCTTCTAGACTGAGAACAACTATAATGCGATGAGCTATTTATAATCCAACAAATTTGGCAAAAATATATTATTGCTTTGCATATGTACACATAGCTTATTGATTTTTCATAAATCAATACTATAAAATACACTGAACTTAGAAAAAATATTGGGAAAGTACTTAATATTTCTTTGATGATTTGGGACTGAATTGATCTGAACAGGGAGTTAAGGAAGAAATTCATTCAGAAGTTAGACAGATTGTGGCCATTTGAAAACAGCCCCAAGCCAGGCATAGTGGTGTACACCTATAATCTCTGTGGCTCGGGGGCTGAAGCAGGAGAATCACAAATTCAAAGCCAGCCTCAGCAACTTAGTGAGATTCTGTCTCTAAATAAAATATTTTAAAAAGGGCTGGGGATGTGGCTCAGTGGTTAAGTGCCCCTGGGTTCAATCCCTGGTACAGAAAGAAAACAGCCATAATTTGTTGTTCCTAGATTTTTACCCTATTGTGTTTTTGCAAATGTTGCCATGAATAAGTTCTTGAAAACTGTGAAGGGATAACATTTTATTTTTGGTAAAATGGCAGAAAACAATATGTTATACTGTTAAGCAAGTCCTTAATTAATTAGTTCAGTGATTCCTAAGTTACCTCCATTAGTAGCTGGTCAGACTTCAGGAATATAATTGAATTTCATGTCTGGATGGCACTTGGTGACTTTGTTGCTGTAGAAATGACAGTTGATGAGCAAACCAAACCAAATTTGTTTGAGAGCAAGTGAGTAATTTCCACTCCATCTGTCAGAGCTTTGACCGCTCAAATTGAGATTCATTCCATAAAAATCTTCAGTGGTGCTACCGTGTGTAAGAGTGCTCTGTGCAAGGGCTGGGGTTGTGGCTCAGCAGTAGAGCACTCGCCTAGCATGTGTGTGGCCCGGGTTTGATCCTCAGCACCACGAAAAATAAAAGCATTGTGTACAACTAAAACAAATAAACAAATATTAAAAAAAAGAGTGCTGGGTGCTATGGAGCTCCCATGCTGAATGGTTTCAATGACTGCAAGTCGAAGGGACATTTTTTTATTTGGAATTCCCTGTACTCCAGAAACTTTTGTCATAGGTATGGTGTTGGGAAGGCTCTGGAAGCAGGAAGCACCTCGTCACTATCAACAATATGACAGAATGGCAAAAGTAAATGTAATCAGTCATGTAAGTTGTCAAAAGCAAGCCATGCTTCTGTTTATTCCATGATGGTATAACAATTTAAAACCATTTTGCATCCAGAGAGCAAATAAAAACCCACTGCAATGAAGTCCAAGTAATCTATGCCCTATCGCTCCCCCAGGCCTTTTATCTTGCCATACCTTTGCTTGTTCAGGGTAAAGTAAAATCTACAGCTCCTCAGTTGTCAAAATATGCATGTCATCAGTGTCCCTGATCCATGCAAAAAGGTACTTTCATTTTTAAAGAGAGAGCATTTAGTGCCCTGGTTAAGACAAAAACTACAGACAACAATTTCATCCCAAGTTACCAAGGATTCCAATGGGACTGGATATATTTTCAGAGTCAGAACATTGCCTGCTTCCTCCATTACTGAATTCTGTCCATCCTGTGGTGGTTTTCACAAACATGTTGGCTTGGGGGCCAGGGGAGGGGAGTGGCCTCCCTCCCAGCCTTCCCTGAGAAAGGAGCACAAAGGGAGTTACCTAATTCCACTGTGGGAGTTTTATCTGCCTCCTGGATGGTTTGGTGTAGGTCCATGTCTAGACTGATTACAAAAGCACCAACAAAACAAAATAAATACCTAACATCTTACAGAAAAGGCACGAAAGCAAACAGTAGGGGCGAGGAGAACAATGCCTCTGTTGTGACAGGGAGACTTCAGGAAGATGATGGAATTCCCGCACCCCACGTTCTAATTTGTAAGGACAACATTAAACGTCTCGAAGCAGGCCCTGGCTTGAATGCATTAATTTGGAAAGGCAATGTGTTTTGTTAGATAAGGGATTTTTTTTAAACTGCCACTAGGATCAAAATGAAGATCAGTATAACCAACTCTGTCTGCATGGGTGCAGATTTCAGAAAACAGTCTTTCCTCTAGCTCACCAATGTAACCATTTGTTAATTCTGCCCTTTCAAGCTGACAAGGTATATATAATGTGGCTGAAAAGGCTCTGAATCAGTTCTACTTTGCATTCACCTTGCTGTGTGACCTTAAGTAAATCTCTTAACTTCTCTGAGCCTTGTTGTTCACATCTATAAAATTAAAGAGCTGGTAATCTATCTTTGTGAATCCTAGACTCCAACAACAAAAAATATATAACAATTCCATTGCCTAATTCTGCTGAAACTGGGATTTTCATCCCAAAATACAACTATAATTATCATGTCTGAACTAGCTCTTAAATATGTTATTACAAACAGAAGCTGCAAGGTAGTGATGGCCCATTTCCAAAACTCTAAAGTCAATGTACAACTAGGTGGCAAGTATGTCACATAACTGAAAGTACACTTGTTTAGACATATGATGGTGTGGTTTTTTTTTTTTTTTTGTGATTTTAAAGCTTTATTTTTTTTCAAATTTATTTTTTATTCTAAGTTGTTAGAAATGACAGCAGAATGTATTACATTTCATGTCATACTTGTAGAGCACATTTTTACATATCTCTGGTTGTATACAAAGTATATTCACACCATTTGTGACTTCATACATGCACTTAGGGTAATGATATTCATCTTATTCTACCATCTTTTTTTTTTCTTCACCTTTTTGCCCCCTCCCTTCCCCTCCCTCCCCATTGGCCATTCTAGTATTCCTCTAATCCTCCTATGCTCCCCATCCCAACCTGACTGTGAATCGGCTTCCTTATATCAGAAAAAACATTTGGAATTTGGCTTTTTGGGATTGGCTAGCTTCACTTAGCATTATATTCTCTAACTCCATCCATTTACCTGTGAATGCCATGATTTTATTCTTTCTTATTGCTGAGTAATACTTCATTGTGTGTATATACCACATTTTCTTTATCCATTCATCTACTGAAGGGCATCTGGGTTGGTTCCACAGTTTAGCTATTGTGAATTGTGCTGCTATAAACACTGATGTGGCTGTGTCCCTGTAGTATGTTGTTTTTAAGTCCTTTGGGTAAAGACCAAGGAGTGGGATAGCTGGGGCAAAAGGTGGTTCCATTCCAAGTTTTCCAAGGACTCTCCATACTGCTTTCCATATTGGCTGCACCATTTTGCAGTCCCACCAACAATGTTTGAGTGTGCCTTTTTCTCCACATCCTCGCCAACATTTATTGTTGTTTGTGGTTTTTTTTGTTTTGTTTTGTTTTGTTTTTGTGGTACCAGGGATTGAACTCAGGGGCACTCGACCACTGGGCCACATCCCCAGCCCTTTTTGTATTTTATTTAGAGACAGGGTCTCACTGAGTTGCTAAGTGCCTCGCCATTGCTGAGGCTGGCTTTGAACTCGCGATCCTCCTGCCTCAGCCTCCCAAAGTGCTGGGATTACAGGCGTGCGCCACCGCGCCCGGCTTGTTTGTGTTCTTAATAGCTGCCATTCTGATGGTTGTGAGATGAAATCTTAGAGTGGTTTTGATTTGCATTTCTCTAATTGCCAGAGATGTTGAACATTTTTTCATGTGTTTGTTGATTGATTGTATATCTTCTTCTGAGAAGTGTCTGTTCAGTTCCTTGGCCCATTTATTGATTTGGTTATTTGTTTTTTTTTGGTGTTAAAAAAGATTTTTGAGTTCTTTATATATTCTAGAGATTAGTGTTCTATCTGACATGCATGTGGTAAAAATTTGTTCCCAGTTAGTAGGCTCTCTATTCACCTCACTGATTGTTTCTTTTGCTTAGAAGAAGCTTTGTAATTTGAATCTATCTCATTTATTGATTCTTGATATTAATTCTTGTGCTACAGGATTCTTATTAAGGAACTTGGGGCCTAATCCAACATGTTGGAGATTAGAGCTTACTTTTTCTTCTATTAGGTATATTGTTTCTGGTCTAATTCCTAGATCCTTGATCCACTTTGAGTTGAATTTTGTGCATGGTGAGAGACAGAGGTTTAATTTCATTTTGTTGCATATGGATTTCCAGTTTTTCCCAGCACCATTTGTTGAAGAGGCTATCTTTTCTCCAATGTACGTTTTTGGTGCCTTTGTCTAATATAAGATAACTGAAATTATATGTGTTAGTCTCTGTGTCCTCTATTCTGTACCATTGGTCTACCAGCCTATTTTGGTGCCAATACCATGCTGTTTTTGTTACTTTTGCTCTGTAGTATAGTTTAAGGTCTGGTATAGTGATGCCACCTGCTTCACTCCTCTTTCTAAGGATTGCTTTTGCTATTCTGGGTCTCTTATTTTTCCAGATGAATTTCATGACTGCTTTTTATATTGAAGGGCAAAAACCACACTGGGACCCCCTTGTAGTAAAAGGGGGTTTATTCAGGGAAGGGGAGAAGGGAAGAAAGGGAGAAAGGGAAGGGGAAGAAGGGAGAGGGGAATGAGAAAAGGGCAGAGCTGGTGAGAAGATGGCGGTGACAGAAGAGAGAGCGAGTTCTGGACTGGAAGTGGCTTAAGTACACAGGGGCGGGAGTGTGACTTGTATGGTCCGGATTGGCTCAGAAAGGGAGAGCCCGCCCTGGGGTGAATTCCCGCAAGAGGCATATATTCCCAGGATCAGGAAGTGTGGGGACTTGAAGCCTACCAAAGGTGGATTCTCGTGAGAGATTGGCACTTCTGGGAAGGCACCTGGCGGTATGGCCTGATGGCCCGATTTTATATAATATATATGATGGTGGTTTTTGTTTTTGTTTTTTTTTTCCCCTGGTTTGGAGAGATTGAGGTGCTGGCCTGTCCTAGGTTGGACAGGCAGGGCATGAACCATGACAGTGCATGAGTTGCCAAAAAATGTGAGGACCCTGAGCTGGTTCAACCACTGGTTTTTGCATGAGCTGGCAAATCCACTTTTTCTACCTCTGACCCTTTGATGAAAGTATGGTTCATGAGCATGTTGATATCACTCATTCTTCTGAGGGTTTTTTTTTTTTTTTTTGGTACTAGGGATTGAACTCAGGGGCACTCAACCACTGAGCCACATCCCTGGCCTTATTTCATGTTTTACTTAGAGACAGGGTCTCACTGAGTTGCTTAGTGCCTCACTTTTGCTGAGGCTGGCTTTGGACTCAAGGTCGTTCTGTCTCAGCCTCCTGAGCTGCTGGGATTATAGGCATGCACCACTGCACCCAGCTTCTTTGGGTTCTTACATAGACATTTATTTACAAACACCTGGAAGTCTGGGCTGCTCATACCTTTGGGCAGCTTGGAAGTAATTAACTTACAAAATACTCTAGTAGCTCAAACATGGCCATGGCTGGCTGGCTGTGCATCCTCTGATCACTAATGTGGTATTCAGGAGACATCCCTACAGAAGTGAGATGCTGCAAGGCCCTCTTATGTCCAGTTGACTGTGGGATGGCCAAAAATGGCCTCAATTTCCTTGAAATTGGATGGTGGATGAAGCTTCAGTGGACATCTCCACCTGGAGCAAGCCAGTATTTCAAATGTTCAACTGCACCAAGTAGTGGGTGCCTTAAAGCTGCTATGGACACAAGTAGGATCCAGTTCCTATGAAGGAATTGGTCATGGAGACAATGAGCTTTCTACTTACCCCAAAATCACAGCTTGATTTTCCTTCTAAAGTTGACCAGTGTGTGGGAAGTTTTCACATATTGTTACCTGACGTGGTGTTTTTCTCAGAGGTATGCCATGTCCCAAAGAACTGCCACACTGACCATCTCCAGGATCTTTCAGGAATCTTCTTGGTTTCTTTCAACACCTGGCTCATGGAGCCACCATCCACATTCTCCATGCAGATACTGATCTCCCAGCCACTCTAGAAGTCCCTGTATAAGCTCATGATGTACAGGATATCGCATTTAGGATGGTTAACTTGATCACATAGTGACCCAGCTTTCTGGCCAAAGGTCTTTTGTGAACTTTGGTGACCACCCCACCATTGCTGGGCTCCTAGCTCCAAGATCATTTTGAAGTCATCCTCCTTGAGTTCACAGACCTTGGCCTTTTGGGTAAGAAAGACCTCTAACCTCTTCTGCTGATCATTGAATTCTAGATCCTCAAGCATCTTCTGGAAGCTCACCAAGTTTCCTTTGCCGGAGCCCTCACTAATGGAGAACCAGCTCATGGCGATGGTGGTACCACCGAGCACCAGTTTCCTCCAGGCCAGCATTGGGGTCCTGTGGAGGCCTGTGGTGGGTGGGGAGCCACTGGTGCAGTTGTGAGCTGAGCCTGGGGTTATGGTCAGAACCCAGGCCAGCACCAAGGCAGCTAAAGGTTAGTGACACTGTAAACCCAGGCCAGGAGGCATTGAGGAGGCTGGGGCTGAGGCTAAGGAACCCTAGTGAGGCTGATACTGACACCAGAGCGTGGGAGCCACAGTATTTTTCAAATCCCTCCATGATGCTGGGTGTGCATATGGCTCATGGTTACCTACTACTGCCTAATCGTACTCCTGCCCTCTCCTATGGGGGTATCAGGGGCCTGCACTGACTCACCATAACCAGAAATGCCTGGTGTGTGTGCACTGTGGATATGTGGCCTGCTGTTCTGCCTCTCATGCTCTTCTGCCTCTGCAACCTGGTTGGTTTTTCCACTTTCATCAAGTCCTATACACTTATACACCTTCTTTATAACTTGTACAATTTCTATCATTTCTTCTAGACTTTATCCAAGCATTATGTCCCCAGCCCAGTGACCAGAATATGTACCCATTTTGTTCTTCCATATATCCTGTGCATATATGTATATATATATATGTGTGTGTGTGTGTGTGTGTGTGTGTGTGTATGTATACTATGTGTATATGTGTGTATATATATACTATAAATAAATACTATATATAATATATAATTAATATATACTTAATATATATAATATAAATATATACAAATACTACTTATATATAGGTGTGTGTGTATATATACATACACACACATATATATGTATGTATATATATATAATTTACATTTTATTGTAACTTCTTGGTTGTTTCTCTCAGTAGATGTATCTATCATATATTGTACTCTAGTATATGACCCAATATTAGTCACAAAGCATTGCTGAAAAATACTTGTAGAATGAATACTGGATTCAGCAAACACTTATTATGTATATACTGCATACCAGCCTTATGCTCTATTTTTTATACCAGGGATTTAATCCAGGGGTGCTTAACCACTGAGCCACATCCCCAGCCCTTTTTATTTTTTGAGAAAGGGTCTGGCTAAGTTGCTTAGGGCCTTGATAAGTTGCTAAGGCTGGCCTTGAACTTGTGATCCTCCTGCCTTATCCTCCTGAGCAGATGGGATTATAGGCATGTGCCACTGCACCTTACCTTGTGCTCTGTTCTTACTGTGGATCCTTCAAAGTCAATACATTAATTTCTAAATGTATAAAAGTGGTAAGAATCAGTCAGCTTATTCATTGGTCCTGCAGCAAAGCAGCAGACCTTCTAAATCCAAATGAGTGCTGTATCCTTCCAAGAGGCCTCCTCAAAAGGGAATCATTGTGCCAGGGAAAGTGTCCTCAAATTTTCTGGAACTCTTCTCTGGAAAAAAGAAAAGTTCCATAGACCATAGCACATTCTTTGGAATCTTCTCAGGATATGTGGGGTGGTGTGGGGCTTTGTTTCTTGAAGGCAGATTTGATTTTTGGAAACAGTTAAAAGCTCCTTGGCAGCAAATCTAGTGAATGAGGTGGGTGATCAAGCTGAAGAATATTACTTTGGGTTCCAAACAAGGTGTGACTATAAAGAGCTGAGGCTGATTTCTTGCATGGTACATAAGCTGACTCAACAGCAATTCCAGAAGAGGACTTCCAAACATATTGTGGCCTTGGCAAGGAAAAAAGAAAAGGTTCTCCATGCCAGTACACACACACACACACACACACACACACACACACACACACACACACACACACATGTGTGTAGTGACTGTCTGGTACAATACCTAAACATATAAAATCAAAAGTCCTTGGAATTAAGCTTTCAAGAATCAATTGCACAAGTATGGGACAGAACAGACCTGGCTTGGCCCCCATTTTTCAAAAATGTCTCTGTGTTTCAGTTGGCTACAAACTCATAATGCAGTAAGAGTGTAATTTTGACTGCTAAGCAAGCATTTGCCTTCTCAGAGTGCTGTGATGGAGGGCCTGGGCCTCCATAGGAATCTAATGGCCTATCAACCAGTGGTCCTCTTGACCCACTGAAGCATGCATCAGGGATGAGGGAATCTATGAGCATTATAAGATCTGTTTAGAAAAGCAAACAACCCAGAAGAGAAGCATGATTAAAATTTATTGTTGAAGGATGACGATGTGAAAGTAGTGTATTCTTAATCTCGTGCTACTCTTTATGGAAGTGGTAGACTGATGGGTAGAAATAACAGGAAAGCAATTTAGGCTCAATCTAGTAAAAACTGGTTCATGTTATAAAATTGTAATGTTCAATATAATCTTAGAAAGAAAAAAAAAAATATTGGAAGGATATAAGTCAAATATTTAATAGTAAGGTCCATGATAGAACACTTGCCCATGAGCATGCACAAGGCCCTAGATTTGATTGTTAGCACTGCAAAAAAAATTTTATTAGTGGATATCTATGGTGTGCTTGTTACTCAGCTTTCCATCATTATAGCAGAATACCTGAGATGATTTGCTTAATAAAATAATACATTTTCTTGGTGTAAGGGCTGGGACTGTAGCTCAGTGGTAGAGCACTTGCCTAGCATGCGTGAGGCACTGGGTTTGATCCTCAGCACCACATAAAAATAAACAAATAAAATAAAAATTTCCTTGGCTTGGTGGCACATAATTGTAATCCTAGCTACTTGGGAGATTAAGGTATGAAGATGACACTTTTGAGGCCAGCCTGGGTAGCTTAGTGAGGTTCTGTCTCAAAAAAATAAAAAAGGGGTGTCTCAGTGGTAGAGTGTCACTGAGTTCAATCCCTAGTCCCACAAAGAAAAAGAAAGGAAAAAAGTTTTATTCTGGCTCACACTTTTGGAGGATCCAGTCCACGATCAACTGACTTCATTGTTCTGTGCCTGTGTTGAGGCAGAACATTGTGGGGGGAGTGTGTGCTCACATTATAGCCCAGGTGGGAAAGGAGGCTGGTATCTCATGGTCCTCTTTAAGGATATGCACCCAATGACCAAAGGACCTCCTACTTGGTTCTACCTAACTCTACCCTGGTGACCAACCCTTTAACACATGGACCTTGGAAGACAATCAATATCAAGACTATAGCAAAGGAGTGTTGAATTATGGGGCAAATATTTTTAACTCTATAATGATGCATTATTATAATTTTTATTACTTTTTACATATTTCTTTTGTAACATATACTTTTGGGTAATATATCCATTTTTATATATTGTAATATATATACATATTTCTTTTTCTTTTTCTTTTTGGTACTGGGGATTGAAGCCAGGGGTGCTTAATCACTGAGCCACATCCCCAGCCCTTTATATTTTTTATTTTTTTGATTTTGAGACAGGGTCTCACTAAGTTGCTTAGGGCCTCATTAATTTGCTGAGGCTGGTTTTGAATTTGCTATTCTTCTGCCTCAGCTTCCATAGTTGCTGGGATTATAGGTGTGCACCACTGCACCCAGCAAGTACCGTGTATTCTTGACTCAGGGTCTCAAAGATATAAATGACTACAGAAAAAGCATGATTTCACAGGCCTTTCTTAAATTGATGTATTTCCTTTGAAAAACAAATTTGCTAAAAATTAGAGTTGTCCTCCAACCAAACAGCCTTCTTTTTAACCTAGTGAGAGCCATGCCTTAGGAGGTAATCAAGCAAAGATTGTGGAATGAGTTGCAGTGTTCCTTTTAGGCTAGGGATTCAGTATCCATTATTCTATGAATTAACGGTATTCAAGTACCAAACTCAAGCCAGTGGAAGTTCACATGTGTATCCAATGATTAAAAGATGCCTGGAGCCGGGCGTGGTGGTGCACACCTGTAATCCCAGCACTTGGGAGGCTGAGGCAGGAGGATTGTGAGTTCAAAGCCAGCCTCAGCAATGGCGAGGCACTTAGCAACTCAGTAAGACCCTGTCTCTAATGAAATACAAAAAAGGGCTGGGGATGTGGCCCAGTGGTCAAGTGCCCCTGAGTTTAATCCCCGGTACACAAAAAAAAAAAAAAAAAAAAAAAAAAGATGCCTGGAAACTTCCAACAAGATGAGCAACTTCCCAGCCACCAGGCCTCTTCTAACAACAAAATATTCATCCTAACATAATTCAAGTGTAGAAAGTTTAAATCAAAGGGCAGAATAAACACTTAAAAGATGAAAAGCCACAAACTAGCTGTGAAACTGGATTCTGAACTGCAGCAATAAAAACATATAT
The DNA here is from genome assembly GCA_025594165.1 of Tamias sibiricus. Taxonomy (NCBI): domain Eukaryota; kingdom Metazoa; phylum Chordata; class Mammalia; order Rodentia; family Sciuridae; genus Tamias; species Tamias sibiricus. The sequence goes on from CM046667.1 coordinate 123,896,055, forward strand.
AAGGGGAGAGGAAAAGGCCTGGTCAAAAAGCTAGACACAGGCTCTTGAGAAATAATGAATGGCCAATAGGAGATGGTAGATTCTCCATGTTTGGTAAATATATGTATTTCTGCATTTTACTTCCATCTACGTAACTGAAGGCAGCAGGCCTTGGACATTACAGGGAAGTTGTCTCCTGGTCCTCATCACTCAGCCTGGATGGATCTTCACTGGCAGAGAGTTCTGGTGAAGAGTGGCTGTTGGGCTGGAGGTGTGGCTCAGTAGTACAGTACTTGTCTACCATGTACAAGGCCCTGGTTACATTTCAAGCCCTGCATTAAAAACAAACAAAAAGCACTGGCTGCCTTGGGTCAGGTACAGGGTACTGAAGCATGTCAAATACAATATTAGGCTAGAGAAGTTCCCAAAACCGCACATTCATGAGAGCAGCACTGGGCAGAGGGACTAACATGTACTTCTTTTGGGGACCAATGGTGCCACAAAAACTGAGATAAAAATATTGTCCCAATTCTTCACTTTAGGAAAACTGAAGTCTAGAGAGGAGAAGTGGGCAGAAGAGTATGTCAAAATGGATAACACCCTTTGCTTCCCAAAGTGGAGAAATAATGGATTTTAAAACCACCCTCTCCTACTGGCACAAGAAAAAATTGGTTTCTAAGCCACAGATTATTTTTACCAGATTAAATAAAACCCTTCCTGTAGAATAACAGGGATGGTTATTTGATGATAACTGGGCTTGAAATCCTTCTTCTTCTTCTTCTTCTTTTTTTTTTTTTGCTATTAAAGTTTATTTAACAAAAAGTTTCATATGAAAATGTACATGACCCAATTTTTAAGTAATAGTTAAACAGTGCTTCTCAAGAGGGACAGGGATTTCTCTGCTGAACAGCTATTACTTATACTCGTTCCAAGGCTTCTAACATGATGATACTGTTTCCTCATATTACCACCATTCCAATATTGTTCTGTTGTCCACTAGTTTCCATCTCCACACATTCATCTATCACAAGATTCATGAAGGGATCAAATCCCCGCAACATTCCTTGGACATGTCTGCTACCACTTAATTTCAATGATAACTTCTTGTCCATAAAATTTTTCAGCTCAGGAGGTTGAGCTTTGCTCATATTGTCTACTCTGCAGGTTCAGAGATGCTTTGAAATGCTTGAAATCCTTCTTCTGGTCTGGTGTTACCAGAACATTAGACTGAGTCCAAGGAGCAAAGCTTTTCAGTGTTTAGGTTTCATAAACCAAAGACCAAATTTCTTATGAACCTCATTCAAATACAGAAAAAAAAATGATGATTTAAAAACAATGACAAACAGCTTCTTTCCCTTTTGTGTTTTACCAACCACTATAAATCATGGAAGTCATATTAGCAAATACAACTGATTGTAGTCTCCACTACAACAAAACCAACTGAAGGAAAAACTAAATCAAACATTTCCAGGTTGTGTTTGTGGGTATTTCTGCATAGGACGAAAATGGATATTGGAATCAGGAGACCAACAGATATGTGTTGGGAGGGCAGAAGTGGGGAATGATTAGTTGTGAGCCATTACACCTTCTTTTGCCCACATGGTGACCTCCTGACATTAGACTGAAACTGGAGATCCTGACTTGGACCACCTCCTAGAATCAAAGGGGTCTTCCCTATCCATTCCTTGACCTTTGCTTATATCTTGTCCCTGCATCTGAGCTGCTCTTCCTCATACTTATCAAGTGGGAGTGGGAGTTCTCATCCTTTAGATGGAATCAGTAATGCCTCTGTTAACCTGATCTGGCAAAAGGGCAATATGCTCAGTATTGTACACATGATAAAAATGGCAAGTTGGTTATTTCTGGTGTTCTTTCACAGCAGAATGTCCAACCGTCAACCACCATTATTGCTTGTGATGTCACACGTGTAAAAAATGAATTTAAGAAATAAATACTGGGACTACAATTCATAAAAAGCTTGTGTTGGAATTACTGTTGGTGCCATATGTTCAGCTTCATGGGAGCAGGGATTGGATCTGTTTTGTTTGCCAGTGTATCCAGGCATAGCCCCTGGAATCTAGTAGGTACACAAAACCTTGTTTTTGAAGAAATGAATATTGAAGAAGTCTACCTGAGGCCGAGAGTGAGAGTTGCTTCTTATATAAATCATGGATTTGCTGGTGACAAACTAGGTGGTATGGTTTAAAAATGAGGTGTCCCCCAAAAGCTCATGTGAGACAATGCAAGGAAGTTTAGAGGTGAAATGATTGGGTTATAGCAGCTTTAACCCAACAAGTATATTAATTCAGTTGAATGGTTTAGCTGGGTGATAACTGTAGGCAGGTAGGTTATGACTGGAGGAGGTGGGTCCCTGGAGGCTTGACTTTGGGGTTTGTATTTTTTTTAAATATTTATTTATTTACTTTAGTTGTACACAATGCAATGCATTTATGTTTACGTGGTGCTGAGGATCGAACCCGGGCCGCGCACATGCGAGGCGAGCGCTCTGCCGCTGAGCCACAACACCAGCCCGGGGTTTATATTTTGACAGAGGTAAGGAGATTCTCTCTCTGCTTCCTGGTGTGATATTTTGAAACTCTTTCCTCCACCACACACTTCCACCATGATGTTCTGCTCACCTTGGGCCCAGAACAATGAAGCTGGTCATCTATGGACTGAGACCTCTGAAACTGTGAGCCCCAAATAAACTTTTACTCCTCTAAAATTGTTACTGTCCGGTTTTCTTGGACACAGTGACAAAAAAGCTGACTAAAACATTATGGAAACTGAAATAGGGCAATTGTTGGCCCCGTCATGAGCAGCCCCTAGAGAGAGAGGTGATAGAAAAGAAGCCTGAGACAGCAGCAAAGAAGTTGGGGAAAATATTTCTTTGCCTACCTCTCTGGATTGCAGGACATCCCATGCAGAGGATTTTCTATTTTGGCAAAACATTTTTAGCAAAGAGAAATTTGTAAATAGAGATCAGACTGTGGAACTCTTTGGGGATACCTTTGGTCTCATAGGCAAGATGCTCTAACTAAGGTTTGTAGATGAAGATTGTGACCTGAGTGTGTGTTGGGAGGGAGGGGCTTTGACTGGGACTTAGGGACAAGGATTTGAAACTCAAAAGATGGGAAGAAAGGTAGGTTTTAAGGACCCCACTGGTATCTGATGGGATTATGCAGAATAGAAAGTCAGATGAGAGGAAAGAGAAGCATATGGTAACTTACAAAAGGAGACTCAACACATTTTTATTTGAACATTTATTTTTTTTCCAAAGAAATCCATGCACAGAGAGATAAAGAAAGGGAGAGGGAGAGAGAGAAAAACATGGTAACCATGTTCTAACAGCCAAACATAGGAAAATAATTTGGCACAACTTGATGGGATTTTTTTTGCAAAAGGACAATCTATATACTACCACTAAAATTTACCCTCCTCATAAAGACACCATTTGATTTTCGAAAACATAACACATGGTTAGTCCTCTACTTCATGGCTGGAGGAGGTATATAAGATAAAAAAATAGAAAAAAAATAAGAAAGTGGTCCCCTTTATTGAGGAAGACCACGAGGTGCCACAAGGCAGTATGTGCTGGGCACTGAGTCAGTGCACCAGGAAGAAGCAGCACACCACAGAGACGGCCATGCTGATGAGCAGCTCCACTGGGGAAACTGTGTTCCCCAGGTTGTGAGAGGTAGCTAGCTCATTGTCCTTCTGATTAACATGTTGCTTGCTCCTGGGAGCATCATCGACGTCCAGATCATAAGCCAGTTCTGCAAAAGAAAAGAAAGATTTGAAATGCAGAATTATGCACAGCATCTGGTGTACACTATTCACAGCTCAAGCACCTGTCTGTTTTCTCTGGAAGCCCCAGCTTTGTCTCTTTCCTTTTGGTGGAAGGAAGGATGCCAGGAGATGGGGAGGAGAAGGATGTGTGTATGGGACAGGGGACGGAGATGGCTAGATATATCCCTTCCAGAAATCAGGGTAAGGTGGACTGAGCAGGCCACGCCCCTCATCTCCTTGGCTCCACCCACACCCTGGGCCTTTGCAACATCTCCTTCCAGGCCAGGCAGTGCTCAAATTGAAGATCATTTTGACCAGATATCACTGGTGTCAAGACATGCTGTGTGGGTGACCACACATGTGTCGTGTGGGTTGCTAGGAGAAGAAGTGCTGTGGGCTACCTGTGTACTTTTCCAGAGCCCTGCATGCCATATAGATTGCCTTATCCTGAGAACTTTGTTTTAATTAGGTTGAAAATAGGGTAGTTTGCTGTCGAAAGTTGTTTTATTTTTCGTAACTAGTTCTTTCATCTATAAGGTCCTTTCATCTTCCCTGGGCAGGGGGATGACTCACAAAAAAGCTAAATTAAATCACAGGATTTACACTGATATGAGCAAATTAAGAGTAAGGAAAGGCTAAAGGGTAAGGGTCTTTCATTTTTTGACTGCCTAAAATTTATGAGAGATATTCATGATCCTAATAAGAGATTGGAAGACTTTGGCTTAGCCTAATGCAAAAGTGCCCCAGAAGGCAAATCCAAGCAGGCAGTGATATATCAGGAAATTCAAGATTTCTTGCCCTGGCCCAGGGCTCAATTTCTCTCAGATTTGTTTTTCTGGGCTTAAAGATCCTGAAGGAGCCCCAATTAGGGAGATGGCTATTGCGGTCAGCTGGAAGCCATAAGTTCCACCTGATAATAAGTATGTATGTGACGCACCTGTAAATGCACGTGAGGCACCCGCAAAGCTAAAGGTATATAACCGGGTGAAAGCGGTCGGAGTCAGGAGAAGAATGAATTCATTCAGTCGTGCAGTCGCTCGGTCGGAAGAAGAGTTCGGGTCGGAGAAGAAGAAAAGAATCAGAGCGGCCAGAACGTAGGCAGAGCGGTTACAGAAGAGAAACCAGATAGAAGAAGTAATTCCTGGTCAGAGTCAAGCCGAGGCTCCCGAGGAAGAAAGAAGAAAGAACAAAGAAGAAAGAAGCTCTAAAGCTAAGCTCTCTCTCTCTCTAAAGAAGAAATCTCTCTCTTCCAAGCTCTCTCTCTTTCTCTCTAAGCTCTAAGAAGATGAAGAAGAAAAAGCTCTATCTTTCTCTCTAAGCTCTAAGAAGAAGAAGAAAAAGCTATCTCTAATCTTTCCTCTAAGCTCTTTCTCTCTCTCTAAGCTAAGAAGAAAAGAAGAAAGAAGAAAGCTCTCTCTAATCTTTCTCTCTAAGCTCTTTCTAAGAAGAAGAAAAATCTTTCTTTCTCTCTCTAAGTTCTCTCTAAGAAAGCAGAAGTAAAAGTAGTAAAAGCTTTACTCTGCCTCCGAGAGTTTTCCTCCCGGTTTTTTTCGGTACCAGGTAGCTTACAAGATCCAATCTACTCCCTTGGTTTTTCTAAACTCTATTGTCAGCATTTCTATTTCAACATCTTGTGAAGGTGATGTGATGTGAGCAACCTCACCAACCAGCCAACTGTCCTGTGGCCAAGGGAGATGGAAAGGTCCCTTTGGGACACTGAAATGAACAGCAATAGGCCCAGAGGAAATGACTGGGATTCTACAGAGGGAAGGAAGTAAGAGGAAGGAAGAGCTCTTCTTACAGAGCATGAAACACTCAGTAAGTCACAGGAAGCAAGTGTGGGTCTCAGCTGCTCAGATGGAGGCAAAGCAGGGCCCCAGACCAGGACTACTCTGAGGATGGCAATGGGTAGATCGGGCAGTAATGTCAAGGTGATTAAAGCCAGGGGTCTGATTTCACAGACTGTGACCCCACTTTCTAAAAGGGTTGTTACAAGGAATAATGCCACCAGCAATAAGGGAGTCAATTTTACTATATCTCAATTGAAAAAAAAAAGATATTTTAGTTCATATGAGATAATAATCTTGGGGCTGAGGTTGTGGCTTAGTGGTAGAGCACTCACCTAGCATGTGCAAGGCCCTGGGTTTAATCCTCAGCACCACATAAAAATAAATAAATAAAATAAAGGTATTCTGTCCAACTGCAACTAAAAAATAAATATTTAAAAATATAATAATCTCAAGGTTTCTTTAATTTACATATTTTTTTGATTACTAGCACAGATCAACTTGTTTTGTTTTAGAATACTAATTCTATTTCTGAATGCCTAACAATTCATACTCTAGTCTTTTAATGTAATGGGTATTGATATTTTTCCTATTACTTTCAATAATAAATATCATTAAATACTCTTCCTATAATAATTGGTGATACATTTTACTATTTTGTTAATAATTATATTCTTTTTCATTACTGTGCAAAGAAACAATGTCCTCAATTTTAATGTATGTGCATTTGATTACATTTTACTCCTCTAAAAACAACTTCTAAAAGCTCTTTCTTGAGTGCTGATAATAATTCAAATCAAGTTTTCTAGGGAACTCTATTACCCAGGGAAAACCAATTTAGCAGACAGTAATCTAGATTCCCCCCCCCAATATATACATACAAATAAAATTAAAAGAACAAGAAACAATGCTCTACTTGGAAATCAAACCTCTTTCTCTGAAAGGTGAACTATGCAGGGCACACAAGAAGGCCAAGGTCAGCTGTCAGTGGGCAAGGATGGCACAGGCTTAGGTCCTGATCGAATTTCACCAATGTGGGCCATGTGGCTGAACTCTGCTAAGAGCCCAGTCCTGATCTCACAGCAACTTCTCTACTTAAGTTAAGGGGAATATTTTTAGGGTTGACCTGCGAGAGCACTCTCAGCATCGCTTTCAGATTCCCTTTCTGGAAGATGCCCCAACATCAAGATGAAACAACATCTATTAATGCTACCACTCAGCTATTTATTTTGCACTTCAAATAGTCCGCTCACACTGAAGAGTTTTGTTTACTGTAGTGGCTATGGTAAACCCAGCAGTTCTGTTAAATCCACCAGTTTCTGATCTATTTTTGACACCATAGACCTCCTTTATTATTTCTATCCCTTGGACCCTATGTTTGGGAATTATTGTAATGACCTCATTCCTCAATGGTATGTCATGCAGTGTATGATACTATTCATATACATTATCTCATTTAATTTAAGCTCTACCACATTAGGAAGTAGTTATTAAAATTCCTATATTACTGGTGAGGAAGCTCAGCCCAGGTTAATTATTTTGCTTATATTTACAGACCTGGCAAGTGGTAGAGGTGCTACTTCAATCCAGGTCTGACTCTAAACCTCATATGAAACTATACTGCCTCTTGAAAAATTCTATATACCAAATAGACTTCAGTGACTAAGTAGTAATATGTTCCTATTTAGGAAATAAAACTGAATTAATGAAATATATACTGCCAAAGAGAACTTCCAAAAAGCATAAGAAAAGTCAGTGTTTCCACATAAAAATGACCACATACAGCCAGATGTGGTGACACACGACTGTAATCCCAGCAGCTCAGGAGGCTGAGGCAGGAAGATCACAACTTCAAATCCAGCCTCAGCAATTTAGCAAGACCCTAGGCAACTGAAAGATTCTGTCTCAAAAATAAGTAAGTAAGTAAGTAAGTAAATAAATAAATTGGGCTGAGATGTAGCTCAGTGGTTAAGTACCCCTGGGTTCAATCTCCAGTACCCCCCCATGGGGTCTTAACTAGAATAAGATATGTTCCATGCTTGTATATTTTTATCCTATCTGTTTCTATTTCCAGAAGAGATCAACAAAATGGCCAAAGCCATTAGACACCCCAGGCAGAAAAGCTAAGCCAAGTTTTCTATCATCAAAGGGCCCAGGAATATTCAGGATGCTACTTCCCTGTGCTTCTGAAGCTGTGGCTACAAATTTCTTGAGGTTCTCAATTCAGCAGCAGCAAAAGTTTATCACCCAACCCCATAGTTGTGCTCCTGTGGCATATATTGACAGAAATCCCATCAAACCACACTCTGGGCCTTGGCCACCATCACAAGAATTAGAGATGAAAAGGACAGCTTAGTACAACAAGGAAGCATTATGGGAGACAGAGGAAATAGGATTTTGGTCAAAGACAAATATTTCCTCTTTCTATTCCTGGACAGAGGAAATATAATCCAATTTAATTCAACAAACAACACTAGCCTATGATGTTCTTAGCACTGAACTAGAAGACTGGAGATAGATTTCATGTGTATTTCAAGGAATCTCACACTCTGGCAAGGGCAACAGACCAATATAAAAACCAATGAGATACTTGGCACAAAGAAGAAACAGATTAAATAAAGGCACAGACAAACACCATGGGGTAGAAGGGAAGAGAGAAAAATTCTCAATAGTAGGGTCTGGGAAAATTTCTTTGAACAACTTGGATATGATCTACACCGCAAAGGATGGATAGAACTATGTATGGAAGGGTTGAATGAAATGGTTAACCAAAGCAGAAGGTTTAGTTTGAGCAAAATCAACAAGTTTGGAGAATGTAGGTGGGGCATATTCAGTAAGAGCAAGTAGCGTCCATGGTGTGAAGGGCCACAGAGCGTACACTGTTGTGGGTTATGTGTGTGTGTATGCATGTTGTGTGGGGTGGTGGTGATGAAAGGTAAAGCAGGAAAAACAAAGAAGGATCAAATCATGAAGGATTCGAAATACTAAAACTATTCTGTAGGCAACAGGGAGACATTGAAGTTTTTTTAAAAAAATATTTATTTATTTGCTTTTAGTTGTACACAATGCCTTTTTTTTTTTTAAACGTGGTGCTGAGGATTGAACCCGGGCCGCGCATGTGCTAGGCGAGCACTCTACCACTGAGCCACAACCCCAGCCCCCCATTGAAGGTTTTTAAGTAAGAAAACCACACAATCTGATTTGTATTTTCAGAAAGATCATTGTTAACAGTATGGAGGACAGCCCAAAATGGGAGAGACTTGTGAGACAACTTGTCTTAGAAAAAATAAGAAGCCTCTGGAATGGTATCTGGGGATTGGTCAGTGGCAGGCACACATCAACAACTACTACTACATAAGCTAAATCTACATCAAATAAAAAAAAAAAAACTTCTCATTTGGCTGAAAAGCCAGATGTATTATGATAAACACTACAAACTATTTTCTTTTAAATCATTCATATTTTTATGTTTAAGACTAACTTTCCAGAATACATTTTTGTTATGCTAGGTGTCTATTGTAAAATGCACACAAATTGTTTCTATCTTGAAGTTGATCATCAGTGAGAACCTTCTGGGTCAGCAAGGATATTTTCATGCTAAATCTAAAAATTGGTTTCTATTTGTAATCAGTTTTACTATGCCCAGAGGGTAGACCCAACAATCTGCACTAATTACACACTCAGCCCTGACTCTCATTTCGCCTTTATGTCCTTTGTATTGCATACTAGATGATCCCTTTAAAATAATAGTCATTAGCATCTGCACTTGGTTTGTGTTGGAAAGTTTGTCTGCATTGAGCAAAGCAAAGAATTGGAGCCCTCTATCCTTATTCAGATTCTCCTAGTGCAGTACTTCAGGAGGCTGCACCCTCCCAAGAGTCTAGAGCCCTGGTTTACAGGCCTGGCTCAGTCACTGTCCTACCAGTTCACCTTTGACAAATCTTTTCCTTCTCTGAGCTTTAGTTGCCCATCTGGCAAATTAGGGTGTTGAACTGATGACCTGTAAGTTTCCTTCTATTTTTATTTCTCTCTGATTCCAAGGCTCTTGGGGCTAGTGAGGATCATAGTCTGCTGCAGGCTGTAATTCTTCTACCTATGGTAGCCACGATGGCTGCCCCCAACACAGTCTCATTGTGCAAACTGAGTTGATCATTTCTTTCTGTTGGGATGTTTCTCTGATGATGTTCATCAGCTTTCAAGTTATGAATTCTCTTTCCTCTAGAGCTGTTCCAGTCTCAGACAGAGACCCCAGCAATAAATAAATCTACGCTGGACTGTCTTGCTTTGCTTCTAGACCCTGGTGTTGTACCTGCCATTGGAGCCAGTATGCACAAAGCTTTGGGGGCGAGGTTGTTGGACCTCAGATGCAACAAGCAGGGGTACATCAAGTGGGCCAGCGCAGGGATTTGAAGAGGATTTGTCAGTCAGTGAAACAAGCATTTTGGCTCTTAAAAAGCCTCTGGGGCCAGGCACAGTGGCACAATCCTATAATCCCAATGGCTTGGGAGGCTGAGGCAGGAGGATCAGAAGTTCAAAGCCAGCCTGAGCAACTTAGCAAGGCCCTAAGCAACTCAATAAGACCTTGTGTCTAAATAAAAAAGGGCTGGGGATGTGGCTCAGTGCTTAAGTACCCCTGGGTTCAATACCTAGTAAAACAACAACAAAAAAGCTACTGAGTTCTTGAGCATAAAATAGCAAGTAAATGCTCGCCCTCTGAGGGTGTGGGTACCAAGAAGGACAATGCATTGCTATAGGGGCTTCACCCACACAAAACACAAACAGGAAGACTTTACAGGTCAGCATGCAAGAAGAGCTGCCACCAAAATGCCAGGGGAGAGAATGCTGCTGCTGAGCCAAGCATGGGAGTATCTTCCTTGCCAAGCTTGCAGCAGCAGATGGCTTCAATCGGCCCTAATATAGCAGCACAGAAACACTGCTATCCTTGTGTTTTGCATTTGCTGTGTACAGTTGGCCCCTTAAGACATGAATATATGAAATATCAGGACATTCAACCAGAGGATGAAACTGGGGAAAATATCCAAGGAAATAGCATTTATTATAGCACTGCTTACTCTCCTGCACATTTTCACAGATGCCCTTGGTCTCCGCCACTCACTTCTGAATCCCAACAGATCTTGCTTTCCTTGTCCTGCCCTCAACATGATCCTCCTTCCTGCCACATCAACACCCCCTCCTTTGTGAACTTTAAGCTGTGAAATCACTGCTTGGCATTGAAAGTGAAGAAAGTGACTTTGCAGTGATACTGTAGTCTCTGAGAGTCTAGATTTTCTTCTTCATAGATTAGATGAAGAGGAACAGGCACAGTTGAGGCCTCTAGTTTTTAATTGGTCTAATGGGACTCCTTTTAGAATGGGTCCATTTCACAATGTGCCTTATTGACAAACAAGTGAGCTGCCAATTTTACCCACTTAATGACCATAAAACCTGGGAATAAATCAATGGCATCTTCTGGAAGATGATTGGGACAATGAGATGCCCACTTCATTTTTATGGCTAATTACAGCCTACAAACGTCCTCATTTATAACAACAGAATATTAAAAGAATACAGTAAGGTTTTCCCATTAGTTGAGGCCTGATCTCTTTTTTTCTAGGCCTGTTTCTCAATCTGCAATATGTATAGCTTCAGGTTATGCAGCAGTGGGCTATGGGTACATAAAGGCATGCATACTACTTCCTAGGGGTTTAGAGGAGGACCACAAGGTTTTATACTAAAACATGCAAGGCTGTATGATGAGTAGAAATGCACTCTTTGAAAAGTGGTTGAAGATGTCATAGAACATTTCCTGGTTAGCCTGACATTCAAGTTACACCCCAGGTCCTCAGAAGCAGGGATTCACTCTTCTCCGATGGATGGAGGACTTTGGTGGAAAGATCTTAATAGCACTGTTGGGTAATTTTGGTCACCTGAGCTTTGTTGACTACCACACTGGAGGTTCTGCCTTTTGCACAAACTCCTGCTTAGGGACTTAACATTGGCTCTTCTATGGCAACTTCCTTGTCATGAGGGGAACACCCCATTAACTATTCCAACTAGGGCTCAGCCTGCTGAGTTTTCTAATACAAAATGGGTTTCCATGGGTTCAACTGCTAACTATGCTTCACTATTTCTTTAGCCATTAAGTAAAACAAAATGAAATCACTTCTTTGGAAAATAATAAATCACTTGACTGGATAATCTTCTTATGAGCTACTACTATACTTCTTTGGGTATATCATAAATAAAATCATATTCCCAGAAACAGAACAGTCCCATCCTGGAAACCTGGAGAATAGGAGTGGGTTGTGTGGGTACTGGCCCCTGTCCACTAGCCTTAGCAGCATTACTACTGCCTTTCTCAGGAGTGTCACAACTAGTACTCTCAAGTGCACAGGTGCTTCTTACCTGAGGCTACCTAAAGCTCCATATGAATCAGCTCATTGAAGTCTTTACTTCACACAGGAAAGCTTACTTCATTCCCATAAGTGATGGGCATGAGAGACAGTAGAAGAAGAGAAGCTGAGGACACACACACTATTTAGCCAGGCCTGGGGGCAAAGATGAAAAGAACTGGTTCAGAAAAGACAAGGGAAGAGAGATATTTTTGATTAATGAACTACTTTTATTACATTTTAAAGAGGAGTGGGTTAACATGGTCAAATGTTATGAAGAGGTCAAGAAAAGTCAGGACTGAGAGGAGCTGCTAAGTTTATCTTCTAGAAGATTATGGGTTATTTTTGAAAGAACTTTCAGTAGGATGGCTGGACCCAAATTCAGGCAGTACTGGGTTGAAGAAAAACTGGTAGTAGATGTGGATTCATGGAAAAAGTTTGAGTGTACATGTATCCAGTAGGATATTATTTAGACAAAAAAAGAAGTTCTGATACACATTAAAGCATGGATAAACCCTAAAAAAATTATGCTAAGTGAAAGAAGCCATTTAAAAAATACCATGTAGCATATGATTTTATTTTTATTTCAAATATTCATATAGATAAATCTATGGAGACAGAAAATGGATTAGTCATTTCCAGGGACTAGGAGTGTGTGGGGGGCAGTGGGCATTATTGCTTAATGGTCACAGAGTATTTTTTGGGGGGGGGTGTGAAAAAAGTTTTGGAAATAATGGTGATGGTTGTACAACATTGAGAATTGTAATAGGTGCCATTGAACTATAGGCTTAAAAATGATAGAAATGACAAATTTCGTGTCATATATATTTCAATATGATTTCTAGAAACCAAGAGTAATGATTTCTGATTCACAGAATCCCCAGTCCCTAAAGAAGTGCACTGATACTCTGGTATCTTACCATTTGGAAGGGGGTCCACGTGAATGTATGAGATACCAAGGCTCTCTCCCCAAAATGGGACTTTTTCAGTACTTTAAAACTAAAGTCAAGTTGTCTAAACAAATAAAAATGGATGCTTATTACATACTCATGGAATTGCAGATATGGTTCTTTAACTAAGAATGGGGAAGAGGGCAGTTTTTGTCAAGTACACTAATGAGGCTAAATTATAAAAGAGAAATTGTATGCAACCTCAGGAAACTTATATTTGCTTTTGTAACTAACATAAATGATGCTTGACTAAGATTATGTTTATAAACAATAGATGCAAGTATATCCTCTTTTCATACCTTTAAAAAATTGTTTAATGGTTTAGATTCATGGAGCGCAGATTATAACATAAATCTCAGGCAAGACACAGCCATAGACATATGTGTCATTGAACTCTGAGGATGTAGTAAATACAAAATGTCACCTATTGTAGCCAAATCTTATTACTGCTAAGGTATCAGAGGACAAAGGGAGCGGCCTTGTACTCCCTCAGAGCCCAATTTATCAGGGCTTCATCAGGTATAACAGGGCTTTACTTGGATGGAGGAACTCAAAATCTGGTAAGATGTAGCTGGGGTTGTGGCTTAGCGGTAGAGCACTCACCTAGCACGTGTGCAGCCTGGGTTTGATCCTCAGCATTACGTAAGAATAAAGGCACAACTAAAACAAATAAATAAATGTTTTTTTTTTTTTTTTTTTAAATCTGGTAAGCTTCCATTTTTAATGAGCCATGGTCGATCTTACAAAAAATGTACCTGAGAATAAAAATGCTTGTAATATCCTGGCAATTTCCAACCACAAGAAAAATTGCTTATACAACAGCTAAAGGATCACAATTAAGTCCCTAAAAACACTCAGACAGAATGTGGGAACATCTCAGGTCAGAAACCAATAGCAGGCATGTATCCTCAAAAATGAAAGATGAAAACCTCCCTAAGTTTTTCCATCTGAATTTGTTCCTGAAATACTCTCAAATTATGAATTTCCTCCCTCATCATCAATATGATTTGGAAAATTGGGACTATTTTCCTCTTGATTTATTTAGAAGCACATGTTAGCATCCTGGCTTCATCCACCTGTCTACCCACCTGTAGCTCTGGACAGAGAGTGAGTGTTCATTCTCACATTCACACAGGCACCATCTCCTCTTTTACTGGAGGCTGGCTAGCCATTTCTCCTCTTTCCTTCAGGCCTAATCCCCTAGTACTCAATGCCTCAGCTATATAGGATACCAGTTCCTCTCCAATGACCCATTGCTGTATAGGAAGAAGGAATGTTCTATTCTGAGAGCTGGAACAAGACAATACTCCTTTCCTAAAACATGCTGCAGTACATTTCTCTCTTCCTCAAATCCTTTGATGACTCCCTACTGCATGTGGGATAGAGTCCCAATCCCTTAGGGAATCCAAGAGCTTCTCTATCTCATTTTTTTTTCTTTTCAGTTTCAACTGCCCATGTATTTTTCCCAGGCATCATATACTGCAGTCACACCAGGGCTGATAATGCCAAGAACTCTGAAGTTCCCACGTCTGTCTTTATGGTGTTCCCTCAGCCTCTCAGCTTGGGATGGTCTTTCTATCTCTTTCTCTCTCTCTCCCTTTTCTTTAGATCCCCAATTGTGTCTTCCAAGCCTCAGATTCTTTGATCTCTTCTAGGAAGCCTTCCCTTCTCGTCTTAGCCCCAATTAATCACTTCTCTGACTATTAATTGGATTGGGACTTCTACTACAGCACTAAGTTCCATTTGCCTCAGAGATAGTTATTTCTGTGTTCTTCTCCTCCACTAGACTGAGCCCCACTGGAGTAAGAAACGAGTCACACTCCTTTCTGTAGCTCCTACGCAATATTTGGCTTACAGACACTTAAAAACAGGCTGGTTGACTGGCTCAATGCATGGATCAACAGCTGCATGAATGAACCTGTATTTTCAGCCTACAGAGAGTGTGCAGGTGAAGGGATATTTCCATATGACAACCTTCCTAAGGAGTCAATCCTTACTACCTGATTCTCTTAGGGTAGAATCCATCACTGATCCATGATGAAAGCAAGACAAAGGCAGGGCCAATGGTGGGCAGCTCAGGAAGCAAATGGCAGGGCTCAAACCCTGACCTCTAGATTCCAGGCACTGCTGAGCAATAGCCACTTTTCATGACCCACAGCATCAGCTTACTGCACTCGTTGAGGATGGAATCCACAAAGATTATTTTCTTGTTCCCTTTTGCTGCCTGGAATTTGATGCCTTGCTATGTGAGCAGCTGACACATGCTGGCATTCTGTGTGACATACTGAGCAGGAAACAGGTTTTCTGGTGAGCAGGTTCCATTCATTTCTCACTTGGAACCTTTATGATTGTGTTTCCATAACTTGCCCTCTGCCTCACAATCTACCCACCCCTAGGCCACATCCCATTTTTCCCATCACCATTGATTCCCAAGTTGTAGGAGCTGCTAGTGATTGAAGTTTCAATGCCTGTCTCTGTGACATCAAAATAGAGCCTCATTAATGAAGTCCATCATTTGGCTGTAATAGTACAAAGCAATGAGACTTCAATCCCTGCAGTGACACTTGCTGGTACCCCTTTCTCTTTGCAGAGGTCTGTGGGATGACTGCCAGAAAAATACAATTACATGCTGGCACAGGAATAAATACAAATTTTTAGCCTAAAAGTTCTGTGTTTTCATTCCCCCTCCTTTTCCATTTCTCTATTCATTTCTTTTTCTCTTTCCATTGCTCTCTAATTTCCTGTGTCAAATGATTCTCCTCTCTTCTGTCTAGTCACAGCTCTACTAAACACTCTCTCGTGTTTCCACAGTGCTCTTTTCCATATCCTTAGGCAGAGGGCAAGGTTGGGTTTTCAAACTTGAAGATGCTTTTCTGTTCTGGGTTCCATTTCTTCTAGTAAAGCTTCCAATATTTCCTTCCTTAGTCTTCCATCAGTGTTTATATTCTCCTACTGTTTACCTCTCAGCACCATTTCTGCTTCTCACCTCAGTTTCCCTCATTTGCCCACAGACCTATTTCTCTGACATGCCTCCTGGCATGTGCCCATGTCCTCTTTGTTTTTTCTCTTCTCTCTTTCTCTAGCTTGGATTCTTCTTGTCCTATACCCATGCCATTTTAGTTACTGCTGTTTTTCACGGTCTTGCTTTTCTCGTAACGGGAAAATGATTTGGACTTAAAAGAAATTAAGAGTATTCCAATCACTAGTGCCATCTGCAAACTGGACTTGAATGCAATAAATAATTTCTAATAATTAGCACAATCTGACACTGTGTAGGCTGCCCCAAGGCAATGAGGCCTACCTCTGGAGGTGGTCCATGAAAGTTTGGACACCATTCAATTGAGATGTTGGTGAAGGGATTCAAATATAGATCAGATTGGGGGAGGTGAAGGTAAATAGCTTCTGCTGACCCTTTCAGCCCTGAGAGTATAGAATTTCATTCAGGTCTTGAGAGGGCTTATGGTAGGGATGAAGGGTGAAGGGCTACAGGTTAAAGTGACCCTTGCATACCTCCTTTTGACACAATATTTAGAGAGCAATCCAAAGAATCTGCTTTGGATCCTTTCTCAAAGAAAGATACCAGTGTCTTTTGGAGGCCATGATTAGCTTAGAGAAGAGGGCTTTAAGTTTGCCAAGGAGTTACCAAGCCAGACAAAATTTTAGGGGAATGAATGCTGACTTGCCTTGGATAGGGAGAAAGAAGCATGTAAGCCATCCAGTTTACTAAGAGTTGAGTCTCAGAAATATTGTAAATATGTATCAGGCAATATGAAATATGCATATTGGGTCTGAGATGGTCATACAAAGACACTGCCTGTGTAGAAGATGGAGCAACCAATTCAGGAACTGCTAACATTGAATTTCCCCACTCCCAATGAGAAACAATTAGTATTTTGCAGGTATTAGACATTGTGCTCAGGGAAATCATGCAATACAATCACTCAGGATACAGAGGAAGAAAAGAAGAGGCATCAGATGGAGACAATTCATTTTGGGAAGATGATTGAGACACAAGTTGGAACGATGGGAAGGCAACTGAAGACAAAAAGCTAGATGATCTTCATACAAATAGCTCTGTGGGCATTAAAACAAAGTAGGTGAGGGTAAAGGCAATACAGGAAAAGTAAAAAGATGCCAAGTGGCCCAAACCCACTACTATAAAGATGTAAAGGGAAAAAGGAATATGCTACTACAAACAGTTGCAGTCATTTCACTAAGGAGGTATAAAAAAAAATAAACAGAAGATGCACTTGGCAAGAAATAAACACTTCAATTAAGTATGACCACGGGTAGCCCTGGTGCCTTATAAGTGAGAAGGGACAGAAGTTTTCCATTTTGTTTTTACCTAGCTACAGAATACATCAAATGTGCCCATTAACCAAGACAAATACATTGTGTGATTGGTTAATTTGAATTAAGAAGGAAAATGGCTGAGAGGGACAAAGCATCATAGACATAGCATAAAATGAGAGATGAGATTTCATGCTGAAACCTCACTTATTGCAAAGTCAATAAAGAATTTATGTTCAAACCCGTTAAAATGTAAACAAACAAAAACAGATAAAAATTGGGGCTTTATAGACTGCCACTCTAAACTTCTGGAAATATGTAATAAAAAATAACTATGATGACCAATCTCTAAGTATCCAAAGGAGAACAAGACATAGTATGATAATATTCATGGCTTGGTGAAAAGCAAATCAAACATGTGAACTTGGTATTGATATCACAAGGTGGGGGATCAAAGTGTGGCATTAGTAACCTCATATACTTCCTGTAACTTTCTTTCATAGGGCTTTTCCCAAACTAATTCAGAAGAACAGATTATACTAGAAATTACTCCCTGGAATCATAGTTTGCCTCAAAGTAAATTTCAATGTATTTTTCCCTATTTATATTTCTAACAACTTTATTAAGATATTATTTACATACCATAAAATTCATCCATTTCAAGTAAATTCCAAGTGTACAATTCAATGATGTTTAGTCAATTTTACAAGGTATACAACCCTCAACAAAATGAAATTTTAGAACAATTTAATCAGCCCTAGAAGATCCCTCATGTTGGTCTGGAGTTGTGGCTCAGTGGAGCCTGGCATGTGTGAGGCGCTGGGTTCGAATCTCAGCACCACATATGAATAAATAAATAAATAAATAAATAAAATAAAGGTCCATCAGCAACTAAAAGAAAATTTTTGAAAAAGATCCCTCATGTTGGTTTATAATTCATCCCAATGGATTCTTTTTTTAAATTCTAATTTGTTATACATGACAGTAGAATGCACAATTTTTCATATCTCTGGTTGTATACAAAGTATATTCACACCATTTGTGTCTTCATATATGTACTTAGGGTAATGATATCCATCTCATTCCACCGTCTTTTGTACCCCCATTCCCCCTCCCACCCTTTGGCCCTATCTAGAGTTCATCTAATCCTCTCACCGCAATGGATTCTAAATATATGTATATATATATATGTATATATATATTTGTTTTAGTTGTACACAATGCCTTTATTCTTTTTTTTTTTTTTTTTTTTTTTTTGTGGTACCGGGAATTGAACTCAGGGGCACTCGGCCACTGGGCCACATCCCCAGCCCTTTTTTGAGTTTTTATTAGAGACAGGGTCTCACTGAGTTGCTCAGTGCCTCACCATTGCTGAGGCTGTCTTTGAACTCACGATTTTCCTGCCTCAGCCTCCCAAAGTGCTGGGATTACAGGCGTGCGCCACCGCGCCCAGCTACAATGCTTTTATTCTTATGTGGTGCTGAGTATCGAACCCAGGACCATGCACATGCTAGGTGAGCGCTCTACTGCTGAGCCACAATCCCAGCCCCACAATGGGTTCTTTAAAAAAAAAAAAAGTTTTTTCATCTTGAGCTCTCTGCAACATCCAATACTATTTTTAAACTAGGTGTCCTCTTCACTTTCTCACACTGCTTCCTCTTGGTTCCTCTCCTACCTCTCTGATTGTTCTCAGATTCCTTATAGGGCTCTTTTTTCTCTGCTTGGTTCTTAAAGATGGGAGTTCTCACATCTGTTCCTCCATGCTCCACTCTTGTCACTTTACTACCATTCCTGGATGCTCTTAACTGTGCCCCTGGTTTTATCTGTCACTGAGGATTTCCAAATCTACCTCTAGTTTAGAGATCTTTCTTGGGCTCTAACTGCCCTTAGCCCATGCCCACTTGAATGTCCCTCAGGAAATTCATACTCCATATGCCACAAACTGAATGCAGCATTTCTCTTCCCTTAACTGCTCCCCATCCCCACCTTGTCTTGTTCCTGCCCTATCCCTTCAGTGAATGCTTTTACTACTAATCAGGTTGCTCAAGCCAGAAACCTACTGGGAACCCTAGATTCTTCTTTGTTCTTCCTCCAGACTGAACTAATCACCACATCCTATAAATTCTGTTCCCTGGATATTTTGTGAATCCTTCTCCTTTCAACCACCATTGCTTGCTACTGCTTAGATTATATTCTCATTACCTCTCACCTAGACCATTGCAACAACCTGCATCTTTTTTTCCTCCAAATCATCTTCCACTCTAGAGAGTCATTTTATTTTGTTAATTTTTAAACTACTCAGCATGTGAATAGCTCTCAAAGCTAAAGATACAAACTATACCTGAAGCATGTACAGTAAAAAAATAAATAATAATAACCTGCCCCCTCCCAGAACTCCCCAGGGGCAATTACTGGTAAATGCATTTTCTATGCATTTGCATAAATGCATTCAGCCTATAATGTCTTGGGAATCTTTGTATGCTAATACACATAGAACTACCATATTCTTTTTAAACATTACAAGGAATTCCTTGGGATGAATATAACACAATTAGCCATTTCTCTACTGACAGGCATTTAGGTTGTTTATAATCCCTCCCTGTATCAAAAATGCTTCAGTGAACATCCTTGTATTGATATATGTGTATCTATCTATCTATCTATCTCTCTATCTTTGGTATGTGATGTATTTTTAAAAAATATTTATTTATTTGCTTTAGTTGTACACAATGCATTTATTTTTACGTGGTGCTGAGGATTGAACCTGGGGTGCGCACATGGTAGGTGAGTGCTCTACTGCTGAGCCACAACCCCAGCCCATGTGATGTATTTTTATAGGGTATATTCCTAGACTAACCCTGGCATGTAGGAATGGAGGACACATGGGGGGACAAGGTTCAGGACAGGGAGGCAGAAGGTTGGACAGAATAGTTAGAGAAAAAAAAATTGAGAGAAGGGAGATTAATGCATTTTTTCTAAAAAAGATAATATAGAGGATATCAAGGAAATATCATGGTATTAAGGAATTTGGAAGGATTACCTTATAATGTTATTACCCTAATGCAACAGCTATTAAAAAACAAATACTCCTTTAAAACAAACTATGTATTTTCAAAGATACAAAAAAATCCACCTGGGTACAACTAGTGTAGAAAACAAACTGGGAGTCTCAGTGATCCACTGTTAAATGTAACTTGGCAGGTGGGCGCTTTTTTCTTTTATTCAGTATGGGGTTTGAACCCAGGGGCACTTTACCACTGAGCTACATCTGCAGCCTTTTATAACATTAAAAATTTTTAATTAAATTAGTTGTTGATGGACCTTTATTTTATTTGTTTATTTTTATGTGGTGCTCAGGATAGAACCAAGTGCCTCACACATGTGGTAAAAATTAACAAAATAAAAGGACTCTCTAGAGTGGAAGATGGTTTGGAGGAAAACAAGATGCAGGTCATTGCAACAGTCTAGGTGAGAGGTAGTAAGAATATAATCTAAGCAGTAGCAAGCAATGGTGGTTGAAAGGAGAAGGATTCACAAAATATCCAGGGAACAGAATTTATAGGATGTGGTGATTAGTTTGTTCTAGATTAAGAGCTCTACCACTGAGCTACAACCCCAGCCCACAGTTTTAAAATTTTGAGCCAGTGTCTCAGAAAGTTGCCCAGGCTGACCTTGAACTTGAAATCCTCCTGTTTCGGTCTCCAAGTTGCTAGAATTACAGGTGTGTACCACTATACTCGACTAAAAGGCTGCTTTTTCATTAGGAAAATCACCATGACACTAGGTTATATAAGGTGATTGTGGAAAAAATCCTTGTGTATAAGTTACCATGATGGCTCTTGGATGGCCCCGTTAATGATATTTCATTTTTATTTTCACAATTTTAAGATATTGGAAGTACTTCTTATAGAAAAGAATGCAAATGAATAAGGGGTTGGAAAACAGGTCTTTTGAGGAAATGTTAAAGAAAATATAATTGCCTAGTGACTTTTGATTCACTTCCAAGAGGGGTGATATTTTGGTCCTGAGACCCACAGACCGTTTCTGATGGAGAGATTTTAATACCAGTAGTAAGTTCACTGTTCAGCCTACAAACCACAATGCTATGAACAACAAACAACAATGTAAGAGGAAAATCAAAATGAACAAACTAATTGGTTTTCAATGTCACCAGAGAAAGCAATTTACTAAGGGGATTACTATGATTAAAGATGCATTCCCTTTAAATAAAGATTGTTTTCTTCAATTGATTTGTCCCAATCTGTTCTCTCCATGCCATGCAGAATTCCAATTGGACATCAATTTCTGCTTGTCTTTTAAATTTCTCTGCCAAGAGATTACAGGAAGTAAGTGGAGCTTCTCCAGTCACTATGATTTCCTCACAAATGGAAGAAGTATTAACAGAGGGCTACAGAGACAGATTACAGTTTAGGTCACCCAGGGGAGAAATCTGAAGCCCCCTTTTGATTAACAACAAAGTAAGTAATCCTCAAATCTTTTTTCCTTATACTATTAAGGCTAAAACCAAGTTTAGGAGGCCCCTTTACAATTTGATTTTTTTTTTTTTTCAATTTTGGTTTCACCTTTTTCATGCAGGGCCCTCAAAACAGGCTCAGGCAGCATTCTTCACCTACCAGTCTCTCTCAGTCTGCCTTCACCTATTTTTTCCCCTCCTTTTAAAAGCTTCTTTTCCTAAAACCTCTTTTAACACTTACCATTGCCCTTTTGAAATGCCTTTTGGGGAAAAATCTGTCAAAGTCTGAATCCTGGTCTCTGTTACTATTACCTGGGTCCTTATAAGATATTTCCATTTCAATTTGTGATCATGAATAATCTTTTAAAGCAGATGAGTGGTGGGTGTAGCAGCCACAGGTGAATGGAAGGGCTCATGTTAACTATATTTAGTACAATGTAATTAGTTAATTCATTAAACATTTATTGAGTGCTAGGAACATTTATTGATATATTTAGGAACCAGGCAGCCAGACACTGGGGATGCAGGGTTGGCCATGGAGCCAGCCCTCAGGGAGTTCTCCATTTAGCATAGGTGTTAAGAGGAGCCGCAATGAACAGGAACTGGGCCCTTAGTTTGCCAGCCACCCTGCTAGGTGCCCTGGTGCATACTGAGCCGAGGAAAACTCGGTGTTGGCCTCCAGAAACTCTCTGTTTTGTGAGGCAGATGATTTGAGTACAAAACAATCTGTACTCCAAGTTACAATGTGTTAAGTGCTACAAGTGAGACAGGAATAAAGTGCCAGGGGGATTCTGAGCTATGGCAGATTCTGTTGAGGGTTCTGAAAAGAGAATCCTGGGAAAGACTGATCTACTGACTTCTACTGCTATGCCTTTATGCAGAGAATACCTTATTGTTTAGCATCAACATGGTCCTGACTATCAAATGAGGTAAGATGTGTAAGTATTATTTGTAAACTTTATTGTGCTGCACAAACACAAAATGTTATTTTAAAATCGGGGAAAACCGTGAAACTTTCTGGTGAAACACTGTACTGGAATCTAAGAAAATCTCTCATGCTCTGTTTTTTTCTGTTTCTCTGTGTCCTTGTATCAGCCTGTGTCTCTGTCTCATCTTTATTGCTTGATGAGCCAAAGTGGTCAGGGAGAGATGTACTTTGGTCTCACTGACTGGCTGAAAGGAAACCCAAGTCAATAACCCTGGGCCGGATGTGTGGAAGGCCAGGATTGCCAGCCCGCTGAGCCCTGTCACCAGAGGTTCGCTATCACTTGGGGCCATTTCCAAGGGCCTGCCTGGCTCGCTAGTTTTCAGTGTATCTGAGTGCAGGCACGGTGGAGTGCAGCTGCTCTTCAAATGAAACCCTAAACCCTTTCAAACACTCAGCAATCTTTCTACTTTCTCAGCTTGTGAGGCTCTGAAGATTTCCCTCTGTACATTTTTCCAGCATGATGCGAGATGCCAGTTAGTCAAGAGAGATTTAGAAGAATGTCTTTTAAATGTAGACTCCTTTAAAAAGGAGTTCCTTTCCTCTGGAGCTTTTGCCATTAGCCGTCTGTCAGTTTCTTTGCACATTTTATGAAATGAAGAGCAAATGTGTTCCAGCTAGTTAAAAAAAAATCCTGATTTAATCATTCTACATTATAAGCATATATGAAAACATCACACTATACACTATATATATATACACATACATATGTATATATAAATGTATTTAATAATTATTTGTCAATTAAAAATAATATTAAAAAACTTGGAAGAGTTTCCTTGCTTTTCCCAATTATTGAAATGAACACAATTAAAAGCTAAACAGAAATGATCAAAGAGGTCAGAGGCAATGAGATAAGAGAGTGACAAATCCTTTGTGTCTCATATTCTCATTCCTGCTAAAAGTAAAAGACCTGCCTTACTGAGGAATTCAAGACAGATCCCTTGCCAAAGAGTTTCTGACTGAGTAGTAGTGCTTGTGCTAACTGCCATCAACTTTCCACATGACCTGCCACCTTTCCCCCATCACCTATTTTAAAATATAAACTCACCTTAGCTGAGAAGCACATCAGAAGTGTAGTGATAGGAAGGTTTCAACCAGAAGGTTGGTAAACACAGGCTATCAGCTTGTATTACTGAAATTAGCAAGGCTAATGCAATGTCACTATTCAAAACAGTGCCAATTTGGAATTTCTTAATGGCCTCAGGAGAGGGAGTCTTTATACATCCTCCAATCTCTCTTCATTCTTACCTAAATTCCTTCTCATAGATGTTGTGAATGGCCTGTTTTGTAGCCAACACAAACTTTGTCCAGTAAAATAATGTAAGGAACTCAGAATGAAAAGAGATTAGCTGTTCTTGGCTCCTGTTATTTTAAAGCAGAAATAACTTTGGCTTCTACTGATTCATAGACAAAGCTTGAAATGCAAAGCATGCTCAACTCTACACTCAGCATGAAAAGGACCTTAAAATATGCCCAAGTGCAAGTAATGGACTTATTAAAGGGAAGAAAAGAGGCACTTTTCACACACTCCCAAGCTCTTTAGTCCTGTCATATCAGTAATCTTGCTTAAGAATTTCATCCTATTTACATTTCTTCTCCCTTTAACTATCCTCAGGACTCATACGGCATCAAATATTGAAGCTTGTAAGATGTTAATTTCTTTATGTTAATTATGAGAAAGGCATGTAAAGTGCACAAGTGCTAGAACTTGGAGCCATTTCAATAGGAATTAAAAATCAGTTCTGTACCTGATAATTTAGCAATGCATGTATTTTAGGAAGCAAACTTCAACTATCTTCTTTGGACAGGTTTGGGCACTGCTCCAGAACATTTCCATTAAGAAATATAGTTTATATTTGATGACAAAAGCATGAACTGTACCATTTGGGTGATTATGAAAATATTTATTAAATCAAAATAATATGGAAGGCTTTCAAGCCACAGTGCATGAAGCAGACAGTTGTAAAATATGTGCATGCATACACATATAGGGTTTCTGGTTTAACTTTAAGAGAAGTAAAAAAGTGAGACTAGTGCCTGAAAAACATTTGGGTATCTTGGAATATTTATGTGAAGTAAAAAAAGGCGAAGGAGTCACGAGAATCTTTCCAAGCAGCATTAAAGTAAGGAGGCAGCCTGAGCCTGGTCCATTTCCTCTCAGAGGTATTAAGTTTTGTCCTGATTTTCCTGCTGATTTAACCCAAGTTTAAGAATAAATTACTTAATGTCTGTGGCCAAGTCTCTATCTGCAATGTTGTTAATATAGTACGGTAGGATTTAGATGGAATTTGCTATGGGCAGGTCCATTCTGATTAGAGGCCAGCCTATTTCCATAGGATTAGTTAAAAATGGAGATCACCACTATACCATCATAGGAATGTTAGGATCTGGAGAGAGATCTAGCATGACAGAGTGAGTATTCCAGGTCACCCTACTAGCTATAAGGCCACAGTCCTTCAAATCTGAGCTGCTATTTTCTAATGTGCAAAAGTGACAATACCATTCCCTCACAAAATTGTACAGGGAATTAAATGAGATTATATAGGTCCCAGCTCATGGACCAAGAGAAGGAAATGGTCCAAAAGAGGGAGAAAGGAAAAGGACAACTGAAATATGTTGCTATAACAGAATAGGGGTAGGAGAGAATTGTGCAAGGCTGAGTTTAGGTGAATTCAAAATGTGTTCAGGAACCAATAATGAAGCTGGATTATAGGGTTTCAAAACACTTGAG
The DNA here is from genome assembly GCA_025594165.1 of Tamias sibiricus. Taxonomy (NCBI): domain Eukaryota; kingdom Metazoa; phylum Chordata; class Mammalia; order Rodentia; family Sciuridae; genus Tamias; species Tamias sibiricus. The sequence continues at coordinate 123,921,435 of CM046667.1, forward strand.
GAAAAAAAAGATAAGCTATCTAATTCTATGGTCATAAGATAAAAAGACAAAAGAGCTTCTTTGTTGAAATCAACTATCTTTAAGGAAATAAATCCAAATGATTTTCTTCTAGATAGTTACACTGAGCTGGAATATACATTTAGTGTAGCTAGTTGTACTTGGCATGAAAAACATTAAAATAATCAGATTAACAAATTCTGCTCAAAAGAGAAAAAAAAAACAGATGGTTACAGGTAAGAGCTAAATCTAAAGATATGAAATGTTATTATATTAAGTTCCAGCAACTATTTTGAAATGCTAGATCGTGGATTTTCAGATACAAATTAAATTGTTGCTTCTCATAATTTTAGTACTAAGGAAAACCAAAAAAATTAGCACATAGGGCAGTTTTGAAATAAAGTTCAAGCAGTTGTTTTTTTCTCTTTGAGCAGGTCAGTCTATCTGGTATTTCATTTTCTGAAAAGAATCCTCTAAATTTGAAGCCTTCTTAGCCTGAACTCTAGTCCCAGGCATTAGTGAATATTGTAGTGAGCCAGGTGCAACCCTATTTCTCATTCCTAGTTGTGGGAAGAGGTGGGGATCCAGTCAATCATTTCTCCAGGTCATATTTCTTGCTCTAGGCCGCATCTAGAATTAGTTTGGAGAGAGTGTGCCAGAGTTAGTTCTACTCCATATTATGAATTCAAATCTTGGTAGAGGAGGTAAGGAGCTTAAAGGGGTCCTAGGATCAAGTCTGGGATTTAGGCCCACTCTGGAGTGACCTGCCACTGTTAGTTTGGTCCATTTATAAATCTTGAACTCTGCCACCAGCTTAAACAGCCTTTTAGGAAAGATGGATCCACAAAAGTGATAAGAATATATCTGCAGCAAGAAATCTGATGGCACTGTTGTGTTTCTAGCTGGGACAAAAAATTGCAAAGCAGGGCTGGGATTGTGGCTCAGCGGTAGAGCACTCGCCTCGCATGAGTGCAGCCCGGGTTCGATCCTCAGCACCACATAAACATAAATGCATTGCATTGTGTACAACTAAAGCAAATAAATAAATATTTTTTTAAAAATTGCAAAGCAAGACAAGTGTTATCTTTGTTTCCTTCTTAATGTCATTTCTATTTTAGTCCTTCCTTATCCTCTAAAGAAACTTTTTGACTCCGTGCTTTCTGATAGCTAATCAGGGCAATCTTTCTGGGCTGGCATTGCCCAGTTAATACCCAATTCTTTCTCAACATGCCCATCTCCCTCATCAAATACAGTCTCAAACTCCATTTCAACAGGGCCAGGTATTTTGTTTAAATGACAAACGTTGCTCATGAGCAAGTCAGAAAATCGAGTTCCATTACAGTGACTTATACTGTGTACACTCTAGAAGTATGAAATGGATCAGAGCTGGAGGAAGTGTGGTATCATGGTAAAAGTCCTAGACTTAGAGCCAAGAAATGTAGCTATCAATACTGGCTACACTACATATTAATTCAGATTTCAGGCAAGCTATATAACTTTTCTGGGACAGTTTTTTCACCTACAAAAGACAGTTGCTTGAGGCCAGGTGAAAGCATTTAGCATGGTGTCTGGCATGTAGTAGGTGCTAAATAAATACAAGCATTCCATGAAAAAGTTAACAGGGATGGGAAATTCCTAAAATCCCTTGGTCCTCAGATGTAAAAGACCTTTCAAAATCTTATGAACTTTGGGGCTGGGGTTGTGGCCCAGTGGTAGAGTGCTTGCCTAATATGTGAGTGGCCCTGGGTTTGATCCTCAGCACCACATATAAATACATAAAATAAAGGTATTGTGTGCACCTACAACTAAATTTTTCTTTTAAATCGTATGCACTTCAGTTATACATGGCAATGGATCAAATCTACATGGAACTTTAATCCTCCCATATATTTTAATCTCTACAGTGATAATTTACAAGTTCTTTTTCACAAGGATTCTGGCAGAAGCGATACAAATATGCTAGTAACACAAACCATAAGAAGAATGGAAGATGAACAATATAACCACTACGAAAATATCAGGCAGATGCTCTTCTTTTGACTGGTTCAAAGTCGCTAAGTCTTCATGCTGGTGTCTTCTTTTTAAACAAATATGTTGCTGCAGATGGTTTATATCCCTTCCATTAAACTGTGGGATTTCACATGTATGGGAGGTGCTAGGCAAAGATGCACAAACTGTCACATATTTAATACCCCAATATAGCAAATCAGGCTTTCTCAACATCCAGTACCCTATGCTCCCCTAGCTGCTCTCTCCTGACCTCCAAACTAGCACTACAAAAATACATGAAAGCATGCTTTGGGGGTAGTTGTTACAATTCTGCTTACAAGCCACCAATGCCTCATCACTGTGTGCACAGGTTTAATTCCAAAACACTTTGGTCCTTTTGGGTCTTCCTTCACCCCTCTAGAGCAGGTACGGGTTATATATAGAGCCTCTTTATCCTCATTATGCCCAACACTGTGCTAAGTACAAAGGAATTGTTCAGTAAATATCTGTGAGTTGAGCTGAAATAATTGGCTAAATTGGATTACCTCTCTCTGATCACTTTCACTTCATTCCTAGAACTATACCAAAGTATATGCTGAGAGAGAAAAGCCCTGTGCCATCATTAAGGTCACTTTTGCCATGCATGTATAATTAACTGGGATGGAACCTGGGAACAGCCACTTTTGTTAATAGCAAGGGCTTACTTTGGCTTTTCACTTTTAAATAAATGACAAGAAAAACTCTACCCACATGTTGGTGAAATGGGAGTCAGGCATGTACTGGTACCACTATTTGCCTCCTGACCCTTCCAAAATCTTTAACACAGCTAAAGATTTTGGAAATCTTAGATCACACTGAGTATCAAACATAATATACATACATAGCTGTAGGTGTCTGTTGAAAATAAGACTCGTTGGGGCTGGGGCTGTAGCTCAGTGGTAGAGCACTTGCCTAGCATGTGTGAGGCACTGGGTTCGATCCTCAGCACCACGTAAAAATAAATGCATTGTGTACAACCAAAAAAAAAAAAAAACAAACAAATAAATAAATATTTTTTTTTTAAAAAAAGAAAGAAAATAAGACTCGTTAATTGTTTTGTGCTCGGGACCATGAGCAGACTTCAGGCAAAAACATGGCCCCAGTTGCTTCCTCCTACAGGGAGTGTCTCAGACCCTTAGCCTTACCTTATTTTTAACCACCAGACAAACAAGCCCAAGGAGGCACATTGATACCACTGGACCCTGTGATGTAGCTTAAGCCTGGTTTCTGGGCTTGAGAAATAGATTTGTTCAAAGTGATAATAATCAACAAAAACAAAAGCCTTAAAGTCTGTTAGGATATCAATAGTTCTTAAGTGGATAGGGAAGAAAGAACAAAATTAAAAAAGGAATCTTTCCCTTTTTCCCCCACCCCAAACTTTAGTGTCTCCTAAGAAAGAATTGTCTTAAGAGTCAGAAGGGTAAGAGGAAAGCCTTGTGAGTTGCTCCTGCTCTTATGGGAGCTTTACAGAGGCACTCTTGTCAGGCAAATTACTTTCCATACATTGAAATACTTTGTGGAGTGCATCCTGTGTACCAGGCCAGGGGTAGAAGGCTGAGTTTCCCAGGTGAACCCTGTCTTGCCTCCATCCTAGCATGCTGGTGCTCATAGGTGAGAAAGATGTCTATGTAACTATTTCACAGTGTTGCATATCCAATCTGTCCCATCCACCAGGCCCTTATTATGGTTTAAAAAATAGAAACAACAACACATACTAGATGTACTGCCCATTTAAAACTTCTGGTTGTATTTATGTGTTGCCAAGCCACAGCCCACTGAGCAGCATCTTCTGCTTGTGAAGGGCCAAACTCACATTCTCCTTGGCAGTCAAACCAATGGTCCATGCTGAGGCCCTTTCAGTTGGTTGCTTTTCTTTCATTAGTGTTCCCTGATTTATGTTTGAATTTATCCTTGCCTTATCTCCTGAAAATGTGATCAAAAGCTATTGACCAATGTCTCTGGCATTGAAGACTTTTCTTCCTTTGCCCAGGAGTATTTTTCTTAAGGAAATATAGAAATGCAGTTTGATTGAAAAAATCATTTTGGAATTCAATATACTCCATGTATTTGCCAAAAAAGGAATTGCAGAGAGGCCCAAACCCAACAAATAAAAACTATGGCCCATTTACAACACATGCTTTCCTCTTGACTTTACCAGAGGGAAACTTGAGGAGAAACCAAAGCATTTCTCATTTATTTACACATAAAACATTTAATGATCTTTTGAATGTACCAAAAACTTTATGGAATCTTTCAAAGTGACTGAGAAAAAAAGAAGTCACATTGGCCAAGGATAAACAAACTACCAAACCAGCTGAAAAAGTTTTAACAATTAATGCAAAAGTTTGAATGGACTCAATCCTTTGTGAGGAAGGAGCTCCAGGCCCTACACAAAAGAGCAAAATCCTCAGAGAATAACCAAAGAGGTGTAATATAGCATCAAGTGCCCAGTTTGCATTGCTCCACCAGAACCCTGATTTAGAAACAGAGAAGGCAGTTCCGTTACAATCTACAAAGTGCATCTCCCTTTTTGTAGGTTGTCAAGGAAGCCATTGGAAAGCAAGTGACAAACACAACAGATTACCTCCCAGAAGTCCTGGAAAGCACTCCCCACCTCCACCATGTACCCATTACTAAAGGGGGCTTGTTCCCTCCACAATCACATAGTATCCACCCTGAGCCAGGCACATGCTAAGCGCTGAGAGAGTACAAAGTTGAAGAACACATAATCCTTGTCCTCAAGGATAGCTACAATTAATAGGGCACTAACTCTGTGAGTTCTGAGTATATATAATCGCATTTAATCATTACAGGAGTACTGGGAGTATATCTCAGTGATAGAGTGCTGGCCTATTATGCAGGAGACCCTGAGGTCAATCCCTAGCACCATGAAAAAAAAAATTAGTCTTCCATGAATCCTACAGGACAGATATTGCTAGCTCAATTTTCTAAATTTAGAGCCTGAGATTCCTAGAAGAGTCTTGCCCAAAGCTATGCAATTTATAAGTGGCTATGTTCTTATATACTGTGTTATACTGTCTCAATCAGGTACTGAGAAATTGAAGAAGTTCCCTTCTAGATTGGGTAGAAGATTTTTTAGGATTAGAGAAGACTTTCTGGAGGAAGAAGGATTTAAAGTGGGGCTGGAAAGCATGGGTAGAATTTGGTATGTGAAGACTGAAGGGAGGGGCTAAGTAGGAGGAGAGACATAAATACTCTAGATAGAAAAAGGAATAGCATAGAGGTACAAGAGGCATGGAAAATGGTCAGGAAACAGTTTGGCTGTACTGTGCGAAAGCAAGAGATTAGACCAAAATGAACAAATGAATCACAAATGAAGACAGGAATAAATATGCTTAAAGTACTTACTGAATGTAGAAGACCTTTCAACCCTGGAGCTGCAATCCTTTAGAAGGTATTATTACCCTTCCCCTCTTTCTGACTCCAGCCAAGCTCCATGAAGGTTTCAGGACCAACTACTGGGATGGTAGGGGTGGGATGTGAGTGTGTGTGTGTGTGTGTGTGTGTGTGTGTGTGTGTGTGTGTGTGTGTGTCTGATTCAGAAACCACAGTCCCAATTCCTAGAAGCTGGGGACAAGAGTTGCCTTTCCTCAGAGGAGAGTTCACTGCTGTGAACCCTGTTTATCATCATTACTGTCCATGGGAGCATTCATTGAAGTAAAGATAAAACATCAACTACAGTCACCTTGAAAACATCATTCCATAAATTCTTCTCTAACCAGAAAGGCTTTATATTTTTCTGAGCAAAGCTAACATTTGGGAATTAAATGTTGTATTTTAAATCACTCTGTGCTGAATGGATGTTGGTATCTATTTTACCATTAAATGTGAGACACATGTGGTCATAAACACCTATCCATGTAGTGTCCCTACAGATATAAACAGTAAGCTCTTAAGAGCAATTTCCATATTGCATAATGAGTATTTGCAGATGGAATTTATTTCTAGATTACACAAATTTTAGTTATGCTGGAAACATCAGCCTTAATAGATCTATATCAAAAAAGAACATTTTAAAGGAGAGGTTTTACAAATATGAGATGAAGTGGACACATCTGTGAATGGCTCATTCTACGTTGAACAAAAGAATTCCCTTAAAGACATCCATTCTCCAAACTTCCAGCAGAATTAGGCCCCTTTGAGTTTTGGCTTTCTTCTCTTCTCAGCATGAGATTCACTGCCTTCACTGGCTTGATTTACTAAGTAGAATTAGATACACAGTCTAGGTCTGAGATCCTGGTCTTTGGTCCTAGGACCAAGGGCTTAAAGTGATTCACCATGCCTTGTTGGTCCTTGGCCATCTTTATATTGCTGTAGCCAGTATACCCAATTTTATTACTTAGAGACAGGATATTCTGTGGTTGGGTTTTAAGAGTGCTCATATAAGAACTCAAAAAATCTCATAGGAGAAATGGTTCTCCTGTGTTTGAATCTTAAACTTACCCACTGTAATAGTCTGTGATTTTATTATTGCATAGCTTTATAAACTTATTATATATATGTGTATGGCAGAAGTATCATGAGAATTTAGATGCATGAAAAGAGATCGAATTTTTTTTTCTTTTTGTCTTTAAAACCACAGCTTGGTTGATCATAATATTTTTATTTCTTTGATGTTTATTTGTATTACCTTATAAATCTACAAGTGAGAATACTTTCTCTGACAAAAGGCAATACTGAACACCATTTAAAATAGGAAATTAGTTCCAGAACTTATTTTTTGAGGCATAGTCAGCTTTCAAAAATGGCATATGTTAGCCAGGCGCAGTGGCATATGCCTGTAATCCCAGCAGTTGGTAGGCTGAGGCAGGAGGATCCCGAGTTCAAAACCAGCCTCAGCAATGGCAAGGCACTTAGCAACTCAGTGAGACCCTGTCTCTAATAAAATACAAAAAAGGGCTGGGGATGTGGCCCAGTGGTCAAGTGTTCCTGAGTTCAATCCCCAGTACCAAAAAAAAAAAAAAAAAAAAAAAAAAAAAAAAAAAGACCTATGTGATACCAATAGACAGTTTAAGCATCACATTTGACTTCAGCCAGCCACTCACACTCAGCCATTGTGCTTTATGCATGTGAATTGGCTACTTTCTCAGGTGTCTTGACAGCTCATCTGATTAGGTCACCAAAAAAGGCTGAGAACAGAAGTCAGATTTTTTTGTTTGTTATTTATTTTTCCACTTATTTTTATTTGTTGGGTCCCTATCGCTTCAGTTATAAGTGAAAAAACTGCTGTGTTCTGATATTTAAACTCCCTTCTCTTCTGTGCCAGTTTATATCAGTGACCTGGCCTTAGAAAGGCTGGCAGAAAGATAGAGAACTATAGGTTACTTCAGATAAACCATAAAATATAAAATCTCCTTGTGGATTATTAAGTACCATGTCTCTGTGGTTCTAGAGGGCAGAGGAATTGAAATGGCAAGGACTTCCTATAAGTCTGTTTTTGATCCTGAAACCTAAATGGTAATTGTGAAGCACATGTTCTTTCCTAAAGAACATGGAGGAAGGGTTATTGTCTGAATTTTGTTTTGAAATATGAAGTTCAAATGGAGAAAGGACTTTACAGCTTCATATTAGTCCTGAAGATAAGAAAGGACTGGTTCATAGCAGAATATATATTCTTCTCAAGTGGACATGGAACATCTCCCGTATAGACAATATGATAGGCCATAAAACAAGCCTCAGTAAATTTAAAAAGATGGAAATCATGTAAAGTGTATTATCTAACCACAAGGGAATGAAATTAGGAACAAATATCAGAAAGCATTTTGGGAAATTCACCAATATGTGGAAAGTACACAGCACAATACTGCATAAATATGGATTAAAGAAGAAATCACAACAGAAATTAGAATATACTTTGAGATTAACTAAAATGAAGATAGAACATACCAAATGTTCTATGGGATGCAGGGAAAGAAGTACTCAGAGAGAATTTTATAGCTATAATCCTCTACATTACATGAGAAGAAAGATTTCACACCAATAACCCAATCTTCCACTTTTAAGATATAGGAAAAAGAAAATCAAATTAAACTCAAAGCAATCAGAAGGAAGAAAGTGATAAAGATTAAAAGTAAAGTTAAAAAATGGAGTACAGAAAAATTATAGGGAAATTTTTTTTTAAATTGGTTTTTTTAAAATCAATGAAGCCGACCAAGTCTGAGCTAGACTGAACAAGAAAACCCAAATTCCAAGAAGACCCAAACTACTAAAATCGAGAATTAGAGGGACATTAAATCAACCTTACAGAATTAAAAAAAAAAAAACAGATTAGGAGGACATACTATGGACAACTGAAAGCCAACAAATTAGATACCTGAGATATAATGGACATATTTCCTAGAAATATACAAACTATCCAAAATGACATAAGAAAAAAATATGACATTAGAAGAAATAGAATATCTAAATGTACAAAGACAAGGCCCAGATGGCTTCATTCTACCAAATGTTGAAAGAAGAATTAACAACCATTCATCATTACTCTTCCAAAAAATGGAAGAGGAAATATAAAAACAAAAATTCTCAACAAAACATGAACAAAGCAAAACAAGCAACATGTATAAATGATTATATACCATTACCACGTGGGACTTGTCCCAGTAATGCAATGTTGGTTTCACATTCCAAATGCAAACAATGTAAACCAGGTGTGGTGGGGCACAGCTATAATTCCAGTTACTTGGGAGACTGAGGCAAGAGGATGACAAATTTGAGGCCAGCCTGGGCAACTTAGCAAGACCCTGTCTCAAACTGAAAAACCAAAAGGGCTGAGGATCTGGCTCAGTGGTAAAGAGTCCCTGGGTTGGATCCCTAGCACTGAGAAGCAGGGGGGGAGGGGGGGGAGAGGGGAAGAAAGAGGAGGAGGAGGAGGAGGAGGAAGAGTTGGGGAAGGAAGGAGAGACTTGAGAATCTAGAAATAAACCCTAAGATTTACAAGCAATTGATTTTGGACAATGATGCCATAACCATTCACTGGAGACAGAATAATCTTTCCAACAAATAGTGGTAGAACAACTGGATAGCCATATGCAGAAGAATGAATTTGGACCCCTATTTCAGATCATATGCAAAATTAATCAAAATGGATTTAAGACCTAAATCTAAAAAAATAAAACTGTAAAAGTTCTAGAAGAACTTCCTGACTTGAATTAGGCTATGGTTTCTTAGCTATGACATCAAATGCACAAGTGGTAAAGGAAGAAATAGATAAATTAGACACCATCAAAAATTTTAAAAAAATGTATATGCTTCAAAGGATGCTATCAAGAAAATTGAAAAGACAACTCACAGAATGAGACAATATTCCCAAGTCACATATCTGACAAGGGTCTTATACCCAGAATATGTAAAGAACACTTGTAATTCAATAGCAAAAAGATAATTCAAAGAATGTAAAATAGACATTTCTCCAAAGGTACATGAAAGACCAAAAAGCATATGAAAACAAGCTCAACATCATTAGTTATCAGGGAAATGCTACAAGGAGATACCACGTCACAGTGATTAGGATGGCTATAATCAGCAATACAGATAAGTGTTTGTGAATATATGTAGAAATTTGCAATAATGTAAAATGGTGTAGTCACTTTAAAAAAATGGTCTGGCAGTTCTCAAAGTATTAAAAATAGGTGGTATTACCATGCCACCTAGCAATTCCATTTCTAATATATATCCAAGAGCACTTGCCTAGCATGTGTAAGGCACTGGGTTCGAACCTTAGCACCACATAAAAATAAATAAAAGAAAGGTATTGTGTCCTTACAACTAAAAAATAAATATTTAAAATTTTAAAAAGTGGGAACAGCATAAATTTCCATCAACTGATGAATGGTTAAGTAAAATGTGATATAGCCATACAATGGAGCATTATTCAGCAAAAAGAAACTATTGATGCAAGCTTCAACATGGACAAATTTTGGAAAGTGAAAGGAGGCAGTCACAAATGACCACACATAGTACAATTCCATTTGTATAATTTGAAGGATAAGTAAATCCATAGAGTCAGAAAGTAGATTAGTACTTACCTAGAGTTGGGGGATATTGGGAGGATATTGGTTTCTTTCTGCGGTGATGAATATATTCTAAAATTGTGGTGATCATTGCACAATTCTATGCTACAAACCACTGAATTCTACACTTAAAAATGCTTGAATTGTATGCTTATGTGAATTATATCTCAATAAAGCTGTTGCTAAAAAAAGACCAGTTTACCAACCAATATTAACAACAAGATTCCATACAAAGTCTCATAAACAAAAGCAACAATCTGTACATATGGGGGATTACAATTTACATTGGCCACGTGATGTACACCAAAGATAACCACTGGTTCAGTTTTTAGTTATTTTATTCTTACTGGTTATTTTGTACTAGACATCGCCATAAACAAATTTCTGTTTTTCTGCTAAATTTGTAGATTTGTATAACTGATCTCTTCTTTGTGGAACATCTCCAATCTTTAGCTAGCCATAAAGTTGACTGTGCATTATGTGAGTATGTCTGGGTCTAAAGAAAAGAGGAGTACTGAACTCGACCAGACTTGTTTAAGTGTCTATAAAGGTCCAAGAAGACCAAGTAAGTTTAGTCACTCCACACCCCCAATCCTCCATCTACATTCTTATCTCTATCTTCTTGCCAGGAGAAGCAAATGTAAGGAGGATCAAGGGTTGAGCAGTGCAGCACAACAGCATGGCTAGAATGATGACTTTGGGGCCCTTTCTACTCTATGCTGTTTGTTACCCTTTTGTTGATCTCAACACTGGCCAAACTGCATCTTTTGGATTTCAGCTGGCTGCTGACTGAAGGCTTACATGGCACACAGGAGTAACATGTAGCAGAAAGAGAAACAACAGAGCAGAGTTTAGTAGAAGTAGTTTCATTGACTTTGGAGCAAAAAAAAAAAAAAAAAAAAAAGCATGGATTTGAATCTTTGCTTGAGCATTTATTAGCCGTGTTACCTTGTGCCATTTACTTCATCTCACCTGAGCTTCATGTTCTTCACCTATAAAATGGAGGTTATATTACCAAGCTCTCAAAGGGTGGTGTAGAGATTAAATGTGGTAGTATTCAGACCAATGTCACCATGGAGAAAGCAAGTAGTAGTGTTATGATGTTTCTTTTATTATTATGATAGTCAGAATGAGATTCATTCCCAAGCTCCTTATGAATCTCTACAATATGCAATTCTTTAACATATCAAATACCTACTAAAAGTCAAAACTTCCTCATGAGTATGCATTTTAAAATTTAGCACTGAACTGAAGGGATAATGAATAATTATAAATGTATTATTTTGGCTGGAGTATTGAGCCCAAGAAGAGAAGGATATGAGGCCTTTAGCCTAGCTACCTGCTCATTCTCCCAGAACCAAGATTATGTGCCTTCAAAGTTACCTTCAGAATAAGTTGTCCAAATCAACTGTTGCTCTAACAAATGACAGCCTAGGACATACTTAGGCAAGATGATCATGAAGCATAAGAATGCACTGTGGATCAATAGTCATAGCTTTCCTGTGGAGCACAGAGGAGTGGACTCATAACTCTCAGGTATGCATGGTGAGTTACTTAAACAACATGTGCCTTTTAATCCCTCCTTGTTGGGCCCAGGTTAAGGTACCTAGAGGTACTGTGATTCACAGGAAAAGATATAAGGAATATGTAGAAAGAGAGGGAGAAAGTTCTAAGATTCCAGAACATTCCAACAACTGGGCTGAGCACAATGTGCTTTGAGCTCCTCCTTACCACCTAACCCTAGAAGGCTGGAGAGCCTCTGAACTCCTCCTGCTGAGTCTATTCTAATTTTAAACGTCAACCCTCTGGAAAAAGTCAGGGGTCATTTATTAGCATGGGAGGATTATTATTGTCATCATCAACAAATATTTATCAGCTACATATGCCAGACAATGCAGCATAATAGTTACAGAAATGAATTTGACATTAGAAAGATCTTGGCTCCAATCCTCTCTCTTACTATCCATTGACATTGACCTTGGACAAGTAATTTAAATCTTTGGGTTTTAGTTTTCTCCTCAAGAGCTAACATTGAGGCCTACCTTCCAGGGTTGTAATCAGGATTTAATCAGTTGATGAATGTGAAGTTCTTAGTAAATCACAATCCACTAGGTGGTGGTAATTGTGGTGTACAGAATAATGAAGATAGGGTTTTGGAAAAAGAAAGAGATGTCATGGAGGGCTGAGACCATGAAGCTTAAGTTTTGTGAAGGAGTTGGCACTTGAAACTTTCAGACAGAACTGAGGACATCTCAAGCAGATGTAATGACCTGAGCAAAGGTAAAGGCATGGCATATTCATATAAAAATGGCATATCTATAGTTCACTTACTATAGTTCCAGAGGACACTGTGGGATCATTAGCAGATACAGAATTTCATGGAGAGTTTAGGGTTATCAGGAAACCTGGCCTAGAAGTCTGAAAACCCAGGTACCTTAACCTGGACTCCATTGCTAAGTGTCATGCTTAGGCCATAGGGCATAAACATTCATCCCCTTCTGGCTAAGGCACCTGACTCCCTGTAGCACTTGCCACTGCAATAGTGACATAACCCAGATAGCAAGAGAACCAGATGTGAGGCTAAGATGAAATTAACAACATGTCAACTAGCCATTGAAATAGCTTGTTCCTTGAAGTAATTGAGCTCCTGTAACTCTCAAATGAACAGCTGACAGAAAGTACTCTGGAAAATATGAAGTTATTTAACAAATGGAACAAATATAAACATTAACATACACAGATATATATGCATATATATAATCATTATTGAAATTAGAAAAGGTTGACCATTGGAAAAAACAGAACAATTTAATGTGTATATTCTCTTTTATATACATTTTTTAGTGTGGATGGACACAATATCTTTACTTATTTATTTGTTTTTATGTGGTGCTAAGAATCAAACCCAGTGTCTTACACATGCTAGGCAAGCACTCTACCACTGAGCCACAACCCCAGCGCCAATGATATATTCTCTTAAAATTCAATGTCCTTCCTAACCTTGCCCTTATAATGTGTGTTTTTCAGGCTAGAAGTGGTTTTCTTATAGCTTTAGTCAGATGAGGTGTTTGGATGGTGTTGGGAATTCAGCCCCCAACTCATCTGCATTTTAAGAATAGTACATGTATTTTATATTGGAAGATTCATTTGAAAGTCATTTAGGTCATCATTTGGATGGGTATGTTTTAATTCCTATTCCTACTGATGTTTGTCCTCATGAGTAGAACAGATGTGATAAATGCATAATGGATTTATACAAGTTGAAGTGGGCAGCCCTCTTCCAAGAATGGTAAATCCTTTGGTTTCTAAAACATTAGAGATGAACTGATAAACCCCTAGAATGGGAGCCTGGTGACCTGGCTGGCTCCTTCCATATACATCTAAATCACTCGGTCATGGGTTTTCAGCTTTTCTCACTCCAATTATCCCTTAGTGTCCTTGATTGTGCCTACTCTTCAATATTCTACACCTCTCTGTGTAGTTTCATCTGCAAAACAGAAAAAAAATAATGGTATCCACCCAACAGGGTTGTTGGGAAGATAAAATGAATTGATCTACAGAAAATGCCTAAAAGAATACAATGAACATTCAGAAACATGAGCTATTTATTATTATGCCTAACCTATCATTACCTCCTTCATGTTCTCTCTTTGAGAGAACAAAGAACATATGACACTGCCATCTGCCCATCTGCCCAAGGTGGAAACACTGACTTCCTCTTTGACTACTCTTTCATCCTTACTCTGCCACATCTGAGCAATTAAGTCCTGGTGGTTCTTCTCAATTCGTCTACTCCTCCATAGTGAACATTCCAAAGTGCAATTATAATCATATTTTGATTCTCTCACCACCCTCCCAACCCCCAGCAACACATACACTTAAAGTCTTTTACCAGCAAACCAGAGTGCCACTTTCAATCTGTTGGTGGTATTCCCTTGCAGTGCTGTGTTGAGAAAGATTAGGAGGTCACATCTGGGCTCAGTGGAATGGGGTGTTGTGACTGATTATCAATGTCTACTATGGAGAGGGGTGGGGGCTGGGGAGGCTGATGGTCCACATGTTGTGAATTTATAGGCCCTGCATCACAATCAACGCCAAGCTCCTTAACAAGCAGAGATAGCCCCGACAATCTGACCCCCAACAAACCTTCCAGGCTTACCTCTTGCCTCTCTCTTCTCTAGTCACACCAACATGTGTATCTTGTCTAGTATTTCTGTACTCTTTCTTGCTTCCATGTCTTTGCTCAGACTTTCCTGCTGGCTTGCAATTTTCTCTCCTTTCCACCTGACTCCTACACATTGTTTCTGACTCAGCTCAGTTTCTGACCACCCCAGTCTGGGTTTGCAGTTTTTCCTTTGTGTTTCCACAACTCCCTGTGCATACTGCAATCAGTGCTTTAACCACATTACATTATAATTATATAGTTAGGTGTTTGTGCCCCTCGGTTGCCCCCCCTCCCTCCAACTAGACCAGGAGCTTAGATGGGTAGGTACTGTGCTTTTCATTTTTGTACAGCCAGGGCCATGCAACAAACACAAATGGAGCACTAATTATGTGTTAGGCACCGGGAGTTACCTGACCTCAAGTTGATAAGTGCTAGAATGAGTATTAACAAAGCACTCTGCCTGGGGCAAGGCTTCACGGAGCAGGGAAGTGCATCTGAACTGAGTTTTAAAGATGGAAAAGGGGAAATAATTATGGGCTAAGGAACCAACACGTGCAGAATATTAGCAGCCACCATTTATTGAAAACTACCAAGCAAGGCATGGGCACTGGGCTAAGTGTTTTATGTATATTACAAGTATAAGACCTTAGAAAGGTCCAGGAAGGCATGAAAGAGCAGAACAGAAAGTTTGGCAACAGTGAGAACTTTAAGGTAGTTGGCACACAAGATGGGGTTATGGTTTAGATATGAGGTGTTCACCCAAATGCTCATGTTAGGCAATGTAGCAGCGTTTGGTGGTGAAATGATTAGATTATGAGAGCTATAACCTGATCAGTCCCTAATCCATCCCATATGGTGGATTAATAATTTAAATGGATGACTAGGTGGTAACTGTAGGCAGGTAGGATGTGGCTGGAGGAAGTAGGTCACTGGGGGGCATGCCCTTGGGGATTATATTTTGTCCCTAGCTCCCTGCCTGCTCTCTATCTCCCTGTGGCCTGGCTATGTTGAGCTAAGCAGTTTTCCTCTGCCATGCCCTCCTGCCATGATGTTCTGCCTCACTTTGGGCCCAGAGCAATAGGGCCAGCTGCTTATGGGCTGAACCTTAGAAATCATGAGCCCAAAATAAACATTTCCTCCTCCAAGTTGTTCTTGTCAGGTATTTTGATCACAGTGACAAAGAGCTGACTAACACAGATGGGGTAGGGGTTGGTTAGTGGTAGATAAGATTGGAGAAGTAGTTTGGGGCCAAATTAGGAAAGGTTGGGTAAAAAGATTTGGCTTCATCACTTACCATTCCTTCCTGCAACCCAGGGGCAGCAAGGAGAATGCACTTAGACTCCAAGCTGGTTAGTGGTGGAATGGTACAACCTCTCCTTGAGGGAAGACAGGCTACTCTCATTCCTTAAGCTGAACCTGATTCTAAACCCTATGGAGGGTACTTAAAAAATGCCGTTTTAAGCTAAAGTATGACCTGTGTTTTGAGGTTTTGAAAGCCCTAAAACTGAAATGTGCATGATTTTCACAAATACTGCCCAAATAATTACCATTCCCCACCACCCCCAAGTCTATCTTTCCTTTTCGAACTGCCATGACATATGAAGTGGTATGTGGGGAGAAGTAGAGTTAAAGAGAAAAAACTAAATGGAGAGAAATTCATGGTTCCATGCTCAAACATACCTGATCCAGAAAAATATTACTGTATTATCTCTATATGTGAACTAAAAATGATAAACAACTGATGAAGCCACTAACACGAAATGCCTGAGCTCCTTTTCATTATTGACTTGGCCTTTTAGTACTGTCATAGACAGGCTCAGAAATCAGCAGAAGCAAAGTGCAGACATTCTTAATGCACTGTTGTGTACTTGTACAGAAAAGCTTCAGTGATCTGACCACATTTTGGAAAAATCTCATTTCTTAGTCCTCCAGCAGTTGGTGGTATATGCGAATATGAGTAATATGTTGCCTCCCTACACAAACAAGAAAGAAATGCTGAACAGGAGAGTGGGGGTGTGTTCCAAATTTAGTTTTCCTTCCAACCTCTTCCCATATGGTTGGTGGTTAAAAAAATGATTACTGAGCCAACAAAATGTAACCTGATATTAGGAGTTCCACTCTAACTCTACAAAACCAGGGCTAATACTGACACACGGTATTCATTTATCCTAATGCTCTCTGATAGCAAGGCTGAACCACAAAAGTGGTCCTCACCTCTGTGCCCTAGTGAGCTGGCTTATAACTCTCATCTAGGTTTGGATGGGACTGATGAGATTGGTTAGTAGAGACTTAAGAAGAAGCCTATCAACCTCAAAAAGAAATAGGAAGTTTTGAGCACAATAAGTTATGGATCAGGTTAACAGTTTCCAAGTTAAGGAAGTTTCCAAGTCACAGATTCCTAGAAGTCAGAGGCACTAGAAATGAGGGGTTGTTTCTTTGTCAGCATAACTTTGGAAGACAAAAATCTTCTCTCGTTCATTGTGGAAATAGGTATTGATTTAAGCCAAGAAACTTTAAAAGATGAAGAAAGGTAAATGTATCCTCCAAATGTACCCTCTCAGTGATGTGTTGATAAATGTTTACCAACTGTCTCTCTTTCAAAAAAAGAAGTATACATGCTATTTTATTTTAAATTTTACTGGAATAAAAGATGTACAGCCCTTGATTTATAGATACAAATATATGATATGTTTTATTATAAATTCCATATAGTCAATTGGTTCTCACAGAATGCTTTCATTGACTTTTGCCAGACTTTTACATCTGTAGTCAAACTATGGTTGCAACTCATGAATTAGTTCCTATAGGAATAATGGCTGATATACTTATGGTTTACATTAAGGAACAACACAAAAGTGAAATAACAAAGAAATATGTTGGAACTTCACTCCATCAATGAAAGGAGTCACTTCTTTGTTGAACTGGATAATAGTTTTCAAATTCTGGAAGAATATTTCCTCAACTTTTTGTGCTATTTGCAATGTAATGGCTACAGACATAACATGATTTTAAGTTTAAGTTGCACCATGAACATTTTTCCCATTACTTTCTTAAGTCTAGAGAATCAACAAAATAATAAATTAAGCCTCAACTTATACTTTTTGCAATTTCTGTGTGGCAACCATCATGGCCAACTTCAAGGCACCAATATGATGACACTGAACACAAAGTTGGAAAAAAAATAGTATTCCTCCACAGAGATGCAATAGACATATAACCTGAAGAGCAGAGATAATTATTAAAAAAAATTAAAATGGCTGTGGATAAAGCTCAGTGTTAGAGCACTTGCCTAGCATTTGAATCCAATCTCTAGTAATGCCAAAAAAAGTGGCTTCTATTTTATGTTTTGTAGGCCTTTTTGTCATTTATTTTTTCTAGTTTTTTTTCCCCCAATAGTGGGGACTGAACTCAAGGGTGCTGTACCACTGAGCCACATCCACAGCCATTTTTATTTTTTAAAGATGGGGTCTTGCTAAGTTGCTGAGGCTGTCCTTGAACTTGGGATCCTCCTGCCTCAGCCTTCGAAGCCACTGGGATTGTAGGAGTGTGTCACTGCATCCAGCTAATTTATTTTTATTATTTTCTACAAAAGTATTGGTCCATGGTAGAGTGGGAGGGAAATAAAAGCATTGAGTTGCGGATAATTTGATATGCTTTAGCTTAATTTGTGTGAACAGACTTTGATGGGAGAGAGGTGCAAGGGATGAGTATGAACACTACAACCTTGATCTCGACAATTCAGTCATCTGGGTTAATAATTTGTAGCTGGGGGAGGAACTCTAGCCCAGGTTTGCTTTTCTAACATGAGGGCAGGAAGGCCACAAGCCTGGAAATAATTGGGAAGAAATGAGAACTGGATTCTTGTAGTAGCAAAACAAATCCAGAGGCTATGAGTGACAGAGGATGTTGAAAAAAATGGCTCCCTGGAAAAATCTCTGCCATTCCTAAGGATCCATTTGCTTAGGAAAATAGTTAGAGAAAATCATAATTGGTGACATGTGCTATAATGCAAACAACCAGAGAGACTCTTTTCTCCACTCCTCCTTCCTTCATCTATTCTGAAAAGTTGTCTCATTGGTCTGCTCCACCATCTTGGTTCTCTTTTGCTCTACTGACATATTTAGGTTATAAAATTAGAGTACCTCAGAGCTATTCAGGATCTTGGAAATCAAGAGCCTATGTTGGAGGTATATACTCACTCTCTGACACTTCACCCCTGTCCAGCCAATCTTTCTGAAATATGTTTATTTAATTTCTAGTTGAATGCCTCCAGAGTCAGGAAGCTGATTGTTTCCTAGAGCAGTCCATTTCATTGAGGAATAGCTCAAAGGGTGAGAAAGTTCACCTTTCTATCAGTCAAAATGTGACTCCTTGTAATTTCCCATGCATTATTTCCAGATCTACTGTCTTCATATGCAAGACCTCTAAATAATAGAAGACAACATTCACATCTTCCTAATTCTTCTCTTGTGTAGACTAAACATTGCAACTGCTTTTCACTGTCTTCCCACCACCCCTGCTCACATTCTTCCCCAACCCTTTTACTCTTCTCATGATGCTGCCTAGGTCACAGACACTCAGTGCCTGCCCCCAGCTCCTTCTCCAGTGTTGACTGGGTCAGGGAAATCCTATCTCAAAACTCAAAATTTCAACTGCTAGAAGCTGAAGGGTACTTTGAGGAAGCCAGTTTAAAAAGCAGTGAGAATGTAACATAGAGTTGCCCTATCAAATATGCGATGAAAGGAAACAAATATGAAAAGTAAATATTGCACATGGGGCTGGGAGGTGTAGCTCAGTAGTGGAACCTTTGCCTAGCATGTACTAGGTCTAGGTTTCATCTCCAGCACCATGAAACAAAACAAAACCCCAAAACAAAACAAATAAAAAAATTTAAACAAAGTTACACATGAATAATTGAAATGATTAATTTATTCAAGGTACTGGGGATGGAACCCAAGGCCTCCTGCATGCTAGCAAGTGTTCTACACTGAGCTACAATCATAGACTTAAAATACTTATTGAATGATGATTACTAAGCAAGGCCAAGGAGGGAAGAAGAGGTTGGTGACTGAAAGCTGAGCCCTTAAGGTGCTGGAGTGCCAGCACAGACAATCTCCTAATTTGTAGCTCATTGATGGACTTAAATAGTAATATAATTACCAAGTAAATAAAAACAGAACAAAGGCCATTCTACAAATTCTAGTGTTTGAGAAGGGAGCAGGGGGAAATCTCATTAGCACCTACAAGATGAGAAGTGTACACACAGGATGAAAAAGACATGCTTGCTACCCTCCCAGGAGCTTAGGAAACCCATCCAGAAGGTGCTAATGAGATTTCCCCCTGCTCATACAGACTGCACTCAGATACTAGAATTTTTAGAATTACGTCTACGCCATTTTTATTTAGTTGGTAATTATATTATTGCTTTAGTTCATCAACGAGCTACAAGTTAGCAGATTCTGTCCATGCTGATACTCCTGTTCTCACCTTAAAGGCTTATTTACCATCAATCATATATTTTGGGATTAAAAAAAAGACTAGAAAGTTTTTAAAAATCATCGGGTATATTTGGAAATGGTAAGAACCATAAGTGCTATGGATCATGTTGGCAGATTATTAAACATCTCTTACCCAGGTACAGATGTAGGCAGGCTCTATGACAAGGCTTCCTTTCACAAAAAAACTAACCTCATGATAACCTGCCAGTAACTTTTTTCCTACCAAAGTGAATGGGAAATCTCCTTGGATTTGACACAGCAAATAAAGGAAAAAATAGAGGCAATGGCTGCATCTCTGTTCTTTTTGTCATCTTAAGAAAAGCTACAGGAGAGTGCTTTCTGAATTGTAGAGATTTAATAGTGTGTGTGTGTGTGTGTGTGTGTGTGTGTACATATGCTGTTTGGGGGCCCTGATGGAAGGTCAGTGACTACAAAGCATCTGATGCCCTTTTGAGTCCTTCCTCCTTTCAAAGCAAGACTTCAGCTCTGGCTTCATTTCTGAGCTCCATCTGCACTCACTAGAACTTTCCACACCAATCAATTCCAGCAGGCTTACAATTCCTTGTTACACTGGACTCCTGTGATTTGGCTTTTCTAATAGACCATTTTTTTTTTTTTTTATGAGGGAGACTTCTGACAACTACACAGGTTTTATTAGACATCTCTACCTTTCCCTACAAAATGATACTTCTTGCAGGAGAGCACTTTGCATTTGATGGCACACAGCCTGCTACCCCCATCCTGTGGGGATGTTACCCTACAGGTTTTGCTTCACTTCTATTTGTTAGAGGCTTTGGCCTTACCGCTTTCCCACTGGTTCCTGACCAACTTTTCTACCAGATGATCACTTAACCTCTCCCTCTCATTCCTTTCTATCCATACTAGATGACCACAGTTTAGTTGAGGCTGGTCATAAACTGGTTAACATGGCTTCTATTCAGAGAAAATTGATTGCACCATGTAGGCAAATTCATGCATTCAAGTTTTCTCTTAATTTGAAAACTGATTATAAAACACAATGGTCTCAAATAGGTCAAACTATTCCTAAGATTAACCCTATTCTTAAGAGTTATGTGTAAGTCCCCAAAGCAAGTATAACTCTTATAGCATTATCCCTAATAAAAGCCATATCCCTAATGACTCAGGTAGGAAAGTATCACAGAGCAGAGACTTGGAAATGCAAACCTCAGAATAATCTCCTCCCAAATAATAAACAAAATTCCTAATGTGTCTCAAGTTACGGTAACTTTATGGAAATACTTTATCTTTTCTTCCTCTCATCTGTCACCAGCTTACCTATAGTAATTCCTCAGTCAACACTAAGGCCCAGGGAAGGCCTATTTCTTAGTATACTTCTCAATTGTCAGATAATATCACTGCTAAGTCTTGCATCTAAGTCCTTCTTTGTGAGCCCTGGAAGCAATACAAAGCTCTAGAGTGAGGTGGGATTGGCTGTCTTGTCAATCTATTAGCAAGAACCACCTGGTTTGTATCTGTGAAAAGTGCTATTATAGTGAGCTTTGCTTTCTTCAGCTTCCCTGTGGCATTTGATCTCTAAAAGAAAAGATCAAGACATGAAAGCAGATTGCTTGTAGCTAAGAGCAAGATAGAATGGAAAGAATCAGGGGCCCTTTCTTGACCCTCTGAAATCATTGTCCACCCCTGCCCTCACTGCCCCACTACCACCAAAGAAAACAAAACATAACTCGCTGTGATTCTTTCAAGATGTAGGTGCCTACTACTGTTGTGACTATGTGGTTATTTGCACAACTCAGCAGACATATTTGTCATTGTTTAAATATCTTCTCAGAGACTTCAGACCACCCTGGGCTAAAAACAAGTTAACAAGTAACTGAAAATGCCACCTTGGGGATGGAGAAGGGAACACATTTATAATGAAAATTATTGGCCAGAACATTTGGGACTTAGTTTATAATTTTAGCTAAAGGCTTTTGGCAAATAAAACTAACTTATTACCCAATGGTACTAAGCAACATTAACAACATTACCCTAAATGGGCATGCTGTTTTACAGTCTAAGTATTTCTATATCCATTATCATACACTTTTCATTCCATAACTAATAAGGTGAGCAGGATGGCAAATATTTTATCACCATTTTTGCAAACGAGGAAGGCTCAGAGAAGCTGAGTTATTTTTCCCAAGGTCACAATACAATGGAATGGCAGGGACAGAACTGGGATCCAGTTTGTTTGACTATGTGAATGATAATGTGCTTCCCATTATGTCTCAAGCGTCAGCACCCTAAAGGTCAGAGAGTGTCCCATTTGCCCATGAGATGGGATTTACCTCCCAGGGGATAACATGGAGTCCTCTTACACTGAAAGCACATGCTTGAAGGAGTCGTTAGAAGCTCTTGACTGAGAGTTCCTAGAGTGGATTACTTATTGAGAAGCAACCTGCGACAAGTGTCAGAGATCCGAATGGTGGGTTTCCAAAGAGTGCAGGGAAGTAGAATTGTGTTTGTTCAAACTCTAGAGCACATTTTGGGAGAACAGACATCATTGATTCCTAGACTTACTATCAACAGGGAAGTATAAATAGATATGGTACTGTATCTAATGTATTTTTAGCTCTGCACAGAACTCAACAACTTTCCCATAGAAAACCCCAGGACATTTCATTCCCCTACAGCCTTTCTACCCATTCTTTTGCAAGCAGCATAATTTGTTTTCAATCATGAATATTTTGCAGATGTCGCCATGACAAAGGGCTATCGTAAACTTCCTCCATTAGTTTTATCTTTTCACCAGATCAACCCATTCATGAATTTATTTTTTTAAAATATTTATTTATTTATTTTAGTTGTACACAATGCCTTTATTTATTTTTACATGGTGTTGAGGATTGAACCCGGGCCATGCACGTGCTAGGCGATCGCTCTACCGCTGAGCCACAATCCCAGCCCTTAATGAATTTATTAATAAATGGGGATTACCAACTCACATTTATGAGGACTTGAGAGTTAACAATTTAATTGAACAGTTAAGCCCATGAAGTGTCTTTTGCCTCTTCTATGTACACAGGATTTTTAGAAGTAGGGATATATGGTTGTATTTAATCCAGTACAAAAAATTAAAAAAAAAATAAATAAAAAAGAAAAAAGAATGGCTTTAAAAATATTTCCTGCCAGGCTTGGTGGTGCAAGCCTGTACTCCCAGCAACTTGGGAGCCTGAGGCAGGAGGCTCGAAAGTTCAAAGCCAGTCTCAGCAGTTTAGCAATGCCCTAAGGACTTAGCAAGACTATGTCTCAAAATAAAAAATAAAAAGGTTGAGGATGTGGCTCAGTGGTTAAGTGCCTCTGGGTTCAATCCCTGATACAAAAAAAAATTTCCTAATTTCTGTTCTTTGGAGTTATTGTTATTTTGTCTTTAGATTGTAAAGTAACTAAAGAGAGGGAGTATCTGTTACAGAAAGTCATGAGGCCCACAGATGTGAAATATTAATGGCTTTCTCCACAGTACTGATGCAAAGAAGTGATCTATCAGGGGCAGGTTACTGCTTTCCTCCCATAATACTTGGAGGTGACAGAAAAGAATGGCAAAAGGGACTAGTCTAGGCATGGGTTTCACCTTCACTTTGAACCCCAGCTCAAGAACAAGTAGCAGGAATTTCTCTTTGCAGTTCCCACACTGATACTTGAGACACTGAAAGTTTCTCCAGGGCAAGCATTTCCATAAGAAGGATTTATTTATCATGGACAAAAAATAGCCAATTAGTATTAATACTGGTTTAAGCCCTTAGCCCAAGATGTGATGCATGAGTTCTACTCTCCAGATCACCACCAACTAGCTCAAGCCCCTTTTACTGCCATGTAGCAACAAGGAATATTTCTATTGTCTGCAATCCATTTCCACTTTCTTCATTCAAAGAAATAGGCTCTCACAATATCCATGATCACTCTACCCGTCATTGGCCAGCTTGAGACAAGTTCATCTTTTTTTCTGCAATGTACAGTTATAAAGACATTAAGTTCACCAGAATGTTCTGGCTATATGTACAGAGTAGAGAAAGCTAGAGCAAGAAAAGGGTTAGAGAAGACAAAGTTTGGGGAGTGGGAATGCAGATGTCTCTGTGACTGATGTTTATTTCTAGAAGTTGCTTTGTGAGTATGTTCCACTTGTGTTTTCAACATGTGTGTGTGTGTGTGTGTGTGTGTGTTTCTGTGCAGGTAAGAGTGGGGACTTGGTGACAGGGGAAAGATACTCAAGATGCTGAGTCATCACATCTTGGCCAGGAACACTTGGCCAGAGTTTCTCAGGGACTGGTCCCAGCCAAAGCACTGGGAGTAGCCAGCTTCCCAAACAGCTTACAATAAGAGCTCTAAGCCATTAACTAAGAACATTGCTTCAGGCAATCTAGAAAAAAAAAAGAAAGAAAGAAATAAAGAAATAAAGAAAAATAGCTTATTATCCCAGGTTTATTGTGGATGAAGATCTATTTCAGGAGTGGAGTCTGTTTATACATGACTATACAAACTCAAGGCCCAATTCAATCTGTGCAGAAAACATATGAACTAGGGATACTGAGAAAGCTGAAGAACTACCAGAGATTTTGGAATAATAGTAATTTTCTGGATTGTTTTAAATATTTTTAGAACCTAGCAAGTAAAAAGTACTTTCACACTCATTATCACATTTGATTTTCACAATAACTTATTGAAATGTGAAAAACAAGGGTGATTATACCCATTTTACAGCTGAAGAAACTAAGGCTCAGAGCAGCTAAATAACTCACTCCAGGTCTCACTGCTAGTAAATATAACAGAATTGGAGCTAAAATGTCCTAATCAATCACACAGATGACTGAGTCTTGCAGTCTTTTTACATTTCCTAAAATATTAAGTGCACTACTGGGCAGCTTAGTGGCTTCTTAGATGCCTGAAGTATTAGGCTCAAATGTCAAAAGTATTCAATTAGAAGTTGGTAAGGAGTATAAGTAAATCACCTAGGGATCTTGTTAACATGGCCTTCAGTAGATCTTGAGGTAGGACCTGAGACTCTGCATTTTAAACAAGCTCCCAAATTATACAAATGATTCTGGTCCATGGAAGGTAAGGGGATATTGCTGAATGTTGGTTGCTTGGTTTTATTTGCCTTTCATGGGTCTTGAAAGAACACCCAAGACAGTTCTATTTGCCTCCATAGGCTCCGTGAGCTTCCATGAGTTATTTGCAGCAGCAAAGTAGACCAGTAACTTTAATAGCAGATACCATTTTTTTGAGTGTTAACAAGGTGCCAGGCACTGTGATGGATGAATTTCATGTATTATTTTATTTACTCTCCATAACAATAGGAAATAGGAAATACTATTGTCTCCTTTTTTTAGATGAGAAAGCAGGCCAAGAGAGATTAAGTAACCCACTGCTATGGTTTGAATGCTTGTTGTCTTCTCCAAAATTTCTGCTAAAATTGAATCCCCAATGCAACAGTATTTAAGCAGGGCGGGGGTGGGTTAGGAGTTGATTAGTCTTTTCTTTATAAAAGGCCCAAAGAGTACTAGGTAGGCCCATTTTTGTCCTTTTATCTCTTTTGTCAGGTAAGGACACAGCGTGTGTCCATTTTGCCCTTCTGCCTTCTGCCATGTAAGGATATAGCATCTTCCCCCTCAGTCATGTGAGAAGGCACTGAGAAGGCATTTATCAGATGCCAAATGCTGGCACCTTGATCTTCAACTTCCCAGCTACCAGGACTTTGAGAAATTAATTTCTACTATTGTAAATTATTTAGTCTAAGGTATTTTTATAACAGCACAAATGGACTAAGACACCCATCAGAAGGAAACATGCATCACACTTGGTTCTGAAAAATCAAAGATATTGGTGAAGATGTAACTATGGGCAATATACCATATAATGATCATGTTACCAACAATTAAATTCAACAAATAGAAAGGAGAAGCCCCTAAGAATTCTATTTTCAATTTAGAAATAAGAATTATAGGAAAAGAACTTTGGGATGAAGAGGTTCTTTTTTGTTTGTTTGTTTTTGGTACTGGGGTTTGAACTCGGAGGCACTTGACCACTGAGCCACATCCCCAGCCCTATTTTATATTTTATTTAGAGACAGGGTCTCACTGAGTTGCTTAGCACCTCACTTTTGCTGAGGCTGGCTTTCAATTTGCAATCCTCCTGCATCAGCTTCCCAAGCCACTGGGAATACAAGTGTGTGCCAACACACCTGGCTGGGATGAAGAGTTTTTTTTTTTTTTTTTTTTTTTTTTTTTTTTTGTGGTACCAGGGATTGAACTCAGGGGCACTCGTCCTCTGGGTCACATCCCCAGCCCTTTTTTGTATTTTATTTAGAGACAGGGTCTCACTGAGTTGCTAAGTGCCTCGCCATTGCTGAGGCTGGCTTTGAACTCGCGATCCTCCTGCCTCAGCCTCCCAAAGTGCTGGGATTACAGGCGTGCGTCACCGCGCCCGGCTGGATGAAGAGTTTTAAAAGTGAATATTACCCTACTGTTCTGAGGTATGGTAAGAAGACTGGCTTGCCAGATTGGAAAAGTCAGGAGGGTTAGAATAGGTAAAATGACATCTTTTCTAAGTGGAAATATAGCGTAGGAGAAGGGAATAAGTAAACTACATGATTAGATGTAAATACAAAACATATCCCCCAAAGACTGTGAGAAGTACCTTGATAGAGACCAAAGCCAAAGACATGAACAAAATCTCAGACTGCTGGCACTTGAGTAGGCTGCAAGCATTAAGCATTGTCTGGACATTCCCTTTATTTTACAAATGGAGAAACTAACTTCTAAAAAGTGGAAGGAGCTTGCCCTAGGACACATTGGAGTTAGAAGCAAAGCCAAGGACAGAACCTAGGTGTCCTGTACTTCACTTAGTGCATCAAAAAAAAAAAAAAAAAAAAAAAAAAAAAAAAAAAAAAAAAAAAAAAAAAAAAAAAAGGAAAGAAATTTGCCAGGGAAGCTAGTCAATAGGATCATTTGCTGAACATGGTGCAAAAGGACTGTTCAGGGACCAAAGGGAGATATGAGAATCTGAACATACTCTGAGCCATGCTCTTTATTCACAAGTTGTCTTTTGGAGGAGACAATTTGGAGTACTAAATGAAATGGGGGTAAATGCACATGATGTTCCAAGTCAAGTTGACTAAATAAATGGATGTTGATGAATCACTAGGACCAGATGGCATCTACCCAGATTCTGGGTAAAATTATGTAACAGCTGACCAAAGTGTATATCCTGTCATTCCAAGTAACTGTTATGCCATACGCCTAGCAGATTGGCAATGAGTCTCTTCCCTATGAGAAGCACTTTAAAGGGGACCCAAGGAACTTCGGGCTGGTAGGATCACTGATCATGTTAGGCAAGTATAATGTATTGGAGTCAAAGCATAATTTTTCCTATAAATTAACTATCTCTTGTATAGTTTTTATAGTTTACAAAGTACTTAGGGTTAATTGTGCCTAACAAATTGACTAGAATTCTTTGAGAGGATCAATTGTGCATGTGGACAAAAGTAAACCACAGATGTAATCTAGAAGGATTTTGAAAAGTACCCTGACAAGGTCCCACACCAAATACTGTTTAAAAAAGTTAAATCACAATGGAATTGTGGAGTAATATTTTGAAATGAATAAGGATGTGACTCATAGGCAGGAAATCGTGAGTAGGAAGAAGCGGGGACTTTTCTGAAGAAGTATGAACAATATTGTGCCATAGGGATCAGCACTGGGACTAGTTAACACTTTGGTGAATCATCTGGTCAACCTTCAGATGACCATAAGCTTTTCCAGGTATAGGTTGAACACACCTTATAAAACTTATAGGGACCAGAAGTGCTCCAGATTTTGGAGTTTTTTTTTTTTTTTTTTTTTTTTTTTTTTTTTATTTCTATGACTTTACCAGTTGAGCATCCCTAATCCAAAAATCTCAAACCTAAAATGCTGGGGAGTGATATTGGCCAAATTATATTGTTATATTGTGTGCATGCATGGATATGTAACAACGAATCCAATCATTGTGTACAACTATAATGTAACAATCAAAAATGTGGGGGAAAAACAAAATGCTCCAAAAAAAAAAATGAGTTTCATGTCAGCACTCAAAAAGTTTTGTATTTCATCATAGTTTAGATTTCAGATTTTCAGATTAAGGATGCTTAACATGCATCAAAATATAAAACTAACTCCAGTCTTCTTATGACTGTATTGATGAGCAGAGAAAAATAAGAGTCAGAGGAGACTCACTCAAGGAGTAGCCTCTGAAACCCGATTGCCCGGCTCTGAACCCTGACTATACCCTTAGTGACTGCATGATCTTATGTAAGTCACTCTACCATGTCCAATATCAGTTTTCTCATTTGTAAAGTGAGAAGAATAACTCCAGCTCAGAGTTGTGCTATGAAATAAGAGACAATGCGACATGAGAGACAATGCATATAACATTATGGCACAGTGTTTGGAATGTAGTAAGTGACCAATAAACATTAGCTTCTATTATTTTTACTTTTGTGTTTTATTTAATTGGTCACTTACTACGTGATTGCACTAACTTCTAATAGGATGTTAGGATCTGGCTGCTCATTTTATGTTCCATTGAACCTTGGAGCCACTACAGAACATTTCTTGAAAGCAGTGGCAAAATTTGTTTTAATAATTTAGAGAACAGTGATACTATGGACTTACTTGGTTGTAAAAGATTTCACAGGGGGGAACTAACACTTATGGGGTACTTAGTATATGCTAGATACTAAAATATATGCTTTATAAAATTTCCCCCTTGATTTAATCTTGCAAGAGTCCTATGAAACTGGGGTTATGATCCCCATTTGCAGTGAGAAGAATATGGAGAAATGGAGACTTGTCCCAGGTAATGCCAGCTCCTAAGAAGTTGAGTCAGGTTTGCTCTACTCTCAAAACCATTTTCCTTGGGCAGGGGTTGTGGCTCAGCGGCAGAGCGCTCGCCTTGCACGTGCGCGGCCCGGGTTTGATCCTCAGCACCACGTAAACATAAATGCATTGCATTGTGTACAACTAAAGTAAATAAATAAATATTTAAAAAAAAAAAAAAAAAAAAACATTTTCCTTTTTCTGCATCATGCTTGAATTGCACTTTGAGGGGCAGGTATGATTGAAGAAGGAAGAAAAGAAGCATATTTATACAGAAATAAACACAGGCTATGGAAAACAGAACAGTATATTTGTGGGGTTCATTGGCGACAAATACAGATGTTTTTACCAAAGTGGAGGGTTCCTGGGGGGGGGGGCTAATAGTAGGAAATAAAGCCAGAAGCATAGTTTAGGCTAGAGCAGAAGCCTCTCTCACAACTCTTCTAAGGATCTGAGCTTTATCCTCAAGGCAATGGGGACAGAATGAAGGCAGCTGAGCTAGGGAGAGGTATGAGATGCTTTAGAAAGATTAACCTGGTATCTGTGCATGATGAATTGGTGGAATCTTTTGTTTGGGTTCCTGATTCTTTGTTCTCTAATCTGCTAGCCTAAGGATCTCAAATACTCCTGCCTTACTCTGGAAGCCTAGAGACCACTTAGGATGTGATTGCAATAGCATATGCAGGAGAGCTGGAGGAGGGGATGGAAGGGAAGCAGTAATAGAAGCAAGGAAAAAATGACAAAGAAAGAATCAAAAGGGATTTGGAGCCCACTTGTATATGAGAGGCAAGGGAGAAGAAAGAATCAAAGATGACTTTAGTTTAAGCCCCAATGACTGGGAGAATGATGGCAGCATCATTAAGGGAGAACCAGTTTGAGATGGTTGGTTGATAAATTTGACTTAAGACACACCCAGTTGGGGATGATGGTGGGGAAGACAGATAGAAATGATTAGTAAGCATCTGCACATGTGGGATGGTAGCTCAGGAGAGCAGTTGAGACTGGAGGTAATGATTTTATAAGTTAGCTCCATAGTGGCATAATAGTTAAAGATTGTTCATTGTAGCATTATCCAAAATAGCCAAGGGGTGGGAAAATGCAGGTTTAGCATTTTTCACTAAATGTCCACTGATGGATAAATGGATGAAACTATGGTATATACATACAATGGAATAATACCCACCTTTTAAAAATGAAGGAAATCCTGCCATATATGCTACACATGAAGAAAGCTTGAAGATATTATATTAAATGAAATAAGCCAATAACCAAAAAACAAATACTACATGATTCCACTTTATGTGAGGTATCTAAAGCCATCAAACTCATAGAAACTGAAATTGAAACAGTAGTTGACAGGCTGGAGGAATGCATTAGTGCTGTTCATTGGGCATAGAGCTTTAGTTGAGTGAGATGAAAAAGTTCTAGAAATCTGCTATAGAAAAATGTGGATATAATTAACAATATTGTATTTTACACATAAAAGTTTGTCAAGAGGGGCCCTGCTCAGTGGCAGATGCCTGTAATCCCAGTGACTTGGGAGGCTGAGGCAGAAGGATTCCAAGTTCAAGGCCAGCCTCAGCAACTTAGCAAGACCCTAAGCAATTTAGAGAGACCCTGACTCAAATCAAAAGTTAAAAAAAAAAAGGGCTGGGATGTGGCTCAGTAGTAAAGTGCCTCTGGGTTCAATCCCCACTACCAAAAAAAAAAAAAAAAAAAGTTTATTCAGAGGATAAATTTCTGGTTAATTTTTTTTACCCCAATAAAAATAATAACTTAGGGTGCTGGGGCTGTGACTCAGTGGTAATGCACTAGCCTGGCATGTGTGAGGCACAGGGTTTGATTCTCAGCAATGCAAATAAATAAATAAAATAAAGATTTATCAACAACTAAAAAAATATATATAAAATATGTATAAATATATTTTGTATTTATAATATTATTATATATTCTATAATATTATCATTATCATATATTATAATATTATATTAATTATATAATTAATATATAAATATTTGTATATATTAAAATATACAACTTAAAATTATAAAAAATATTTGAAATAGGGAGATGGATAAGGGAGAATAAATAATGGAGAGGAAAATCCAGAGGCTTAAGAAAAAACTTCTGGATGATAGCCAGTTTCAGGGTGGGATTAGGAAGAAGAGCTAGTGAAGGAAAGAGGACAAGGAGCAGGTAGTTTCTCAGAGGACATGAGTAATAGGGCTTTAGGGAAAAGGCAGAGGGAAGTATATGGTGCTAAAAGTCAAAAGGACCCAGTTGAATTCCTAATTCTTCCATTTAGAGAAATCTCATTCTTCCTCTGAGCCCCAGTTTTTTTAACTGTAAAATGGAAGAACGGCTATTTATGTGAAAGTACTTTATAAACTGTGATACATAACTCAAATGTAAGGGGTTTTTTGTTGTTCTGCCTTCTTGACCCCATCAGCCCTGTGATATATTTTCTATTAGTATTGTTTTTATGTAGTTCTGCAGTATGGTATCTTCACCTATCTATGTTGACTGTATGTGAGAAAACAAAATAGAGGAGAGAGTCATCATTAGTTTTCATAAGACTTCCAAGGTTGTATCTCTTTTTATAACTAAGAAGAACTAAGAAAATCTCCAATGGGAAATGGAGCCAATTGATGAGGTCATTTCAGTTTAGATAATTAAAAACAGGAAGTTACCTATTTAACTTACCTGAGATTATAGGTGAAAAAAAAAAAAAGGCTTCCTGAAAACTTTTCTTTTTGAGAATATAGTCTTTCCTAGAAGAGTTGATGGATTGTGTTTTGAGGAAATTTAGGGACAATATACAATATAGAGTGCAGTCTATTGATGTTCTTGTTTTGTTTTGTTTTGTTATTGGGGATGGAACCCAGGGCCTTGCACATGCGAGGCAAGCACTCTACCACTGAGCTACATCCTCTGTCCTTTTTAATTTTTTAAAAATATTTGTTTATTTACTTTAGTTGTACACAATGCAACACATTTATGTTTACGTGGTGCTGAGGATCGAACCCGGGCCGCACACGTGCGAGGCGAGTGCTCTGCCGCTGAGCCACAACCCCAGCCTCACCTTTTTAATTTTTATTTTAATGCAGGCTTTTACAAAGTTGCCCAGGTGATCATCCTGCCCCAGCCCTCCTGAGTAGCTGGGATTACAAGTGTGTGCCACTAGGTCCAACTCAGTTGCTTTTTATTTTTTGAGCATCACCCTGTTAACCCAGCTCTGAGCTAGCACAAAATGGTTACCTGCAAGGAAACGGAGTTGATTTTTCACTTTCATCATTCCATCACCAGAGCCTCCAATGCACTCATCTTCATCGTCACCACAGTCTCCACTTTCAAGTCCTTCCTCATCAACATTTTGATCCAGAACTCTTCCTTTGGGCACAGACATGGTTCTCAGGAGCTGAAAGAAAATAGCCAGAATGTAGCACTTCTTAATATTTCTCAGGTAGGTCTAGAACAAGTGTATTATTAACAGGAGGCACTAAAATGTGAATGAATTACACACAAGTGTTTAAGAATTATTTTCAAACTTAAATAGGTATAAGATGCTTATCCTCCTTAGAGTTTCATACCTATAAGCCTTTCCACAGCATCTGATAAGATTCTCTACTCCTTATCTCCAGTTAAATCATGCCAGAGTATATATTGCATTAGACCTTTATATACCATGGTATCCAAGTTCCTAAATGTCTCTATGGTGGAACACACTGATGAAGAACTGTTGCCGCCTGAAGCGATGGCCGCTTGGAGCAACGAAGCCACGGGAAGAAGTTTAGAGGCGAACTGGAAACAAACAGCTTTTTATTCTGATAACTTTTCTCTCTGGCTCTAACAACGACTAACACGCACCACACACCACCAAAAAATGGTGCTGACCCGATCAGCAATTTCGGCTCAAGTCACTCGAGATCCCGGGCCAAGTCCCGTGAGACTACGGAATGCGGCAATGCCCAAATCTCCATGTCCCATAGTCAACCGCAATTTAAGCCATCTCCCCAAACAGGGCTCCTACAAAGAACTTAAGAAATGATATGATAGGGGTACACCAAAATCAGAAAAGATCCCTATGAAACCTCCCAGGACCATATCTACATTCACTAAATAAAAATGGGAAATGCTTCTCACTAAATAAAGAGGCCAGCCATGTCCTTTTAGATCACTAGAAAACTTTTAAATATTTCCTCCTCCCATGATTTCAAGAAGATGCTTTTAAATAAATTTCACTGTATTGTACACACTGTGTTTACTAAGTGGCATATTCACTTTGCTCTTCAGTGTCTGGCTCTTCAGTCATATAGACAATGCCTTCCTCATTTTATGGAACACTTCCGCAAAATCTCACCACTGGCCATGA
Source organism: Tamias sibiricus (assembly GCA_025594165.1). Lineage (NCBI taxonomy): Eukaryota > Metazoa > Chordata > Mammalia > Rodentia > Sciuridae > Tamias > Tamias sibiricus. The sequence goes on from CM046667.1 coordinate 123,954,398, forward strand.
CCCAGCCTGCAGCATAAATGGTCCCTGAGGGCAGATGTCAGATCCCATTTTACTTTCCCCCACCATCTTTCTACTTGGCTTCATTTTAATATTCTCTACTCCTGCTTCAGCTTCTGCCCCATCACCCATTTCTAGTCCAGAATCTCAGTCCCACCCCTTATTTTTAAAATGACAACCAACAAAAGGGGCTTGATATATAGAAACTGAGATTCTTGTGATTGAGAAAAAAGTAGCAAAAAAAAAGAAAAATGCTGCTTACACAGTCATGAGTTGGTATCTGTGGTTTCCTTTATCTCTGTGTTTACTGTCGCTGTGAAGTATGCTTTTATGTTTTCCACCTGTGATTTAGTTGTTCTATGAAGACCTACTCAGATAAAGCTACCCATCATAAAGAAATGCAACTCTGCATGTGATTTCTTTTTTAGCCAAAGAAAGGAAAGTTCAAAATGAGTATTTTTCTGACCAGCAAGCTCTAATGATGTTGGAGAAGCCAACCCACCTACTATCTCCTACGTCAGCACCATCTCTATCCTGCCACTCTATACTTCTCCACTGTCACCCTCCGACCTCCTCTACCCCTCATCCTACATATCTAAAATTTTAGCATATCAATATAGGCTAAGATTAGCCAGACTAGTGATTCTCAGTGGTCCTTTTTTTGTTCGTATCAGTTATACATAAAAGTAGAATGCATTTTGACATTTATATATATATATATATATATATATATATATATATATATATATGAAGTATAACTTCCCATTCTTGTGGTTGTACATGATGTAGTGTTACTGGTCATGTACTCATATATGTACATAGGGTAATAATGTCCAATTCATTCTAGTCTCTTTCCTATTCCCATCTCCCCTCCCTTCCCTTCATTCCCCTTGTCTAATCCAAAGTATTTCTATTCTTCCCTACCCACCCAACTCCTTTTGATCTCAGGACTCCTTTATTTCATTCGAGCTTAGTTTGGGTGCTGGAGATAAAATTTAGGGCCTCATGCATGTACACACTCTACCACCAAGCCACACAACTAAACCTCTCAAGATTTCTTTAAAATTTTATGGAGAAACCCAAGGAATTAAAAAAAAAAACTTTAGTTGGAAGTGGACCTTTATTTATTTATTTATTTATTTATTTATTTATTTATTTATATGTGGTGCTGAGAATCAAACCCAGTGCCTCACATATGCTAGGCAGGCGCTCTGCCACTGAGCCACAACCACAGCCCCTGGCCAGGGAATTTTTTTATACAAGTTTTACCTATCAACAATTTCTGTCTTAGAAATTATAACTAAGAAAATTTCAAATTATTTGATTGCTCATTTAAACACAACAATAAACCCATGTGTATTAAAAGAACCATTTTATAGTTGAAAAAAAAAAAACCCCATTCTTTGCCAGTCATGAAACAATTAGTAGGAATAGTGGAATTCACATTTTTGCTGATCTCTTTATGTCTTGCTTAATATAAGGGAGCTAGATTATTAGATCTACTTCTCCACTTCATCTGTTGCAATGCATTGTTTTGGATGAAACATTCACGGAAAATCCATCCTCCCACAAATGGGTAGTGTGGCCTTTTCAGATAATTGTGTGTCTCTCTCACACACACAAAGTTCAACAAGTAGTCACAATATGGAATATGAAACCATATAAATGAACGTTTCATGTCCTGCTACATTAAAATCCATTGATATGACTGAACTTCAAATGAGCCTTTTACTCATTTTGTATCATCACACATGGTTCATCTGGAAAATATTGGTTCGCTGAACTAAGCAGTTCCTCCAAATGCTGACACCTTTCATTATGTGACATGACAAAAAGTCCTATTCATTAATACCACCTTCAATCTTATCAGAAAAGTCTTTAAGTATTGTGAAGCTCCAAAGATAATGGTGGCAGATACAAGTTTTCAAAATTTTAGTTTTCTCTTGAAAGCTGGAATTTTATCATTGGCAATACATACTACCAGTTATTTTCCTTGAGTTGACAGGCTGTCTTTGTTCCTTTCCAAGAAAATGTCTAGCAAATACTCAAGTTTGTATAACCACAATTTGTCAGTCATCCTATCTATCAAAATGAAAGAAGAGGCTAGTTTAGCTAACAGCTCAAGTAATCTTGCAAGTGCTTTTTCTTGAGACATACAATGACTGTGTCAGCATACTTAACATGGGACATTAAAAATTGTACTCAGGGTTGAGGTTTGATAAAGTTAATAACTTTTTTTACAGCTTTGGAAATGATGTCCTTAAGTGAAACTGCCTTTTATTTTTCTGCAAGTGTACATAGGTACAGATTATAATGACTTAGTAACACATTTTGATGTGACTGCCTTGACTCATACAGTGGTGTGAACTCGTCTTTACTATTGTACCACTGGTGCAAACATCACCTAGTAAGAAAGATAAATGACATTTTTAGTATTGTTGTGTGGGTAGTTTTGGCGTTCTGGATCCCTGGGTTTCATGGACTCCGAGGGTACATAAACCATTCTTTGAGAACTGTAAATCTAGCTATAACATCACTTCAGTTTTTAAAAATTCCCAATCTCCTCCCTTACTATTACTTCTTTTGGGAAAATTGCTTTTGACATATGAAGGAGCCTATAATCAAGGAGATAGCTAAAGATTGCGGTTAGCTGAGAGCCATAAAAGATGTTCTAGTTTCCACCTGATATTAATACATTATTCAAAGAATCTTTGTATGCCCGTGAACACTGCGTGACGCACCTGTAAGCTTGAGCTGTAAGCACGTGTCCTTGTTAAAGCTATATGTATATAACTGGGTGAGGTTCGTTAGTGTGTGTGGGGAAGAAGAAGGTGGTGGTTGGAGTTAGAGCATTTGGAGTGATTGCTGGAGCTGGAGAGAGGAGAAGAATAAAAGACCTTTTTTCATTTTCATCCTGCCTCCGAATTTTCCTGTGGCGTTCGCTGCTCCAAGCGACTTCCGCTTCAGGCAGCGACAGACATAAGCATTTTATGTTAATTTTCAAGAACGCATCTGTTGAGTATGTCATGGACTACTTGAATACAGAAGGGGAATTTGTGGTTTGGTATAGACTAGTGAACTTGCTATTTCTCAAGCACAACTCCCACCAGAGCCTTGCATTCATACATCCAATAAACATTACCTGAGAACATACTATGAGCTATTTTTCATTTCTGTCTATTGCAAGCCTTTCAAGTCAAGTTCAAGTATCATGTCCTCAAATCTCATGTCTTAATGAAGTCTTCCTGGCAGATGAGCTTTACAGTTCTCCCTCTTTTTCTCCTACCACTTCTCTTTTCATCTCTGCCACCTAGGTGCCACTTTCTATAAATAAACTGGTCTTACTTATTTGTACATACAACTTCTTTACCACCAGACTGTGAGCTGCCCAGGAATTGCATCATCTGTATTTTTGAATCTCACAGCATCTGAGGCAATGTCTAGAATATAGTAGGCACTCAAGAAATTTGTATTACTGAAGTGAGGCAAGATGAACTGGCATGGTATCTTAAATTCTTTAAGACTTACTTCCACAATCTCATGAAAAAAGGACAAAGCCAAACACCAGATTAATTATAGAAGAACTTGTGAATGAATAGCTAAACCCTTTTAGACAACCCTGGCTAAGACCTGTAGTTAATCTTTGAGAGGCCATTTTCCAACCTCAGTACAATGCCTCCAGTATTCTCTGGTAGCTCAGTTTAAAACAAAGTGCAATTAAAAAAAAAAAAAACCTTTAAAACTTTGCCAGTGAGGTTACTTCTTTAGGTCTTAAATTACTCCCACTTTGGAGACAACTCCAGCATTGAATAAAGATTATAATATACTTTTAAGCAATTTTACACAGACAGCTGCTAATGAGTCTAACCCTCACACACTAACAAACCAAATCCGAATCTAGAAAATTATTGTTAATGCAAAAATCTTAGAGAGATTGAAGTTCCAGAGTGTTGAAAGAAAGGTAATGGGTCAGAGAGGAGGAATTGACAGTAAGGACAGCAGATTTAGTGCAGCCTGGAATTTGGCCCAGAAATCAAATCAGCTAATTAGAATTTACAATATTAACCTTTTTGTTCCCTCTCTCTCTTTACAATGTCTTTCAGACTGAACTCTCACTTTATAAAAAGAAAATTATGTGGGCTTTACACAAAAAACCAGGTAACTTAAAGGGCCTAATGATTTTGATTAACTGTTTGCCATTTTCAAAGGATAGTATCCTGTTAGCTTTTTAAAAGCCAAGGTTCAGAATAACGATTATCAGTGTCAAGTATCTTATTAAAACACAGGTCTGATTATTTTACTCTGCTCTCCCCACAACCATTCTCTAAACCTGACATATTTGCCATGCATTGCTTTCCATATAGAAGGGGTATATAAGACCCTTCAAAATCCAGTGTTTTTCTGAAGTCACTACTATCTGTACAGCTCTGTTTTAGCCATTGAAATGATCACAGTTGCCCAAACACGCAATCAATGTCTATTTTAGAGTCTAATATTTTAAATATACAAGTTATGGTTTGGATCTTAAATGTTCCTCCAAAGGCTTAAGTGTTGAAGGCTTAGTCCCAAGCAGATGGCCCTGTTGGAAGTGGTGGTATATTTAGGAGGTGGGGCATCATGAAAGGGAGTTAGGTTACTGACAATGTGCCCTTGAAGGTTGTACTGGGACCCTGGCCCCTTTTTCTCTGCTCCTCACAATGATGTTCTGCCTCACCACAGACTCAAAAGGAAATGAGATCAACACAGATAGAAACCTCTAACACCATGAAACAAAATAAATCCTTCCTCCTTATAAGTTGATTACCTCAGGTGTTTTGTCACAGTGACAGAAAGCTGACCAATACAACATATAATATAGAAAAGTGGAAGGAAAGAGAAATAAGGGGGGAAATCCAATTCCAAGTTCTAATACATAATGTGTGTGTGGTTTTTAAAATTGCTTATTATTACATAGTTGAACTTGGATTTTGGAATCAGACAGACTTGGGTTAGAATCCTGGTTTTATGTATAATTATAGTGCACTAATAAAAGCATAAAAAATCCTGGTTTTCCACTTAATTGAATTTGTGTTTTCAGACAAACTGCTTAATCTTTCTAAAGCTCAGTGTTCTCCACTGTAAAATGAGAGAAACAATTTCTGCCTCACAGAATTGCAATGAGTAAATGTGATAAACACAATATTTTAAATGTGATAAAGCATCTAGTTATTAAGGGATTTATAAAAAATCACTTAAACTTTTAAAAATATTGAACATTTATATTGTTGCTAGTTCTTTGCTTATAAACAAAGATGTGTTCATTAGGAACAGCCACATAACTTCATATTTTGGATAATTTCCTTAGTAAGATTACTAGGGCAAAGGGTCTATACATATTGTACTTATTCACCACCATGGGAATGAGCCACAAGTTCCCTAAGAATCACCTAGAATGCTATTTTAAAATGAGGCTCCCTGACCTGGGGTTGTAGCTGAGTGGTAGACCATATACTTAGCATGAACAAGCACCTAGGTTTGATTTCCAATACCCAGAAATAAATAAAATAAAACAAAATAAAATAATAGCCTTCCTGCCCTCCTCCCAGAGCTTCAGATTTAGTAGGTCTGGGGTAGAGCGCACAGATGTCCATTTTTTTCCTAGACCTGCACTCCCATCTTACTTTGAGTGAACTACAGAAAATACTTTAAGAAAGGCTTCTCCGGTGTTATACTGCTTCCCAGAAGACCTCTGAAACCATCTTGGGTCACAAGTCATCTTAGCGCCAGATATGCTGGAATCCTTATTACATGCTTTTCAAACCATTCTTTTTAAAAACAAAGTAAATGCAATCTGATGATTTCTTTTTTACTTAGGTATGGCCATCATAACCTTTCATCTTTGTAGTTCATGAAAATACTCTTGTATAAAGGTTACTGGCTTCATTTGATTAGAAAGGGAAACATTTCAAGTCAGCCTAGGAACAGGTACTCAGGGTTGTATGATAAAAGGAAACAAAAGCCTGGAATAATTACTTGAGAAAATTAGAACCAAAGTGTAAGAGAAAAGAGCTTTCTAGAATACAGCAGTTTTACATTCTTAAAACCATAAGCAAGATAACAAAAGGGTAATGCAACCTAGTACAAGGCAATTTGGCCAAAGCTCTTTTTGTGCTTGTTGAACAAGAGAACAAAGATCAAAGCACATACTTGTTCTCAGGGAGATAAAATATGCTGAAATTAGGACAGTGAAAGCAGCAGCTCTTGATCTATCTATATGGTATAAATAATGCAGCTCTTATTATTATCCTGACTGTAAAGATATGGGCCTTATGAACTTCACACTGTTCCAGGGTTGAACATATGCTCACTCACACAGTCTACAAACCCTGTCCTCTGATTTGTGTAACCAGGAAGACTGCCATCTCATTTTCCAAATGTGGGTGGTTGGGCACTGAAGCTCACAGAGGGGACATGACCAAGTCACTGAGTAAGTGATACAGATTTCATTTAAAATAATGTCTTCTAGCTGGGTGTGGAGGTGCATACTTGTAATCCCAGCAACATGGAGGTGAGTCAGGAGGATCTCAAGTTCAAAGCCAGCCTCAGCAACTTAGTGAGCCCCTAAGAAACTTAGTGAGACCCTGTCCCTAAATAAAACATAAAAATAAGGTCTGCAGATGTGGGTCAGTGGTAAAACTTCCCTGGGTTCAATCTCTGGAATAATAATAATAATAATAATAATAATAATAATAATAATGTCTTCTACCATCAAGCCCAGAATTCTTCAATAAAAATATGACTTAGGTAAATACATCAATGAATAGAAGCTTCATCTCACATTTTTACTGTCTTGACTGCCTTGACTTCAGATAACTTTCAATTTAATCCCATTTTCTCAGATGCTGAGGGGAAAACCTTTCACATTCAGGTGGGAGGGTGGGGAAGGGGAATTCGGGACCAGAAACTTAATGACAGTGGATGCCTCCTGCTTGTTTTCACCAGTCTTGCCATCAACTGTGTCTTAAGTAACCAAACTATCTCATCAGGAACAGGTTTGTTTTGAAAAGTTTCAGAGAGCTGGTTAGGATGGAATGAAAAATTCTATTACTGCTGTCACACAGCTAAGAGTTTTCTTGACTTTAAGCTCTTTAGCATTTTAAAAAATAAAGGCTAAGTAACAAAATAGATATTGAAAATATGGGGCTTGGTAGGTATTTTGAGGATTTAGCTAGTTTTGTCTCTTTTGGCTACTCACATTCCTTCTCTAGGCATTTCTTAATATGTGGAATCCAGGTTACATTTTAAAGCTATTAAGCTAGGCTTACAAAGCTGATTTTGAACTATTTGGATGCTCGGCTTTATACAACCTGGGAAGAATGCTTTGGGTGCCTGGCTTTCCATATCCGCAGCAATGTAAACACATGCTTTACTGTTTGTATTTGAGTAGCATAAGCTAATGGGAAACAAATGTGGTGACTCCAATGAATCCCAGCCTTTTTGGAATGCCATTATTATTTATTTATACATTGTGCACATCCACAAGGCCTAGCACGTGACCTCTGCTTTGCATGCGCACATCCTTTGAACAAATGCACCAAACCACAGCCACAACTAATTGGAAACAATTGCAACTCCATGCATTTGAGATGAAGCCAGATCCCAATGTATGGGGATAGAATTAATGGCTATGTATGCACTTCACCCATTGGGGAGGCAATAATGTGTAGCAATTAAAAGTGTGAGCTTTGGAATCTGACCAGCATGGATTTAAATCCCTACTCTGCCTAATTACTAGCTGTGTGACTTTGGGCAAGTTGTTTAGCTTCTCTGAGCTTCAGTTTCCTCACCTATAAAATAGAGAATAATATTATTTATTAAGCTCATAAAGTAGTAAATTAAATAGCACCTTTCATAGTCCCATGGATCTTTCTTTGTAGAAGTTTCCACAGTTTGTGATTAATTATATATTTCCCTGTTGCATCTCCACTAGACTAACAGAATGGATTATGGTCTGTTTTGATTACCAGTGTCTAGAATGGTGTTTGGTACAAAATAAGGCAATGTTCAATAAATATTCATTAGGGGCTGGGATTGTGGCTCAGCGGTAGAGCGCTCGCCTAGCACGTGCGCGGCCCGGGTTTGATCCTCAGCACCACATACAAATAAACCCATTGTATACAACTAAAGCAAATAAATATTTAAAAAAAATAATAATAAATAAATATTCATTAAATGCATGAAAGAATAAATAAATAAATAGAATAATGCATGCATAGTGCTTAGTGCATTGCCTGGCAAGGTAATAAGTTCTCAGACACGTTAACTGTTGCTTGGTATAATCAAGATGATCTTGAGGGGAAAGAAGGGGAGGAGGAAGAGAAAGAAGGAGGAGCCACTGCTGAATGCCTTGTAAGGCCAAACAAATAGTACTCCATGGCCACATACTGAGGCAGCAAAAACAAACAAACAAACAACAACAACAACAACAACAACAAAAACTGCATGGAATCTTCCTAAGAATCTGAAAATATCTTTTTGGATGCCCCCAGTAACAGTCTGTGCACCAAGGCTGCACACAGGTGTTTAGTCACAAGGAGCAAAGAGTTCCACTGGATGCTATGCTTCCAGATGGTATCAGAAAGGCCTCCTGCACTCTTGCCTTGTCCTTGCTTCTGCATTCATCTCTTATCCATAGGGCCTGCTTTCTCTAGCACTTACAGCTTCCCAAATCATCCTTTGTGTTATGAATGTGCTGCTAAAACTTAGGAAAATAAGTATCTGAGTGAAATAAATGTCTGACTAGTAAAACAAACCAGGTCATGAAAGAAGCTAACTGAGGATAGAATTTAAGACGTGCATGTGACACTCCATCCCTGGTGATAGAAATGGTTGCCTGTAGTTTTGAGGAGTTGTACATTCCCTCAATGTAGGAATTTTCCAATAATATTAAGAATACATGTTGAATATCCCTATTGTAATTGCTTACAACCAGACGTGTTTCAGATTTCAAAGTTTTTCAGGTTTTGGAATATTCACATATACATAATGAGACATCTTGGGGATGTGACCCAAATCTAAATACAAATTTCATTTATGTGTGATATATGCCTTATACACATATCCTGAAGGTAATTTGATAAAGTAGCTTTGTGCATGAAACAAAGTTTCACGTGGAGATTTCTACTTTTGTTCTCATACTGACTCTCAAAAAGTTTTGGATTTTGGAGTGTTTTTGGATTTTCAAGTTAGGGATACTCACCCTTGAACTTGGAACTGTTTTGAGTTTTATTCTTTTCACAGAGCATGGTGGTTAAAGGTTCATACTCTGGAGTCAGAAAACTTGGATTCAAATGGAGAATCTATCACTTACCAGTGTTGTTACTATAAGCAAAGTATTCTTCAACTTCTCTGAGCTTCAAGTTTCTTTTTTTTAATATATTTTTAAGTTGTAGATGGATACAACATTTTTATTTATTTATTTATTTTGGTAAGGGGGATTGAACTCAGGGGCACTGGACCACTGGGCCACATCCCCAGCCCTTTTTTGTGTTTGATTAGAGACATGGTCTCACTGAGTTGCTAAGTGCCTCGCCATTGCTGAGGCTGGCTTTGAACCCGCAATCCTCCTGCCTCAGCCTCCCAAGTGCTGGGATTACAGGCGTGCGCCACCACGCCCGGCTACAACATTTTTATTTTTATTTATTTATTTTTATGTGGTGCTGAGGATCAAACCCAGGTCCTCATGTGTGCAAGGCAAGTGCTCTACCACTGAGCCACAACACCAGCCCTCATGTTTCTTACCTAAAAGATGAGTACAGGTACACCTCTACCTCTCCCCCATAATGTGTGACTGTGGGGATTAAATGAGGGAATTCATGGAAAGCACTGAGCCTGTTGGTATCTGGCACACAGTATTCAAACAATATCAATATTACATATTAAAAACTATGTGTCTATGAAATATGAATCTCCAAACAGTATAAATTTTGAATTTTGGGTGTAGGGTTAACATTCAGTTACACAGTGGGGAGCTCTAATTACAATGGTAGGAACATTGTAAGCCCTTAACAAGTCTTGGTTAGCCAGGAGCAGTGTTGTGCACCTGTAATCCCAGCAGCTCAGAAAGCTGAAGCAGGAGGATCACAAGTTCAAAGCCAGCCTCAGTAACTTAGTGAGACCCTAAGCAACTCAGTGAGACTCTGTCTCTAAATGAAATATAAAAAGGGGGTTGGGGGTGTGGCTCAGTGTTTAAGTACCCTTGGGTTCAATCTTTAGTACCAAAAAATAAAAAGTCTTGGTTATTGTGTCATTACTGTTAGAAATTATTATATTAATAATTAAAAGCACTTCCTGCTGGGCGTGGTGGCGCACGCCTCTAATCCCAGCACTTTGGGAGGCTGAGACAGGAGGATTTCGAGTTCAAAGCCAGCGTCAGCAAATGGCGAGGCACTTAGCAACTCAGTGAGACCCTGTCTCTAAATAAAAAATACAAAAAAGGGCTGGGGATGTGGCCCAGTGGTCGAGTGCCCCTGAGTTCTATCCCTGGTACCACAAAAAAAAAAAAAAAAAAAAAGCACTTCCTTATCTGTTCTCTCAGTTGCTCCACCAGGACCTCTGTGAAATAACAGAGCAGGCATTATTAGCCTTATTTTAAAAATTGAGGAAATTGGAATTGGGAGAGATGTGAGGCAATGTGCCCAGTTTTAGCCTGAAAAATTATAAAAGAATAGCCACAGTAAAGTTTGTTAGTTTGGAATGTGGGGAAAAAGGGTCATTATACTCCAGCACTAACTTGGAAATGGTGTGGCCCTGGGACTAGCACAGTGCCTGACACATAGTAGGTACTCAGAACATGAATGGCAATTGAAAGAAATGAAGGAGCCAATGGGTTAACAAATTAAATGAGCAATTATTCACCAACTTTTGATTTCTCCAACCCTCTGTCTCTTCAAACCTGATGTGGTCTTTTCAAGCAAATGAACCAACTATCCCAAAGGGATATGGCCAACCAAAGCATTAAGTGGCTGAATGAGGTTCCCAGGGCCACACAGTAAGCCTCCTCCAAACCCCAAGCTAAGTATTCTCTTGTCTAAGTTGGTCTGCATATGTGTTAATTCTGGTTTCCCATCCTTACTTGAATAAAACTCCATTCTAGCGGCCAAAAGCCCCACAAAGTTGCAGCTATATGTTTGGATCCAAGATTGGCCTAGCCCCCAGGAGCTAATCAGACCAGGCTGATTGGCCAGGTGTGGCAGCAATGTGTAAACACAGAAAGGTACTCTTTTTTTTAAAAAAAATATTTTTTTTAGTCGTAGTTGTACACAATACCTTTATTTTATTTATTTATTTTTATGTGGTGCTGAGGATCAAACCTAGAACCTGGCATGTGCTAGGCGAGTGCTCTACTGCTGAGCCACAAAAGGTACTCTTGCAGGCCACCAAACCCAGCTTCTCTCTGAAGGCCTCTGATCCCAGCTCTCCCCTTTATTGAAGATTGCTGACATTTGTGTCCCTATATCAATTTGAAACCATTGTGAAAAATCACAAAGATGAAATAAAAACATTTTTTGGAAGGAAAACCTGCTTCAAAGACATCTGTGAAACCCCAGCACCGCTTGGTTTCCAAAGGAATTGTCTTAGTAAAATAAGGGCCAATGGCAGAGGGCAAGGATCCCAGGGTGAGAGTATAACAACATATTACACATTTCCTCAGGGAACTGAGGTTACACAGACATTATCTGAGTGCTTACTATTGTCCGAGTGCATAACTGTGATTCATTCCAAATAGACATCTTGTGGTTATAGTTTTGGGAAATGAGAATTCTTGCTTCTAAAAATAACCTCTGTGTGTGAACCACAGCAGACCATGTCATCAGGCATTGGGCTTGAAGAGTCAACCTCAATGAATAGGGGACCATGGTTCACTATTCTTCCAGAAGGCCTCTGGCCCACTGAGGATTAGTTTGATGCCTCTAATTTCCCTGACAAAGCTTCCTTCCTTTTAAAACAGAATCTTGGTCAGGATCTATAACTAGGTTTTCAGTGGAAATAGGTTTTCCTGCTCTGGCATACCATTTGACAAAATATGAATTTTTAAATATGTTTCAGATAAACAAGGCGACATTGTATTGTTTCAAAGAACAATAAATGACCTGGGGCATCTGGTGCAAATAAATGAGCTGAGATTTGATGAAAAACTATGTTCTGAGTTTTCAGTTTCCTTGGAGGTCTGAGAGTTTCAAACTCTTTCTACATTTTGGGTTATAGAGTCCTAAGGGGGAAATGGGCTTTTACAAGAAACAGGAAGCACAAGCAAAATTATTACAATATTCATATCTAATCACATACTTTTAAAGACTGAAATAGAAGTCAAAGAATACACACACACACACACACACACACACACACACACAACTTTTAAACTTCACATCTTTTTTTTTTTTGGAACTGGGGATTGAACCCAGGGGCACTTGGCCACTGAGCCACATCCCCAACCCCATTTTGTATTTTATTTAGAGACAGGGTATCACTGAGTTGCTTAGAGCCTCCCCATTGCTCAGGCCAGCTTTGAACTTGTGATCCTCCCATCTCAGCCTCCCAAGCCACTGGGATTACAGGCATGTGCCACTGTGCCCAGCTTAACTTCACTTCTTAAGTGAAAATTAACTTAAATGCTCAGATAATTCCTCTAAGTATGAAAATTCTGGATGCATACGAAAATAACACTTTGGTAAATATAGCATTAAAGATTCTAAAATAACCAGCTCTTTCTGAATCTACCATATATAGGTTTTCTAATACTTTGATCACAGAAGATAACTACAGAACAAGAATCTCAGGAGGACCATTGACAAACCTAGTTATATACTGCAGCTACCAAAGCATGAAGGACTCCCTTGTTGTAGGGTTGTTTTCTTTCCTGTACCTTAAGTGATTTGAATAGTGTGGTCCAGTAGTGTATGAAGGAATGGGAAATGGAACTGCTGGTATTCTCCAGAAGGAAAGGAATTTGAGCCCTGCCTTTTGGTAACTGTTTAGAACACAATTAACACAGAATAAATTCAGTACCATGCTGGAATCCCATATTCATCAATCTTTTAACAAGATTCACAGCCATTTTCCATCTACTAATTATTGATATTGGCAACAATTCTCTCAATTTTAGCTAATTAATTCTATCACATACTCATAGATTTTTTTTTCTAGTAGTAAAATTTCTGCTGAGTTGACTGTATAAGCTTATAAAAGAACTTCTAGCTGGGCGTAGTGGTACATGCTTGTAATCTCAGAATCCTAGAATCCCAAGAGGCTGAGGCAGTTGGGCGTGGTGGTGCACACCTGTAATCCCATTGGCTTGCGAGGCTGAGACAGGAGGATTGCAAGTTCAAAGCCAGCCTCAGCAAAAGTGCTGTGCTAAGCAACTCAGTGAAACCCTGTCTCTAATAAAATACAAAAAGGGTTGGGGATGTGACTCAGTGGTTAAGTGCCCCTGGGTTCAATTCCTGGTACAAAAAAAAAAAAAAAAAAAAGAATTCCCACATAACATTTGCCTAAACTAACATTCACACTTACCTTTTAGCCCCTACACAAAACACAAGCTTAGTGTTATCTATATACTTGCCTTGGGATAGCATATTTTAGATGAATCTCACTTTTTTGAAAGAAATGGAATTGGAACCTAGTACAAATATAAACATTTTCACTCCCATCTGAGTCTCTTTCATCATTTCTTCTTACTTTGGAATTCTGGGCCTCATTAACCATTTCTCCCACTAGATCTGCCTAGGAATCCATTCTTCAGACAGGCCCCTTATTTTTCCTAAGAAGCTTATTAGAATTTAACCACAAGGTCTGGGAAGAGCATCATATAACCAAGTCCAGCTAATTTGTACTCAGTGTTGGGCAGAGCTTAATCCTGTAGTATTTTGGGTAGGTATATGCTGGTAGAGATTACGGTCAATTCTTTCCTCTGATGGCTGTCTCTGGTGGATAGGGTATGCACATATTGCTTATTCCGGGGACTGAAGTGATTGGCTGGCTATCTTATCTGGACTCTTTCCCTATCCCACAAAAATTATTTGGTGATGATGGTGGTGATAGAGTGGTAAGAATAGGAGACTGTTAGTGTGGGAGGGAAAAAGGACAACTTATAACAGGCTATAGACAACACACATTTATAGTTCTAACTTTTTTTTTTCTCTTCATTGAGCTCAGTATGTAGGAATGTCTTGACCAGTTCTAACATGGGCTTCTCCACCATCCTGAGATTCCTTGTGGTTGTATTCAATTAACATCTTGTTTAAACACCCCTTTTCCTCTCCCAAAACATTTAAGCCTATGCCAGGTAATATACACACATTCTGAACATTGAGCTCATTCAACATAATTCTAGACACAGCTATAGTAATTTTCATCCTTGAAGAAATCAATTTGAATGGATATCCTAGCTAGATGCAACAGGAAAGTACATGGGTGAGAAACAGGATTTACCTTTCAGAGGATGATGTTTAGTATAAGAAATGGATATATCAGTTGCATTGAATATCCAGAAGTAATCGGTATTATATTCATCACCTTACTAAAGGAATTAAGAGGCAGTGGGGTGTAGAAACAACCTGAGAGATCATATGGTTCAGTGCTCCCATTTTACAGATAAGTACAGTAAGCTTACATGGACAATAGACAGTAGAGCTTTACAAGCCCACCAGTGCTAGGAGTAATGCTAGATTTCTTCTCAATTCTTGAAGATAGCACAGGAGAATCAATTGAGGGACAGTAAAGTGAAAAGAGGCAAAGGGGCTTGAGAGCTGCAAAATGCATTTAGGTCTGGAAAGTAGGAAATGAGGTTCTCCTTCCTAAATTCTTATCCAAACCTGGCCAAATCACAGGCTAGAGGAGAAAGCAACATGGCCCCTGGAGGCATGTAGCATCCTATTTCAGTGTTGACAGAGCTTGCCCTCAAGAAACATAGAATTCACAAGGAATTCTTCTCAAGTAGGGGTGTAAATGTAGTGGAATAAAATGAGTTCAAAGATTTTTTGCTTATCTTTTCAAAAATAAAACCAAACACCCAGTTCAGTGCAGGAAAGAAGTCTTGGTTCCTACACAAACCACCAACTCCTACAACTTTCCAGTTTTTATTCTCACCCATCCACTCCTGATTAGGTGGAGTAATCACTCTGTCAGAATATATTGGCAATTACTCTGTTCCCCTGCTATTCATCTCTACCTGCCTATTCTCAAGCAATTCCAGTTGAAAGCAACTTAGTAAGGCTTATTCATCCTAAAATCATTGCACTCGCATTCAATTGAACATAATTCCATTCCGTTTCCGATTTCCCTTACTTATATACATTTAAGTATTCAGTCAACTTTACTAATACAAATGGTAAATTCTTAAGTTATGGTGGTTTTCAACTAAACTGAAGCTTCAAATACGTTGCTGCCCCCAAAATTGGATTTGATGGGATGGTTATAATTTATACATCTTTAAATAGCAACTATATCTAAGGACTAGCTTATATTTCAGATGGTCGACATCTTGTGCTTTCATGTTTCTGGAAAGAAGCAGGAAATATACAGTGAAGTTGTATGTAGTGATTCCACAAGTTCAAACTGATTTCTAGCATTGCCATCTGTGAGTTGACAGTAGAGAGACCTTATGCCATAAGAACAGAACCCACAACACAAATAAGAGTGCCCAACAGCTTCACATGTGTAGGTACTCAATCTTCTACAGATGTCTTAATTAATGAAAAGTAAAAACTCAACTTCTGTAACAAGTAATAGAAAAACCTGGAGGGTGACAGGGGTTTGAAGGAGGCTAATGTTGCTGCTAATCAAGTTCTTCTCCTTTTCTTAAAACATGTCCCCAATTTACCCTATCCAAAATTGACTTCTGTTTCTTTTTTCTATGCATATGAGCTAGATATAGGATTTATTTTCTATTGATTCAACTGGGAAAACATTTTCATCACTTTAAGCATTTAGGCATTAGCTTCTTTATTTAGGTTAAACACTCAGACACATTACCTTGCTCTTAGAGACGCACCCTCAACTATTATATCACTTTGTAAAATTTTACTTTCTAGATCTATGGTAAATAACTATACAAGCCTATTATTTCTCACATCTGTCTCTACATACTTGTGATTTGCAGCACTGCTCATTGCTCAGTCTGAGAGGGAAATAACAGAGCAATGGTACCTTTGACTAGAGAAGGTTGATCTTCTCTATCAGTGCTTCCCCATAGTACCCAGTCTTCTCAAATAGCCCACAGAATACCTGAAGTCTGCCAATTCACTCATCTACCTGGGGTACTTCTTCCATGCTTCAGCTCTTCCACCCTGCCCAAACCTGTCTTTTAATTCACTTATGAACTTGTTCTTCATGATTTAAAATTTCCAAGCATTACTCTCCACACTTATTGAATGAAGATATCATCTACCTTCTATCACCTGTCATGAGGAAATAATTTAGCATAGTGCCTGGGTATACAATAGACAGTGAATAAATGATAGATTCCCTTGATAATGGTCACTGATAATGGTTGTAGACATAATTTTCCTTTGGTGAACTGTACTCTTACCAGGGCCTTCTGGTGATAATGACTCCTAAAGGAATGACTGGAAATGGAAATTACAGAGACTGAGGTACACTAGTAGAAGAGATACTTTGGTGTGGTTGGGAAATCTTTGGATATTCATGTACTTATGTTCATTGGCAGTTATCTACTTCTCCTATTTTCCAACTTTAACTTAAATTCCTGTATTATAAGAAAAGCCTTGGAACTTTAAAATCAAAAGTTTAAAGGAGCATGAAAAAGCCTTGGAACTTTAAAATCAAAAGTTTAAAGAAAAAAATACTGAAGTAAAGGAGCATGTAAAATACACCTGACTACAAATGAACTCGTCACATATGAAAAATTTTCTTAGGAGCCAAAAGCTAATCTAAATATTTATGGCTTTTGGTGAATGTGGCTGTTCTTTTATTTAGTTTGCTTCACCAAAAAATTTAATAAAAAATGTTCCAAGTGCTTTTACATAATTTTATAACTATCTTAGTAACTATCTGGAACAATATCAAGCACAAAGAATCAAAAGACTAAACTGAGATTGTACATAAAACAACATAGGGGAATTATGAATGGCAGCAGGCTAAGTGTAAAAAACAGGGAGACCCATAAAACATATGGTATCATGGAAAGAACCCTTGGCATAGGAGCTTCAGTTTTCTCATCAGTAAAACAGTAATAAAAACAATTTCTGCCCTGCCAAAAGCACTGGGCTGTCTTTAGAATCAAATGTAATAAACCTAAATAAGTATTTTGGAAAGTATAAAATATAATAGAGAGGTTTTTGTTAATACAATAGCCCTACAAATATAAAACAATTTAGTAAGCACTCATTTTATTTCTTCACAGACAAATGGATATATTTAAAAGGAAATAGAGCTGGGGTTGTGCCTCAGTGATAGAGTGCTTGCCTGGCACGTATGAGGCATTGGGTTCCATCCTCAGCACCACATATATATAAATAAATAAAGGCATGGTGTCCATCTACAACTTAAAAAATATTTAAAAAAAAAAGAGGAATCAAGAGAAAATATGGCCCATACATAGGAGGAATAGTAGTCAATAGAAACTGTACTGGAGGTAGGACAGCAACAAAAATAAGGGTGGCTTTATTAGACAAGGACTTTATTTATCTTTATTTACTCATTTCTGTGGTGTTGGGGATTAAACCTAGGGTTGCATACATTCTAAGCAAGTGCTAGATAAGATAATTTTATCTTAATAACAAGGGAAAAAAGAAAACCAACCAATGTGGAAGACTGGAAAGAGAATTCAGTAAATAGTTCCTATTAATTTTGGAGGGTAGAAAATCAAAATGATTCCTAAAGCATGAATAAAATATTGAACAGTTTTGGTTTGGGGGAGAATTAAATTCATTGCTACTGTTAATAATACAGACTGTATAAATGACTCTCTGGATATGAATTTGGAAACTTGGCATATGAGGTTGTTATATTTCTGAAATTTCCATCATATTTTCACCTTCATCTTATAAAAGAAATATTATCAACCAGTACTTTGGGGATACAACTACACTCCTTCCCTAAACTAGCATTTTTGGCTTTCTATCTGATAAGTACAAATTCAACAAATATCCACCTCTAAACCTGGTTAGGTTATTCAACGATTTCTATCTTTCATTCCACAAGTATCTTAGGACAACTTATATGTCTGGGGGCTTATTGTTGCAAAACCAGAAAAATACAAACTCTATACACGCCTCAAAAACACAAAATCAATGTTTATTTGGGCAACTTCTCTGTGGGGAACTGGGATGTCTCTCTAGTCTCTGTGGGCAACAGTGATAGGAGTGTAATATTTTACTACAAGTATCATTTTTACCAAGTCATTAATTCCCTTTACAAAGAGCTATCTCCCAAGTCTTCCTGTTTGCAGTACTCTTTGACAATCAGTAGATCATATGAGGATCCTGGAGTTTAGGACAAAAGGAAAATATTGCTTAACCAGCTTGGCATTTTAGTGTCAATGGTTTATGTATTTTGACAATCCTTAATAAATCTACCCTTATTTTTGTTGCTGTTATTGTTTATATCTCTCCATTTGGAGGCTATCGTTTGGCTATCCTAAAATAATTAGACTCAACCTATCTCAATATTTGCATTCATAAATCAATGAACCAATGATGGCTTCTCCCAAGTAACTATCAAAAACAGCATGTCCCAATTTAACTATGCCCATGTGTTAAGCACCTCTGAAAGAACTATCAAATAAAACTGGTTGACTTTAGAACTGTCATCAAAATTGTTTGATCATTGGGGAGTTTAACGGTTAATGGTGTGTGGCCTTACATACATACAACCTAATATGTTAATTAGCAAGTGGATATGAGCATCACTAGGATCCTCTTTGTTCTTAAACAGCATACATTTTATCTCTATTACACTCTAGCCATCTTTTTCTATCAAATCAACTATTTCCTAGTTTTAATTTAGCCCTACAGTTTGTGTATCATGTACAAATAGGGTATATCATAGAGAATACCTATAAAGACACATAACTCATGATAAAAATTCCCTTCAGAATTTGCTATGGGCATCCACACAAATCAAAGCTACCAAATAATTCCAGTGGATACATTTGACCTAATTGCAATATGTTTACACATAAAACAAAATGCTACATTATAGGACAGTACATTCTTACATGCTGTGAACACTGATTTATTTCAGGTTTTTAAATTTCATGTTCAACCTACAAATTATATTACCTATGAGAAATCACATTCTGGCATTCACATAAAATCCCTGCATTTGCTTGTCCAATAAATTACAAACTAATTTGACCTAGAGTCAGAGATATATTGGGCCCCTATGGATCATCCTCTAATGAGATAGCGCAGTGTGTTACAAAAAGCACCAGACAAAAACTCAGGTGTTGTTGGCTCTTGCCAATCTTTAGGTCTTCGGGGAAATGTCTTTGTTTCTCTGAGCCTTGGTTTCCCCTTAGAATGCTAAGTTTTCCCCAATTCTGACAGTCAATGATCTTTGAGACAGCTAAGAAGAGGAAAAGGGAAATTATCTTGGAATAATTTTTGTTGTGAAAAAGTTATTTGGACTTTTATATTTTTTTTTGGGGGGGGAGGTAGTGTAAGGGAATCTGACCCTAATTTTAGGTTCAACACTGTAACGAACTATTGCTAATCAAAGTTAATAAAATGCTTACAGGCCTCAGGTCTGGAAAAGTCATTTTAAACACTTAGAAAAACAATCGGAAATGTCAGCTGTTTTTTCACCTGCTCCTAGAGGAAATTCTTGGCTTTTAACCATGACATCCTCCTTTAACTCAATGACACTACATATAAACCTACTAGCAAACTCTCGTTTTGAATTACACTTGAAGACATTCAACCCAGAGAATTATCTTTCCCTTGACCTGAATTCTGTCCGTCTGAATTTTCCAGTACAGCATTAAAGTTCTTGCTTGGAAATGCGTGCTTTCTTAACTAGAATGACTGGATGCCTTACTGAAATCATGAAACTCTATAATCAGATAGTGAAGAACTTCTAAATTTGATGGCAACCTCTCTCAGTTGCCAAAATGGTGGGTTGACCTTGCAGACAGGCAGAAGAGGTGGCTGTTGATAAGCAGAGCTCTGAGAGGTGCTGGGTGGCCCTGGGTGGCCCTGTGCCCCAAACCTTGTGTTCTTAGGCACTTGCAAGGCTTGACATTCTATCTTTAGAGACACATACCTTTGGGATAAACACTGGTCACCCCAGGTATCTCCTTGAAAACAAGTGTCTGTTAAAGAGGTAATACCTTATATTATTAATACTTGTAATAATATTTCCTAAAATGTATTCCTTAGGTACATTCTACTAGTCTTATTATATATTGGAAAAAAGAGATCCATGGTCAGATAAGTTGGGACAACCCATTACACTATATTTCTTCTTGGATAGTCACAGTGCACATTAGCCTATTGAGGCTCTGAGAAGTCCTGCTATAAACAAACTAAATTAATTTTGTTTAGTACACTCTTTACTTATTTGAGCATATGGAACACATATTTAAAATGTGGTAAAACACACATCACATAAAATTTACCCCCTTAACCATTTTTAAGTGTAGAGTTCAGTTGACATTGTTGTGCAAAGTCTGGAATCTTTTCATCTGCAAAACTAAAACCCTATACACATTAAACAACTCTCCATTTCCTTCTTCCCACAGTCCCTGGCAATCACCATCTCACTTTCTGTTTCTGAGTTTGAGTATTCTAGATGTCTTATGTAAGTGAAGACATAAAGTATTTGTTCTTGTATAATGGACTTATTTAACAGCATAATATCTTCAAGGTTCATTCATTTCAGAGTATGTAACAGAATTTTAAAACATATAATATTCCATTTTATGTGTACACCACATTTTGGTTATCCATCTGTTGATGGACACATGGGTTGTTGCTTCTATCTTTTTAGCTATTATGAATAACACTCCTATGAATATGGGTATGCAAAAATCTCTTGAAGACCTTGCTTTGGATTCTTTTGGATATATAAGCAGAAGTGGGATTCCTGGATCGTATGTTATTTTTATTTTTATTTTGCAGTGCTAGGGATTGAACCCAGGGCTTTGTGCATGTTAGTCAAGGGCTCTACCACTGAAATACACCGCAGCCCTATTTCTAACATTTTGAGGAACTGCCAGATCATTTTTCACAGTAGCTGCATCATTTTACATTCCCACCATTAGAGCACAAGGGTTCTAATTTTTCCATATTTTCTTAAACACTTGTTCTGTTCTGGGTTTTTAAAAATAGTAGCTGTCCTAATGGGTGTGAGGTGATATCTAGTAGTGCTTTAATTTGCATTTCCTTAATGATTAATGATGCTAAATGTTTTTCATATGCTTGCTGGAAGAGCAATTTTTAAAAATCATAACAATGAAAGTTCTGTGGAACACACGTTATGATTTGCCAGGGCAAATGTATGATGATGACAGTTTTTCATGATAAGAGTTTTTGTTTATTTTAAGAGCAAGTAGCATTTGCTATTTTAAAAACAATACAATATACAGTAAGTATGTATGTAAACAGTGGTTATCTTAGAATTAGGGGTGAATTGATTTATTTTTGTTTATCTGTAATTTCCAGATTTCTGCAAAGGATATATATTATATAACTTAAAAAGTCTGAAAAACATGATGACAGAATGGATGGACAGATGAGTCAATGGCAATTGATGGATAGACTACTCAGTATTTTTCAGCTACGTTGGCCACAGTACTCATTTTCCAGTGATCTCTTTTCTTCTCACAATACTTATTGTTCTTGTGCCCCATTTAGTAGTTGCTTAGTTCCTGCTTTATATTCATTTCTAATTGTTCTGTGTGAATATGTACTGTCTCATAACTTATAAGCTTGTAGGGGAAGGTACTATGTTATATATTTCCCTTGTATGGCCCAGTAATACTTATCATATTTGCCAACTCAATTGAATCATACCATTTAGCAAAGGGTTGTGGTGGTGTGTGTGTGTGTGTGTGTGTGTGTGTGTGTGTAGGGTGTATGCATGTGCACACACTGTATCTGAGTATGTAAGGCAATCTAGGAGTTCTCATGTGGATTTATTTTTATTTTTATTTTTTATTTGTTTTAATTATACATGACAGTAAAAGGCATTTATGCACTGTGATATACATAGATGGGATACATTTCTCATTTTTCTAAGTGTACATGTTGCCGAATCATATTGGTCATGTAGTCACATATATACATACAGTAATAATGTCTGTTTCATTTCACTATCTTTCCTATCCCGACATCCCCTCCCTCCCCTCCCTTCACTTCCCTCTACCTAATCTAAGGTAATGCTATTTTTCCCTAGCGCCCACCGCCTTATTGTGAATTAGCAATGTGGATATTAAATTCTGAAATTCTCTCACATTTTCAATGAGTTATGAGGCTAAATGGACAAAATGTTTAAAATGTGCCCCTGAATGATACACAACTGTTATTCATGAACCCACCCATTCAAATAAGATGTTCTTAAAACCATAGGGGCCACTGAATGTAATACATTTAAAAATCATTTTTCCAATCATGAAAGCATTAGTATTCTCATTTCATTTTTTACAACATTTTGACCTAAGGTTTAGCATTTTGTTAATTAAACATTGTTTGGTTGGTTTTATATAAACAACTCTGTTCCTAAAATAATCTCCAATCAGTATATGCCATCTCATCTTTTAGATTTCCTTCTCTCAACAGATGTTCTGAGTCTTTATTGTTTCCAGATTACAATCAGATTGTCCATAACACAGAAACCTAGACATCTGGGCCAAGGGAAAATGGGCAAAGCCATTTGAATCAGGTATGGGAGGAAATACTTCCTGTGGGTTTGCTCTGCAGCCATTTTCACATGTGATATCCTGAAGTTGCTCACCTGAGCTTTTTTCAGATGCATGACACCTTAAAAGTGGACCTTGACTGGTACATAGTGGTGCATGCCTATAATCCCAGTTACTGGGAAGGCTGAGGTGGGAGGATCACAAGTTCAAAGCCAGCCTTAACAACTCATCCAGACCCTATCTCAAAATAAAAATAAGAGATGCTGGGGATGTAGTTTAGTGGTAGAGCACCCCTGGGTTCAATTCCCAGTACTGCAAGTATAAAAGAAAACAACAAGAACCACAAAAAGGGCTGGGGATGTGGCTCAGCGGTAGAGCGCTCGCCTAGCGCGTGTGCAGCCCGGGTTCGATCCTCAAGCAGCACGTAAAAATAAAAAAAAAAAAACGCATTGTGTACAATTAAAAGCAAATAAATAAATATTTTTTAAAAAGAACCACAAAAAAAGTGAACCTCAAAGTGTGACTGCCTGCTACAGAGGAAAGAAGAGGGGATTTGGAGACCTGGGTCAGGACTTAACACTATGGAAGTAGAGCACCTACTTAGTATGCACAGGGCCATGAGTTCAATCCCCAGCATCCTAAAATAATATTGATTCAGTTCTATTAATTTACCAACTGATCACCATTGTATACATTATATAACCAATTGGAGTATCATATGTAAAAAGGAAATAAAAAAAGACTGTACCTCATTGAGCAACTATGAGTATTCAGTAAGGAAACATACTTGAAAGCATTTCGTAACATCTCGCTCAAACAAGTTTACGGAACAGCTAAACTGTTCTGGAGCAGATAAACTCTAGTTTTTAATCCACTTAGAAGATTACCAGTGTCCTTGGAGATTCTATGTAGCTCAGTGAATTACTATGGACCATATTAGTCCTTTACTTGTTCAAAACAAAACAAACAAAATCCCCCAATACAACTACAGAAAAAAACAAAGACTGATTAATAAATACTTAGTAGAGGTAATGGGAAAACTAATCTTCAGACATAGTCATATTCTTTCCAGTTCTCTCCCCTCTACTTAAACTATAAAATGTCCATAAGAATTACTTGAATGGATATTCATCAAAAATATGTAAGTGGACAATAGCACATGAAGAGATATCTGTTTGACACCATTACTCACGAGGGACATGTAAATTAAAATCACAGTGAGATACCAATACACACCTACTAGAAACTCTATAATTAATGGATCTCAACTCCAAATGCAGAACAGAATATGAATAAATTAGAATATCATACATGTCTGGTGGGAAGGAAAAATGGTACAACCATTTTGGAAAGTACTATACCAGTTTCTCAATAAGTGAAATATATACTTATTATATGACCCAGTCATTATGCTCCAGGGTATCTATCCAAAAGAAATGAAAACACGTATCTGCACCAAGATTTGTATGTGAATGTTCTTAGCAACATAATTAATATCAGTCCAAATTGGGAAACAACCCAATTCCATCAATTGGTGAACACGGATAATCACAAAGTGCTATATCCATATAATGGAATATTATTTAGCAATTACAAATAATAAAGTACAGATACATGCTACAACATACATCAACCTCAAAAACATGATGCTAAGTGAAAGAACCAGACAAAAAGACCATATCCTGTATAATTCCATTTATATGAAATATTCAGAAAAGGCAAAGTTACAGGGACATAAAGTAAATTAGTGGTTGTGTAGGACTGAGGTAGGAACAGAGAATAACTGAAAACAGGCATGGGGGAACTTGTTGGGATAATGGGAATGTTCCAAATGGGATTGGGGTAATAGTTGCATAACCACATAATGTTAGTAATACTCTTTGGTACATTCATAATGGGTGAAATTTATAAAATGTATATTATACCTCAATAAAGTAATTAAAGATATCTTTGCCAAAAGGGAGAGATTATGCTAGTCAGTGTGACAACTGAAAAACTCAAGCTTGGATTAAAATACCTGCCTTTGGAATCAAAACCCAATAGGAAGCTAGCTATCTCTCAGTCAGCAGTGTCTTAACAGACTCCTTCCCAACCTTAGCATTCAACCACCTGTAATTATGTCATTAGCCTGGAGACACATTAACTACATGAAGTTCAAGTTGATACTTTTTAAAACTCAATTACTGCTCTTCTGAAAGCTCTTTTCCATCTTCACATTTCTCAATTTCCTCACTATTTGTGTTACTTTGCCTTTTCCCCTAGGAACTATGTCTGAACTTCTCTTTTTCTATAGTATTATAGAGCTATTTTCTCTCACCAAATTCCATACTCATGGTTCCCACAGGCGATAGTTAATATCAATGTATTTGTGTTGGAGAAGGCACACCCCATCAGATGAATAAACTACTCCCTTTGCAGAATTAGTCATTTTCAACATTTCCAATGTGTACTTACTCTTTTACTGGTACAAAATACTATTACCCAACAACACAGAAGTGATAAGACAGTGAAAATGGACCAGTTAAAGCACTTAAGTTATGTCAAGAGGCCTAAAGATCTCTAGGACAGAGCCAAAGCCAGAAATAGCAAAAAATGAGTGGCAACTTAAAGCATCAATAGTACAATGCAATCCTATGATAAGTTAGGAAGTCTTGCAGGCAGTGGTGGTACATTCTTTTAATCCCAGAACTCGGGATGTTGAGGCAGGAGGATTGCAAGTTTGAGGCCAGCCTCAGCAACTTGGTGAGAATGTGTCTCAAAAAAGAAAAAGGGCTGAGGATGTAGCTCAGGAAAAAGATAAGAAGTCTGTTGTATGAAGTCTTCCATTTTTTAAAATGTTAATATTTTGAAATTTTGGTCCTTAAACTTCAGGTATCCAAAAAGCTGGGGCTTTTGAGAATCCCCGAGAATTCTATTCCTTCAATGTTTAAAATATTCCTAAGAAGCTATGCCAGACACATTGGCGCTCCATTCATCAAACCACAACCAACACACTCATCTAGTTTCAGTGTGCTACAAAGAGTAAAGAATTTGAAGTCAGAAGACTTGGCTTCATATATCTTTTATGTTTCTTGCACTTACTAGAAGTAGAGACCTTAGGCAGATCCCTGAACCTCACTAATTCCTAGTTTCTTATGCTATACAATTAGGATAACAGTTATAACCTACCTCACAGGGCTGTGAGAATTGAGTTTGCATGTATACAAAGCACTCTGTAAACTGAAAAACCCCATACAAACAAAAGTTATCTACCTTCTAGCCAACTACGAAATAACTTATATGTTATTCTAAACTTACAGGCCACCCTCCAAAATTACTTTTAAGAAACATTCTGTTTTCATTTGCCTATCTGTAATGGGTCTTATTGACCCTTAGCATACCTGGCCCTGCATATGGCCATTGCTTACTCTGCTGTATGCATTAACAATTATTCTGAACCATGTTTGGATCTGTTCCTTACACTTCCTGGCTCACAAAAGAAAAAAAATTGCTGTCGATCCAACATTTCTATAGCACACTTCTCCCAAAGGGTTTCCACATGCATTCCCTGCTGGGTGAAATGCAATTGCTGTTTAATTGCACATGGCAACACAATACAACAGTTGAAGACAGGATGCAAGACAGGCAATATTGTATGCAGCTGAAAGGACAAGGGAAGCCAATGTCAACAGATGCAATTGCCAGATGTGAACTTTGGCCAAGAAGGTCAGGGCGAACACTTTTTTAAGAAGTGCCACAGGATCTTTAATACCCAAAAGTCATTGCAATCTTGGCATCACATCTTATTCAAAATCAAATCCCCTGGAACCCTGACCCTTTGCTGTTTCATTGATTTAGTTTTTTGGTGGAGGAGGGTAACTTATATGGCTTCACTAGCAGATCTCCCCTCGCAATTCAGAAGGTAGACTCTCTGGACAACTTATTTCTAACTATGAACCTGGCATTATTTGGGGTGATTTAAAGGGATGATTGTTGGAGTGGATATGGTTAAAGCCACAATTTAACACTCCACATGAGGCTGCCTCCCCTGCTCCTGCCTTAACATAGTGGGAAGAGCAATTGTTCTCCAGTCCCACACAGACTTAGAACAAGCCAATTGTCCTTATTTTGTTCTCACTTTGACACTTCCTTTCCAATAAGGGACAGGTGCACTTGTCCTTGTAGTATAGGGTGATGGAAACAAACTAGGAAGAATGGTACTTTAAATGGCAGCAGATGCCTAGTCAACCCGATTCAAAGGGAGAGCCAGGAAGTCCTTCATAGTAAACTACATGCTCCTCGGGGCTTCCCCTCAATGACCATCCAACCATCTGTGGGGACTTGCATAACACTGGCCAGAAGGAAACTCTATTGGGGGGGGGGTAACCCTGATTCACTCAAAGATTATCTTTAAAAATCTATGAAATTTTTAGTGGAAAACTAATGACATGTAAGTACCTGTTATGACTAAATATTTTAACTGAACCTCTTTTTCAATGTAACAGGAAGTGTCAAGTACCTGTGTGCATACATGATGAGAATGGATTTCCCCCCTCGGGAGTCTACGTGTAGGTCAGAAAAACTTTTCTTTCTCACACCTTACAAAAGCAAAGAAAGAATTTGGCCTGCTTGCTTATTCTCCTATGTACTAGGAAGTATTATTTATAAACTGTGAACAGGCCCTTTATTTATGATAAAATAGGAAATATCTGATTACCTGGACTTTATGATGAGTTAGTTTTCTCATTTTGCAGACAAAAAATGAATTGCTTGTTTCCTTGTCTGCCAACCTTATCTCCTCTGTCCCCTTCCTTCCCAGCCACTGGTGTTGATCAATGAAGTATGTTTGTGGTTTGTGGTAATATTTGTCTAGGAAGGGCGTAACATTTGAAGGAGGGGATATACCAATGCTCCACAGTGGCCTCAAAAGTGAAAAATCACCAATAATTTATCTTGTAATAATGCTTTCCTTCATCCACTCTTTGGCTGGTACCTATGTATACCACATCATAAAATATTTAGGTAATTCTGTTTTCCAACATACATGAATGCCTTGCCAGTAAGATAGTTTTGGACCCCTAAAGAGCAGTTGCTGGGTACTAATACTGTCCCCGCAATAGACCTGACTCAGAAGGAATCATATTTTTCAGAATATAAAATTCTGTTGTTTAGACTTCCCCTCGTGCTCTTAACTTGAATGCATAATTGCCGATAGTATACTTCCACTTGATTTTCCCAACTTCAACTCCCATAATTCTCTTATACCACTTCACTAATTGACAATCTCCAGATAAACCATATGGTTTCATATCTTTGTGTTTTGTCCCTACTGATTTCTTATGTGATCTTCCCTGTTGACATTCTATTTATCTTCTAGAAACCATGCCATACATCATTTCTTCCACAAAGTCTTCCCCAATTCCTGCAGCTGAATTTAATCATTTCATCTGTGCTCCCACAACACTTTGCTTGGACCTGTCTTAAAATCTCAATCACATTCTGCCTTGTATTGTGATTATTTGTGTCTGTGTCTATCTCTTCCATGAGGCCAAGGGCTTTTTGAGGGAAAGGCTGTGTCTGATTCATCTTTGTGCCTATCCAGATTCCCAAGGCCTAGCTGAGTGACTGGAAGTCAGCGGCCAAATAAACAATAAACATTTAGAGTCAGAGCTCAAGTATTATGTGTTGATTTACTGAAATGTCCCTGTATCTTCTAGCTGCTAATCAAGGAGTCTGGCATAGACCACAAAATCAATACAGAACACAGATCATTTGCGTCAGAATTAACTCCAAAAACTTAAATGTCAAATTTTTTGAAATTGCTTAAATTCTTTTGCTTGCATGAAACCTTTGTAGGCCTGAAAATTAATAGGGGGAAAAAAAACTTTAAATCACTGATTTACCTCCAAGAGTTTTAGCCACCAAACATTCTGCAGACCATTAAGAATGAGGACTTCTGTTTAGGCAGTACTGGTTAATTTTTAACATACAAAGTTATTTCTGGGGACTGGGGGTGTAGCTCAGTGGTAGAGAATGTGTTTAGCATGTGGGAGGCCTGGGGTTTGATCCCCAGTACCCAAAGAAAAAGGTTACTTCTGTTCAGAGTGTTAGTGGATAGATTATTTTTTGTCTTTCTCAACACTGTCATGCCCTGGACAAAGACTCCTTTTGGAAAGTCTGCCTTTCTGAGGGTCCCAGTAATACTATTTCTACTGCTGTGTAATTTGACACTCCCCCCACCAATCTCTCATAAGCCAGATTTGTGAGTCCCCTTCAGGATGCTCTTGCCTCTGCCACCAGAAACTTCAAATACATTACCTAAAATCCTTCCCTAGGAAAAATTGGGGGAAGGAGCTGGGGCTCAGTGGCAGAATGTTTACCTAGCACAAGCAAGGCCCTGCACACTGAAAAAAAAATTAAAAATAAAAAGAGAAAGAAAGAAAAAAAACTGGGGGAAAACACTTTTGGAACACACTTCACTGATATTAACTAAACTCCTCTGCCAGTGTTCCCAGTGTTGGATACAATAAGGTGCTGATTTGTGTGGTGTGGTGTGTGTGTGTATGTGTGTGTGTTTTCCTTTCTGAATCCTAAACAGCTTGGAATCTACACCAGTGATATTCCAACATGCAAGTTATTATCATGACTAACAAAGACAGAATTACCTACTGCTACATTCCAGGTATGTTTATGTATTTTATTTCCCTGTCTAACCTGCTTCCTCCCTCCAGTTGTCTCAGTGTGGGGGAAATGGGGATTTTTCTCCCTCCCCTGCATTTTCTCTAACAACTGTGATGTCAAATGCAATTATTTGTGGAGGAATCTGCTGTATGCATTGATGAAAGGGACACATGCAAATCCTCAACAAGAAAGGGAAATACCAGCTATCGGGAACTATGTCCCAAAAGCATGCTGCTCTGGCAGCCTCTGCTGAAGGCCCCCTGTGCAGATATTAACAAGCTGAACACAATATGACTTTAGGAATGCAAAAGAAAAAAACTGTTTAACATTTGAAAAATCTCCTCCTCAATCTGAGGTCAACCCAGCTAATAAAAAAGCTTCAAAAACTTCTGAAAAACCATGAATAAGCCCCAGATGTTCCCGTTCTCAGCTGAACTTTCCACCAAGTTATTTTATACCCTCTATTTTTCACAAGTAGAACTATTTCAACCTCTTGTGCTGTCCTATCTCTTTCCAAAGAAAATTGCCTCCAGCCAAATTCTTTCTCCCACCCACAGTAACTAATTGTCCATACTGTTATTCATCTCCTTTTCTGAAGAATTAAATTGGTGAGACTCCTTAGTGCAAGGGTGGGGACCTTATTTCTATCAAGGGCCACTGACCCACAGGGGAAAAAATCAACTGGGGCCACACACAAGTAAGAAGCTGCTTGATTTAGTTTAGTTTTTGTTTGTTTGTTTTTGGTGCAAGAAATAAAAATACATGCATCTTGCTTGCTTTAAAAAAAAGAAGGATGGGGAGAGGAAAAGTCCATTCAATAGACATAATAAATAATTAAAAACACGCCAGGTCTATGCTATGTCACATTTGGGCAATAAGGTGGTTAAATGAAAAGGTAGGGCGGTGGGAGATGGAGAAATTAGAAAAAAAAAATACAAAAAACAAAGGTAGGATTTAGAAAGAAAGAGACCAGGAGATGATAAAGAAGGGAAGGAGAAAAGGATGCTAAAAGAAAGGAGAAGAGGGGGAAGCTCAGAGGAAAGCTTGGCAAGCTCCCTGGTTCATGTACTAGTTGCAGTAAACAGCTTGTCCCACCCTTGGTGCTCCCTGTACTGTGGGCATTAGAGCAAGTTATCACTGCCCTTTGAAATCCTTATTAGCTTTCTAGCAGTTTTAGAAAAGTCCTTTATGTGCTGAGATACAGCTGGTCTGCTTTGATTTTCAAACATCAAAGCTATTTTTTTGATATAAAGGTTATTTTCTCAAGAAGGTCTAAAGGTTTTACATATGTGCTTAGGAATGACTGTAAGTCTCTGACGTTGCAAAGCTGTCAGATGGCGTTATCTTGGCCTTGGAGAGATCAACAGTGTCTTTACCCTTAGAGCCTGCATGTTACATTTGGATCAGCATTTATTTCATTGACTTGAGGGTTTTTTCCCAAAATCGAGCTTAGTTTGGGTTTAGTTGGATCCTAGTATAGCAGATAAGAGGAGACCACATACACATCTGTAAGAAAAAACAGACCAAACCAACTTTCACAGATCTTTGATTATTATGCTTTCCCATTGAAAGCTGAACTCTGAATGTCTGAATCTAGCAACTCACTAAGAGGTTAATTTCAAGCTATCTTACTGATTTTAGAGCTATGTACTATATGCTATTATACCTTATTCCTAGAATATTTGGAGTTACATTCTGCTAGTGGTACACTCAAGAAGACAGAGTAGAACAAGAAAATGTCCAGAGAAAGGGAAGCAAAATAATGAAGGATGGGAAACAAGGAGAAGCCATACAATGATAGACTAAATTGGCATCTCGACTCTGAAAAGATGAAGGCTCAAGAGGACCATAAGAGAAGTCCATGCAATTGTATTGGGTACATTTACTATAAACTTAGGCCCTGGAACATTGGAGTTAGGGGCCTACCCCCTTGAGCTTGAAAGAAACAATTTTAGGTTTGAAGAAGGAAGGCCCTACTTTGCATATCAAATGCTAAACTTATGGAATTTATTTCCCTAAGTGGGTGGGGCAGGCAAAAAATAGAGATTCCAAAATGTGTGGGCCAATTTGTGAATGATGGATCTCTCTAGGGCTATTCTGGGAAGTGGAGATGCTTTGGGAACCCCCTCTAGCTCTGCATATGTTAGCAAGTAGTACTGAGGAGTGTGGACCAAGGGGCTGGCCCTAGGGTAACGTCTCTAAAAGGTCCCTGGTGTTGCCTTCATATTAAAGTGTTAACACCTGGGCTAGGAATCTTGAAACACAATCAGTAGGTGCTGCTCAGGAGGCCACCAGGCCACCAGGCCAGATGACACTCCTGCTGCCTCCTCTCAGGGGCCAAGTTACTATCAAGACAGCCACCAGAGATGAGTAGGGACATGGGGGAGTTCAAAGAGCTTTGGTTTGGTCCAGGGTAGTTTCAATGCTACATCTGTCCTCATCTATTTAAAATTTTTGTTTGTTTTAAATGGAAACAGATTTATTTTTATTCTGATTTTAAAATAATTTAAAAAAATATCTGGGTAGAGTACAGGGAAGCATAAAATAGAAAATGAAAATTACCATAACACTGCTAATGTTTTGATACACATACTTATAGACTTTTCCCCCATACATACAAATATACACATATACTAATTTTTATAAAAATTGGATTGAACTTCAATATTACCTCAATCTACTTTTACATTTAGTAATATATCTTTCAATGCACAATAGTGTTTTCTAAAATCCTTTTTCTGATGTCTACAGATTATTCCATTTTATGGAAGTAACATAATTCACCCAAGAAATCTCTAACTGATGGGTATTTGGATTACTTTCTACTTTTTTTTTTTTTTTTGCTATTTACAAACAATATCACTGAGTTATCCTTATACATACATCTTTTTGGATTATCATATTCTTTCTTTGGAATAACTTGTCTAGATTTAGAGTTACCTACACAATGGCACTGTCATAATGGATTATTCCCTTAATGGAGAAAAGGAAAGATCACAGAATTTACAGTAAAACCATGTAGGTTCAAGCCCAGGGTTAGCCTTTTAGTCACTTAGGATCTGAGTGTCAAGTTCATCACCTGTAAAAGAGAATATTAATGATAGCTACTTCATCAGAGAGTGGTGAGAAATAAATGTGGTGATAAAAAGAAGCAATTTATATTTATAGTCCTCCAAATATTTTAAATGGTTGAATACAGGGAAACTTAATTTATTATTAACATC
This sequence comes from Tamias sibiricus, assembly GCA_025594165.1. Taxonomy (NCBI): domain Eukaryota; kingdom Metazoa; phylum Chordata; class Mammalia; order Rodentia; family Sciuridae; genus Tamias; species Tamias sibiricus. Next base: position 123,987,137 of record CM046667.1, read on the forward strand.
TTTATGTTCTTAAGAACCCAGAGGCAGCTTTAGAGTAGGGCGTTGCCTAGATGTCCCCCACACAGAGGGTCCCCCCCAATCTCTGAGGGTTTGCTGTCATTTAGAATAATACTTTTGAATCCCCCAACCCAACACAGCTGCCTCTTGAAGGGCAGGGGACCTTTCAACCTAGTAGAGGTCTGGCTGTCACATACCTAGGTGGCATTTGGCTTCCCAAAAGATCCATGCTACACCTGGTGATTGTTTGCCATTGTCTGCTGTGCAGGGGAGGAAAGTTTATCATGTTTTCTTCCTCATTGGGCCCTCTATAAATACACCCAGATTGCGTGGGACTAAATTGAACACTCTGGCGAGAAACCAACTTTCTCAGGAAGAAAGAGATCAGTTGCATTACAACACAACTTGCAATTCCTTTCCAAACTTCTGGTGCTTTTGCTTTGAAAAAAAAGTAAAACCTGCTGCTGTTCATCATTGCTAGCCAAAAGCAATTATAGATTATGGATTTTTTCTCATATAGAAGGGAGCACATAGCAAGCATAGTGCTTTATTAGAGGTTGTGAGACACTTAGCCAAATAATGGCTCTCAGCAAGTTACTCGATATATGCTATGTGGTCTTGACGACTGTCTTTCTCCAAGTCATTTTTGTACTATTTTCCATTAAAGGGAGAGTCACTAATAGAATAGAGGGAAAAAATCACCTATAAGAGAATTCTTAAGTTATGTGGTAGAAGGCTGGGGCTATAGCTCAGTGGTTGAGTGCTTGCGTAGCATGTGTGAGGCACTGGGTTCCATCCTCAGACCCACATAAAAATAAATAAATAAAACAAAGACATTGGGTCCATCTACATCTAAAAAATATTTAGAAGTTATGTGGAAAATAAGAGTGAGTGGATAGGAAAAAAGGAAAAAGTGTTTGTGGGGAAAGTAGTACCCATCCCCCAGAGAAAGTGGCATGGCATAAGTGGGAGTCAAGAAAGTGTGGTACATGGAAAAGGAAAGGCAAATAGTCTTTTTGGGCATAAGAAAAAAAATTACACAAAAAGTTGTTTTGGGATCAACAAAAGAAAATATAGAAAGTGAAATAAAGGAAAAATCATGTTTACAGTGCTATAAGAAAACAAAGACAAAAAAGGAAAAAAAAAAATGTGTAGGTCCCTAGAAGTCAAGGGATTTTTCCAGTCTCCGTGGGCTGATGGTGAAATAAGGTAGGCCTGGACTGGCACAATGATATGAGAACAGAAAAGGGTCTTGGTAACTGGGAATGTTATGGAAAATGATCTGAAAGCACTTGGTGATTTGCTACAGGGAAGAAAGTTCATGATTAAAGACATCAGCAGAGAAGTGATAAATGAGTGGGACCTGATAGGTCCAAGAAATATTCTAAAAAGTAGGTACAATTAAAATATGGACTGGCCTTCCCTACAGAAACTATTCCTGGGAGGCAAGCAGGAGAATCTGCAATAAAAGCAGGAGTGCAAAAGATTTTGATCACTATTCACTTTCATAGTCCACAAATAAGAAAGTTTCCCAACATCTAGATACCTACTCCTAAGGCATGAATCACTCTAGGACTTCAAGACCCAGGAAGACTGGAGTTTAGAAATAAAATAGGCACACGAATTACTGTTTCATCTCAGCTGTTCAAGCCTCAACAAGCTGAGCTTGGGGTGAAATGTAGCAGCCAAGAAAAAGAAAGTTCCTATTACTCAGGCTTTGACAGATAAAGTAGGTTGTCCATCTTTGCTCAATACCTTATTTTAAAGCAATAGAATAGGCAGAATAGGAGGGAGCAAGCCACAGCCTGGGGTCTCTGTCAAAAACTGTTATGCATAACTAAAAAGAACAAATTAAAAAATAAAAAATTTAAAAAGTGGAAAAATACAATTCCATTGGATTTGAGCCATGGCATAACACTAAAGTGAAAGCCAGAAAGGGGAGACAGAAGAAGAGAGATCATGGATTTTCCAGCTTTTATAGAGTTGATGAGCTTATGAATTAATGGAATGAGGGCTCATACCAAAGACATGGTTCTAGTTCACTATTTTATCCAAAGTGAAGAAGGACTGGGCATGGTGGCTCACACCTGTAATCCCAGTGGCTGGGGAGGCTGAGGCAGGAGAATCAAGGTCAGTTCAAGGTCAGTCTCAGCAACTTGGCAAGGCCTTAAGCAACTTAATGAGACTCTGGCTCAAAAATTAAGTATAAAAAAGGCTGGGGACTGGTGTAATAGCTGAGTGGTTGAGCATTTGCCTACCATGTGTGAGGTACTGGGTTCGATCCTCAGCACCACATATAAATAAAATAAAATAAAGGCCCATTGACAACTAAAAATATTTTTTAAAAGGCCTGGGAATGTGGCTCAGTGGTTAAGCACCCCTGGGTTCAATTCCTAGTACCGCCCCCCAAAAATGAACAAGAGGATATTTTAGATGACTTTTTGGAAGACTTGGAGTATTCTGTATATACTTTAAAGGCAAAACCATAGCATATAACACTTTATAACTTTTTAATGGTGAGAAGAATCTCCAACATTTTTGCTTTCTCTCTGTACATGCATATAAAGTTTCTATCCCAAATTCATGTCTGTCCCTAGTACAAAATATATTCACTCCATCCTAACAGTTCTAAAAGTCTCAACCCATTATAGCTTCAACTGTAAGTCTAAAATCTCACCTAAATATTATTAGCTTAAAAGTCCCAGATTTCATCATCTAAATCAAGTATGGGTGAAATTATATGCATGGTCCACCCTCGGGCAAAGTTCCCCTTCATCTGTGTACCTGTGAAAGTAGAAAACAAGTTATCTGCTTTCAAAATCTGATGCAGGGAAAGACACGGGATAACAATTAGAGATATTCTGCCTAACTGGGGCAGGGGGTGGGGTAGAGGAGAGTGGGAAAAGGCAGGTCAAAAACTTATTTATGCAATCAATAAATATTGGTCATCGGCTATGTGCCAGGCACTATTCTCAGAGCAGAAGGTACAGTGGTGAGTGGGATAGACAAGACCCTACCCTTGGGAAATTGCTGTAAAGTAGTTCCTATGCTGCATTAGCTGCAATGCTTTGTTGGAATTTTTAGCATCTGCACTGACCAGCAAGAAGGGCACAGGGGTAGTAAAATGGAGAGAGAAGCAGCAGTGTCAAGTGCCAGCCAGAGTGTTTTGGTGAAAGGTCAGGTCAGCTCATTGTCAGGACATGCTTGAGTAGAACTGAACAAGCAGGGTCCTATACATAAAGTGCATAAATTTCTAGGAGACCGTTTTAGGGAAACCGCACAAACTACAAGTAGCTGCCATAAGTAGAAAAACACTGGAGTTGATAACAAATAGGCAAATGTGTTCTAAGGAGGTACGGAGAAGGCAAACAGTCACTGCTTCCCTCTGGTTCCCCCACTCCTCTTTGTGAGGCTGTCATGAAACACAGTAGTCTCTCCAACACATCTAAGTAGCCACGATGGCAGCTGAAGAAAAACACTATAATCTCTCTCGATCTTTCTCACAGTTTCGGTAATTTTTGAGGCTTCAGTGAATGGACGGCACTCAACGTTCAACAGCCAAGGAGCCACTTTTAATTGGAATCCTGACTTAAAAAAAAGCGTGTAACAAATTGATTAAAGAGTAATAGTTAACACATTCATCAGGGAATCTAAATACCTCATTGTGAGGACTTCTACTTACAGTTCAATGAGGGACAAATCTCTGCAGGTATTAGAATTTTCTTTTTATTTTCTACTGTGGGACCTGGAGAAGCTACTGGTCTGCTTTGAGACAGTCATACCACGCTACTGTCTTCTCTTGAAACCCAAACTACTGTCTGCTGCAGTCCCTCCTATGTGCTGGCTAATGGCCAAAAGATGATTGACCCAATTTTAGGGACAAAGCAGTTCTCATTCCCTAAACTATTCCATCAGGCAGTGGGAAGGAAGGTTAATGATTTTTAATAACAAGCTTCATTTCCTTGCCTTGTAAACCCTACCAGGCTTAACTGGACTTCTTGCCTCCAATTTCTGATCTCTAAAACACCCTTCCTGCTGCCAGCAGTGTTAACCTCATAAAACACTGATCTAACCAATGTCAATCTCATGCTATTCACAGGCTCTCCACTAACAACAGAGTAAACACAGTAAACTCTCAGATTCATTTTTTTTTTTTTGGTAGTAGACATGCTTCATCACTGAGCTACATCCCCAGTCCTTTATTATTATTTTTTTTTCTTTTTGAGACAGTGTCTGGCTAAATTGCTGAAGCTGGCCTTGAACTTGCCATCCTCCTGCCTGAGCCCCCTGAGTCACTGGGAGTACAGGTGTGTACCACCACACCTGGCTCAGATTCCTCATTCCATTCTTGGCCTTCTGAAATTTCATACCATCTTTTCAGCCCCATCTTTCCCTCCCCACATCCTCTTCCACTCTAGCCTGTGGCCTCAGTTCATCAGCCACATAAGGATGTTAATGCTTTCATGTCACTGAGCCACTGCTCTTCCACATTCTTCTGCCAGGAACATCTTTCCTTCCAATTTCTGTCAAAATTCTCCTCATCTTTTAAAGCCTGGCTCAAAGGCTATTTTTGAAGTTCTATCTAATTCCCTCAGTAGGAATTAATCCTTCGCTTCTTTGAGCTACCATTATACTTGGTTTATATTTCTCTTATGAGATTTACACTAGGGCCTGGATTACATTTTTGTACGTATGTTCTCAACACTCTCCTTGAAAACAGGGGTCATGCTTAAGTTCTCTCTGTATCTTTGTTCACAGCACCTAACTCTGGTGCTTGGCACATCATAAAGTTGCTCAACATTGCATAAATGAATCAAAATGGTGATGATATATACATATGTATGAATAGGTATGTGCAGGAGGTGGTGGGTATTCTCTGTGTCCTTAAACCAATAGAGCCCACCAAACTCAGCACTATACAAAGAATGGGCTCTCAATAAATTAAATAAGTCCTATATATATGTATAGATTATATGTTTATAATTTGTATATAATTGAATATATAATATATAATTTATACATATATTCAAATTGTATTTTATTTTTTGCTTTCTGAGTTTCATTTGAAAAGGAGTTGTGGAAGTAATCATGGTGTAAGTGACTTCCAAGAACAATACAGAAGAACAAAGGCCATTCAGCCAAGTAAAACTCAGTTCTGAGCTCAATCTCAACATCTTATAATAAAACCTGTAGCTTTAACAATAATCTGTACTGTGGGTTATCAGATTGCAATTATCAACCAATTTGCCACACAATAACTCAGAGAATGACATAACTAGTAAAGAAATCAGCAATAAGAAAATTGCTCCCTACAGGGATACCCATATCCTATACTTGTGTCTGGTGAACAAAGGCAGCAGCACACCCCTGGGTTCTGGTCTGGACATCTTTCAGCTCTCCACTGCCTTCAAGAATCCATGTGCAGCTATAACAAACTGCCTCTAGCTTGGCTTAATCTTTTGTATTAGCTCATTAATGAGTCTGGATTCCTTCCCCATTTTCCATGGTATCTCAGGCAGGGACAAAGGCTCAGGCAGCAGGGGGCAGCTTTCCTTTTGCCTGACAACAAGTGGTCACTGGTCCCCGTCTGTGACTAACAAATTCCTTAGTTCTTTGAAGGTAGATCCCACGGAATGGGTCTCATCTTCCTTAAGCTCTCTGCAATGTAAACTAGAGCTTCAAGAATTTGGGCCTTAAGCAGTTTTCCTGGCATCTTTGACATCACCCCAACAGCTGAGAGTGATGGTGTCTCAAGAAAGCTCAGAAGCCCCAAGCCCTGTGAATTCTTTCTGCTCCATTGGCATGTGAAATACACACACACACAAACATATTATATGCCACTCAAAATTATTCTAAATACCTTCTGGAAGACATCTGCCAATAAGGATACCATGTCAGCAGTGTTTTAAATATAGGAACCTCTCAACATCTTCAACCAGGGAGCAAAATGCAAAAGGAATGCAGATTAACTTGCCCTGAACCTTATACCTCTGAAGTCTCTCTACTTGATCCTATCCTTCCATGAAAGGTCCTGGTGGGGCTGAAGATAAAATGGATCATGTGGTAAGATCTCTAAGCTGTATTCCAAGGGCAGCTTGCCTATTTATAGAGCATCTGCTTTAGGACACAGTTCAAACTTTGGAAGATCTGAAGAACTTGATTTAAACATGCATGTGTGTGTGTGTGTGTGTGTGTGTGTGTGTGTGTAACTCAGAGAATGTGTGTGTGTGTATACACACACACACACACACACACACACACATACATGCAAATTTAATATGCCATCTTCATTTTCCATTCAGACACCATGAGCCAAACTAAACTTTAAATAGTTCAAAAATCTGTCAAAGTTTGGCTAGATGCATTTTTCCAAGAATCTTTAGAATTTAGATGATCATATTTAGAATTTTTAAGCCACTTAAACATTCCAAACTATAAAAGTGATAGTCTCTCCATTCCAGTAGTTGACAAACTGAGGTACAGGGACTCAAATCACTTTTTAATAAAAATTTTTAAAGGTAGACACTGTATCTTTATTTTATTTATTGTATTTATTTATTTATTTGTGGTACCGGGGATTGAACTCAGGGGCACTCGACCACTGGGCCACATCCCCAGCCCTTTTTTGTATTTTATTTGGAGACAGGGTCTCACTGAGTTGCTAAGTGCCTCGCCATTGCTGAGGCTGGCTTTGAACTCGCGATCCTCCTGCCTCAGCCTCCCAAAGTGCTGGGATTGCAGGCGTGCACCACCGCACCTGACTTGTATTTATTTTTATGTGGTGGTGAGGATTGAACCCAGTGCCTCACACATGTGAGGCAAGCTCTCTAACACTCAGTTATAACCCCAGCCCCACAAATCACTTAAAAGGTCCCTCTTGACTTTCCCTTATGGTAGCTATTCATACCACAATAGTATAAAGACAAAGAGTAGCTACAATTTATTGAGTGCCTAATACATGCATACATTCTCTCTAATATTTATACTAATCATTCAAGATAGATGATAGTATACCCATTTCACAGATATTAGGAAACTTGAGGATAGAGGAGTTGTTCTTTTTCCCAAACTAGATATTCTAGCAATGGCCTCAAATTTATCACTCCGATTTTAAATCACACACCAATTTGTAACTAAAACAGGTAATAGTGGTTTAAAAAACATTCATGTAGGGCAGTGAACCTTACAATCCTCAAATAGTTCTTTTAAAACTTAAAATAGTGAACATTTTTCTTGTCACTCACTACTATATCCTTTCCTTCCCCACTCCAATATGCCTGTACACATACACACCTCTCCCCTGACAACAAGGGCTATTAGGTAATTGATACATTTGTGGGATATTGTTTTGGGTCAGTGAAGGTTTCATAGTTCCTCACTGATGTTTCCATCATAACTAAAGATAAAAATGTTTGCCAAGTTGGGTTCCCCCTATCATGCTCATGCACTTGTGTTTTTGAATATACAAGTAATGCTTCACACATGCCCCTGTAACATTTCACTTTGCTAGCTTTCTCCTGTCATGGCAGCCTGCTGAGATATTTTTGGATCTTGATTGTGTTATCTATGCCTTAGCTAATCCCACCATCCTTCATGTCATCACTGAATATTAGAAGTATGCCTTCTAAGTCTTCCATTCAGACACTGGTACAAAGCAAACACCTAAAGACCTCTCTCCAGGTGATGTTAGATTGTTAAGAAAATATTCTTCAGGTCTAACAAATAATTAGCCACACACAAAAAACTAGATGATCATTTTGCCAACTTTTCTTGTTACACATTTAAAAACAAGTCATGGGAATTTCTGCCAAACACCTACTTGAAATCTAGACATATTATATCTATAGCATTCCTCTGATCCAGTAAAACACAAATGTGTGTGTCTTACACACACACACATAGAGCAATGGCTTGATTTGTTCTGGGTGAGCACAAAGTACCTCCTAGTAATCACCAAAGATTACTGTGGAGAACTCACACTTTCTAAGATTCTAGACTAGAATTTTGTGGTGATGGGATACCAAGATTCCTGGTTTGTGATTTCCACAGTCCAATTTCCACTCCTCATTGAAGATGAGGATAAAAAACAATGTGCCTGATTCCAGTCTTTTGGCTTTTTTTCTAGTTGTTGCAATGCCTGAAAGTTTACCTACACTGATATTCTCATAATAACCATAAGATTTCTCAGTGCCCTGGGATATAACTGACCTGCTTTGGGCCTTAAGTTTTTATTTAATTTAATTTGTTATACATGCTTTTAGAGGGCAATTATTTTCATATTACATATAAAGAGCATAGTTTTCCAAGTTATTGGTTTTGTACAAAGTATTTTCATACCATTTGAGTTTTTATACATGCACTTAGTATACTGATGTCCAACTCCTTATTGTGACACACCACAGCAGTAATTCACTTAACTTTTTTTTTAATACATTATTTATTTATTTATTTTTACGTGATGCTGAGGATCAAACCCAGTGCCTCATACGTGCTAGACAAGCACTCTGCCTCTGAGCTATAGCCCCAGCCCCATTTGTTGATTCTTATCAGCTGCTCACCCACAGTACAGAATGCTGGGAGAAGAAACGACTTAGAAAACTATGGACTATCAGAAAATATCTAGATAACATATTAAACAGAAAAAGAGAAAAACTTTAAACCTCTAAAGAAATTACCAGTAAAACTCAGTGCATGTAAATGATAATATAATTTTCACTCTGGACATTAGCTGGGATTGTACTGGAGAAATTCTGCTCAAGAGTTGCTATGCAAAATCACTGGCTTCTAGCTAAGGAAAGCATATAGTGAGAGATACAGGATCGACCTCATTATTACCATTTCACCCTCATTAAGTACCAACAATGAGCTACAAAGCATGTGGAAAATATCACTGGTCACATGTTAAATAAATTTATAGTTAAAGGAAGGTCTGGTCTTAAATAACCATGGGCATTTAAGACTGGGACCAGATATTTGGTTGGGCCAATTAACATGGTAATGCCATCTAGGATCAAGAGTGTCCACTTTGTGTAGATAAGCTATAGTTCAAGAAAAAAGAGCTTAATGCATTCTTCCCTTTGGATTTTGTCAGAATCCTAAATGACATGAGCAAGGAAAACTTGGATGTGTTGGTCATTAGCTTCAAAGAAAAGAGTCTGGCTCACTAGTTAAAACATAAACCTTTGGTTATCACTTCCAATAAGAATAACATTACCACTAAGCCATTCACATTCTTCCATTTGGTCTCCATTTTGACCAAGATTTCATTTTAGGAGGTGGCTGATGGGGATTAGAGGACATTCTGTGACTTCCTGTGTATTGTAGATATTTAGCACATTCATTAGATGAACACTCAAATGAAGACATGGCTCATGGGGGATTAAAGCTTTAATGTTAACTTAAAGAGCACCATGATTTTTAAAATTGCACCCTGAGTTTTTGTAGTTGGAACCCTTTAAGTGAAAATGTACTTAGAAGACCAATATTTAAAGAAGATTTTTAAAACTGGAGTTTTTCTGGTTCCAAAAAGAATGGGGGACTCAGAACAACCTCCATTACACCTTTACCACATTTTCTATGGAACACAATCTGAATACATTGCTCTAAACAACTAACCTATCTGGCACATAAGCCCACTGACTAATATGTTCCTAATTTTGCTGTTCTGGAAGGAGAGAGGAAACACTAGAGAAATTATTATAGGGCATCAAGGAAGGTGGAGGAATGAGATCCTGGGGAGAAGAGTAAAAGGATAACTGACTCTGAACGCAGACAGGAGCCTGAGTCAACCTCTGGCAGAAGGTATAAGGTCCCCAGCAACAGTCCTGCTGACTCTGCCTGCTTTTGGTTCAGTGATCCTAGCAGAGACCACCCCACCCTGTGCATCAACTGCTCAATGAGTTTAATGAAGTTGTTGGCAATGAGGTATATTTGTGACCAAACCTAGTTAATATCCAGAAAAAATAGATAAATAATTAGCAAGTTCATGCCTCATGCTATGCAGCCTTTTGTTCCAAAGACGAACACTTAAGTATGGCCTCCTGCCACTACTTGGAGTACTCACTATGTAAGAAAATGTTCTTGCATATTTACAACCGGGTTTACATTGTACAAGAGCCTGGAGAATCATAGTAACGACACTACAAAATATTGATCTGTTTATTTCCCACTCTCAGTGTTGTCATTTACTGTCACAGTGTGACTTTGGACAAGTCATTTCTCTCTCTTGGCTTTAAATGTTGCATCTATAAAATCAGAAGGTTAGACCCTATGGCCCGGCTCTTATGTAACCTTGCCCTTTACCTCAGAAACTGGCCAGTATTGAATATGAACAATGCCCAAAATGGAATCTAAATTCAGAAGTAAATTTGGGGCAGCACAGATTTAGTCCTTTGAATTGACTGTTAAAAATATCTATCTATCTATATTGAATATATATATATATATCAGTCTATGCTATTGTGTTAGCTGCTATAAAAAAAAGAAATATATACACACTTCAGGAGCTTAGAATTCACAGAGTTAAGACACATATCCATAAATACAATAGGTGAAAAGATATCTTTGAACTTCTCAAATAGTATTTGAACATAACATATACACATATGTATATATACATATACACACCAATATACTACATATAATAAAGGTTTATGGGGGGGTAGAGAACAAACATTTATAACTGTTTATTAAAAATACTGTGCTTGGGCTGGGGTTGTGGCTCAGTGGTAGAGCACTTGCCTAGCACATGCACGGCCTGGTTTTGATCCTCAGCACCGCATAAAAACAATAAAGACATTGCGTACAACTAAAACAAATAAATAAATATTTAAAAAATACTGTGCTGCATTTAGCTGGTAGGTAAATATAAATAGAATATGAGAACCTATGGATTTTGTAAATAATTTAGAAGTACAATTCTAACTTTGAAATCTGATAGCCTGTGAAATTTTCTAGAATTCCCTTTTATAGAACTTGTCTTTCCATAGTTAACACATGCAATATTTCTAATTTTAAAAGAATTATGAAAGAGCACAATACAGTAATAAGAAAACAATGTATGTCCCTCCATTGCTCAATTAAGATGACCAAAATATTGCTACCAGCAATATGCTGGCTCACCATTTCTGACTCATTTTCCATTTTTGAGTAATTTAATTTAAAGTGCAAGGACTAAAATACATGACCCAATTTAAGCACCCTAATCCTGAATGTTCTAAATATAGCAAATGGTTCATTTTCAAGAAATGCAATATGAAATACTTGGGAATTCTTTTTGGTGCAGTGTTATTAAACTGTACATAGTAATTAAGATATTAAAAACACATGCTCCTTAAAGCCATCAGACATTGTAATTATTTTTCAGGCTATTAAGCAAAATGACAGAAGATTTTTTAATGATAAATTGTTTTGGAATGTATCAGCTAATTCCCTTTAACTTCATGAAATAATGTTTAGCTCCACATAGTCTAGGTCTGGTATTTAAAGACTAATTCATGTTGTTCTTTTGTGACTCAGAAGTCATTCATTGACTCTTGTTAACATACCATTGTAGATACTTGGTCTTACACACACACACACATACTGGCTGTACATGGAAATGGCGATTACTAGAGTTCTGTCATGCCATTTGTATGTGAAGAAGTATGACAGATGCTGGGTCAGGTCTTTTATTTAAATTTAACATTCAGCGTTAACTTTTCTAGAAACTATTGAACTGGTTCTGTGTTTTACAACTCTCACTGGTTCTGTTGTGGCAAGGCTTATGAAAACAAGTTACCTGGAGTGTTTTCTATCATGCCTGAGATCCACTTCAAGTGTTGTTTCAAAAAACCACATGCTAAAAAATGCCCTGTGTACCTGTCTGTTATTTAACAACTTTACTAATTAACTTATTAAAAATTTTAACTTTCTATTTTAAAGAATTGTGTCTTCTTTATACCAGATTCTGCCAGGCATCTTAAAAGTACTTTTCTGACACTTATAATAAGGGATGGAGATAGAGACATGTCACTGCCTGCTCTACATTTTTAATTGGTCTTTGACTATTTAATATCATTCTACAAATTAGAGATAGCTCACAGAATGTTTACTTGCTATCTATAACTAAACCCATACCACAAAGTACCTTGGTTGCCATTTATTGTGGTAGGTAGTTTTCTAAAAATCATCCCAATTGGGATTTGGTGAACTACATGTTGAATCATTTTTTGGCTGACTTTAGAGTTTAAGACTATAGAAATTACTATATTGTGCACTTGAAAATTGTTAGACTGTAAATTAAGGAGTTTTTGTTATTTGTACTCCTCTACATCCTTTTTTTTTTTTAAAAAAATATTTATTTATTTGCTTTAGTTGTACACAATGTGTTTATTTGTACGTGGTGCTGAGGATCAAACCCGGGCCTGCACATGCTAGGCGAGTACCCTACCGATGATCCACAACCCCAGCCCTCCTCTACATCCTTTATGTATGGCTCTTGCTGACATGTATGCCATGACTTTATAAGAAGAGAAGGAAAGCCTGGTGTGGTGGTGCACACCTGTAAGCTCAGTGGCTTGGGAGGCTGAGGCAGGAGGATTGCAAGTTCAAAGCCAGCCTCAGCAATGGCGAGGCACTTGGCAACTCAATGAGACCCTGTCTCTAATAAAATACAAAATAGGGCTGGGGATGTGGCTCAGTGGTCGAGTGCCCCCGAGTTCAATTCCTGGTATGCCCTTTCCCCCAAAAATAAAGGGGCTGGGGATATGACTCAGTGGTTGAATACCCCTGAGTTCAAGTCCTGGTGCCAAAAAAAAAAAAAAAAAAAATCCCAAAAAAATAGAAGGAAAGAGCACAGATGATGAAATCTATAGCCTTAGATTCTAGATCTAGTTCTACTACTTTCTTAGCCTCTTAGTGCACACAGTTTCTTCTAGTAAATGCAGGTAATAATGCCTGGCTTCCTTTCCTCTTAGAGCTGCTGTGATCAGTTTATCTAATGTACATGAGAGAAGTTTACAAACTGAATTATTCTATGCAAATATATGACAGAATTATTATCATTTGTGTGGAGTCACATGGTTAACATGATTCAAAGACAGGTCATCTATGTGGCCCTGGAGGAGTGAAACTTAGGGGTGATAAATGCAAATGCTTTTATAGTTTTTATATTTTAATGTTTTCATAGCCTAATGAGAACAAGGCAGAAGAACAGAAAAACTGGGTGGGGGAAGGGCAAGTTTTAAGTTCCATCTGCCTAGCCTGGAAGACTGGTGGGAAGGGAAAGATATCTGAAAAGATGAAAGGTTACAAAGTGGAAAGGAGTGACCTGGGAACAGGATGTTTCAAAAAGAGTAGCAGAACAGAGAATAAAGTCACAAGACTTGTTCACAAGAGGGTGCTGGGTTAAAGCCTGACCTTGAGCCACAAATCATGGAATCACATGGCTGGAAGGAATCTTAAGAGGCCATCTCGTCCACTCCCCCACCATTCAGCAGGACATTTCAACCATCCCAAACAGATGAGACTTTATCCCACTTTGAATGAAAAGCTCTGACACCAAATGGGCAGGTATTGATGCTCTGGCTTCAACTGCTTACAACGAGCAGGAAAACAATTTCTGGAATTTCATTTGAACCTGAACTGAAATGGGGAAAACAATAAATGGCTGGATTTTCTTTGGGAACAATAACTCCTGTAGCAGTTTAGGGACTGTTAAATTAGCACTAACAGATACTCTGAAATAGAGAGAAAATGTTACCAACAAAACTGGGTTAGAGGATAAATGGTGTACAGAATGATATAGGTAAGATCATTCATTCTTGTTATTTACAATCTTATCTCCATGCAGGAACCTGGACCAGAACGATACTAACAGAAACAAAAATTGGTTTTTATAAAAGTCATAGGGCCCATCAAATTTCAGGACTGACATTGAGAACTTAAAAGAGTTTGATTCCTCTCCTTACACAAGACAATAAATCCTCACACAAGTTACAAACTGAAAAGGAAATAAGAAGCTCCTCATTTCCAGTCGTGGGAATGTTGCACATGAACTCTGGCTGGAAAGGAGGAGGGGAGGCCATTCCACACCTGCAAGCCTTCCCAGGAAAGGGGCCCAGGCATGACCCTGAACCCATCCCCTCAAGGTTACACCATGGGACTGTCAATATGGAAATAATGTTACTTTATTCCCCTAGTGGGTATATTATTTCTAGCACTATCAACAGCAACCATAATCTGAAAGGAGGCAGCTGAGAATTTCCATGGAAGAAAGTGAAGAGTTATTTTGGGATGTGCACATAAATGGCTTAGCTATAGTCCATCACATGGAAACACATGCGCATATGTGCATAGATAGGAAGGTATTTCTTTGTGTTTATTGATATGTATGTGGGCGCATGCTCTTAGTTTAATAGAAACTGCAATAAGCAGAGGGTTTAGGAAAATCACATTACACTCCAAGATTCACCACTCACTTACATGTGAACTGAGGCAAGTTAACTTGATTCTACCTCCCCCTCACCAAAACTTTAGACCAATTTAGTGAGGCATTCACTGAATCCAGATGTTTGGCAGTGTATAAGAAACGACATCTGGATGATTGATTGAATTTTCAACCGAACTCACTGGATGTTTTGGCAGCATGCCCACACAGCCTTTTAATGGCTTCCTGCCTCAGTTTCCCAACCTATAAAAAGGGACAAAGATTATTTATCACTTACCTCCCAGGGAGCAGTGAGAATGACATAATGTCCAAGGGTAACAATGAATTCTTCAAAAGAATGTTTCTATGACAGTACTATACCTTATACAATTTCAGGCTGGATTTCTTTCCTAAGCAATTAGTCTTTAGAAGATGAAATAACTTTGAAATATGGTTAAACGCTATACAAATATAACACATTATAATCAACATCATCATATCATCTTAACTTCATTCTTTATGACTTCCCTAAAGCATCTCACTTTCAGATTGAATCATAGCCAAAATACGAATTTTATTTAAGGTCTGGAAAAAATGTGTTTTGGCTATGTAAAGCAACACAGATGAGAAAAAAATCAATGTGGGTGTTTGGAGCCCAACCAATTTTAACAGCTTGACTTAAACAGGTAAAACTGGTCTATCAATGAGAACTAATTGGTTGCCCAATGGTATTTGTATAGAAACTGAAAATGTTCACATAATTATGACCAGAGGTAGGAGAAAGGAATTGTAATGGTAACTTTTCTGTTTCTGACTATATATTTCCTCCCTCCCTATGAATTGGTTTCAGGTTTTGTTGCTGACAGTTGGAGGAAAGGAAAAGAAAAGAAAGAAACAATATAGGAGAGAAAAGAAGTATATCAAAGGGATCTGCAACGATACAATACTGGAGGAGCAGTATTAGTCTAGCAAAGTACTGGAACTCCGTTTCAAAGTCAAGTCCTGCCTATTGGGAAAAGCCTGAACATAATCCCATAATTATTATTTAATAAGTGCCTATCAGGCACATGCAATTACATATATTTGTGTGTGCATGTTACACACACACACACACACACACACACACACACACACACACACACAAACGTGTGCTTTTTGTCAGCTCTATAATACTACCGATGAGAGAAATGAAACTCAGAAAGGTTAATGATTTGCCTAAGGTTATACTTCCGGTAAGAACCACAACTAAATTCAGATCCGTGTGAATCCAAAGCCCATATTCTTTCCACTATACCTGAAATCTTTGCTAAAAGGGCTTAGTATAAATATATTTATAGAGACCCATATCTGATGCAGTTTTCCTTTTTTCTTGGGTGGAATTCACCCACAGGTCTTTATCTGATCCTTCATATGACTGACCTTCCCCTGCTTATCTTTACCTACTACAACCCTACACATTGTTCATGGCAGATCTTAACACTGGAAATCTTATGAACCTAGCCCACCACAGACTGAAGCATATCGCCTAAAACCAATGAGCAGCATCCCTCTTCCAGATAGTCAACACAGACTGCACTTTACCTTCATTTAAATACTTCCTATGCTGTGCTTCCCCTCCCAAGGAGGCTGTAAAATGGAGGATTTGACTTTAGAATCTCTAAAGTTCCCACCATCTGCTTGAACACATAGTAAGTACTCCTTAAGGTCTACTGACCAAGA
Source organism: Tamias sibiricus (assembly GCA_025594165.1). NCBI lineage: Eukaryota > Metazoa > Chordata > Mammalia > Rodentia > Sciuridae > Tamias > Tamias sibiricus. The sequence goes on from CM046667.1 coordinate 124,003,260, forward strand.
TACCTTTTGACAGTATTCCTCCCTTTAGGATTAGGAATACAGTGATGGGACCTGAGATTTTTGCTTTACCAGTGCCAGGATCTAACTGGTTGATCAGAACGACCCAGAAATGCTTAGTTTGAGTAAGCCAGAAGATAAATACTACCCCTGTCCCTAAATAAGGCATACTATGCTCTCAGTTCAGTTGCTGATGATTTACATTGTCTATGCTCTGATCCCTTCATACATGCATTTTGAAATATACTGGGTCTAACATGACTTGATTGAATTTAGTAAAGCTGTGCTTTCACAGAAGGATCAGTTATGTAAACACTACCATTACCTTGTGGTCAGCAGCAGTAACAATCATTTATTAAGTGCTCCCTGAGTGCACAGCACCTTATGAGGCACTGGAGGAGTTACACACAAGTTTGCTGTCAATACTTTAACAATGAAACTATAATGAAATGCACAACTACCAGAAAGACCTTGCAAACATTTTCTAAGAAACACAAAAAGTTCACTGCTAAGCTTGATATTAAATAGCAAAATCATGCCCATATCTTCATAAGAAACCCTGGTCCTTCTGTTTGTTAAAAATGGAATCTAGGGCTGGGCTTGTGGCTCAGAGGTAGAGCGCTCACCTAGCATGTGCACAGCCCGGGTTCGATCCTCAGCACCAAGTAAAAATAAATGCATTGTGTACAACTAAAGCAAATAAATAAATATTTGAAAAAAAGAAACCTTTGTCCTTGCATTAGCATATTTTGTTTCATTAAATTCTTCCTAAGCTACAAATAGAAGTCATTAGCTCTAGCAGCCTCCCATTCATGGATCATGGGGCAGGAGCACTGTTACTCTGGCCTATGGTGGCCTTTTTTGATGCCATTTTTTAAATTGTGGTCACAAAGCAATCACAAACAGATGGAACAACTAACTTCTATTTGTGTCTTGTTACTAAACTCCATACAAAAGGAAAAACTATGTGTACAGGTCAAGGGAATCTGTGGATGAGTCAGAAGTTGGCAAGGATGCAGTGAAATTGGACCTCTTGTATCTTGCTGGTAGTAGTGAAAACTGATACATTCTCATTGGAAAGCAATTTGGAAATAGGCATTAAAATGGTCATATCCTTTGACCCAATAACACCGGTATTTTAAGAAAACAATCTAAGATCAGGAGAAATCACTATCTATGAAAAGATAGCTTTATGATGGTATGAAATTGGAAGGATCCCGAATGTCCAGCAAAAGCAGGCTGATTAATTATGATAGATACTCAACAGAATATTATGCAGCCACAAGAAATGTTTAATATGAAGATATGTGGCAACATGAGGAAGTGTTGCCAATATAGTGTCAGTTTTAAAGAACTACAAATCTTGTATACTTCCAATTATGAAAAATGTCTCTGAGTTTTTGGACAAATATTAGAACAGAACATGCAAAATGAAAACAGTTGCGATGGTTTGGAGGGATTATAAGAAATATTTTACCCTCTATTTTCCCAGCTTCCTTTCATATTGTAATATTTTGTCATAATAATTTAAAAGTAGGATAAAAAATAAGGACCAGAAGTCCTTTATTTGTGGTACTGTGGATGGAATCCAAAGTTTTATGCATGCTAGGCAAATGTTCTACCACTAAGCTATACTTCTAGGTCTTTTCTTTTTAGACAGGGTCTCACTAAATCACTGAGGCTGGCTTCAAACTTGCAAACCTCCTGCCTCAGCCTCCTAAGTAGTTATGATTACGGGGGTGTGCCACCTCATCCAACACTCATAAATCCTTTTTAGTAGAGAATCTTTGAAGAAAATGAATAATAGCTCCCTCTCCAAAAGCCCTAATGTACAGTGTGAATGGTGAAAATCGTCCACCTCAACTTTTTTGTCATTTCTACTTTTGTTAGATATACCACATACCTGGTTAATGTGCTTCAGTTTGTCAATAATTTGACACCACTGGTTCAGGGCCCTTCATTTTCAGCTCATGGAGGTTGAACTGATTTTTCATCCCATTCCTTGCCGCCTTTTGGCTGTATCTGTAAAGGTAAAGGTAGAGAGAAAGTTTGTCAAAGAAGCCCCAACCAAAGAGAATCCTGACTATATTTGGCACCAATAGTCAAACTGGCTGCAAGTTCTCTTTAGCCTTTTAGGCCATGGAATAACTCCATGGTGCAAAAGTAAACCACTCCAGATAGAGTTCTTTTACAGTGGAGAAATTTGTTCAACAAAGAATATTAGTTCAACCTTTTTTCAAAGTTGTAGGTATATAATAATGACCAAGATAGACAAGGCTTCTGCCCTTATTGTGTTCTCAATATTGTGGGGCATCTACAAAGGCCAGTGGCAAGGTAAAGTGAGAGAGATGTGCTAGAGGATGTTCAAGGTCTTGGCCAGTGAAGCACACCAAAAGGACATTAAGCCCATGTTTTCTACTCATTTGAAGGAGAAAGGTAGCCTGATGCTCTTCACCACTCCTCCTCCTCCTCCTCCTCCTCCTCCTCCTCCTCCCCCTCCCCCCTCCCCCCTCCCCCCCTCCCCCTCCTCCTCCTCCTCCTCCTCCCTCCTCCTCCTCCTATTTCATGTAGACCTCAGAAGATCTGTGTTTCCACACAAGAAACTTTCTCAGGCCATTTGCAGCATACTTTGCGTCTGTCAGCTTCCCTCTGTGTCCTCCCCCAAAAGATAGCAGTAGGTCAGGGGAAGCTTTAGGTGTGCTCTTGCAGGAGAAGCAATAGGCTTCACCTCAGAATGGAAGATTCAAGGTTATCTATGGACATCTTCATCAGCAACAAGAAGGGGGAATATTTACAATCCTGGGCAATTCTACCTTTCATCTTCAATGTGGGGCTTTGCCAGCTTCAACTGGAAGAGTAATTCACAACCAAGGGTTTTTTCCTGCACCCATGGTTCTAGATCTCTGCATATTGTTATTCCCCATTTTGCAAGAAAAAGCAAACAAAAAATTTTTTAAAAACACAAGATACATATTTCATTTCATTCTTTCTCTTTCATCATGTTCAAATATAAGAACATTACCAAAGAGGAAAAAGGGTTGTGAGCTCTTTTTTGCTTTCTCATGGTCCTGACAATGGAAATGCTTTCTTAAAGAAACGAAAAGACTCAACAGATCATTTGCCCTCTCTTTATATAACTTTTTATTCCCCAGTCACCATAGGGTAGTCAGGCTTACAGGTCAGTTCATATTTTTAATTACAGAAGTGATAATGCTTGTTGTAAGCCATTGAAACAATACAAAAATAAAAGCATAAAATAATAGTTCCCCCATCATCCTGTCTTTCCAAAGAGAACCATGATAAACAGTTTGAGATAGTTTTTATGTGTAGATATAATATATATCTGATATATATTTGTAAGCATTTTCACATGCATATACTAATATATAATTTTAACCAAAATTAGACTTATGCTATTCATACTGATTTGCACCATTTTATCAGATATATATATATATATATATATATATATATATATATATATATATATATATTACACACACCTTGGATAGCTTTCCATGTCAGAACATACACAACTGCCTTGTTCTTATTCTTCTTCATGGCTATATCATAATCTAATTGATAACTTATCAACAATTGAGTTATGTCTAATATTTTGTTAATATAAACAATGCTGCAGAGAATAAACATATATACTGTGTTTTCCACACTTGCATTCCTATTTGTAGAGCATAAATTCCTGAAACTGAATCTATCTATTTATTTTAACTGGTTTTTATTGATGCATTTGAATGAAGTTTAAATTTCAAATCTCAAGTTATAAAATGAAATGAATTAACACCAATATATTTTTGCATAGCACTTTACAAAGCAATTTGTGTCAAGCAGCTCATTCGAGCTTCTCAACCAAACTGTGAGGTGGATAGGGCATTATCTCTTTATTACTGAAAATTTCACAGCTTCAGAAGATATTGATCTGATTCTGCTAGATGTTCCCTTCCATGATTTAATGTTTCTGCCAATATTAAGGACATGATTTGAAAAACATGCTTGGTAGCAGAGGATGTTAGGAAATCTAGTTCTGATTTTCATAATTCACAGTCACACTCTGAAAAGAAAATATATTAGAATAAAAAGCTGAAGAGAAATCTGCCTTCTTCTGATATGGCACCCTAACATATTTAGTAGATTTTAAAAAAACATTTCCACAGGATGCTTTCCATTTGATTCCCCCCACCCCCCAGAGCATTGCTTTGGTTCAGTCCTTAAAGATTCAGCTTCTTACATGGACTTTGGTGGAAGTATAAATTGGGACAGGGATTTTGGCCTTTTTTGGGTTTTAGGAGTTGGATTCTATTTTTTTCATGATATTTCCATTTATTTATTTTTCTACATTTTTATTATAGTATATAATTATAATTATATACTATATAATATTATATAATTATATTGTATAATTATATAATTATACATAGTATGTGGGTTTATTTTGTTTTTTTAAATATATTTTTATTTATAGTAGTAGTATATATTACAATTCATACTGCACCTATACAGCATCTTTTTACACAAAACAGTTTGTATACAAAGTATATTCATAGCATTCAAGTCTTCAAGCATGCATTTAGAATAATGATATCTTGATATTTTGAAAAAGTAATACATTCAAGGAATTTTATTTCAACCTCCATTACTCCCTTTTCCCTTCCTTCCCCCAGCCCCCTATTCTCTCTCCACTCCTGTATTGATCTTCCTTTTCTCTGTTCAGGAGTTGGATTCTTGACCTTATTTTTTTATATTTATTTTTTAGTTTTAGGTGGACACAATATCTTTATTTTATTTTTATGTGGTGCTGAGGATCGAACCCAGTGCCTCATGTGTGCTAAGTGAGCGTTCTACCACTAAGCCACAACCCCAGCCCCTCTTGACCATCTTGATGTGAGTGAGAGGACTCACCCAGGACTGGAGCTTCACATATTGCTTGAGAAGCACATAGGCACTGGAAGACTCACTTCATAAATGTCCCTGATGGCTGTAGCCTCTACCATGTTTTTAAAAAAACTTTAAACATTTTTTCTTGGTGTAGTACAATTATACATAATAGTTGGGGGTCCATTATTGTACATGCATATAATTTCCTCAATCTCATTTCCCAGTACCTTCCCTTTCCCTCCCCTTCTTCCTCCCCTTGATCAGCTTGCTCTACTCTACTGATCTCTCTTGTAGTATTATTTTAATCACTACATTATAATTACATATGTAAGCAGGATTCATTGTGGTATATTTACATACAGTCATAGCATAATTTATCTACCAAGTTCTGAATGAAAAACTTCTTAATGGCCTTGTCCTTGGGCACACATAGGGAGCAATTCCCCCAGTGAATAGGCTACAGCTGGTTGTGGGGTCCAACTGTTGTTCCTTCTTCTTCTTCGTGTGTGTGTGTGTGTGTGTGTGTGTGTGTGTGTGTTTGTTGTTGTTATTGTTGTTTGTACCTTGGAAGCTTGAACCCCAAGAAAAGATCCAGCACTGGGCTGGGGCCCTCTTACACAGCACAAGATCCATACGCCCATGCCAGAAGTACCCTTAGCAGAAGGTTGTCGCTTCAATCAAAATTTCCAGATTATTCAGTGTTTCTGCTGAAATCTAGGGTTGAAAGGCATTCCTAGAGTTTATTTATTGGTGGGACAAAGTACCTACGGGACTATTTAGTCTATTGGCAGAAGGAAATTATACATATCCAAGCAAGCATCACATTATGATGCCCTATGCCTTAACCCCTTGTCCCATATTCCACTTCTTTAACTTCAAAAGTTAATTGAGGGGAAGGGTATTACTCATGATAGGGTACGTGCCTAGCCTGCTGAGATCCTAGGTTTAATCCCCAGCACTACAAACAAACTAGTGAATGCACAGACCGCCAACTATCACATAGCAATTGCCTTTGAGGACTGTTTTTAAAGAAACATTCCTTATCTAATGGGAATAAGCTCGCTGCTAGCCTCCACTTTTATGTTTATATGATGGTGTTAAAATATGGCCCACCTCCTGATGATACCACATCCATCTTCTTTCTTCACTCCTACTGAGGCCCGAGGCACAGACCCTATTCACAGATAAAGAGGTACAGCTCCTTATAAATCTTCTGAAATTAACTCCAGGAATGTGTCCCTACAGACATTTCCCTGGACTTGTTCATATCAAAGTTTGCCGGCCACTTTTATGCCCACTCCTACAAAACAAACATCTTTCTGAAGTTTATTATTATCATTGGAATAGTGTGAAAACATCTGCCAACTTAGTGATTTTTGCCCTGTACTTCCTTTTCCAAAATGATTAAGAATATTAAATTAGTCTCACAGCTGATCCCTTGTGGCCCCACTGTAGTATTTTCTGCCACTGGAAAATCATTCCTTTACCTTTACATTTTAAAATGTCTTATCTTCACGCCATTGATAAGGACTAAACACTGCTTTCCAATTCCATGATGACACAATTTTTAAAAACCAGATTTGGGTTTAAAACTTTGTCAATTTTTTGTAAGTTGAAATAGTATCCACTCTATCCATGTGCTATTTAAATCCTCAAAGGACTCCAGTAAATTAAGCATGGTTTCTGGTTATAGAAGTGTTGGGAAGAACTGGCCCATAGCTTAGCTTAAAACTTGCTTTTATTTAATTTACTTCACAAAACAACAAACAAAATTAATAGTCCAAATGATGCCTATAGTTGCTAAACTTCGGAGTGCTATTTTCAACTAATATCCTTCCACTGTCTCTTAGGTATCTCAATACCTCTCCTCCAGCTCCCAATATCCTTTTCTGTTTCTCATCTCTCCTTTGCCAGAGAAAATATTCCATCAAAATTTAAAAGAAATGAGTATTTTAATGGAATATGATACAGACCTAAAAAGAGCAAAGTAGATCTTTATGTGTTGATATAGAACCAAGTCGAAGATATATTGTAACAGATAACACAGTGGTTAGAAACATACAATGTGATTCCATTTGTGGTAAAAATGGGTCTGTGTATACATTACAATAGTCCCTCCTTATCTGGGGTTTCACTTTCTACAATTTTATTAACATACAGTTAACTGTGGTTTGAAAATATTAAATGGAAAATTACAGAAATAAACAATCCACAAGTTTTAAATTGTATGCCATACTGAGTCATGTGATAAAATCTTGCACCATCAGATTTCATCCTGCCCAGGATGTGAATCATCCGTTTGTCCAGCATGTCCATGCTGTATATGCTACCTGCCCTCTAGTTACCCAGTAGCCATCTTGGTTGTCAGATCAACTGCCCAATATTGTGAGAGAGACCACATTCATGTAACTTTATTACATACACTATATTGTTATGTGTTCTGTTTCATCACTGTTGTTGTTAATCTCTTATTGTGCCTAATGAATAAATTAAACTGTATCATAGGTATGTATGTACAGGAAAACCTAGGACAGTTATCCTTTGGCATCCAAGCAGGATTGGTTCCAAGATCCCCTTACCCATGGATTCCAAGATCTTTGGAAGTTCAACTTACTTACATGAAATGACATAGCATTTGCTAATAACCCACACATCTTTCCATATACTTTTAATCATCTAATAATACCTAATACAATGTAAATGCTATGATTATAGTCACTCTAGTATATTGTTTGGGGAATAATGACAAGAAAAGAAATCTGTAACTGTTGAATACAAATGAAAAATTTTCTCTTAGTATTTTTTTCTTTCCTTTGTGGTCCTGGGGACCAAAGCAGGGCCTTATGCATGCTAAACATGAACTATACCACTGAGCTACATCACCAGCCCTTTTGTAATATTTTCCAAACATAGCTGGTTGAATCCTTGGATTTGGAGGTCAATGGTTTATACAGGATTCAATACAATTAGTGGATTCAGGCATCTACTGTGGGTCTTAGAACATATCTCCTATGGATAAGGGGACCACTGTATTCTTATATATTCTATAAATGTACAAATATATACAGAAAAAATTTTAGATGCATATGTAAGAAAATGGGAATAATAGTTAAGAGAGAATAGGGAGATGAGGCTTTTATAATTTTTATCACTAACATTTTTTTATTTTTGTGGTGCTGGTACCAAATCCAGGCCCTTGCACATGCTAGGAAAGTGTTTTACCACTGAGCTACTTCTCCATCCCCCTGCCATGAATATTTTTAACCTTTATAATTAATTGACTTTTAATGAGTGAAATTTTACATAAGAGTTAATGTAATATTTTTCCAGCATTCTTGTGGTATAATTGATAAACATAAACTGAATATATTTACCATTTACAATGTAATGTTTTGATATATGTATACATTATTAAATGATTACCATGAATCATTTAATTAACCTCCTATCCATTACCTCCCATAGTTATCTCTTTTTGTAGTAAGAACATTTAAGATCTACCCTCTTATTGAATCTCAAGTAGACAATACAATATTGTTAACTAAAGATAGTAGGCAGTTAATTTTTTAAAGGCAAAAGAAAAAAACAAAGACAAAATAAGAAGTGTGGATAGCTCACATGGTTACCGATTAGACTCTATTAAGTTAAACAGAGTCCATGTTTGCTACTCTTCAGTGAGGTAACTCCTATCAGTGAGGATGTGAATAAGAATGCCCACTATGGTCTGGAGGTATAGCTCAGTGGTAGAGCACTGGCCTCGTATATGCAAGGCTCCAGGTTCCATCCTCAGCATTGCAAAAGAAAACAAACAAGCAAAAAAACCAGAATGTACACTATTAGTTGCACCATCTCTCAAAAAAGGGGCAAGGGCTCAGGATATAGCTCGGGTAGCGTGCTTGCTTAGCATGTGCAAGGCCCCAGGTTCCATCCCCAGCACTGCAAAAGAATGGGAAAAAAGGAGGCAAAAAAGGCATTCAAGTTCTTACTCTCCTTCCTTGTAGATAGCTTAAGTCCTCTCCTGATGGGTATTGAGGGCCTCCCAGCATCACCCTGATTCATTCTGACCCCATTGCCCTTGCATCTAAACATATGCTGGGCTCTTTCTCGAATTGATAGTGTCCCTTTTAAGTACCACTCAAAGCATCTCATGGTTCTTCTCCTAACTATCGGTTATTGAGTGTTTTTATCATTGCCACATTCTGTTCAAAGCACTGAAGAAAAAGAAAACACATTACATCAAACATTTTCCTAGCAAGCATATCATCAGCTCTTTTGTGCAGATAAGGAAAGTAAGGCACAAAGAAGTTAAGACACTTGCCTTAGATACATAGGTAATCATAGTTGAGCTGCAGTTTGAACCTTGAAAGTTCAAGTCTAGTTGCCTGTCTTCTTAACCACTATGAGTATATTGCTTCCTTGGAGATAACTGAGGCTGACTAAATGTTTGACATTTCTTCACCATATTGCTCCATTGCATGTGACAATGCAGGAGCTACTCATAATTGTCTACAAGGCTCCCAACAGTGCTTACAGCACAGCTGTCTTGGCCTGCTCAGCAGGTTTCTTGGCTGGCCCTTTAAAAGCTCTTGGGGAAGACCTTGTACATGGAGTTCTTCTCTCAAACAGAAAACTGACACGACCATTATTCATGGAAATCTTTGTGTTCTTTGGAGATAAGGTGTTGAAGTTAGAGAAAAATAATCTTCCACCACTGCCACCACTGTCATGCCACTGACAAACACCAACAGTGTTTTGATGATTTCAAATCTCTAAAGACAGTAGGAAGAGGAATGCAGGAGAACGTTGTACATAATGCTTTCCCGCCTCCATCATCTCAGCTATAGTAAAGCAACCTAAGTGATATATCCCCAGGGAATTTCATGTACCGTGTGTGCCCTGAGCTTTAAGCCCAGGGGGACTTCGGTGTCTCTGTAGTTTCAAATCAATTAATGCTTCATTCAGCATTTCATTTCCATGGGCTCACTTCTGCCACTGATGTACATGGTTCATGACAGTCTTTGAATGAAGATGAGCTATGGTGCACACTTTGAATGAAGATGAGCTCAGCACACAGTCACACAGATCTTCTCATCCACAGACTGCCAAGAGGGTGTCAGGGATGGGAATGCTCATTAGCCATGGGGGATTTTAACGATGGGTTATCTGCTCAGTAATACTCATCTGTAATTCTGTAATTTAATTAATTGTCCTCCTCTCTGCATACTGCCTCTTTCCTGAAGATTTGACATGCTTCTGGCAATGAATCCTGGCCAGGGGAGGAGAAATAATAAATTGACAGAAGTGCCGACCTCCAAAATCTAATGTTTTCTTAACTGGACATGTTATGTGTGGTATTAGAAGTGTCACCTTTAAGCATTGCATGGGTGGCTTCTTTTCCCTTCCAGTTTTGATTTCTTTAGCACAAAAAAAATGACTGCCACAATACTAAGAAAAAGCCAAAAAAAAAAAAAAAAAAAAAAAAAAAAAAAAACCTTATTTGTGCAGTGAAAAGGGGAACATGTTTCCCCCTTTCAGGCAGATTGGTTAGGGACTGGGGGAAGAGGGAGGGGGAGAAACCTGTGCAAAAGCCATAAAGAGAAAAAGAACCTAATTAAAACAGGACATCTGGGCATGCTTGTCTTGGGACAGTTGAAGCAAAGAGAGCACTTGTAGAAGAGGAATAGAGTCAAACAAGCGTAAAATGGGCGATCCTTTCTTCCTATTTCTGCACTGGCTGTGGCAGCCAGGGTGTAGTGGAAGGAAATCAACAGATTCAAATTTAGAACGTTTGGCATGGAATTGCCCTTAGAGATCAGCTTGTCCAATCCACTTGCTGCATAGAAGAAGAAACTGAGACCCAGAAAAGAACTTTTCTAACAGTATCACAAGTTCCACATTTAAAAGAAATCCCTTTCGTTAACGGTTCTGCAAATGCACCTCGCCTATTTTTAACACTTCTAATAGATTGAGAACGGGGAAGCTGCTAGAAAATTCACTTTCCTTCTTCCCCAAAGCATTGGAATTGTGGCAAGTTTGAGAATGAATCTCAGAAGTGCTAGCTCCCTACTAAAAATATTTGATTTCACAAAAGTCCAAACTGCTGTCTGGTTATAGATGTCTAAACAGAAGTTACAGAGTTCACATTCTCAGAGCGCCATCTTATGGAAAGACTGCAGCACTGCAGGTACTCCCAGACTCAACCAATGATTTGTCACACAGTTTCCTTGAAAAATACTCAAGCCACAATAAGCACTGTGGAAAAATGGGATTATCTAAAGAACATAAATAGCTTTAAGAACAAACTAGAACACAGGATAGAAGAAAACATCTTATTAAGAGGCTCTAAGAAGTTTTTCTTATTTCTGAGATGCAATTTTAATTTAAATAAATGCACAGAAAAGTAAAGCAAAGATGAAAATAGCTGAGATTCGTAAATGAGATTAATAAAGGCAGTAACAATTTGATTCTTGTTTATTTATGCACATGTTTAACAAATGCTTTTCATAATTGTCAGATGGCCTTTCAAAATTACAAATAGATTTTGGTAAAGAGAAAGCAAATGCTAGGGAAAAAGTAAGAGGATGCAAACCCATTTATATATCATTTGATGGACATTAGCAATATAAGAGAATATCTGCATTGGAATCCATTTTTAGCTTAGTTTCAAACCTCACTGTGAGGAGAGGTTAAAAAGGTGGTCTTGGAATATAATCAAGAAGTCACTTAAAGCCAGAGAAGCAAAGAAGATTTTTCAGATGGTGAAGAAAGAGTGAGAAGTTGATATCATCCACCACAGAGAAATTACATCACTGGCTGTGAGGGGCAGTCCGGAACAAAGAGGGAAGGTAGAAAATGCCTGAGATGGGATCACTCGTATGTTACACTGAACAAGCCAATTCTCCAGAGGAGCCTGGAGAAAAGAAAAGCAAAAAGGAAATAAAAATAACTATGCAAGTGATTCTTGGGAGAATCGCAGGATAGGCAGAGCCCAGTGTGTAGACAAGTTGGTGAGAACTGATACTAGGCCAGGGCAGGCAGGCTGGCACAGTGATCTCTGAAGGCACAAAAACAAATGGGGAAAGGACTCTGACAGTGTTTAACTGTTAACAAAAACAGTTATAAAAATATACAATCAAAGCCGGGCGCGGTGGCGCACGCCTGTAATCCCAGCACTTTGGGAGGCTGAGGCAGGAGGATTGCGAGTTCAAAGCCAGCCTCAGCAATGGCGAGGCACTTAGCAACTCAGTGAGACCCTGTCTCTAATAAAATACAAAAAAAAGGGCTGGGGATGTGGCCCAGTGGTCAAGTGCCCCTGAGTTCAATCCCCGGTACCACAAAAAAAAAAAAAAAAAAAAAAAAAAATACAATCAAAGCTCATTAATTGGAGGGGGAATGACAGAGCAAGGAATGTGGTAGGGATTTCTTATTCAAGCACCACAAATGCATTCACCAAGTTTTCTTGTCCCACTGAGTTAAACCAAAAGCAATTTTTTTTGTTTGTTTATTTGATTTGTTGCTTTTGGTACCAGGGATTGAACCCAGGGGCACTTTACCACTGAGCTACATCCCCAGAACTTTTTATTTTTATTTTTGAGACAGGGTCTTGCTAAGGTGCTGAAGCTGGCCTCGAACATGTGGTCCTCCTGGCTCAGCTTCCCAAGTCACAGGGATTACAGGTGTGTGTCACTGCACCTGGATTATACCTGTTTTTAAGTTAGTTTTGGCATTACTTCTAGTGAGACATTAATGAACTGTAACTCCCCTGGAATAGGATAATCAAGAACAATGGAACAAGGACCCAGTTGCATACCTCAACAATGCATGAGGGCATTGTATGAAAGTAACTGACATTCAAAATAATGATCAATAATTTTAAGAAGTTAAATTCAGTTTGGTACACACAGTTTACTGGGGCCACACGTAAATACGTTTTCCAAAGACCAACTCGTGGTAGAAAGAGCAATGGGTGTTGAGTCAGAAATACAGATTTAAAAGCTGGTTCCACCACCTCCTGCATGACTTCTAACAAGGTATTAAACCTTTCTAAACTTGAGTTTCCTCGTTTGTAAAATGGGAATAATGCCACTTACTACACTGTATTGAGGATTACTTTATATAATGAATGTTAGTAAGTTGAGATAACATAGGAAATGTGCTAAAAACAGTGCCCAGCACGTAGAAGGTTCTATGACTATTATTATTGTTACTATGTGAAAGTACTGAACACAGTGCCTGACATGCAGTAGGTGTTCAATGAATGTTATTTGAAAAGAACTTCTAGAGAGAAGATAAATGAACCTTGCTATGACTAATAAGGAGAAGCTTTGTATGCCCTTATGTTAGGGCCTTGCTAAGTTGCTGAAGCTGGCCTTGAACTTGTGATCCTCATGCCTTAGTCTCCTGAGCTGCTGGGATAACAGGCATGCATGTAATCTGAAAGAATTTAAGAAACCAGAGTCCACTGTCTTCAGTATGGTTCTAGGTAAAGTATGAGTGAAGGCAGGGGTGAGGATGGTGTAGGACCAGGGAAAATGAGCAAGATAAAAGCACTGAGCTTTCTCTGACATTACACTTGAGCATTGATGTGTGAGTAGCTAGTGTTGAGCATTCAGGCCTTGCTGAAAGGGACTCATCAGCCAGGATGCCCTCACAAATCTTACAGGGGACAGAGCATCTGAAGGTGAACTCATTAGTCAGGACTTTAAGTGATTCAACATTAATTTTAGTCCACAGAACAAATCATTCACCTGTGGCTCAGGGAAGCCCACCAATTTTCCCAAGTGGCCAACTTTGGTTGTCAGAAGCTCTGCTCCATTCCCATTCCTCCTGAAGTGCATGTTTGTCCTCTCAATGATATAAAATATTCTACCTTCCACTTTGTATATCTATCATAAGTGATGAACTAGATGGCTCTTGAAAATACCTACATGTTCTTTCAAATCTCTGTCTTCAGAACACTGCTTTGTTGGTCTCGGGTACCTACAGTGTCCACAAAACACATCCATTCCTTAATGTGATAATCTTCAAAATAAAGAATAATACCCTTAAAGTCCTCTTAGAATCATACTGCATTGACTCAAGACCAAATTGGGAGCAAGGCAAGTCTGAAATGGGGAAAATTGTGACTTGTTGACCCCCACTTTATATTGTGGAGCTGGAGATCAAACCTGGGCCTCATGCATTCTAAGCAAACATTTTACCACTAAACTACATCCCCAGTCCCAGATTTTTCTCCTATGTTGTATTTCAAGTATATGTAGTAGCACCTTCGGGTCCCTCAATGTCACCAAAATACTTTGAAAGAAAGCTAAATATGCTTTTGCTGTTAGCTCCTTTTGTCTTAAGCCAGTCACTTGGGGGCCTCAAAATATTCCACCTGCAGGATTAGGCCCACCTAAATCCTGAGCCAGTGGTGACAAAGGCAGGAGGTATTAGTTTAGCTGACTCACCCAAGCAGTCCCAGGTTCTGGAATTAGCCTTGCTCCTGAAATCCATTATTTCATGTTTTAAGGGTGAACCCCCAACCATGAATGGTGGTGCATGCCTGCAATAACAGTGGCTTGGGAGGAGGCTGAGGTAGGAGGATGGCAAGTTGGAGGCTAACCTCAGCAACTTAGCAAGACCCTGTCTCAAAATAAAAATTAAAAAGGTCTGAGGATGTGGTTCAATGGCAAAATGCCCTTGGGTTCAATCTTCAGTACCCCCCCCCCCCCCAAAAAAAAAAAGGCAAGCCACAGGTGTTCACGCACACTTACTCTTACCTAGTGTTGTTTTGTGTTTCCCTGGGCTGTATGGCCTGAACTCTGTTCTGGTTTCCTTATTTGTTTTCATCTCTGTGTCTACTGCCTTAGCTGGTACCTGACACATAATGGGCACTCAGAATATGTCTATCAAACTGAACTGAGATGGAGGGTCTTCCCCAAAGCTCAGCTGATGTGGTAGAGACTAATCTACTTTTGCCTGGCCTTTGTCAGCCTATTCCCCTGGGGACTTCCCCCAAATCTGTAGCCATTGACTGAGGACCTGCCTTACACTGGACTTTTAGCCAGGCAACATTGTTATTCTATCTCAAAGATCAGATCACCTCCCTTTTAGAAACCAATGGCTACCTGGAGAATATCAGAGTTCTTTCCCAATGTCTTAATGAATATAATCTTTCAAGTGGTGAGACACACCCTATTTGGGCCAGAGCCAGCAAGGTTCTCATAGCCCACATCCCACTCCTTCCAGCCTCAGTCTCATTCCCATGGACCAATCACCTGACTCCAACACTGAGCTCACCTAAGATATACACCTGCTAGCAACATCAATTTACATTACAAACCCCTCAAAAATACAAATTTTGCCCATTTTTGTTGCCACATTAATGAAATTTTACTGTTGTGAAGCACATCTGACATACCTTTTACATTTGTTATAGATCAAGGCAACAAACCTGAGAGGATTTCAAATGTAGTGGTGAGGCTTCTAGTTCCAAATTTTCCTTAAGTCAGACAAAGGATCTGCTGTCTTCATCAGTAACAGAATCAGCAAAGAGCTGATTAAGACCTCTGTGCTCAGCCACACAATTCTAGTAGCTGGGGTCCCTGAATTTTCCTATGTTCTGACCCACTTATTCTAGTTTGGATTTCATGGAATCTAGTCTTCAGAAAATGAAACATTCAATAGGTAACTGTGTTGGACTCCCACTGCAAACCTCTGATGGAGAGCGGGCAGCTCTACGACAGTTTGAATATCTCTTATCCAAAATGCTTTGACACCAGAGGTGTTTTGGATTTTGAATTTTTTTTTTCTGATTATGACACATTTGCTTATGTGTTTAATGATATATCCTGAGGATGGGCCCGTGTCTAAACACAGAATCCATTTGTTTAATATATACATTACACACATAGTCTAAAGGTAGTTTTACACAATATTTATAGTGCACCTGAATTTTTAAAATTTTAGCTATTTTTATTATTTTATTTTTTTATTTGGTCTTTTTAGATATATACAACAGTACAGTGTATTTTGACATATTATACATACATGGAGTATAACTTATTCTAATTAGGATCCCATTCCTGTGGTTGTACATGATGTGGAGTTTCACTGATCATGTATTCATATATGAACATAAGAAAGTTATGTCCAATTCATTCCACTGTCTTTCCTGAAAATTCCCATCCTCCTCCTTCCCCTTCATTCCCCTTTGTCTAATCCAATGAACTTCTATTCTTCCCTCCTGTACACCTGCAGTTTGATTGTGACCCATCACATGAAGTCAGGTGTGGAATTTTCCACTAGGGGTGTCATGTTGGCACTCAAAAATTTTCCAGTTTTGGAGCATTCTGGATTTTGGCCAGACCAGGGATGTTCAACCTGTACTTCATGACCCATCAACAGACACCATTGTAGTTCACAACATCCAGAGTGCTGGGGTGCAGGGGTTAATGTGGCTAATGGGAAGGAGAAGGGGCTAGCAAGAATAAGGGAACTCAGTATGAAAGGTTCCATCTGCAGAGACTGGAACTCCCTGAAGTACCACAAGGAAACACACTCAGCAAGTCTTTGCCTAGTGGAAGAGATAGCAGTGGTATGCATGGACAAATACAAGGAGAATAGTTATGCCCCTCAGCAAGCCTAAGCCTGGCACTGCCACTCTCTAGATGCCATCAATAAAATAAAGGTAAAGAACAACAAAGTTAGGAAGAGGTGAAGTATAAACTCCCCCACTTCAACTGCCCCAGTAGCTGCAGGTGCCCTCAGCTACTCCACTCATTGCACCTGCTCTGCAGCTGGAACAAGTGTCCCATTGTATGAGGCTGCACACATGGAGGTGCTGAGCAAACAAGAAATGACTCGCCTGGTCATAAAGTAGATGGGATTCCAGGAAAACTTTGCTAAACCAAATAAAAGTGATTGTAAAGCACTTGGTAAAATATAAACTGCAACATAAATACTTAATAAAAGCTCACAGCAATGCACACAAGGACAACTAGGTCAAAAACTACCCAAGCTCTCTAGCCTGGAGGGTCTTGGAAGGAATGAAAATTGTCTTCTTCCCTCTGGTTTTCTCAGCCACTTTGTATTCCTCAGCTTTTTACCTGCCCTTCAGCCCTTGGCACTTCTCTAGATGGATCTCTCTCACCACTGATATATCTCTGTGGTTAGAGGGCTTCTAATTTTAATTCCGGGAAGTTCTGTCAAATATTATTTGGAGCAAAAGACATTGAATTCCATTTCTTGTGCTCAGAAGCCCCATTGGAGCTATGTGGTGTTCTAGGGGAGACATTTTCTATAAGATTTAATTACATGATCTCACCCCAAACTCTTCCATATCAGAAAGCAAGAACAACTCTGACAACCTCTCAAACAGCCAACCTACCTGGCTCCCTTGTAGCCCTAACATACCTGGAAGAGTAAAATGAACAGCTCATTGCTGTCTTGATGATAGTGATTATAACCTGGGGCTCCTTTTGAATTGTGTTCACTTTGGTCTATTTGGGAAGCCATCAGGGGAAGAGCTGGAAATTCAAAGTCATTAAGGTGGCTTTATGGCATTCCTCCCCCTTTCAGACTACCCCCAACACAAGTATCTTCATCATTAAATCTCATAGCCTGATATAGATGGAAAGAGCCTTGGAGGTCATTTTGTCAAATTCCTTCATTTTATAAATAAAAGAGGAGGCTAAAGGGCAGTGACTTGCCCAAGGTCATGCAAAAAGTTCATGTTAGAGCTAGGACCAAATTGGACCTTTAGCCTAGGGCTGAAGTGGTCACTTTTGCATGCTCTACAAAGCTACATAGGGAATGAAAAGGCTTTGTTGTAAAAGCCACATTTGTAGAGGAGGCTGGGTGGAGTACTAGCCTCAGAAGCAAGTAAAGGTTATCCTCTAGCAAGGGACTGGAGTAACTCTAGGCAAGAGGGACTTTGCCCAGGGGATACCACCTTATACTCCTTATACTCTTGAGAGGACATGGGAGCAAAGCAGCATGGCGGGAGAGATGGGAAATGTACGGCTACCCTTGTGGGCCTGGACTTGAAAGGCACCAAGGAAGATAGGATTTAATAGCACAGGCTAAAGAAAAGTTGGACAGAACACTATTTTTGGTCTTCTGGACAATCAATTAAAGCAAACTCAGGCCAGGATTAAGAATAGAGAGAAGACAGTATAATTCTAAACCCTGAAGGGGAGAAGCCAGGCATTAGATAGGCAGGGCACTGTAGTAAAGACTTAGACTGACTGAGTTTGAATCCTCTTGGTCTTACTAGTGCTGCGGCCTCTGGTAACTTACTTAATCTCATTGGTTAAATCAGGAAAGTGGGAATAATAATAATGTCCAATTCAAAAGCTGTTGTGAGAGTTAACTTAGTTAATGCACAACAAGTGCCCAGCACGTACCTAATGTATGCTAAGAACAAAAGAAAGGTTAGTCATCATTACCATTGACCAGTTCTACTGGTTCAGTCTTGCTTTCTGAAGTCTCCCTGCACCCTTAGACAGGATTGGGGGGATAGGCAAATGGCAGACAGTGGTACTCAGAATGCTTCAGGGAGGAAAAGGTAAGAATGAAGGCAGATAAACCACCACTACACAACCCAGCTCTGCTCCATCCCTCCAATGCAAAACCTCCACAATTGCATCTTCTTTCTCTATTTAGTAACGGCTAGAGTCATCAGTGCCAAAAAGTGACCAACTGTCCCTGACTTGCTTAGAACTGAGGGATTTCCTGGGACTTGGGAATTTTTGTCCCAGACAAACTGGAACAGGTTGATCACTGTAGGGGCCAGAAGGTATTTGCTGTTCTAGATTATTATTTGTTATAACCAGAATACAGAGCACTTTGCTAGATGCCATCCACTGGGATTTGTAAAGGCTGGGTTATCAAAGAAGCCATGCACAGGGATTGTTTTTGTTGTTGTTGTTCTTTATAGATATACATGATAGTATATTTTTTAAAAATATTTTTTAGTTGTAGATGGACACAATATGTTTATTTGTCATTATATGGTGCTGAGGATCAAACCCAGGGCCTCATGTGTGCTAGGCAAGCACTCTACCACTGAGCCACAACCCCAGCCCAATAGAGTGTATTTTGACATATCATACATACATGGAGTATAATTTCCCATTCTTTTCTTTAAAACTTTTTAGTTGTGGAAAGACCTTTATTTTATTTATTTATTTTTATGTGGTGCTGGGGATTGAACCCAGTGCCTCATACATGCTAGGCAAGCGCTCTACCATTCAGCCACAATCCCAGCCCTAATTTCCCATTCTTGCAGTTCTATATGACGTGGAGTTACACTGGTCATGTATTCATATATGAACATAGGAAAGTTATGCCCAATTTATTCCACTCTTTCCTATTCCCATCCCTTCTTCTTTCTCTTCATTCCCCTTTGTCTAATCCATTGAACTTCTATTCTTCCCTCCACCCCACTAATTGTGAGTTAGCATCTGCATATCAGAGAGAACATTTGGCCTTTGGTTTTTGGGGATTAGCTTATTTCACTTACGTGCATAGGGATCTTAATGGGGTTTTCTTCATGTCCATGATAGAAAAAGAAAAACAGTTTCTTAAACAGATAGACTTCACTAAGGGACAGTTAGCCAAGCTGAGGATGAAAATCTTTAATAGGACAGTCACAGAGCAATAGTCTCATTATCAATGATTCTCATTTATTTGCTTCAATTCTTTGGTACATGCTGTCTTTCTCCAAGTTCAATTCCCAGCACTGTTATTATATGTGCTTGAAAGTAATAAAAGTGCATTTGTTTTAAAATGGTCTGTCACTCCAACTTTTCATTAATTTAAACGGATGCTACCAATCTCTCAAAGTATTTCCTTATCCAGAGCCAACTGGTTTATTCAACACCATGGGCTGGTTTGTTTAAAAATATAATTTGTGGGGCTAGATGGCTTTACTTATCTAAAAAAAATTTAAGTGTAATATTTCTGGAGAGATGCAGAGAGAGGGGCTCAGGAGGCTGCTAAAAAGTCTGTGTTTATGTACAAAAAGAATCTAATAATGCTATGTTCATTATCCAGTATACACTTCCATTTATTCAGAGTAGAACTTCCCCTACATCTGATCTACCCTTCTACATCAAAATCTAGTAAATGGAGTGTGCTTTATAATTTTTCAAGTGATTTCATATGCATTTTCTTTCTCGAGGCTCACAAAAACCCTTTGAGGCAAGCAGAGGAGTACTTTTGCCATTTCTCTGAAGGAGAATACAAAACGCTGCAGGTTCAAGCAAGCCGTCCAAGGCACACAGTTGTACCATGAGTATTACTCACAAGTCTGGGTTGGATCACCCATTGAATTCAGTAGACATGAATAGAGTCTACTCTATACCAGATACAACTAAGAAATGTGGAAGATTAGAGACAGACATGTAAGAGATATCAATTAAGGGTAACTGGGATATGTTCAGGGGAAGCCTAAGTGCTGGGAGGAAGCCCACAACAGGAGGGATTCAGAGTCCTCAGAAGAGATGACATTGAGTTAAGGATAAGTAGGGGCAAGCCAACCAACAATATTTTCTAGGATGGCTTAGTCCTCCCTAACTGTATTAGGAAATTAGCTTGAAAATATTTGTCAACCTGCTACATGTTCATCTAATCGCAAACTGCTGTATTCCTACCTCAAATGGTAGCATATTATTCTGGCTCCTGGTGAATAAAGAATCATCCCAGCTCTGGGCAAAAATTCCCATAAAGGCTCAAAAAAGTGAGCCCTTTATTTGAGTGATTTTTTTTTTAAGATACACCTCTTCATGTGGATCATTAAGATATAAGGAGGCAAAAAGTATGAGGGTTCTGTGACACTTGATCTACAAAGAAAAATACACTTTCCTCCTCATGGAAATGAAACTTCATTATAAAGGCAACAAACCCAAGGATCAAAGTCATACTCACGTAAAAGAATAAAATTCATTGGCTTGAAAAATTGGGAAATCATGACTGATTTTAATGATCTCTCTCCTTTTCCATCAAAGTTCACCCAAGGGTGACAGAAAGGACCTTAGAGTATTAAGTAACTAGACTCAACCTGCAACTAGATTTGTTCTGTTTCTAATGTAATTTAGGAAGATTACCTGGGTTAATCGCTACAAAGAAGTTCTAGGATGAATGGTTTAAAATGCCTTTGTTATGAAACAAGATATCGAAGGTGAGAAGGCCAGTTCATACCCTTACAAGAAAATACCTCTTCTTTGATCACCTGTGGACCCAAATACACACAATTTGCACCAACCAGGACAGGATAGGGATTTTGAAATTTTTGTAGAAGGAAGAGGAGATAAGATAAAAGTGAGAAGAGATGGGTAAGGTTGTCAAGAAATGTGTCATCATCAGGACATGGTGGCACACACCTGTAATCCCAGAGGCTCAGGAGGCTGAAGCAGGAGGTTTGCAAGTTCAAAGCCAGCATCAGAATTTAGTAAGGCCCTAAGCAACTTATTGAGATCGTGTCTCAAAATAAAACATAAAAAGGCTGGGAAGGTGGCTCAGTGGTAATGTGCCCTTGGGATCAATCCCCCAGAACTAAAAAAAAGAAATGTTATTAAATTAAAGGAAGTTAAAGGCCTCGTTCTAACAATCTTCCAGGAAAGCATTTTTTTTCTTTTGTAGTGTTGGAGATCAAACCTGGGGTCTTATGCATGCTACACAATACTCTACCCCTGAGCAACATCCTTAGCTTTAATAGGTTTCTTGAGTAACAGCATGAATGCCAATAATATTTACCATTTTTCAAAGGTCTACCATGTTCCAGGCACTAATACCCTACATTTTACAACCACTCTGAATCCTCTTAACATTTTGTCAAAGCAGAAATCATTAATTCCATTTCACAGATGGGCAAACCAGAGCTCAGAAGAGTAAGAGCTAATATGGAATAGAGCAGCAATTCCAACCCAGGCTTGCTGACTCCAAAGTTGTGTGCTTAAACATTCTGATATGCTGCCTTATGGTTATGACGTAACTTCAAAATTTGCCTGTGTGTGTGTGTGTATGTGTGTATGTGTGTGTGTGTGTGTGTGTGTGTGTGTGTTTAATCCTGAACTATTTGGCTATATTCCTATTAGTAAAAATCATCAGAGAAACCCAGAGAAATCAAAATAACCCAATATTTTGCACTAGCTTAAGTATAGGAGTAAAGGGCAAAACCCAGGAAAGCTGAATTTCAAAGGAGCCACCAAAATCCTGGGGCAACAATGGGGACCAGCAACAGTAAAGAAGTAGCACCTACTAATCATTTCTTCTAGCCTTCAGAGGAGAAAAATCACCATAACTCTACAATTACAATCACAATCATCACAACAGCCAGACAGGGTCTAAGAGCCAGGTCACTGGCATGAGGTTCCTAAGAAAGAGGCTTGCCTAAAATACCTCTCCTTGTCCTTCACATGCCAGGCCCCCAAAGTCCATTTTCTTTGATGCTCAGTGACTCACTATCAGAAAAAAATATAACCTTTCTGAATCAGAGTAATTGGAAAACCGTTTCAGGGATGTTACTGTTTGTGGAGTTCAGAGGTATTCTGATGAAGTGACACTGATATCACTAAATAAAACTGATCATATACCTTATCAAGACCCTAAAGGTCAGAACACTTATCACACCCAGTAGTCCTGTTTCAATCAGTTTTTCATCTAGTGTACATGCTCTCTAGGTGGTGAATATTAAAGTTATGACAGATTTCTAATTTGCACATATCTTCAAAATGTATACAGCCACGAACCTTGTTGTGTCCATAAATGACAGTAGCATCATTCAAAATATTCCAGGAACTCTTCTTTGTATACCCATTTAAAGCTAGTTTATATGTCTTAAGATATAAGCAGCCCCACTATTTCATCCCCTTAACCCATGTGGACTCCAAAAGGTACAAACCTGCTTGATCAGCCACCACATTCAACATCTTGGTCCGTAAAGATTCATAGTTATTTTCAAAAGATCCAGTTTACTTTTACAGGAAGAAGAATGACCTAGGCCTTTTTCTTCATCCTTGCTCTGGACATTTACTTGACCCACTCAACCATTCCATAATGGTGATAATAACATCAACAACAGCTGTCATTTATTCAGTTCGTATGTGTCTGAACACATTTCCACAACAATCCTGTAGAATAGGTATCATTACCCTATCTTCCAAATAAGGTAACAGAATTTGATATTAAAAGTTTTACCCAAAGGATGTAGTCAACTGAGCTAGGAATAAACTCTCCATCTGGATCATCCTAAAAACTGTGCTTTTCCTAATATCCACCATTCACCTGGCTCCTATTTCCTAACCTCTCAGTCTTTTCTCCATAATCCTCAGCCTGTACCACTGAGGATCAGCTGGCTGAGAACCAACAGCCTGCAGGCTACAAGGACCACTCATAAGCCTGGAACCTTTTTCTAAAGAAGATGTAGAAAAATTATCAGGAGCACCAATAAAATCGATCTATGACCTACCAAAGTCTCCTACTTTGCCTTGAAGGAAGCAGTAATACTTAAGAGGCATGGAAGCTCTAGTATGTTAATAATTTCACAAGAACAGTTACTTTTTTTCCTGGTTACATCCCCTAAGGCTTCCAGGCTAAAACAGAAGAGCTGTGGGCATGGAACAGTAATGGTTAAGAGGAGACAATTCTTTTCCAACCATCAGAATCACACTAAAAAGAAGATATTAGGAGGTGACATTTTTTTTTGCTTCAGAGTACAGATATGCTGGGACCAGCTTTGGAGGATCCTAAATGCTGTCTGTATAACAAAATGACCCAGATGATCCCAAGAAGGGTTGGCATTGTGTAGTAATAGGACACAAATATGCTTAAAGTAATAAGCCATCTAGCCTTCAACAGGTGGTCTATAGACATATTAATGTTGCGCCATGAAAATGTCTCCTCCTGTTACTTACGACATGACAGCTGACCAAATGTGGCCCATCCTGAACGTGGCATACAATATTAAGCCATCAGTCAGTGGGATAAGCTGTGTTTTTCTCACTTGATTTTGAAAGCAAAGCTACTGTATGTGACACCATAATCTTTAGGGATAAATGTCACTGTATTGCCATGGAGTATGTTCTGATAAATAGCTGTCACTAAGGACTACTTTTAAGATAAATCTATGATGAAAACTATACCAATCTGAGCCCTTAGATGGATTTTTATATGGGAGTACTCCCCAAACTTATCTGTCTTGCCATACCAGGATTTTAAAAAAATCCTTAACTTGTCATCAATATTTCATGTTATACCAAATTAAGTCATTTTATACATAATCCATTTCTCCTTGAAAGCCTTTTCATAAACAATCTTGACTTATCTAAGGTAAGGCAGGATATGTAAACTGCCATAATAGTAAGTGGCCTGATATGCAATACTTTCATTCCAAGGCATACACTCAGGCAAACATAAAATTCTCTAGAAGTGTCATGTTTCTGCTTCCAAGAAAACTAAAGTGGAAATGAAATCCAAAAATGTCTGAAGGGAGACCAAGAACTCTGGAAAGAGTTTGTGATAAAACTAACACTGAACCTCTATTTGTCCCCCCTCTCCTTTCTGCCAGTCTTTTATAAGCAGAGCTTCCTGCAGAATAGAAGGCAAAGGATGCACTAGCCATGAGAAGAGAGAACGTAAGAGGTTAAACCCTGTACCTCAGTTTCTAACTCTGAAATCATCAGAACAGGGGCTGCCGAGAAGAGCTACTGAGTCTCAGTTTCAGCATGATTTCTCTGGCTTGTGACTATATAATCAAATGACTTGAGGACTGACTCAACATCATTGAATGCTATTTCCATTATTAATTGTTTATTTTTTTTTCCTGTACCCTCCCTTCTTCCTCTTAGTTCTATATTTTATGTCATAGATTTGCTTTCTCATTGCTTCTTTTTTTGTAGTGCTGGAGTTGAACCCAGGGCCTCACACATGCTAGGAAAGTACTCTATCACTGAGCTGCACTCCAATACCCCCCCATTGTTGCTTTCACTGGCTATCCCATATTTAAAATTGTATGTACACTGTCCTTAGCCCTTTGGATAAAAGTTACACTATAAAACTAAATCCAAACAACAAATAATTAACAGCCTATTTTAGCACAAGAGCATGGGAGCTGCATATAGCAACTGTTGCATACCCCTGGTCTATTCCCATGACACTAGGATGAGATGTGCATGTTTATACGTATGTCTGAGTATGTATGTACTCTGACATTCAGGTCTTGACTTAACCCCTTTACCTCCAGAGAAGACTCTGAAGGTGTTTCCCTCTTGCTATATATATGTAAGTCAGTAAGACTTGCTAGTGCTAGAAATCTGCCCCCTCCCCAAAGTCCCCAAAATAGTGTTCTTAAATAACTGCAATATAAAAACAGAATCAAGTATTCTCCCTTGCTTTTCCTAGATCACAGGGCAGAAAAGGAGATATTTTGATGCTCCATTTTTAAAGTTACTTTGCACATGTCAGAAACTAGGTGTTAAGGGTTCTATCATTTATTCCCACTTGCTGATAAGCCACAGTCTATCTCTCCAACCCAGTAGAAAAGAGAGAAAAATTATCTTCTTACCCCATTTGCAGAAACATCCATAAGGTTTTGGGACAAGAAAAAAATCGCTTTGAGAACTAAACTAATTGCTTTGCATATTCCCACTTCTACCTTTCCAATCATGCAGAGAAATCCTAGAGAGGCATTATAAACTTTAGAAGACTTGTCAATGGGAAAAAGAAAAAGAAATCACCATGACACAATGAATGTGTGTCTATAATTTCTCACATGAAATGGAAGGTAAGATTACATAGGAGAAGATTCAGCTTCACTGTAATTATCCCCGTGCAGATCTCAGGGAATTTATTCTTGAATGCCAGATTTCCCATGTGGGAGTCCCAGAGTCATCATGAGAGAATACAAGATGAATATGGATTCAAAACAGACTGAAGTATGTATGTAGAAATGTCAGCCATTAGATAACAGTAAGATTCTGGAGCTGACATCAGGAGGCATTGGGTGCAATACCCAGCACCACCAAAAAAAAAAGAGAGAGAGAGAGATAAAATTTGAAAGGATGTGAAATTTGACCTTATTTAATGGATTAATTCTCTAAAAGTTGAGAGATATGTACATCCACAGTAGGAAGGTATAAATAGCTCTGATAAACACAGTTGACATGACATTGCTCAATGTTTTCTTCAGCATCCATATTTTCCTTTTGATCAAGCATCTTTAATGACAAGTCTCATTTCCTGTTAGGATTCTTGATTCTCTTGATTTTTCCTGGGCTAAGAGTAAAATATTTTCAAAGGAACACAAACCTGACCTATAAAGATAACACAGTTTCAACCTATTTGACATTATGAAGTGTCAACTCTTACTTAAACTTAAATTAAATGAGAACTTCAATGAAAAGCTCTGGAAAGAGGTTTTGTCTATAAATGAGACATGAGTGCAAAGCTAATCTTTATAAATGATACAAATACAGGGCATACATGTCTTCAGGCTAAAGAATATCATATTATTAAATGTATATTCCTGAGAATTTTTTTTTTAAATCTAGTTTGACACTATTCCCTAGTCTCATCATTGCATTAGGTCAGTAATACAAGAACAGGTTAATTATAACCTGAGGTTACTAACCAAGGAGAAGTTGCTTCCTAGATTATATTACCCTTATTCTTTCTGCAAATATGTTTGATTTCTTCCTTTTTTTTCCTTCCTTCCTTCTTCTTCCTCCCTCCCTTCTTTCCTTGATAGTATATATAAAAACTAGAAGTTGTTTTGGAAAATAAGATTTTTATTCAGAAGTAAAAATAAAAGCTTGGCAGAGTACCTGTCTAGCATGCAAGAGGCTTTGGGTTCAATAGCCAACCCTGTAAAACAATTTTTTTTCAGCTAACAGATGTCTTTTAATGGTGAAAAAAAATGTATTTGGCTAACTTTTGGATTTCTTCAATTTCAATAGGCTTTGGTTATACTATTTGATAGAAGACATATTTTTTGGTTCCAGAGCAACATCATTCACATAAGTATATACTAGCCATGAAATAGTTAATATGAGAAAAATTCAATAAAAATTCCACTGATTGAAAACACACAAGCCTGCAAAGATAATATTTTGGATTAACTAAAACTATATCATGTGGGTTTTTCTTAAGTAATAGAAAATATATCATAAAAAAACTAATATTAGTGGGGTTTTGTTGTCTGTTTTTACAATACTGGGGATTGAACCCAGGGCCTCACATATACTATGCTATTGCTCTACCACTGAGCTACATTCCCATCCCAATATTAGTGCTTGGTATATAGTGGGTGCTCAAATATTTGTTAAATGAGTAAATGGATGAACACACTAATAAAATATATTATAAATTAAAATTTTCTTTTTAATAAGGGACCATGATTGAAAGATGTTACTTAGCCTGATATGGTGCCACACCTGTGAACCCAATGACTGTGGAGACTGAGACAGGAGCATTGCAATTTTTAGGTCAGCCTGGGCAACTTAGTGAGACCCTGGCTCAAGAAATAAAAATGAAAAGATAGCTGGGTGCAGTGGCGCACGCCTGTAATTCCCACAACTCGGGAGGCTGAGGCAGGAGGATCGTGAGTTCAAAGCCAGCCTCAGCAACTGCAAGGCTGTAAGCAACTCAGTGAGACCCTGTTTCTAAATAAAATACAAAATAGGGCTGGGGATGTGGCTCAGTGGTCGAGTGTCCCCAAATTAAATCCTGAGTGTGTGTGTGTGTGTGTGTGTGTGTGTGTGTGTGTGTATATATATATATAATATATATAAAACTTAAAACAAGTAAATATTCAGGAATTATTCTCACCATATTAACGTACAGTGGGCACATGACTAGAGTGGTTTCTCATCAAGTTTTTGTAAGAAACACATATTTGACCATGAGTATTTTATTTTCAAATAATATATTGCTTACACCTATTTGGAAGCATCAGCTTTTTATAAAGCCAAATAACATCTCTTTTCTCTGACAATTTAAAAAATATGTCATAACAGTGAAGTACATTTTCATAATTCAATTTAGTACCTCATGAGGTTTTAGGACGTCAAACACACACTGTTTCTCCAGAGTGCAGTGGGTTGCATGTGGACATTAATCCCTCCATCTTGATTCAACATTTGCTGCTATAGGGAAGTCTATCTTTGTGCAAATTCAAAGCCTCAACCAGGATGGCATGCATCCTCATTCTCAGTGTCCCATGTCAGCAAAAGAGTTTAGGTGAAGGGGAGGGACTATGTTCAGGTACTTTTTCCGTTTTGTATTGGGAAGAGGAGAGTTAGAGGAGGAAGAGAGGAAAAAGAGAAGTAACATGCATTGAGCTTCCAGTATGTGCCAGTGTGCTAAGGGCTTTACATATATGACCTCACTTAGTAGTTACAACAACTCTGTTAGATGCCCTTCCCTTACAGAGAAGTACCTTGAGATTTTCTACAGATTCAGTGACTCACCCAAGGCCATACACAGTATGTAACAGAACTGAGATACAAATCCAAGTTCATCTGACTCCAGAACCTTCTTTCATCCATTATAATGACTTGTGAATAAATTTCTTTCAGCATCTTATGTCCTGGTATTGGGGCCTACTAGAAGGTAAGCTCATCAAAGCTTTCCCTGTATCCCTAGTGCCTACAATGGTGCCTAACAGATAATATCTCAAAAGATGAAAACTGAAGGTATGAATGAATAAATTAATAAGGAAAAAAAAGCACACAGATTATCAGAACTGGAAGGTCTCTAATCCAACCATCTCATTTTTTACCAATACTCAAATGATGAACATTTCAGTAAAATTGCTCAGTGAAATGGTACTCCCCTTTCTTTTTACCTCCATCTTCCTCTGTAAAATGGGGGGAAATAACGGTATTCTCTTAATAGGACTGTTGTAAAACTGAAAAGAATTAATACATGTGAAGCACTTAGCTTGGTCCTTAATATATAATGTTCAATAAATGATATCTATTAGTATGAATATTATTTCTTCAAATCATATTTACATAATAAAGAGATGAAAGAAGCCAAGGACAATAAAAAAAAAGTTGTTTTATGCTTTGTCCCTTGTAAAATGTTTCTGAATACACAGTTCTCTATGTGCTTCAAAGTATGTAAATTCTACAAGAGCTGTGAGTTATACACAGCATCCAAACATCATAGATGCTCTTATGTATGTTTTGTATAGAATTTTTCTTGTGAAAAAAATGGAAGACAAGAATTAACCTTCAGATGAACATATGATGATTATTTGTCAAATATTACTATATTTAACTATTAAAAAAAGATTACCTCTCCACGAGTTCTTGTCCATTCCAGCACAGGGTGTCATTTTCGGCCACAGGGCTATGGCTGCAGATGTAGCCAGGCAAAGCACTATAGAAGCTGATGAATGATTTCAACTTCTGAATTAGCTCTCTGAAAGAAAAACAAAACATCTGTGCATAAGAGGCAAGTAAACTCAGTATGAGAAAAGTTTAATTTCCTTATCAGCATGATAGAAAGGCTCTGCCAGGCTGATTAGTGCAATAAATGATTTTTAAAGACATTCTTGGCTACAAGTCCACAATTTAGTTTTTTTTTTTAAATCAATAAAATGATATTAGGGAAAAAAGGCTGCCTGCCATATAAGGTACTATTCCTATCTGAAGGATGATTTAATTCCAACATCCATTTTCTAACACATTCGGCAGCTTCCAGTTTTTGTTCAGAATGCTGTTACCTACATTCTCAAAGGTGCTGATTACAAGGCACACTGGAGCACTACATATCTTTTGGTTTCTGAGCGTAATTGAGTGCATTGATTGTAATTTACAATGCTATTACCCTAGAGATGGCCCCTTTCCATATAGGCTCTGGCTAATGGTTGCAGATCAGAATCACAGGGTGCTCAGAACAGTATAAGCTTTATGAAATTCTCCTGGCAATATAGTCAGAGTAACTCACATCTGCTAGAGGAGGAAGGTTTCTTTGTTCTTTGTCTGTATGTTATGGTTCCTGTGAGGGGAAGGGAAGGTCAGAGAGCTCTAGTATATTTTATCATTTATTTGCTTTGTTTTTTATGCTGTGTATGATAAGACAAATGTGTGTGTACGTGTGTGTAAGAGACAGAACATATTATATATGAAAATGAGTATAAACACACATAAATACCAGTGAAATTTCTTGCCTATTATCTTGTTTCAGCTGCATATGTATATACAAAGTGATACCATAAACTGGAGAGAAGTGAACATGTTTATTAAGAAATATTTAAATATCTATATACAGATGTCCAGTGGTAAACAAACAAAAATAAAATACACTTTATTTTCTAAAGCAATGGCCCCGATAGAAAGTTAAAGTGCTCTTCACATCCAAATCTACCCTAAGTCTCCACAAAGTTTTTGAAGACGCTGGTCAGGGAATTTTCTGGCAGTGGAATAATTACTCAATTCTATCTCCAGGCTAAGAACAGATGGGACTGAAGTACGAGCCTCTGGAGGAACCAGAGGCTTGAATCTTATTTGGACACTGGTGGAAATTCCAAGCCCCAAAATGCTTTCTGAGGTTTGTTCTAAGATCTGTCCAAAATGGTGGAAATGATCATCTTGCACTTAATGGAATTTTCCATTTTATTACCATAAACTACTCATTTCATCTAATGACTTGAGTTGGGGGTAGAACAAGAATAATCTAGCTCTCAGCACATATTCATAAATATTCAGGTCACAGGAAAGCCAGAGTGATGGACAGAATGACTCATGAAAGGTTACTGGGACATATATAAAACCTGATACCCCAACAGCTACTACTGCCTCCTGTGCCCCTACTCCCCTCACAGCCTACTACTGGTGTCTGAGTACCATCAATCTTCAAAGAGAAGAGACTCAATACAGAGCTCTGAAAATAAAAGTCAACATTAGTTTCTCACAGAGGAAAAAGATGGGTTCAATTAACAGCTAATAGGAGAGATGCTCTGTTTTACAAGGTAATAATACAGTCCCCAAGAGTGGAAACTGAAAGACTAAAGGCTGAGGCTGAGTGATTCCCCCCATTCCATGAGGAAATGAAATGTGGCCATTAGTCCATGGGAAACCATGTTCTTCTTTTTAATGAAAGAGTTTCCCTGAATTTCTCCTCCTACCTCCACACCCACTCTGATTAACATAACTCACGGCAAGAAAAATATAACCCACAGCAAGGCCTTCATTTGATTTCCCAAAAAGTTGAAAATAAAAGTATCCTGTTTTTTTTTTTTTTTCCATTCTTCCCAACCCTTGTAATTTTCTTAAAGAACATAAAGATCATTGACAAGTTGAAGAAGATCCAGATGAGGTTTGATCTAAATGTCAAGGGGATGTGGGACTGTAATAAACATAAGACCTTCCACTTTAGTATGGAAGAATATTACTTGGAAGGGTGAAGATAATAATCTAATAAAACCACAAGGAACGTGGATAGTGTAACACAGTGTTGGGTTATCATATTCTAGAATTCAAGGAAACTCTTTTAAACTTGAATGAGGTAACTTAGAGAAATAAAAGGTCATACTACTTCATAGAGTATTTATTACCTCTCTCGGACATATAGAGTGGGCAAAATGAGACTACTTTTTTTACGACTTATTTCTGAATTTGTTATTTTGAACTGACAACACAGTTTTATTTTATTTAACAACCATGTTATAATTATGGTTTGGTTCTCAGAATAACCTCTTCAATCCTGTGATGAGTAATAGCTAAGAACACTGACTTTAGAGTCTAACCTAACTGATTTTCAAAAACCAGCTACTCCCCCACTTATTCAGCAATAAAACTTAGGCAAATTCTAACTTTCTCTGAACTTCAGTTTCCTCATCTGTAAAAGGAAGATAATGATAGCAACTATCTCATTAAGTGTTTACCATAGTACTCACACAAGTAAGCAGGGTTTTCCCTCTATATATTAGCCATGGCCAATATTACCATTGCCATGAATCTATATAATAGAAACACATTATATATACATGAAATATGTATTATGCAGAAAAATTTATGTATGCAAGATAATTTTAAAAATTTAATTTCCAAATAACTTCACG
Organism: Tamias sibiricus; assembly: GCA_025594165.1. Classification (NCBI taxonomy): domain Eukaryota; kingdom Metazoa; phylum Chordata; class Mammalia; order Rodentia; family Sciuridae; genus Tamias; species Tamias sibiricus. The sequence continues at coordinate 124,035,202 of CM046667.1, forward strand.
TGCACAAGATAATCAAAATTCCTCATCTTTTGATGTGGATATTAATAAGCACAACCATGTTCTCTCTCAACAGATGTTTTTATGGTATTATTTTTCAAAGACTAGCTAGCTTAACATACACACGTGTGCGCGCGCGCACACACACACACACACACACACACACACACACACACAGACATGCCAGGCACAGTGACACACATGTGTAATTCCAGCCACTTGGCTCAGAAGGCTGATTCATGGAGATAGTTAGTGCAAGTCTAGCCTGATCAACTTAGAAGACCTTATATCGAGATAAAAGAAAAAGGCTGGATGTGGTAGTGCACATCTGTAACCCCAGTGATTTGGGAGGCTAAGGAAGGAGGATTACAATTCAAGGCCAGCCTCAACAACTTAGTGAGGCTCTAAGCAACTGAGTGAGATCTGTTTCAAAATAAAAAATATAAAGGACTGGGGATGTGGCTCAGTGGTTATACACTCTGAGTTCAATTCCTAGTATGCAGAAAACAACAACAAACAAAACAAAATGAAACAAATAAAAAATAAAATGGATTGAGGAGGTGTCTCGCAGGTTAAGTGACCTTGGATTCTTAACCCAGTACCTGGATTTTTAACCCAGTACTTAATCCCCAGTACCCTAAATAAATAAATAAATAAGAAAAAGGGCCAGAGATGTACTTCAAAGGTAGAGTGCCCCTGGGTTCAATCTCTATTAATACAAAAACAAATAACAAAAAACCCAAATACATACATACACACACACACACACACACACACACACACAACCCTTACAAAAATCTAGCTAGCTAATGGGCTGAGTAAACGTCTTGACTAATGTGGTATGGAAACTGAATTTTCTTTTCTCTGAGTCTGGTAGGAAGGTAGTGGTGGTGGCCTTCATAGGGATTTGTATCTAAGAATTTAAGAATCAGATGTGAAAGGCTGAGATGAAGTCAAAATAAAATATGAATTAGCCATCAGAGAATTAAAAATCCAATGAGATACCACTTTACACGGACTAACATGATTATAATGGGAAATACAGACCACAACAAGTGTTGATGAGGATATGGAGAAACTGGAAACCTCACATATTGCTGGTGAGAATGAAAAATGTCACGACCACTGTGGAAAACTACTTGGCAGGTCTTCATAAAGTTAAACATAAGAGTTAACAAATGACCCAGCAATTCCACATTTAAGTATATACCAAAAAGGATTGATAAAAAGTACTCAGACAAGTACATGTTCACAGCAGCTCAATCAACAATAGCCAGAAGGTAGAACAAGATAAACGTCAATTCTCTGATGAATAAACAAAATGTGGTATATACATTCAATTGAATACTATCCAGCCTTAAAAAGGAACAGCATTCTGACACAGGCTACAACATGGATGGACTCTGAAAATGCTATGCTAAATGAAAGAAGCCAGTCATGAAAGACAACATATGATTCCATTTACATGTAAATATTCAGAATAGGCAAGTTTGTAGAGATATAAAGTAGACATGTAGTTGTTTCAGGCTGGGGGAAATAAGGCAACAGGAAGACAATAGTGAGAAGGTACAAGATTTCTTCTTGAGGTGATGAAATATTGCTAAAATTAATTGTGATGATGGCTGTATGTTTCTGTGAATATACTCAACTGATTGAATTATGTACTTTAAAAGGATGAATTGTGTGGCATTTTGATTGTATCTCAATAAAGCTATTACTCTGCCCCTCCAAAAATTGGGTACAGAAGAGGTAAGAAATATGTTTCAGAGAAAGAGAGGCTTGTCTACTGTGTGGGGGAAAATGCCCATTGGAAGAATAGAAGGAGGCAGGAGAACTTGGGAATGCAGTGTGGGATGGACATGAAGTAAACTTAAGGTGAGCAATGAGAATGGAAATTTGTAAGATCTGCAACTTTAGCACTACAATATCTGTAAACAGTGGTTACATTATATTTTTTCTTCATCTTTTATAAAAGTTTTTGACTTTATTTTTAATTGTAAAAGAAACATACACTCACTGTGGGTAGTAAAAATAAAGAAGGGTAGAAGAAAAAAACATTTATATCCCACAGGCTAATCACTGTTAATATTCAGGTATATTTCCTTCTAGACTTTTCACTTGAGTAAAGTTTCGCATTTATTTTTTTTGAAACATTTTTTTTTGGCAGTGCTGGGGATTAAACCTAGGGTCTTGTGCATGCCAGGCAAGTTGCCCCACTACTGAGCTACCTCCCCAGACCAAAACCTATTCTTCTGCATATTTTGTTCACTGAGTTCTTTCTGGTTCTTAGTGTGTATTATACTCATTAGAAGTCACATAGAATCAAGGTGGATTTGATTGGAAAGGAAACTTAGAATAATGAAATAGGAACTTCAGGTTTCTCCATTGCAGAGTACTTGGCTAACTTACCTAGCATTCATGAAGACCTGGGTTTCATTTCTAGGACTGCAAAATAATAAAAAAGTAAGCTGCTTCTTTTTTTTTTATTTTTAATTTTTTTATTATTTATTTACTTATTCATCATGCACAAGTATAGTATCTTTTTACATACAACTGCTTGTATACAAAGTATATAAGTACCATTCAGATCTTCAATCATGCATTTAGGATAATGATATCCATCTCATTCAACCACCAATTTTTTTCCAACCCCCCCCTTACTCCCTCCCTCCCCTCCCTTTCCGTTGACCATTCTAGTGTTCCTCTGATCCTATGTACCCCCTTCCAACAACTCTGTGAACCAGCCTCCTTATATCAGAGAAAACATTCGGTACTTGGATTTTTGAGATTGACTAATTTCACTTAGCATTATATTCTCCAACTTCATCCATTTACCTGCAAATGCCATTATTTTATTCTCTCTTATTCTCAGCCTTGTGGGATGAAGTAGTACCCCCATCTGTTGGAGAACAACACAGCTATCAAACTCTAATACCTCAGAGTCCCAAATGGCAGTGTTATTATAGTGCATGCCATTCTTTTATGCAAAAGTTCTGCATTACTGTGAGAAAATGAATCTTGGTTACCAAAAGAAACTTAAACTCTTGAAAATAAATCCAAACATACTATTTTGGAGGACAGAAAAAAAAAAAAAAAAAGAAGAAGACTTTCTAAACTGTTGGAGAGTCGATGAGCTTTTCGAAGGACAGCAACAACAGGTGATAATGTCCTCTGACACCATGGCAGCAGAGTGTGACAGGAGTAGTTAACCCCCTACTGAGTTTACTGTGCCTCTCTCATTTCTCCTTCTTTTTATAGCTTCCTGCCATTCCTTCCTAAACTTGCTTCCGTGAGAATTAAGTGTATTTGTATATTTTCTTAAATAATCTTTATATCCTCCGGCTTGTAATTTTAAAAGGATATGTGCCAAATCTTTCGATTTTTCTCTTTATAAAGACACCTGAAGCTAAATTAAGTGACATATTAATTACCCATGTATGACTCAGTCCAGATTTTTCCTTTGTGCTAGTAGCCCAAGAAGACAACAAAAGAATCTCCATCTGTGAACTAAGGCAGCCTGTTCAACTGAACTGTTTCTAGAAAATATGGACAATTAGTTGCCTGATATGAGAAAACAATTTAATTGAAGGGACTGTTCTTTGATTCTAACTCCACTTTATTCTAAATACTAACATGCTGAACATACCATTGCCATATAAATAGTGGAGCCTGTGGTTCTCAGGACAAACCCAACATTTGCTTCTGGCAGTCTGCTCAGGAAAAAGAGTCTCTTCATAGAGGTTCCCTTTCAGTCTGTTAAATGTGGAACTAAAGGATAGGGCTCCTTTGCATGCATGAGCCATTTTGAAATATTGCAGATGGGAGCACGTGATCTTCCCTGGAGGGCTTCCATCATCCTAGAGAGAGGGGCGTCCTGGTCTGTGGTTATGGGGGAGGTGATCGCCTTTACTTTCTTGCAATGATTTGCTTCGGCAGGCATCAAAGCAGCGCTAATTGGAAACCACTGCAAATAAAAACAGCCTTTCCTCCCTGACGGCAGACCCTGAACTTTTTTAAAAATTATTATTAAGGTTCTTTTTTCTCAATGTAAAGTAATATAAACTCACTATTTAAAAAGTAATTGAAAATGCAGAAAAGTACATAAAATCAAATAACTAAGATTGGAATGATACAAGATCATGCCTAATTCTGCTGGACACAGCCTTTCAGTTTGACCCCAAACAACTTTCTGCACTTGTGAAGACTAGAATACTTTTTCTCATCTTGTTCCCTTTGCCTGGAACCCCTTCCTTCCCTCTTCCATCTGTTGAATTTCTACTTATTCTTAGGGCTGAGCTCAAAAGTTACCTTTTCCAAGTCGTCTTTCTTGATTCTCCCAGGGGAACTGCTAGCTTTCCTCCATCTGTGATGCTGTGACTCTGGTACATAGCTCTGTTTTGGCACTCACCCCCAATATATGAAATTATTTATTTACGTGTTTGTCTCCCTATCTAGACTAGGAACTCCTCTAACCATTACACAATGCTCAGCATACACACAGTCATCATAAATATTGAAAGAAGTAGAGTCCTATAAGATAGAAGTCCCATAAGACAGAATGACTTATACCAGAAACTTGCTCATTCACTCAGGACATTTATGTTTTTGGTCAGAGGATGGAAGGCTTTCAAAGATGCCTAGCCAAACCTAGAAAAGTAGTCCAAGGAGAAGTGAGAGTAAGTACTGATTTTGGATAAGGAAGCTGAGAACACCTTTTGTTCTTTTCTTTCCAGGTCATTTAGTAGTGTCACATAATCCATTGACAATTTAGACCAACATAGAGGGGAAGGAGAGGATGCAGATGGCTGTAACACATAAATATAATTTCACAAGGATGGAGGAACTGTGAATTTATCACAGATTATCAGCTGGGACAGAAGCTAGGTATATAGATGCAAGTTGAACTATTTAACTATAGATTTGGGATTTGGAAAATGGAAAGGTATTGCTCATATTTTCTATCAAACAGTTTTGGGGATATGAAAATGACAAGGTAAACAGTATCACAAAGGAAATGGTAAAGAAGCCATTTGGAAGAGCCAGGGATGAAGAGGCTAAGATGTGCTGAAAATATTAGAGATGGAAGGGGCTGTGAAGATCTGATTGCTTCTATTTTGGTTCTCCTACATGTGCATCTTATTCGACTCTCACTGTTTTAAATTTGATGACAGATATTTTCAATACTTATCCCTTAAAGGAATCCTGAGTGCCATATATAGACCACCCGTTGAGTATAAAATCGCCTTTAAATTGAACTATGCTATTTCTAAGATTAGTTGTGTATTGCAAACTACCCAGTTGGGGGCAGACAAAACAAACAGATGACTTCTGAATGCTACCAAAGGAATCCTGCATTTCTTTGTGTGTTGTTATTTTAATAAGGCAAAGGGCTTTTCAAGTCATAATCAGATTCAGACAGCTCCCTCACAACCTCCACAGATTGAATGCTACAATAGGGTTCCTTTAGAATGATCATATTTTTAACTTCTGAGGATGGAGCTTGGGCATGGGTGTGGGGAGTGGTGGAGGCAAACATTTTTCTGGACAGTGTGAAATGCTGTGCAGAACACACTGAGAAATTTACAGAGGTACTAACACTCTGCCAAAAAAAAAAAAAAAAAAAAACCCTTCTGATAATATCAGATTGGGGGGGGGGCAGTGCATTTAGCAAGAGATCATCTTAATCCCCACTCCTTTCCTCTGTCTAAGCAAGTTTACAATTATTTGAAGGAGTTGAATGAAATCAGACACCCTCCTGTTGTTGTGTTCAATCATTCTGTTAGAAAATTCAGAAAGGAAGGCTCCATATCAGACTCTAAAGCTTCATCTAGCAAAAAAGGTGGGGAACATCATGAGGCAGGTTCATTCTCCCACAGGAGCCCTGTCTAACTGCCACTTACTCAAGTCTATAGATTTTCTTGATTTCTCTTTTATTTTATTTGAGGTTAGCTACAAGTTGAAAAAAATGAATCTAAAAACAGTGTCATACCTGGTTGACCAGACAATTTTTCCTTTTCCTGGAAGATCAACACCCATACACTCCTTCCTGGGATATAGACCATGACAGAAGTCATGGCAGCAGGATCTTAATATACCTCTGAATTGACATGATAATTTCTGTTTTTAAATTTTATTGATTCTAATTTTAATTGATACATTTTTTTCTTTTTTTATTCAAAGTGTTGTATTTATAATAGTAGTATGCATTATAATTCATAATAAACATAGAGAGCATCTTTTTACATAACACTGTTTGTATACAATGTATATTCATACCACTCAAATCTTCAGTCATACATTTAGGATAATGACATCCATCTTATTCATCCACCTTTTCTTTTTTCCCCTCCATCCCCCCTTACTCCTCTCCCTCCCCTCCTTCCCCTTTAACCAACCATTCTAGTGTTCCTCTAATCCTCCTATGTACCCCGACCCAACCCCACTGTGAATCAGCCTCATCTTATATCAGAGACAACATTCGGTATTTGGATTTTTGAGATTGACTAACTTCACTTAGCATTATATTCTCCAACTTCATCCATTTACCTGCAAATGCCATTATTTTATTCTCTTTTATTGCTGAGTAAAATTCCATTGTGTATATATACCACATTTTCTTTATCCACTCATCTACTGAGGGACATCTAGGTTGGTTCTACAACCTAGCTATTGTGAATTGTGCTGCTATAAACATTGAAGTGGCTGTGTCACTGTAATATACTGTTTTGAAGTCCTTTGGGAATAGACCCAGGAGTGGGATGACCGGGTCATAGGGTGGTTCCATTCCCAGTTTTCCAAGAAATCTCCATACTGCTTTCCATAGCGGTTGCACCATTTTGCAGTCCCACCAGCAATGTATGAGTGTGCCTTTTTCCCCACATCCTCTCCAACATTTATTGTTGTTTGTGTTCTTGATAGCTGCCATTCTGACTGGAGTGAAATGAAATCTTAGAGTAGTTTTGATTTGCATTTCTCTAATTGCCAGCGATGTTGAACATTTTTTCATGTATTTGTTGATTAATTGTGTATCTTCTTTTGAGAAGGGTCTTTTCAAGTCCTTTGCCCATTTATTGATTGGGTTATTTGTTTTTTTGGTGTTAAGATTTTTGAGTTCTTTATATATTCTAGAAATTAGTGCTCTATCCAATGTGCATGTATTAAATATTTGTTCCCAATTAGTTGGCTCTCTATTCACTTCACTGATTGTTTCTTTTGCTGAGAAAGCTTTTTAGTTTGAATCTATCCCATTCATTAATTCTTGGTAATAGTTCTCGTGCTACAGGATTCTTATTAAGGAACTTGGGGCCTAATCCGACATGTTGGAAATTGGAGCTTACTTTTTCTTCTATTAGGCGTATTGTCTCTGGTCTAATTCCTAGGTCCTTAATCCACTTTGAATTGAGTTTTGTGCATGGTGAGAGATAAGGGTTTAATTTCATTTTGTTGCATATGGATTTCCAGTTTTCCCAGCACCATTTGTTGAAGAGGCTATCCTTTCTCTACTGTACATTTTTGGCGCCTTTGTCTAATATAAGATAGCTGAAATTATATGTATTAGTCTCTGTGTCCTCTATTCTGTACCATTGGTCTACCCGTCTGTTTTGGTGCCAATACCATGCTGTTTTTGTTACTATTGCTCTGTAGTATAATTTAAAGTCTGGTATGGTGATGTCACCTGCTTCACTTTTCTTGCTCAGAATTGCTTTGGCTATTCTGGGTCTCTTATTTTTCCAAATGAAGTTCATGACTGCTTTTTCTATTTATTTAAGGAATGTCACTGGGATTTGGATTGGAATTGTATTAAATCTGTATAATGCTTTTTGGTAGTATGGACATTTTAACAATATTAATTCTGCCTATCCAAGAACAAGGTAGGTCTTTCTAACAAATCTAATATGTCTTTCCATCTTCTGAGGTCTTCTATAATTTCTTTCTTTAGTGTTCTATAGTTTTCGTTGTAGAGGTCTTTCACCTCTTTCGTTAAGTTGATTCCCAGGATACATAAAAATTTTTATGTATCCATTAAAAAATAGAATAAATAAAAGTTTTTACTGACAGGGCAGTTTCAAAATAGGACCGAATTGGTATGTTTACTTCAAAAAAGCTCCACATGTGGTTCTGTTACAAATTCATATACCACTTCCTTCATGAACCCTCTACTCTAACTTCCCTGGGCAGAGGTTCTGTCTTTCCATGTAGCTTGCCTCTGTACTCTGGAATTCTATGGCTTTAGTACTCACACAACTATCTTTGGAATTGTTTGTATTTAAAGTCTGGAGAACAGGGACTATTTATTGGTATTTTCACTGTTCAGTATATGTTATAGCACTAACAAGTTTTAAATAAATTCCTGTTGAACTGAATATATAGATATAGATATATGGTATGTATCATATATACATATGTATATGTATGTATTCACTTCAATTAAATATGGAAGGTGTTTTCACTAGTTAAAAGTTAATGTCTTACATGGATTGAGGTTAATTTCTCAGGAGGTTCAGTGGTTCAGGCTAAGAGTGAAAGCAATGCAGAGCAATGAACAAAGGACAGGTAGAAGCTAAAGTGGGCCTTGATACATGGCCTAATTCTATCTTTCCAGAGTGACAAGAATGTCTCAAAGAACCTCCAAGCAACTGAAAAAATGGTTTTCAAATATGTTGATGTTAGGAGGCTGGTCCACAAATTCTTTGGTACTCCTCTCTTCAAGAAGTGGAGCTTGATTTCCCTCCTCTTAAGTATGTATTAATACTTGTTTGTAACAAATCTAATATGTCAGAATTAATGGTGTGTCACTTCTAATACTAGGTCATTAAAGATGATAGAGCTTCCTCTTTGTTTCTTCCATGGATCACTTATTCTGGGGACGCCAATTGCCATGTTGTTTCAGAGGTCTACCTAGTGAGGAACTCAGGCCTCCTTCCAACAAGAAGCACTAACTTGCTAAACCTCTAAGTGAGCTATTTGAACTCTAGCCTTAGTCAAAACTGTTGCTCCAGGCTGGGGGGTGTGGCTCTGGGTTCCATTCCCAGCACCAAAACCAAGTAAACAAAACCAAAACCACACTGCAACCCCAGGCAACATCTTGACTGAAAATTCCTTAAAGACTCTAAGAACCACCTACCTAACCACTTCCATATTTCTGATGGACATAAGCTGTGAAATAATAAGTATTTGTTATTTTAAATAATTGTTTTATGTTGTAATAAGACTATTACAACTCCAATTTTAAAAATAATTGAAGACCCTCAAAAGTTTTAGTTTATATATTATATACCTACCAATATTTATAATTTTATAAATTAAAACTCAGAAAAAATTAAGATCTACTATGAATTTGAAACTAGCCATCATAGACTCATTATGTGTTAATATAAATAACATTTTATTTAAAAATTAATGACAAAGTAAAATTTGTTTCTTTTTGCAAGATATCTTTACTATTTGGCTTGTTAGGAGACAGATACTGATTCTCCTATTGACTTCTGTATTTAATGTGTTGCAATTTTGCTTTGGTTGAAATATACAAACAAACTCTAGCTTCACTCAGATATATAGTTACCAAAGGAAGATCTCACAGAAACTCACTGACACCCTAAAAGGTCTCTGTGACTCCCAGTGGTTCGTGAATCACACTTTAGCTAGGGTGCTATAAGGAAACTAGAAAACCATTAGAATGGAAGTCAACAAGAGAAAAGAAAATGGAACTTTTACAGTGTTTCCTTGGGGCACACATACTCTCTTAAGCTGCATTACTTACTGCCTTCTCTTATTCTAAAATGTACTATATAAGGCTCAGAATAACCATTTCAAAACTTCTTACAGTAAATCAAGAGGAATTGAATAACTTACCCTAAATCTGAGATATTGCTTATTTCATATCTTGATTTTTTTTGGTACTGGGAATTGACCCCAGAGGTGCTTAATCACTAAGCCACATCCCCAGCCCTTTTTATTTTTTGAGACAGGGTGTTGTTGAGTTGCTTAGAGCCTCAAATTGCTAAGGCTGACTTTGTACTTGTGATCATCCTGCCTCAGCCTCCTGAGCCACTGGGATTACAGGCATGTGCCATTACGCCAGGCCTGATTTTCCATCTCTAGGCCAAGTCCCTCAAAATCAACAGGAAGAAGAACTCATGCCACCTATTCTTGAGCCAGAGTTAGCTTTTTGGGTATGGCAATTCTCCTACAGTTGTGATTGCTTCCCATCTAATTTCCACTCCTCAAGTGTAACCAAGGAATTAGAATAGGGTTGGAGGGAAGCTGGATGGGCAGTGTGAGAATAAAAGGAATAAGAAGCCATGTTTTGTCCTTGACTGTTGTTTCAAGAAACATAAATTAGATCCTTCCTTTTATTGTTTTAAAAAGAGTATAAAGTGTGCAGTATATGTGTGTGTGTGTGTGTGTGTGTGTGTGTGTGTGTGTGTATGTGTATACATGAATGGGTCTTGTCAGTGTCTTTCTGGTAAACTTAATCCTGACTCACTGTTAGTAATGGGAAAAGTCACAAACCAAGCCATGAAATGGTAATACGTGATTGTATGTAGAAAATATTCTGTTTACTCAATAAAGGATCTTGAATAGGGAAGTTCATTCCACTCTCTGTTGCTATTCTAGTTATTTACATATGGAAAGTTTACATTTAAATATGACTCAGATATAATACAATATCTTTTTTCTTTAACATTAACAGATAATGGAATTTAATTAAGCACTCCACACAGAAGAACTAAATAACATGTATTTACAAAACTTCACTCCAGTGGTTTTTGACCTTAAACACAATTGCTAATTGTATGCTGAAACAGAAAAAAGAAAAAGAAAAAAAAAAAAAAAAACACCTCACCTTCTTCGGCTGGATAAAGTTTCTTCATGTTCCACATGAGCAACTTTTAATACTTTCTTGTCAATAAACAGATCTTCAGGATAATAAGCAGATCTATATTGGCGTTGTTGAGAATGGGCACATAACTTGCCAATCTGAAAAAAGAAATGCAATATAATTATATGATACTTTCACAGAAATGATAGTAGAAACAAATTCTTAAATGCATTTCAATTTCCTCCCTGAATTTCCTTTAAAAAATTTTTTTTTCTTTTTGTACTGGAGTTTGAACCCAGGGGTGTTTTGACTCGGAGTCACATTCCCAGCTCTTTTTACATTTTATTTTGAGACAGGGTCTTACTAAGTTGCTTAGGGCCTCACTAAGTTCCTGAGGCTGGCCTTGAACTTGTGATCCCCCTGACTCAACCTCCCAAGTGGCTGGGATCACAGGTGTACACCACACCTGGACCAATTTCCTTGTAAAGAGCAGAACACAGCTATTACTAAAGTTTAAACAAGAGATAAGGTTTGAAACAAGTAATCATTGGTGGAAAAGAAGGCAAAAGTCTGGTGGAGAAGGGAACTCCATTCTAAACACATAGCCTATTCAGAGATTTCTTACAATTATAAATACATTTTTAACTTGAGAAGACCCTCTACACAGGCCTCATGCTACTGATACCTTTCAATGGCACTTGGTGTTTATATTTATGAATAAGTTAACAAAAGGGAATTTCAAAGTTGAGGAAGAACTGCTATAGGAGATTGGGATGTGAGAGGTGTTGAGTAGCCTATTAGAAAAGAAGCCTTCCATGCACAGAGTGCTCATGATTCTAATGAACATTTTCTTACAAGAATCAAGCTAAGGGTGTCTGAAAAATGTCAGAGTAGTTGCACATTTGACTTTCCTAAAAATGCCCAAGGGAAGACAGCAAGTCAACCAGTGAATAGTCAGTGTCATCAGCTGTGAATCATATGTCATTTGTGTAAGTCCAGGATTTAGAGTATCAAAGAGCATACGTGCTCAAGACTGCCAGCTAGTCTGCCTGCCTGCCTGCCTTCTTTCCTTTTCTCCTCCCACTTTTCCCTTTCTCTCTCCTGTCCTTATATTTCATTCATTCATTCAAAAATACTCATTGGATACCTCCTTCTAAAACTTCCCTCTTTTACACTCATGGGGTAAAAACATTTTGTTTTAAATGGCATTAACTCTCTTACTTAGCTCCATTCTAATTGGTTTATTTGGTTAAGTTATTTGCAGATTTGTCATTTGTTCACTTTCAGACAAAAGCTTAAATGAAATTCCATATAAAGAAGCATGACTATTGGAAGGAGCACTCGTGCACAACTCTAATTCTAGCAACTTGAGAGACTGACACAAGGATTGTGAGTTGGAGGCCAGCTAGGGCAACTTATTGAAACCATGTCGCAAAATAAAAAAATAAAAAAGGGCTGAGAACATGGCTCAGTGATAAAAAAAAAATTCCCTGGGTTCAATCCCTAGTACCAAAACAAACAAACAAACAAACAAACAAACAAATAAATAAATAAAATTCTTAAAAAAGAAAGAAATGACTATTAACTTTCTTACATGTCTCACTTTTGCCAGACTCTATGCTTAATATCACCATCCACATTGTATTTTGTTTACTTTCCTTGTGGTATTAGGGATTGAATACATGGGTACTCTACCATACAGGTATGCCCTCAGTCCTGTTTATTTTTTATATTCAGACAGGGGTCTTGCTAAATTTCCCAAGCTGGCCTAGAACTTGCGATCATCCTGCCTCAGCCTTCCGAATAGATGCAATTTTAAAAATGTGCCAGTGTGCCTAGATACCACCCCCATTTTATAGATTAGGAAATTGAGGCTCAAGGAGGTTGAGACTTTCCTGAGGCAAGTAGGCAGTGAATTCACTTGCCTGACTTTGAACCCATTTTTCTGACTGCAAATCTCACGCAACATTACCCCCCTAAGATATGATACTTGATTTCTACTTACATTCTGTTTTGAAAAAAAAGTCACAGTCCTCAGAAAGATAGCTAGTAAACATTGCCAAGGTTAACATATAGATTATAAACTTTAAGAAAAACATTAGAAACATCTTACAAAAACAAGGGTTGAATCTTCATCACTTCTGTGCCTTCACAAAAGTCAGACCAGATTTGGTACATGATCAGGTACTGTGAGGTGAATTAATTGAAGTGAATTGAAGGAACCTTTTATTATCAAGTCTAGCACACTACTCTGCTGATAAGCCATGACTCTGTGTGGTAATCCTGGCTTCTGGATTTTTCAGGTTGGCCCTGATAGCATTTACTAAATTATGTCTATATATAAAGGCATAAATGGCTTTTAGTTTATAGAGCTCTTGAAGGTTTCCCACAAAAATATATTCCCCCCACTTTTTTACAATTCTAGGGCTGAAACCCAGGGCGTTGCACTTACCCAGGAAGCACTGTACTCCCAAACTATGCCCTCAGCCCCTAAATATATTCTTTTTTGTGTGTGTTTGTAGTACTGGGGATCAAACCCAGAGCTGCGCACATGATAGGGAAGCACTGTACCACTGAGCTACTCCCCCCACTCCCTTAAATACATACTTGAATTAGAAAAAGTATCTAGAATCAGCAGTAGAATCACCTCCATTTATGAAACATAGCACCTATCATTTGACATTCCCATTACCTATTCTCAATATTTTATTCTAATGGGAACAAAACAAGAGTTGTGGACACTTAAAAATATTCCATCTGGCTTTGGGATGTATGATACTAAAATTTTCACATGTGCTTATGTAATGCTATTTGACTTGGGCTAATATTAACTTCAAATAAAGAATATGAATTCTCTGAATATGCCCTAATGGGGAGTAGTCTGATAGGTTGTTTTAGGCCAAGGGATGCCCAGGTGGACTGGGGAGTTAACTTCCAATCACTTTCAAAGCATATAACACAGATACAAATAACTAAAGGCAGACTGTGCATTATAACTATATGTCTATAGATATATACATGTTTACTTTGTTAAGACACAGGTGAAATTTCATAGAACAGAACCTTGATTTTTGTTTCCTAAATATGTGTTTATTATTCTGTGAACATACATCAATGTGAGAGTCTATTTCACCAGGATCAAAGTATCCTTAGAACATTCAGGTGCATGGGACACATTCTCTTGACCTACACCTGTTCCAAATCCAGCACCAAAATAAAATCTTTCACATGTCTTTCACAGTAATTTGTCTACTTACACCCCACAGCTGTGAAATCTCCCTATGCATTGAAATCCAGCCCTTTCTATAGTGAATACTAATTGGACCACAGCAAAACTTTAAAGTATTTGCCCCCTACCCTGCTCCAACCTACTGGAAAAGGGTGCAGCTGAGGCAGAAGTAGGACAGTTAAGAATAAATGAGAATGTAGCCAGTCTGCAGTCTGACCTTTCTTCCAAAGCCACCCAATGTGGCATTAGCAAGCAGACTTCCCAAAGCTCTGTGTGGGGTAAGGAGCAAACAATGGTGTCCTGCCAATCCCCCCACTCCCCCATCTGAAATGTGCCACATCTTATCAGACAGGCTGTATTTTCTTCCACAAATCTACCATGAAGCAAATTCTTCTCATATACAAAGCATTTGTCAAATCTATTCCCCCCTACTTTGAGGACTTCTCCCCACATCTTTCACCTCCACACCGCGTGAGCTGGAGGTGAATAGTATGAGCTTATTTTGAGAAGTAGACACTAAAAGAAAACATAATTTACAAAGAGATGCAGCATTCACATTGATGAAGTCCTTTCAACTTCACACTTGAGAAACATCAGGCTATGCTGGGAGAACTGGGTCTTATTCTTCAGCTGCTAAAGAAGCCAGCCTCCCAAGTGGCATTTTAGAAATCAGTAGCCTGTCCAGGAGTTTTAGGCTCTTAAATAGGAACTGGAATGCAATTTCCTTTTACTAATGTACCTAGTCAAGAATGCTGCTACATTTACATTTGGTTAGTTGGAGTGAATTTATTGGACAGGTGAATATCTCTATCAGAAGACCTGGAATAAATTACCTTTTTGTTTTCCATGAACCGTGATTCCTAATGATACCTTTATTTATGGGCCAGAACCTGTGGCAGGAAAAGCAATAGTGCTTTGAACTGTTACAAGTCTTGAAACTTAAGAAGGCAGGGCCTCTGACCTTAATCTAGCCAGCAAATCTTTCTGAAAATCTTAGCACCATCCTTTCCCATCAGAATCCAGAGGCATTATCTTCATGCATACAGGAAGCAAACATACTGCTGGAGCCCAGCAAGGTATATTGAAGAGCTCAGTAGGCTGGGCATCAGGAGACCTAGCCTACAACCCCATTTCAACATTTTCTCTTTTAAATTGATGCAATTGTACATAATCATGGGGTACTGTGTGATGTTTCAACACATGTTTACAACCTGCAATTATCAAATCAGGGTAATTAAGCCAGGTGCGGTGGCGCATGCCTATAATCCCAGCACTTGGGAGGCTGAGGCAGGAAGATCGCGAGTTCAAAGCCAGCCTCAGCAATGGCGAGGCACTTAGCAACTCAGTGAGACCCTGTCTCTAATAAAATACAAAAAAGTGCTGGGGATGTGGCCCAGCGGTCGAGTGCCCCTGAGTTCAACCCCTAGTACCAAAAAAAACCAACAACAACAACAACAAAAAAAAACCCATCAAATCAAATCAGGGTAATTAGGATATCCATCACCTCCAACATTTATCATTCCTTTGTGGTGTAAACATTCAAAATCATCTTTTATATTTTTCCAATATATAATAAATTATTGCTAACTATAGTCACCCTACTGTGCTATGGAACACTAGAACCTATTCCTCCTGCCTAATTGCATTTTCGTACCTGTTAACCATCCTTTCTCCATCTTCCCACCCCATCCTCAACCCTTCCCAGGCTCTGGTAATCACCATTCATTCTACTCTTCACTTCTATGAGACCAGCTTTTTTAGTTTTTGCCTGAGGTATTTTTGCATGCAGTATTTGTCGTTCTGTGCCTGGCTTATTTCACTAAGTATAATTCCCTGCAGGTTCATCCATATACAGCCCTACTTTTACCTCTCACCCACAACAGTACTTCATTCTGACCTGGTACCCCAGTTTTACTCCATCTTAACTCCAGTCATATACAAAGGAAAGATATAACATTTGAAGTACCATACCATATTTTATTCTAAGTTCCCTTGAAAAAAGAAAGAAAACATGTTACTATGGGAGGGAATTATTTTCTTTATCCATCACTAGGTTTATGGCTGAAGCGCCTATAATAAAAGACAGAATAACAAGAGAAAAACATACAAATATTTTTAGTATAAGTTTTACATGATATGGGAGCCTTCAGAAATGAAGGCCCAAAGAAATAGGGAAACTTTTGTCTTTTTATGCTAAGTGTGACAAAGAAGTAGACAGTGGTGAAGTGCAATTGGACAAAAGTACTATAATCTAATGATAATATACTAATTATAATATAATAAATAAACCAAGTTCTTATTATTCAGATTCTTCTCTGTATCTCCGTATATAGTATTTGCCGCTTAGATGAGTGTCTGATGCTCTACTTCAGGTAAGAGTCTGCAAGATTTTGTCTTGTCAGGTGAAGATAAGAGTAACCTTCCTTCTTCTGCTGTTTTCTCAAGGGCCAAGGTGCCATCTTTTGGGGTGATGTATCCTGAACTCCATCATTACTAAACATTTTGGTTTGTTACAATTCAAACCTGCACGCCATAACTGCTATGCTGATAGCCCAATGGTTAAATATCTAACTATACTTATTCTCAGTTCCCCATTCACTGCTTGGTCTGAGAATTCTCAACACACAAAAATCTCAGACCTGCTCTTTCATTCTGGCTGACTGACCAAAGAAAGATCCTGTGTTGTGAGCTTCTCAAACTCTTTTGGAACATAACATTTTATTCCAGCCTAGTGCTTCACAAATAACTTCGCTATCCATTCTTCATTCTTTCCAGTGAATTCTACAACAACTCTCTGAGTATACTGAACAGGTATTATTAACCCCACTTTGGAGATAAAAGAAAACAGGTTCATAATTGTTAAGGAACTTAAAGCAAGGTCAGAGTACTAGGAAATGACAGAACTCAAGACTTTCTGATTCCAAAAGTTATTTTGTTGTTGTTTTTGTTTTTGATGCCTCACTCTGTGGCATCCTCTATGTCTGTCAACAGCATAGATTTTGGGGCATCCCAGTACTGGGTGTGGTCCAACTCTGCAATCTGGTGGACATTCAACTCATATATAAATCAGAGAGTGGTGATAATGATGAAAAATGCAAAAACATACAAAAAAAGTCTTAAGTTATTCAAGATAAACAGAAAACTGACATCTGATTTTAACTTAGGTTTCTGGCAGTATTTCTAGTAAGGGCAAGCCAATAGTGGAATGATTTAAATTTCTTTGTCTGCCAGGTAAGAGTCAATTAGCAGCCATACTAAAGTACTGGATATCAGACTGTATGGGAGAGGTGGCTCCCAAGAAGGTCCCATCTGCTGCTTGCTACCTGCAGGATGTCCCTAGGCCCTTGCTCTTGAATTCAGATTCTTCAGTCAGCTACAATGTCTTTAATTCCAATAATTAAACTCAGGTCTAGCCTGATGTCTGAGCTAACTATATCCATTAATGGTTTCCCACAAAATAGAGATTCCAGGTAAATCTTATGGCTACAAAATGCAAATACTCAAGAATTTAGCAGTAATTGCCTAAAATGGTAGAAAATTGGGGTAGGGTACTATTACTACATTAATGTTCATCTCTGGCTCTCTCCCACTCTTAACTAACCCCGAGGGATCTATTTTGCTCTGCAAATGAATGGCATGCTTTACATTTTCTTTCCTAATAAGTAAGTAATGTTGGGCTCATACATGGGGCTGTGGTTTTAGCACAGTGCTAGAGTGCTTATCTACCACATGTGAGGCACTGGGTTTGATCCTCAGCACCACATAAAAATAAATAAAATAAAGGTATTATGTCCATATGCAACTAAAATATTTTTAAAATATGTAACAACTTTCCTATGTACATATATGAAAACATTACAGTGAATCCCACCATCATATACATCCACAAGAATGGGGTCCTAATTAGAATAAGATATATACCATGCTTGTATAATTATATCAAAATGAATTCTACTGTAATGTATAACTTAAAAGAACCAATAAAAAGAGAAATATGTAAGAGTTGTACATGAATATGGTTTGACTGAATCTGTGTCTTTTAACTTAAATGACTCATAACAAAAAGGAGGAAGAGGAGAGAGGTGTGAGAAGATAGAAACGGAGAGGGAGAAGCAGAAGCAAAAATAGAGCAGTTCTCTTTTGTGAGTCTATGGCATTGGGAAGCCATGGCCACATGATACTACCTTCAGAAATCTAAATGTTTGAGGGGGGGATGTCCTGCTGAATTGTACTCTGAGATTGGAGATCGGTCCACTTTCTTAGAAGCTGAAACTGAGACATTCAAAACTCTAGGAGCACTGCATACCATGGCACACACCTGAAATCCCAGTGGCTTGGGAGGCTAAGGCAGGAAGATTGTTAGTTCAAAGCCAACCTCAGCAAAAGCAAGGCACTAAACAATTCAGTGAGACCCTGTCTCTAAATAAAATTCAAAATAGGGCTGGGGATGTGGCTCAGTAGTTGAGTGGCCCTGAGTTCATTCCCTGGTATATAAAAAAAAAAAAAAAAAAAAAAAAAAAAAAGACACTAAGACCTCTTGAAGGCTTTTTCAGTTTTTTTTTTTTTTTAATTTTTAAGGTTTTTTGTGTAGTTGTAGATGGACAGAATGCCTTTATTTTATTTGTTTATTTTTATGTGGTGCTGAGGATTGAACCCAGTGCCTCACACATGATAGGCAAGCACTCTGCCACTGAACTACAGCCCTAGCCCTTTTTTAGTTTTATTTAATTATAGAATAACTTTTCTGTGAGACCCCAACTGATTACTGTGGTCTCAAACAGCGTTTTCTGAGAAATATTATTAAATACTTGGTATAAATTTAGTCTTGGATCATTGATGGACTCCTCAGAACCCTGAAGAACTGAAAATTAAAACTTCCTTTAGGGTTATGTAATTTAAATATCAACTCTGACCTCACGGTCAGCTTTGGATGAATATTGCCTGTGACATTTGTTTTGGGGTACATTGAGTTCAAGGAGGGAGTTATAAAGGTTTCCCATTTAAAAAAATAATGAACTTCATTCCCTTGAATCATCTATTATACCTTTGTACAATTCTGTTTAATTAAATCTTAAAAGTTTTAAAACAAAATATACATTGAAATTATGTGATATACAACATAAACTTTTTAATAGTAGTAACCATGTTCACTTAACAATTCTACAGGTATAATAAAAATGCTAATATATGTTAATGTTTAGTCTGTGGTTAATGTTTTGTCTTGTTAATTTCCCCAGGGCTTTTATTACTGATTTAAATCTGCCACACTACTCAACTGATTGCACTGCTTCTACAAACTGCATAGAAGTAGCTCAAATAAATACTGATTAACAGAAATGAACAAACATTTGGCTAAGCAAACCATTCTTATTATATGCTTGTAATCATTACATACATTTTCTTACAATGAGATGAGCATGGAAGGCCTTTTCCACTCATTTTTCCTACAGAAAATATGCATGAACATTAAATTAATTTATAACTCTGTACTTCAGGAAGCACATCATTATTAATTAACTATTGATTGATCTGGATATAGAGCACAGAGGATTATGAACAGAACTGGTGACAACATAAGCTTTCTTTTTTACTCCACAGACATTTTGCTGTGACTCATTACTAATTGTTTGACCATTAATATAAAAACTCAATAATCATCTGTAATGTATTATGAATCAAGCTATTTTAAGAAATTGGGTGTCATTATTTGAACATTTCATATAAGTCAGCTCTTGAAAATGGAATCTAAAGAAAGAACCTGTCCTGCAGATCAGTCTGTTGGGATATTAAAATACATCTTCATATTAATTAGCAAAAAGAGCACACAATTTGGAACCTGGGTTATAGTCACAGCTCTTCCTCTTCGTTTCATTAACTTTAGACAAGTCATTTAATTCCTTGAAACTCTGCTTCCTCATCTGTAAAATGGAAATAACAACAATGCCTGCCATACCTGGCTGTAGTATGAAGATCAAATAAAACAATGGTATAAAGTGTAACATCCTTCCCATTTATACAGAATCCATCTACTTCATTCTATAAAAGGAGACTACTTATGTTCTACAGGCTGCTTTAATGTGCCAGATTCCTGGCTTAGCTGCTCAGGCATATAAGAAGCTGTAGGTAGTAATATTTAAAGGACTTTTGGAAGACAGTAAAAGGATTTGATGCAGCTAGGTCTGCATTCTGAAAGGACACTATATAGGGTTTGCCCATGTTTGACAGTCATGCTGTCTGGTCTGTTTTGCTCTGGGATACCTAGAACATCCTCTTCTTTCTTCCAAGCCGGAATTACTGATGGGCAGTACATAATTTCTGTGGGTTACCCGGTATCTCTAACTCACATGTTTGTGTCTGAATACTCTGGGGATGAGAGACAGGTTTTTAAATGTTCCTTCTGTAGAAGAGACTTGCTTTTTACTAATTTTTATCTATCACAAATGGAAGCTGAGCTGAAAATAGAATCCTGCATATGTCCATTACCCTCTTACAAAAGACAAATCCCTTCTCATCACTGGCAGCCCATGACATAATTGTTTAATTACACAAGACCAATAATGTGAAGTTCAAAGAGAACTTTATGATGTAGTCAATAAACTCAATACAGAATTCAAATACCACTCCCCTAAATCTACTCATCTTCTTGTGCTCCCTGTCCCAAAGGAAAGAAAAATCACCACCTACTCAGTTGTGCAAGCCTGAAGGAATCAAAACATTTCTGATGATTTTTCCTTCTCCCTTACTTCCCTACATTCAAACACCAAGTCTTTTTTCCCCCTCCATCCCCGGGTCCAGGATGCTTCTCAAACTTTAATGTGTATATAAATCACCAGGGAACTTAATTCATAATGATGCATATTCAGTAGATCTCGGGTGAGGTATGAAGATGAGTAGCAAGGCTCTCCCATCATCCAGTGGTTCTCAAAGTGTAGGCCTAAAATAAGCAGCATCAGCACTCACCTACGCTCTTAGAAATGCAAACTTTGAGGTCCTAAACTTAGACCTACTGACTCAGAAACCCTGGGAGTATGGCCTGTCCATTTGTGTTTTAACCAGTCTTCCAGGGAATTCAAATGCATACTTCAAGTTGGAGGACTACTGCTATGATACCATCCTGACAGTCTTTTAATTGGCCTCCCAAGCTCCTGTTTTTGCCTTCCTCCAGTCCACTCTTTTTTAAATACCTTTATTTTATTTATTTATTTTATGTGGCTCATACACGATGCCCTTGGTTTGATACCTGTCAATGAAAACAACAACAAAATCAACTAAAGCTATCTTTCTCTTGACTGCATAGACACAAATAATTTACTGTGTCTGATGCAACAGAACACTTAAAATAGTGTTATAGTGTAAGCTAAGTTGTAAAGTCATCTTGAAATCAATCATTCAGAGTTTAAAAAAAAATGGAATTCAATATTTAAAGTAAATGTTATGAGCTCTTTAAAAGTCAATACTGTTTGTTACAGCTTTTACAGATAGAAATGAAAAAGCCACGGAAACATGCTATAGGATAATTTATTGAATTGTATTAGCTGGAGAAGTACACACAATAGTGGAAAAACTAATAAAACTACTGTAGGATTGACATTGCTGCATGCCAGCTGGATGAAAATTCAGTAGATGAAATCATGCCACTTTCAAGTGAGAGAGAAACCAACTTGTGGAACTTAAAGGTTTTGCTGAAAACATAAAATTGAATGAGTATATCCTCTACAGATTGTGTTTTTTACTTACAAATGGATAAATATACAAAAATGGGCTAGAATTGCTGTTTTGTTCACATTTATCTAATATCAGCATCAATTAATTATCAAAGAAGATCTACAATATGAAAGCCAGAGAATAACATTAGTAGTGCTGAAATATTCAAAGTACTGAATAATGTTCAAGCTCATGTTTTTTCCTTAAACAAATGTGATGACAATTGCAATGCTGGTGCAGTTGCTACAAGGGGTAAAACTGCTGACACCTCATCATGAGCCAGAGTAGTGACACCAAATTACAATAGTAGTCATTATAGTTTTAATGCCAAGCACTCACATTTAAAAAGAGCCAGTTTCACTTAAGAATTTACTTAAAGAAGTAGTTAAAAACTAATTTTAGCAACTCTTGACCCTTGACAACATGTCTTTTTAAGTATTATGTATGAAGAAATAGGAAGTATACATAAAGTACTTCTGCTACAAACTGAAGTATAATGGTCACTGAGAGGAAAAACACATTTGCAATGAGTTATATAATATAAACTATATACTTTTTTCATGAAACTCTATTTTTAGCTGAAATAAAGACTAGCAGACAAACTGTTATTCAAACTTGAGTATTGGCAGGCATTCTCTCATAAATAAACAAAGTGAGCCAGTTACTTCAAGGAAAACAACTGACAGTATTTGTAGCCAATGATAAAATTTGCACTTTCAAGCAAAAAAACACAATTTGGGAAAATTTGTATCTTCCACTATGAAGCTTGACTGCTTTCCAATACTTAGAGGTTTTCTGATGAGAACAGTGGTAATACTCATGAATATGATGTTTTGATGTTGTAAAATGAAGTGTGTTCATATTTGGCAGATGTAAATAACTCAGTAACCAATATTTTTCAAATAACTAATACATCATGATAAAAAATCACATAATGGCTAAAGATTCATGCATAGTGCAAGATAGATTTTAATGTAATAAAAAGTGAAAAGTTAATTGATATTTTATGTGTGCAGCTTCCATTTTGTAAATAATCTTTAAAAAACTCACTTTCCATATTTTTGTAGAGTATAAGAGAAAAATATCCTTAATTATCTAAAAGTGGTATTAAAACATTGTTTCTTATAGAACTGTATATCCATGAGGCCAAATTTTTCTCAAACAAGGTTGAGTACTGAAGCAGATAGGAGAATACACTGTCTCCTACTAAATCAGAAATAAAAAGAGATTTACAAAAATAAAAAGTGATGTCACTCTTTCTAGTAAAGCATTTTATTTTGGAAAACTTTTTTATTTTTGGAAAAAATATGTGAGCATCTGATGACTTTATTATTATTACTATTAATTTTAAATAATTTAGTAAGTCACTAAATAAATATTTTTAAATCCTGTTTAAATTTCTAATAAAGTAAATAGCAATAGATATAATTCACATAAATTCATCTCTTTTGAGTGCTTAAAATTTTTTTAAGAATGTGAAAGGATTTTGATACCATAATTTCTATTTTACACTAGCACTGAAAATAATCTGAATAATTTGTAAGAAAATTATAAATTAAATGATTTATAAATAAATTAAAACAGTATTTGTGAAAATAATTTATTAATTAATTCATTACCTACAGGGTGCTGGACAGTGTTTTAAATGCCAGAGAAACTGCAATGATAATTTCATTGCTCAGTTTGAAACTCTTCACTGGCTTCCCATAGCCTTTAGGGAAAAATATGTATCTTAACTTCACTTACAAGATCTTTATGTTGTCCCTGTGAATCTACTATTTTCATGTCTTATCCTAGTCCTGCCACATTCTATGCTCATAATTTCTCTGTCTTCTTCCACAAGGCTGTAAGCTTCACTAGGGCAAAGACCAAAGAAATCTTGTTGTTATTGTATTTCTAGTCCTTAACCAGTTTGTCCCTTTATTAGGTAATTAATAAACAGTTGATTAATGAAAGAAAGAAAAGTAGGGTTGGGGATGTAGCTCAGTGGTAGAGCACTTGCCTAGTAAGCAATAAAATGCCCTGCAATATGTGTATTAAAATACCACTAATAAGACATCAGCAAACAGTTCAGTTTTTATAAACTAAACTTTTCAGAGCTCTGGAAGTTAACAAATATGGATAGCAGCAATCTGAAGAGAAAAATGGTTGAAGCTTGGCAAAAGAGTAAGCTTTGTGGCATTTTAACTTTCCTATTCATACTCCCCATCTCCAGTTCTGTGTTAGTCTTAAAAAGTAACAGACCACAACCATGGCATGACAGCCATGGGAAAGGACAAAATGGAGATGGAGTTTGTTCAAAGCATCAGTCCCAGTGAACTGTCATTATTTGAACTTCGTGGTGGTTGCCTAAATGACCCTATTGTTGAGTAATATTTTTAAATTTATTTATTTAATTTAATTTGTTATACATGCTTGTAGAGTGTAATTCCTTTCATATTACATATAGAGCACAGTTTTCCAAGTCATTGGTTTTACACAAAGTATTTTCATACCATTTGAGTATTTATACATGCACTTAGTATATTGATGTCAAACTCCTTCTGCCATTGTTTCTATCCCCTTGCCCCTTTCCCTCCCCTCCCCCCTTTTTTCTATTTAACATTCCTTCATTCTCTCATCCCCCCTCCCTTGCCACCATAATTCAATATCATCCTAGCAAAGGAATTAATCAACCTTTGGTTTTCTGGGATTGGCTGACTTCACTTAGCATTATTTTCTCCAACTCCATCCATTTACCAGCAAATGCCATGATTTTATTCTCTTTTAGTGCTGAGTAATGTTCCATTGTGTATATATACCAAAGTTTGCCTATCCATTCATCTATTGATGGGCATTGGGGTTGTTTCCACAATTTAGCTATTGTGAATTGTGCTGCTATGAACATTGATGTGGCTGTGTCCCTGTAGTATGCTATTTTTAAGTCCTTTGGGTATAGACCAAGGAGTGGGATAGCTGGGTCAAATGGTGGTTCCATTCCAAGTTTTCCTAGGAATCTCCATACTGCTTTCCAAATTGGCTGCACCAATTTGCAGTATGTCTTTATTTGAATCAATATGGATCTCATCTTGTGCAAAAGTCTTTTCCCTAGGGGCATTTGTTGTAATAAATAAGAGGAAATTATTTCACTTTGCAGCTACCTGAGGTGAAGGAACAATAGATGGAGAAAATAATAGGCTAATCAAAATGTTAAAAGGAAATTCTGGGGAATGAGATTTCCAGAAGGGCTATAAAACCTTCTTTATCTTTGTGGGGATCTAGTAGGTCACATTCAAGCATAGGTCTTCTGTATATTTCCAAAGGTATACCATACTCGTTCTCAAAAAAGACCAGAGAAGGCCCTATGTCTTCATATCTGGCTGACCTAGAGATTCCATGCAAGTAGGACATGAAGGCTAAGGTGGAGTTGTTAAAAGGAAAGTAGGAGAATCATGCCTTGTCAAATGAGAATATAAGGGGAGATGTAGAAATTACATTTTAAAATGGGCCAAATGGACATTCTACAATGTACCAACTAAGTACATAACTTGGGTGAAATGGACAAATACCTGGAAAGATTCAAGAAGAAACAGAAAGTGAATAGAGCCGTAAAAAGAGATTGAATTTATCTTGAAAGTCTAGAACCAGATAATTTACTGGTGAATTGTATTAAACATTTAAAGAATTAACATTTAAAGAATCCCTCATAGACATATCTCAAAGCAATTCCAAGATGGCGGACAGGAGAGAGGTGCTCTCTGGACATAGTCACTAAAAGAGGATTAGTGGGAAGTTTGGACGTGTTACTAGCAATTCTCCTGCAACTGAGAGGGAGCTGGGACATTCATGCACCTCTGGACGGTGAAATACAATGAACTACAGACCGCCTACGGACGGGGGCCCAGTTCGAGCAGTCCACAGACCAAAACAGCACTAACGGCGCACCCGGCACGGTAGCATTGTGGTAAGGAACGATCTGGACAACAGCTGTAAAACCAAACAGCGCAGAAGGATAAAAGGGAAGCTAGACTCCAGCGGCGTCCACATAGACTTCTTTCACGCAACTTGCCAAGCTGAACTTGCACGCTCAGCAGTGATACAAAGGTCTGCGGAACTGCTGTTAAGCCCGAGGAGAGCACCGCCATCTTTGAGGAAAGCTGCGGCTGACCAGAACAAAGAAACAAGGAAGAAAGGAAAAGCAGCTGCAGGCATCCAGGTATCTGGCCAGTGCTCAGAGAACAGCACACACCTGGGTGAAACTCGGGCATCCCGCAGGGGAGGGCGTGTCTGAAGCCTGTGCAACGGCCCCAAGACACTACAACTGTGCGTGGGCATGGGGAATGGGCGCCTGCTGGATGGACCCTTCCCCGGTGCCATTCATCTGCTGACACACACTCCCCCTGAGCCACTCTTCCACTGTGCCATTCTGCCGCTGGCCAAAGGTGCAGACTTGACTCCACTAAAAGGTTCTCTGGGACTGTCTGGACGTGATCCAAGACAACTGGCTTAAACTGGAAGGGAAAAAAGAAGGGCTTCCCAGGGTCCATTTTGTTTGAGATTTGTTCCTCGGTTTGACTTTTTGTTTTGTTTTTGTTTTGTTTGATAGTGTGTTTGTTTGCTTCTGTTCCTCTTTTCTTTTTTTCTTTTCTTCCTTCTCACTTTTGTCTCTTTTCTTCTTCCTTCATCTTTCCTATTTACACCCTGCATTGCATACTCAACAGAGGCAAAAACAAGTTATATGCAGAAATTGGGATTTCTAGAACTGGGGTAATTAAACTATGCAGCAAAGTGATGTTATATATAGTTTATTCTCTATTTTCTTGACTCACTTTCTTTCTCCTCTCTCTTACACTAATTCCTACTCCTTTGTCACCTTTTTTTTTCTCTTTTCCATCTTTCTTTATTTCTTCTCTCAACAGCTGCATAAGTTAGGTTTATATATAAATTGGTCTTTCCACTAAATCATTCACTCCATTCTCTTTCCTCTCTCATCTGCTGATATTAAACCACTTCCCTAGAATTCTCTTTTCATACTTCCTAAGAAAGAACAATTCAATAGCCTCAGTTCCTTCTTCCTCAACATATCACCTCTGTGCCCAATACTTAAAACTATAAAACCCCATCAGATGCGTACAGAGTAAATTGGAAATAATATCTGAGTTAACTAAATCTGTACATTGTGATCAAACTGTGATTTTCTGAATAGAAAGAGTTAGATTTTAAAGGGTAAAGTATTTATAAGGGGATCTGATAGCATTGTACTACAGGAGCAACATAAGGCTTTAAGGTAAAATCGAAATAGTCAAGGTCCCACAGTGCTAGAAGAAAAGACACACAAGCAATATGAAGAAACAAGGGAAGAAAGTGACTCAAACAAATCAACACACATCCTCAGTAGATTCCATGGCAAGCACAGTTGGTCAAATGCCAGAGATAGAATTTAGAAATTACATATTCCAAATGTTTATGGAACTTAAGAATGAACTAAAAAATGAGATGAGAGAGCAAATACAGGTGGTAAAAGATCATTTTGAAAAAGAACTCCAAAAACAAATGCAGGAAGAAAAAGATTACTCAATAGGGTGATAGAGGTTCTAAAGAAAAACCAAATAGAAATTATGGAAATGAAAGAAGCAATAAACCAAACTATAAGTTCAATTGAAAGCATCGCCAACAGATTAGACCACTTGGAAGAAAGGACATCAGATAATGAAGACAAAATATATAACCTGGATAAAAATCTAGATCACACAGCAAAAAAGGTAAGAAATCAAGAACAGAACATTCAAGAAATATGGGAACAACATAAAAATACCAAACTTAAGAGTAATTGGGGTAGAGAAAGGTGCAAA
Organism: Tamias sibiricus; assembly: GCA_025594165.1. Taxonomy (NCBI): domain Eukaryota; kingdom Metazoa; phylum Chordata; class Mammalia; order Rodentia; family Sciuridae; genus Tamias; species Tamias sibiricus. Next base: position 124,062,785 of record CM046667.1, read on the forward strand.
GTTCCAAGCCAAAGGAATGAGTAATTTATTCAATGAAATAATAGCAGAAAAAAGTCGAAAATTGAGGAATGAATGGGAAAACCAAGTTCAAGAGACTTACCAAACACCAAACGTACAAAATCACAATAGATCCACACAAAGGCCCATTATAATGAAAATGCCTAATATACTCAGCAAGGAGAGAATATTAAAAGCCATGAGAGAAAAGAAAAGCAGATTACATATAGGGGTAAACCAGTCAGACTATGCTCAGATTTTTCAACCCAGACCTTAAAAGCTAGAAAATCCTAGAATAGCATATTTCAAGCTCTGAAAGAAAAGGGATGTCAACCAAGAATTTTATATCCAGCAAAACTGAGCTTTAGATTCAAAGATGAAATAAAAACCTTCCACGACAAGCAAAAGTTATAAGATTTCACAACTCTAAAGCCAGCACTTCTGAACATCCTGGGCAAAATTTTCCACGAAAAAGAAGAGAAAAATAACAATGAAAATCAACAAAGGGAGATGTCAAACTAAAGGAAATACCAAACCAGAGGAGAAACCAAATCAAGCTAAATGCCATAATACAAATAAAAATGGATGGCAATAAGAATCACATCTCAATAATAACCCTGAATGTTAATGGCCTAAACTCACCATTCAAAAGACACAGTTTGTCAGAATGAATGAAAAGAAATAACTCAACAATTTGCTGTATCCAAGAAACACACCTCGTAGAAAAAGACATCAATAGTCTGAAGGTGAAAGGCTAGGAAAAGTCTTATCACTCACATGGGCTACGGAAGCAAGCAGGGGTTTCCATTCTCATATCAAATAAGGTAGACTTCAAACCAAAGCTAATCAAAAGGGACAAAGATGGATATTTCTTACTACTTAAGGGAACCATTCATCAACAGGATATAACAATCATAAATCTATATGCCCCAAATGATGGAGCACCTACATTCATCAAACAAACCCTTCTCAAGTTCAAGAGTAAAACAGACCACAACACAGTTATTCTAGGGGATTTCAACACACCTCTCTCACCAATGGATAGAGCATCCAAACAAAAGCTAATCAAAGAAACATCAGTCCTCCTTAAAACAATAACTTAGACCTAACGGATATATATACAATATTCCATCCCTCAGTAAACGAATACACTTTTTTCTCAGCAGCACATGGCTCCTTCTCCCAAATTGACCACATAGTATGTCATAAGGCAACTCTCAGCAAATATAAAAACATAGAGATACTGCCCTGCATTCTATCAGACCATAAAGGGATAAAATTGGAAATCAATGATAAAACAAGAAATAAATAAATAAATAAATAAAGTACTCCAACAACTGGAAGCTAAACAACATGCTACTGAATGAACAAGGGGTTGAAGAAGACATCAAAGAGGAGATTAAAAAATTCCTAGAGGTAAATGAGAACACAGATACATCGTATAGAAATCTCTGGGACACTAGGAAGGCAGTAGTAAGAGGAACATTCATTGTACTGAGTTCCTTCCTTAAAAGAAAAAAACAACAACAACAAATGAATGACTCAACATCACACCTCAAAGCACTAGAAAAAGAACAGATCAACACTAAGAGCAGTAGAAGATAGGAAAAAAATTAAAATCAGAGGTGAAATTAATGAAATTGAGACTAAAGAAAGAATTCAAAGAATTGACAAAACTAAAAGTTGATTCTTTGAACAAATAAATAAAACTGACAGACACTTAGTGATGCTAACGAAAAGAAGAAGAGAAAAAACTCAAATTACTAATATTCATGATGAAAAAGGGAATATCACAACAAACACCTCAGATATACAGAAGATAATTAGAAATTACTTTGAAAACTTATACTCTAATAAAATAGAAAATATTGAAAGCATTGACAGATTTCTAGAGTCGTATGGATTGCCCAAACTGGAACTGAAGGCTATACACAATTTAAACAGATCAATTTCAAGCGAAGACATCATCAAATAGAAGATCATTAAATAGATCAATTTCAAGCGAAGACATCATCAAATAGAAGATCATTAAATAGAAGACATCATCAAAAACCTACCAACAAGGAAAAGTCGAGGACCTGATGGGTTTACAGCCGAGTTCTACAAGACCTTCAAAGAAGAACGAATACCAATGCTCTTCAACTTATTTAAATAAATAGAAAAAGAGGGAGCTCTTCCAGACTCTTTCTATGAGGCCAATATTACATTAATTACAAAGCCAGGCAAAGACACATCCAAAAAAGAAAACTTCAGGCCAATATCTTTAATGTACATAGATGCAAAAATCCTCAACAAAACTCTGGCAAATCAGATACAAAAACATATCCAAAAATTAGTGCACCATGATCAAGTGTGGTTTATTCCAGGGATGCAAGGCTGGTTCAACATATGGAAATCAATTAACATAATACATCACATCAACAGACTCAAAGATAAAAACCATATGATCATCTCAATAGATGTAGAGAAAGCATTTAACAAAATGCAACACCCCTTTATGTTCAAAACACTAGAAAAACTAGGTATAACAGGAACATATCTCAACATCATAAAAGCTATTTATGCAAAGCCCCAAGCAAACATTATCTTAAATGGAGAAAAATTGACAGCATTCCCTCTAAAAACTGGAACAAGACAGGGATGCCCCCTTTCACCACTGCTATTTAACATAGTACTGGAAACTCTGGCCAGAGCAATTAGACGAAAGAAATTAAAGGGATCCAGATAGAAAAAGAAGAGCTCAAATTAGCACTATTTGCTGATGACATGATAATATACCTTGAAGACCCAAAAAACTCTACCAGAAAACTTTTATAACTAGTGAATGAATTCGGCAAAGTAGCAGGATACAAAATCAATACCCATAAGTCAAAGGCATTTTTGTACATCAGTGACAAAGCCTCTGAGAGGGAAATGATGAAATCTACCCCATTTACAATAGCATAAAAAAAATACCTGGGAATCACCTTAATGAAAGAGGTGAAAGACCTCTATAACGAAAACTACAGAACACTAAAGAAAGAAATAATAGAAGACCTCAGAAGATGGAAAGACCTACCTTGCTCTTGGATAGGTAGAATTAATATTGTCAAAATGTCCATACTACCAAAAGCATTATAGAGATTTAATGCAATTCCAATCAAAATCCCAATGACATGCCTCAAAGAAACAGAAAAAGCAGTCATGAAATTCATCTGGAAAAATAAGAGAACCAGAATAGCCAAAGCAATCCTGAGCAAGAAAAGTGAAGCAGGGGGCATCACCATACCAGACTTTAAATCATACTATAGAGCAATAGTAACAAAACCAGCATGGTATTGGCACCAAAACAGACTGGTAGACCAATGGTACAGAATTGAGGACACAGAGACTAATACATATAATTTCAGCTATCTTACATTAGACAAAGGGGCCAAAAATGTACAGTGGAGAAAGGACAGCCTCTTCAACAAATGGTGCTGGGAAAACTGGAAATCCAAGTGCAACAAAATGAAATTAAACCCTTATCTCTCACCATGCACAACATTCAATTCAAAGTGGATCAAGGACCCAGGAATTAGACCAGAGACAATACGTCTAATAGAAGAAAAAGTAAGCTCTAAATTCCAACATGTCGAATTAGGCCCCAAGTTCCTTAATAGGAATCATGTAACACAAGAATTAATATCAAGAATTAATAAATGGAATAGATTCAAACTAAAAAGGTTATTCTCAGCAAAAGAAACAATCAGTGAGGTGAATAGAGAGCCAACTAATTGGGAACAAATATTTAATACATGCACATCAGATAAAGCACTAATTTCTAGAATATATGAAGAATTCAAAAAACTTAACACCAAAAAAACAAATAACCCAATCAATAAATGGGCAAAGGACTTGAAAAGACACTTCTCAGAAGAAGATACACAATTAATCAACAAACACATGAAAAAATGCTCAACATCGCTGCAATTAGAGAAATGCAAATCAAAACTACTCTAAGATTTCATGGCAGCTTACTGTAACCAGTCAGCCTCACCAATGGCAGCTACCCTGTCTCTAATAAAAAAAATACAAGTGGTCTAGTGCCGCTGAGTTCAATCCCCGGTACCAAAAAAAAAAAAAAAAAAAAAAAAAAAAAAGAACACAAACAACAATAAATGTTGGAGAGGATGTGGGGAAAAAGGCACACTCATACATTGCTGGTAGGACTGCAAAATGGTGCAACCCCTATGGTAAGCAGTATGGAGATTTCTTGGAAAACTGGGAATGGAACCACCCTAAGACCCAGCTATCCCACTCCTGGGTCTATTCCCAAAGGACTTCAAAACAGCATATTATAGTGACACAGCTACCTCAATGTTTATAGCAGCCCAATTCACAATAGCTAGGTTGTGGAACCAACATAGATGTCCCTCAATAGATGAGTGGATAAAGAAAATGTGGTATATGTACACAATGGAATTTTACTCAGCAATAAAAGAGAATAAAATAATGGCATTTGCAGGTAAATGGATGAAGTTTGAGAATATAATGCTAAGTGAAATTAGTCAATCTCAAAAATCCAAATACCGAATGTTTTCTCTGATATAAGGAGGCTGGTTCACAGTGTTGTTGGATTGGGGTACATAGGAGGATTAGAGGCACACTAGAATGGTCAAAGGGAAGGGAGGGGTAGGGAGGGAGTAAGGGGGATTGTGGGGAAAAAAAAGGAAAAGGTGGTTGAATAAGATGGATATCATTACCCTAAATGCATGATTGTAGACCTGAATGGTACGAATATACTTTGTATACAAACAGTTGTATGTAAAAAGATGCTCTATATGTGCATTATGAATTGTAATACATACTACTATTATAAATAAATAAATAAATAAATTTTAAAAAAGAATCTCTCATAAACTCTTCCAAAGAATAGAAGAGACAGAACACTTCCCAAATAATTCAATGTAACCAGTATTGCCTGATTCCAAAATTAGACAAAGATATCATAAGAAAACTGTAGAATTTTTTTCTTAGGCATGGCATTGAAAACACAAGCAACCAAAGGAAAAATAGATGAATTGTACTTCATAAAAAATCAAAGCACTTGTATACTTCAAAGGACATTATTAAGGAAATGAGAAGACATCCTATAGAATGGGAGATAATATTCTCAGTGTTATCTGATAAGGGTCTAATATTCTTACTATATAAGGACCTCTTAGCTGTGAGTGGTGATGCATGTTTATAATCTTAGCTACTCAGGAGGCTGAGACAGGAGGATCATAAGTTTGATGCCACCCTAGCAACTCAGTGTGCCCCATTGTAAAATAAAATTGAAGAAAGGACTTGGGATGTAGCCCAGTGGTAGAACACTTGCCTTGCATGCACAGGGGCCTGGGTTCAATCCCCAGCACTGAAAAAAGATACTGTTATACACATGGATACAGTTTGATGAACCCCTTTATAGTTTGTCACTTACCTGATGCTGATATTTAATTGTACTCCATTTTCATAGCTTGTTGTTATTGTATGTCTGTTCCTACTTATTGTGCACACCTAAGATGATCTCACTTAAGATATGCATGACATATAAAGCCAGGGCTGACTACCACGCAACATTACATACCACCCTAGCACAATATTCCTAATCCCATACAGTAACATCCCTGCCTTCACAATTTACAAGAAGACTCAGAGTACAGGATATCACCACATAGCATAGTATATGAGATTAAGCCCAGTTGTGGTTCTTCTTTTACTCACTGTAAAAAAATTCTTACAGGCTCATGGAGTACCAGATGGCTTAAAAAGGGAAAATATTATTAGAGTACAGCATACCTCATTTTCACACTCTACTGTACAAATAGTAAAACAAAACAAAATAAAACACTACAATATTCAACCAGGCACCATTCATAAAATTGTATGGGAAGCAGTGCCCCTGGTAGGCAGCAGCATTATTGCAAGATTGTTCAGACTATAACTTCAGCCAAACTGATAGCCACAGTCCCTCTAAATGAAGACATAATCTCGGACCGATACCTTGGGTATCTGCTGATTGCCCTGCACTGTAGACAGACCTCTGCTGATTGGTTTTAGCAGAAGTTATAATCAGAATGGCTCCAAAATACTTCTGAGATGAATTTTGAAAAGGACATGATTGAAAGGAGAGAAAAATCAGATGAATTGAGAAGAGTTGTGACCCCTGAACAGAAATAGCACAGAGACTCATCTTGCACATTTCCCTCAGTGACAGTAGCATTGGACATTGCTGTCAGCCCAGCCCTTGTGGTCTATAGATGCATTTTCACTCTCTTCTCTTGATCAGTTCCTTAAATGTCAGTCATGGTTTGTCACACCCAAGACTGACTTCTCTCTTTGCCTATTCTATTAATGAGACAACACCACTTTGGCAGCTTGTGATTTTCCCCCTTATATTTACACAGCTCCAGCTGCCCTAGAAAACTTTGGCATCATCAAAAACTGGCTTTTCCCTGCTGGCTTGTCCCTCTATGTGTTTTGACTCAGAGACACAATGGGTATCAGATATGGTATAGACATATGATCAGTTAGGGTAATTCCTCCTTTTATAGAGATCTAAGGCCAGAGAAGAGTGGAGACCTGCACATGTCCTGCCTCTCAAGTTCTACCTTGATTGAATTTCACTCTCAGCAGACAGATTTCAGAAGTTTTCCCAAATATTATGTATTATAAACCCAAACAGAAATGGTATCTAGATGATTTTCTGTTTTGTATTTGTACTTCCCTCACCGGCCAACAGTGTAAGTAATTGAGAAATGGCTATTCTCTTGCTTAACAGACCTCCAAGAACTGTAAGGCTTTCCAAAGGAACTTTGTAAAGTGTATAAGGTAGACATTCTCACAGCTAACACTTTGTTTGAGGATAGCCCTTTATTCCTCACAAAGTACTTGTTCACACATTACATTATCACAGAGAAGCTTTGTAACCAGCTTGTGAAAGAGAATATCATATCTAGTTTTACCAACTGAGTTTCCAAGAGGTTAAATGAATCCCTAAGGCCACACAACCAGTAAAACAAAAGATAGCCTTGAAATCAGGACCTAGAACTCCAAAGTCTAAGATGATTGTTTCAAGTCCCTGCTTGAGGAAACCCTTTAAGTGTAACTGATGATCAAAGACACAACTAGATGAAGGTTAATTACCTTTTTTTAATGATATGTAGATGCTAACCCACAACAAGAGGGAAGGGGAAAAATAGAAGTTCATTGGATTAGACAAAGGAGAATGAAGGGAAGGGAGAGGGGATGTGAATGGAAAGATAGTAGAATGAATCTGACATCATTTTCCTATGTACATGTATGCGTATACCACAGTGGATTCCACCATCACTTACATCCATAAGACTGGGGTCCTAATTAGAATAAGATATATTCCATGCTTGCGTAAATACATCAAAATAGATTCTACTGTCCTGTATAACTAGAAGGAACAAATTAAAATTTAAATAAAGAACCTGTGGTCTTTAAGAAGATGGGATAAGTAATGAATGAGAAGAGAAATACTGGCCAAGTGTTTTCTCTATGTTTACCTTAACAATGAATAGTCTCAAGTAATACCTGAACTGCATGAATGTCCAGTTGGACATGGGGATTAAAATATAGGGCCTGCTTGGCCGGGCGTGGTGGTGAATGCCTGTAATCCCAGTGGCTTGGGAGGCTGAGGCAGGAGGATCATGAGTTCAAAGCCAGCCTCAGCAAGTCAGCAAGGCACTAAGCAACTCAGTGATACCCTTCTCTAAATAAAATTAAAAAGGGCTGGGGATGTGGCTCAGTGGTTAAGCACCCCTGGGTTCAATCCCCTGTACCAAACCAAAGCAAACCAAAGCAAACCAAACCAAAACAGCCTGCTTTTATTTATGGTTAAGAGTAATGATGATTTTGCTTGAATTGTATCTAAGAGCCCCAGATTTGAACTCTAAAAGTGTCCCTGAATTAGGTATGGGAATATCCCAGGTATAGTCCTAGCCCTGGTACTGAGACTGCAAGCCTTTGGTAAGCTCCCTTCTTTTTTCTAGGCCTATTTTCTTGCCTGTAGCATGAAGGGGACTGCATTAAATAATCACTTCCAATTCTAACATTATATAATTCTCTGAACCTAAGAGCAGGACTGATGCAACGGATGGGGATTAGATTCTCTTTGAAAATAGAGGATGTCTCTTTTTCCATCATCCTGCCATTTTCCCCTGGAGATATTTCAGCAGTCATAACAAAGTTAAGTAAGATTTCGACAAGAACTTTGCTCCACCATCTTTTATCAGGTTTCAAAACTGAGAATTTTTATGTGACAAATAATACTGTAAAATAAAGAAACAGCCAGACACCGGCCACACATGGGCTCCTGACAGGCACCATCATGTCATACAGGCTACAATCTATTAGGAGAGTACATTACCTCAGGCAACTGGGACCAAGAGCAGATCTGACCATCAGCACACAGAGCCTTCTTCCATTGATTTCAAATGGTGCCCAGAATATTGTAAATATAAATAATCTTGGCACTGCTACTAACTCACCTTGGACAAATCATTTAGCCTCTCCATAACACAGGAGAATGTTCAAAGAAAGTTTGTTCCAAAGAGGAAAGGTGATTTCATCAGAGAGGAAAGGTGCTGTCAGCAAAAAATAAATCCCTACTGTAACATCAGATTCTTCCCGTGTGAGAGTTGCTTGCACAAAATGAGTGACTTCTATTACAAAATGTTGGTAGACACAATTATGATGGTTCCACAGTTTGTATGGCAGGTGAACAATCCCATTTGGACTAGGGACACCTGAAACATATTGTTCCACTTGAAGAAAAATCAAATTACTTCATTTTTGAGTCAATTTCCAGGGAGTGAGAGGCAGGTCTCAAAGATATAGGTCCAGAGGAAAGGTAAGTGTGAGAAAGAAATGAATTGCTGTGAATATGACTGAAGAATAAAGGAAGGAAAAGCAACATTTGGCTACACATAGCTGGTGTTAATAATTCTTCCAGCTCTTCCAAGGAATCAGCCTCCAGCCTTTTATCAAGAGGAAGAGAAGCAAAATGAGATTCTCGCCCTTTGCAGCAAGGGCACAGGTAACTACCGTTAGTAACACTGCCATGGTGAATGGGCAGCTCAGACAACTAGAAGTCCAATAGCATCCTGGGGAAAAGACAAGATGATTATTAGCTTCCTTTATATTGACTTTCCTTTAGCAACTTTTGATTAACTGACAAATCAGCAGGCCTCTTGCTCGCGTCATGAAATCACATATATCTGGAGCCAAAAAGGGGGAGAAAAACCTGACACATGAGTGCTCTATCTACTCAGTTTTATTAAAAAGTCATTGCTTGGTGCTAAGAAATATCACAAAAGATTGCTTTTCTAATAAAGGCAATCTCTTCACTCTCTGTTTGCTTATCTAGGTTTCTCTAATACACAAAAGAGTATCTGCCTTACACCTTGCCATCCTGCCAGAGCTAATAACATACAAGAATCAGAAATGGATTGTTTTGATCTGAAAGTTGAAAGCACAATAACAAAAGAACACACTAGCATTCATGTTGCAAATCCTCTGCAAAAGGCCACTGGGTAGGGCTCCCTTAGGACACTACTTCAAATATCAACTCCAAGATAGGGAATCCAAATTAATGAGCCATCATAAACATTAAAAGAGCAAATAATGAATGATAATAAAGACAGTCAAAAAAGCAACAACTACATGGAGCTAGCATTCAGTTCTCTGGATCACTCCATAAAAATATCCTTGGACAAATGTCCAGAGAGCAAACAATGCTGTTAGGCCTTCCCTGGAGTCTTTTTGCTGTCACCTCTACATTCACTTCTCTAGTCACTCTTCTACCTAATGTACCAATTCTCCCATCTTCTCCTGGGTTCTTCTTGGCAGGCAGTCACACTCCTATCTCTATCCCTTATCACTTGTGATTCAAATACATCTTCTCTCCTTTTTCCTGTCTCCATACTCAAAAACATTTCTTTTGGCTCCCATTTTCCAAGGAAGGTGCTTTGTACCTGGGTGGCCTTATTCATTACCCTCTGTGCTGTGCCATCCATGTTTCTTCCTATCAGAAACTCCCTTGATACCTAGTTTTCTGACTTCTGGATGTGCCCCACTCTTTGTGCTGTCAAGTAGATAGTCCCTGAATTTGCTCCCAGGTTACAGTATTGGCAACATGAACCAGAAGACAAGAGGCTTCACTTGAGCTCCTGAAATAAAGATATCTGGTCTTGGGTCTACTACTTGTTCTCAAAGGGAAAGAAATATTTCACTCATCTTCAGTTTCCTCATGTGACAAATTAAGTTCTGTTTCATGTGTTTATGATGAAGGTTAAATGAAAGAATATACATAAAGTACCTAGAATGAAGCTTGGTCTATAAAATACACTCTATAAACAGCAGTTCCCACCCCCCTTACTATACGCCTATCCTCTTGTCCACCCTCTAACCTTATCTAAATCTTTAAAAGTAATAAACTTACCTCCTAATATATTACATTTTCTTCCTTTTAAATCTCTCTTGCCAAGGCTGTCTCAGGATTCCTGTTCTATATATATGTATCTCTCCTTCCTGATCTGCTTCTCATTTTCCTTGTTGGTAAAAGAATTAAATTTAGACTAAAGATCTCCAAGGGTCTTGCAGGCAACACCAGTAAGACCACAGCCTGGCTCCCAATGCTTCCGAGGCAACAAAGTGTTCTAACCACTACCTCATAAACTGGTTAGATAATCATAACACATCATCCAGGAAATTGTCTTACAAGAAATTCTTAAGAGTATTTCATTTTGTACTGGCTTTTTCTGATCAAGAGAAAATACATGAGAAATCATTCAAGGAAAGACATTGCCATTTCAATAAAATTTCTGCAAAGCAAATACTTATTACTAAAACTTAGATCAAGCATTGGCCTTTTGATTGGAAATGTGAAACTGCCATATGGTACTTCTCCACCCCAAGGGAAACAAAACTTCTAGGTTCTCTTTGTTTCTGAAAGTTTTATTGGGTTTCCATTTTGATTCCTGCAACCTACCCTAAAGTCAAGAGAAAGGCACGAGCCTCTGGTTCTCCTCACATGCATATAGCATACTAGCATGCCACTGTCTATGTGGCAATGCAGACCCCTTTGACTTTACTTTCTAGATATGGTAAAGATGTGTCTCTGGAGACAAAACAATTTTGTAGTAGGTTTCTCTTAAAATGAAATTGTCATCTATTTTTGCTAGTGCTTTTAGTTGTTGTTGTTGAACTGGGGACTTAACACAGGAGCACTTTGCCACTGAGCTAGATCCCCAGTCCTTTTTCATTTTTGATTTTCAGACAGGGTCTTGCTAAATTGCCCAGGCTTGCCTTGAACTTGCAATTCTCCTACCTCAGGCTCCCCAGTTGTTGGGATTACAGGCATGTGCCTCCATGCCCAGCTAGTTCATTTTTCTTGAAGGAGAAGGGAAGGAGAGAAGGAATGAAGGGGAGAAGACAAATGAGGAGAACTTAGATAAGAAACATAATTACCTTTTAGGATATATTACTCTCAAATGTGAGCCAGAAGTCATTGTATGAATCACAGTTGATATAGAGTTCATTTAAAACCATTCCCAGGGGTGGGGATGTGGCTAGTCATAGCGTACTTGCCTAGCAATTATAAGGCTCTGGATTCAATCCCCAGTATAGAAAAGATCCCTAAATCAATGAGTTTCCCCAGCTCCCTTCCTACTATCTTAAAGTCCACCAATCCAGTCCAGTGGCCTCTCAGTATCATGTCCAGGCAAGTTTAGCATCTCCTTAGCAATAGTCGCTTTATAAAAAGATTAGCTATAGCTTGACTTTTAAGCTTTGAATCTAATTTGAGACAATAAGTATACTTTATGGTGGAAACTAGCAATTAGCTATTTGTATGCAGTTTATGATTAAATATAATGTGAGTCTTCAAGGGCAATATGCTGCTGTTTCTACCAGTGACTTCATGAAGGCATTTTAAGAAAAAACTGGTGCTCATAAAACTCAAGTAGAAAAATTACTAATGATGTTAAGGTCTCTTAATTAGTTCTACATTGCCTTAATAGCAGTCTAAAAGCAAAGGTACAATTTTATAGAAAGCAGTTTCTTTAGAAACAAGACCAGCTTAAAAAAAGGAAACAAGACATAGGACCACCCCCCAAAAAAAAAAAAAAAACCTTTTTTTTTTTTCTATTTTCTGGAACTGGTCCAGTCCCTCCCAGATGTGCAAGCTCTGGTTTGCAAACCTCCCATACATTCTGGTAGATGGTCCAGTATTGGGGGCCTGAACTCTGTAGCCACCATGTTGCCTTCTTGCTGCTAAAGCTAACTAGAATGGAGCATGGGGGAAAGTGGTATAATGAAGTTTCTCTGCTAGGGCTGGTGTAAGGTCTCAGGACCTGGGCAGTTTTGTACTGCCCAGGACATGCATCTGGGCCAATGATTATGAGTCCTAAACCATAGCAAGAAATACACTCTTCCTTCCATTATTCTATAGTTCCACCTAAGTCCCTTCAGTGGTCTGAAGAGCATTCATTCTAGGAGAATTCCTACAGGACACCTTCCCTGACTTCCCAGGTGAGGTTTGATACTATACCCTTAATCTGTGCTTTGGAAATGCCTGTGCATATCCTCTGTTTCTGTATCCCTCACAAGACTTTGAACTCTCTTGAGGGCAGGGACTGGCTTTTTACATCTCTGTGTCCATATCACATACCCAGTGCAATACATATCAAAAGTATGCAACAAATACACAATGAATATATGCATGAAACTGTGACCTTGATAAGATTGGCCTTCAACACTTAGCCAAACATTTATTTGCTATGGGGAAAAACCTTATCAAATGAAATCAGTTCTCTGAAATTAACTAGGAAACAAAAGAATCTTCATACACATTTCAAACATTTAAGAAATCGCATTCAAATGTTCTTTTCTACCCATATTTTAAGCATTAGTTTAATTAACACTGACACTTTGAAAGTCCTGGAAATAATCAGGATCATTAGTGTCAGCCTGACAAAGGTATGAAGAAAGTTTCTGTAATATAGCCCAAACTGCTTTCACAAGATTGTCTGGAAATAAATAGCTCACTGTGAAATTTATGACTTGCTTTATATATTAATCAATGGTACAGTGGTGCTCTAACAAGGTTAGAAGTGTTCTCTGATTTCCATTATAAAGATAATTTTAATCAAGCAGCCTAACAGTCTAATAGTGTAGGTCATTCGATAATTCAATTGTACTAATGACTATGGCATGCATGCAAACAAGAGAATAAAACAGTGTGAGATACCAAACCTAGAAAAAATGCTTTATAAAAAAAACAATGATTTGCATCTTGCATTTTCAATGACCTTTATAATACTCATCTGCAATCGAAATAGAATCATTCCTCATGGCTCAACAGATACCTTTTGTTCCTGCCCATCCATTTCCTGTAAATTATATCTGCTGACCTTTAATTGGCTATAACTGGAGCACATTTTGAACAACACTTTTATATTGATTTGCTTAGACTTGTGCAAGAGTCTAAAACAGAAAGGAGACTGACAGTTTATATTCACTATTTCTACAGTGAGCCAGCCATATTTCAAGGGTTCTCCTCATCTCAACTGCATATTTATATTTGATTCCTTCCTTATAAAAATGTCTCAGGTAACTTATAAATACACAGATCCAAAAATCTCTTGGCAAGAAATTTCATCTTCTGCCTATTTTATTTCTCTCCTTTACATAAAAGTGCTCATAATACTCTGTGTGTTGAAATACTAATAGTGTATCTATTGTGATTTCTAGGAATCCTACAATCAAAGAGCAAAGAAAATCAAGAAGCATCTTGGACACAGTTTGAATATTTTTAGGTAGAATAAGATAGAATAATTCTAAAGGAAAACCTTAGAAGCATGCTTACTTTATCCTACCCAATAAATGGATGATACAGCAGAAATAATACTGGCCTGATTGTCAGAAACCAGAGGTTTCAGCCCTGGGTTGAAACTAACTGGTTCATCTTTGGCAAACCCTTTGTCTCAAATCATATGCCTCAGTTTTCTCAACTTCAAAGTGAAAAGACAAGACTAGATCTTTAAGGGTTTTTCCAAATGTCATTCTCTGACTCTATATGCAAACCAATGAAGAAATAATTAAAGCAACCCAAACTTTCATACCATCTCTAGGACACATAGGTAAGAGGAAAGAAAGACCAAGAGAAGAGAAAATACTTTGTAGGATCAGAGATAGGGAGAAAGTTTCAATAACCCAAGGTCAGTACAAATCCATAGTCAGTATTTCCCCATGATTTTTAAAGAACACACCATTAAGAGAAGCTTGTGACTTGGGAGAATACTTCTAGATGTACCTTTAATAGAGCAGAATCTGAATTTACAAAAATGCCATGGGCCCTATCCCAAGAAAAAAGCTGAAACTTCTGTGGACAGCATCTTCTTTTATGTACACATGTGCATGTGCCAAGCAGGATTATTTGTCTATATTTCTACACCTATTTCACTTTCCCCTGTAAGTTGATTTTTCATTTGGCCAATTAGCCAAGCACTACAAAGCAAACATCTTGAAGTATTTACAATTTTTCCCTTTGATCCCAGAACTCACAGATGCTACAAAAGTACCCACTTAGCATTTGTTCTTCCTGTATTTATGACAGGCAGCCATATCTCATTTGCTGTTTCTAACACTTTTCTACTTTGCTGGCCTGTTCCCCACATTTGACCAACTAAATCTCCCTATCCTGGTTTGAAAAGATAAAACAAGGAAATGTCTGCCTTATCTATGTTAAGCCTTCCTAGCTGCAGGGCTGATAGATTTGTTTCCTCTTTTTTCACCCCAAACCTCTTTTGTTCTTGAAGAGTAAAGGCCCCCCCAAATAAGGCTGGGCAATGTAGCTCAGTGGTAAGCACTTGCTTTAGTACATGGCAAGGCCCTGAGTTGGGTCCCCAGTACTGCAAAACTAAAACAAAATACTCCCCAAACAGATGTCTCCACTTGCTGCTTCTTAAAAATTGCACATTATCTTGCAAGTTAAATTCATTCAGTGTTTCATTTTTCCTCTTGTGCTGTTGCTTCAAAATCCAAGGTTGGGGCCCAGGATAGTTGGCTGTGGTGGGCATGAGTAGAGTTTCTGGCTATTACCCTAAAATGGAAGTCTAGATTCTGTATTAGGTTTGTGAAGGAAGGAAAGGAGAAACAGACAGGTAATTTAGATTCAGAGAAGTCCAATGGCCTGCAGAATGCTAGGTTCATAGAACCAGATAAGTATCTATGAAACATGAGGACAGTAACCTAATCACAGAATTTGGGTAAGAATAAAGCAGCCTCTACACCAATTCTGAACAGTAGGCTCATGAAATTAATAGAAAGGAAAGTTGAATCCTAGGCCATTTATTGTCAAATCCAGAGAGTAATAGGTGTAAACCAAAGAGAGGGGAATGGATGAGGGAGCCAAGAGCATGAATAACTAGACAAAAAGAGGTCTGGATTTGGACTATTCCAAGTAGGGTAGGTATTGAATTGAGTGATGAAGAAAATTTAAGAATTGAATGCAAAAACAAGTGATAACTCTTCTTTAGAAAGGAAAGGTAAAGGAGCCTGGTGTATGGTGCATGCCTGTAATCCCAGTGACTCAGGAAGCTGAGACAGGGGATCACAGTTTCGAAGCCAACCTCACCAATGTTGTGAGACCCTAAGCAACTCAGCAAGACTCTGTCTCTAAATAAAAATTTTTAACAGGGCTGGGGATGTGGCTCAATAGTAAAGCATCCTTGGGTTCAATCCCTGGGGGGGGGGGGAAGCAAAATTAAGGTGAGACTAACCAATTTTCTAGTGATGAGAAGAAACCTTTATTCATCCTTATGATGACTCTAATTGGGCCAAATGATAAAGGGAGAGATCAAGGTAAGGCAGATGCACAGATCGCTCCACTCATTTTTCCACCTCCTAATCTATAGCCAAAGAAGAAAAGAATATGCCATTCTGAAGAAAGAGTTCTCTAGAAGGCCTACATCACTGAAGGTGGCATTTGAAATAGCTCATATTCCTCCAGGCTTTGTGCAGTTTTCTCCCTGCCTGGTCCTTTAATTCAGTCTTTTGGAGGTGACTCACCCCAGATCTTTAGTCTCTGATATGTGAATGCTAACCCACAATAATGGGTAGGTGGGGGGAAGAATAGCGGTTCATTGGATTAGACAAAAGAATGAAGAGAAAGGAGGGGGATGGGAATAGGAAAGACAGTAGGATGTATTGGACATAACTTTCCTATGTTCATATATGAATATGCCACAGTGAATCTCTGCATCATGTACAACCATATATGTATGATATGTCAAAATACACTCCATGGGCAAAAAGGACAAATAAAAATCTTTAAAAGAATTCACACTTCAAATTCACAGTACAGAAATAAACATTACATTTATAGTCAGTTGACTTTGGCAAGGGTGCCAACACCATTTGATGGGGGTAAGAATCGCCTTTTCAACAAACGGAGCTGGACAATAGGATATCCACATGCAAAATAATTGAGTTGGGGGTTAGGGCTGTGGCTCAGTGGTAGAGTGCTTGCCTAACATGTGTGAGATACTGGTTTTAATCCTCAGCACCACATAAAAATAAGTAAATAAAATAAAGGCATTGTGTCCATCTACAAATAAAAATATTTTTTAAAAAAGAATTAGGTTGTATCTCTACCTCACACCCTATATACAAATTAACTCAAAATGAATCACAGACCTATTTGTAAGAGATAAATCTATAAGACACAGAAGAAATCACAGGTGTTAAACTTTATAAACTTGAATTAGGCAATGGTGTCTTATATATGACACATAAAGACAAACATAAATTGGGCTTCATCAAAATTATGAACTCATATATGTTAAAGGACATTATCAGGAAAGCAAAAAGACTTCTCAGAGGTGGGAGAAAATATTTGCAAATAATGCTTTTGACCTAGAATATGTCCGAACATGTAAATAATTTTTACATTTTAACAATGAAATGACAAATAGCCCAGTTTAAAATTTGAGAATGGTTTATTAGCCAAAGAAGGTCTGGCTAATAAGTATACAAAAAATTACTCAACATTATTAGTCATTGGGGAAATGCAAATTAAAAATATAATAAAATGCCACTTCAAATCCACTAGATAGCTATGATCAAAAAGACATAATAATAATTGGTGGTGACGATATAGAGAAATTAAAGCCCTCTTACATTTTTGGGAGGAAAAGAAAATGGATCTGCTGCTTTAGAAAAGCTATACAGTTCCTCAAAAATAAATACAAAGTTGTCATATGACCTACAATTCTACTCCTAGGTATATTCTCAAGAGAAATTTTTTTAAAAATATATATTTTTTGGTGCTGGGGATTAAACCCAGGGCTTCATGCATGCTAGGCAAGTGCTCTACTACTGAGTCACATCCCCAGCCTGAAAATGTATGTATGTATGTCCACACAAATATTTGTGCAGAAATGTTCATAGCAACACTGTAAGACCAAAAAGTAGAAAAAACAAAAAATGTCCACCAATATATAATGACTAAACAAAATATACATATAATTCAGCCTTAAAAAGTAGTGGTGCATGATGCAACACGAATGAACCTTGAAAACTTTGTGCTAAGTGAAAGAAGCAAGATGTAGGAGGGCATATATTGTATGATTTCATTCGTATTAAATGTCCAGAATAGACAAATCCATATAGTTAGAAAGCAAATTAATGACTGACTGCCAGGGTTTGGAAAGAAGGGTGAATGGGGGGCTGGGGTTGTGGCTCAGTGGTAGAGCACTTGCCTAGCATGTGTGAGGCACTGGGTTCGATCCTCAGCATCACATAAAAATAAATAATAAAAAAGAAAGGTAGGGGCTGGCACGTGCACGACCCGGGTTCGATTCTCAGCACCACATAAAATACATGCATTGTGTACAACTAAAGCAAATAAATAAATATTTTTTAAAAAAAGAAAGGTAAATGGGAAGTAACAACTAATTGGTTCAGAGTTTCTTTGGGGGATGTTAAAAATATTCTAATATTGATTGTGGTGATGGTTACAAAACTCCATGAATATATTAAAAACCAGTGGATTATATACTTTAAATAATTGATTAGAGAATTGCATTCCATGAGGATTATATGTTAATAAATATTTTTTAAAAAGAAATAATGAGGTATAACTTGCCACTAACCCAATAGGAACAAATGTTTGAATTTGAAATTAAATTGATTTAATATTAAGAGATGCTCCAGACAATGGAATATTATTAAATACTAAAAGGAAATGAGCTATCAAGCTATGAAAAGACCTAGAGGAACCTTAAAGGCATATTACTAAGTGATAAACCCAAACTGGAAAGTCTATATACCAAATCATCCTAACATTATGAAATTCTGGAAAAGCCAAAAATTTGGAGACAATAAAAAGATTATTGGTTGCCACGGGTTAGTGGGGAGTAAAAGACGAATTACAGCACAAAGGGTTTTGGAGCAGTGAAATGGTCCTATATGACACAGTAATAGTGGATACATTTGTCAACTCCAAAGATTATATCACACCAAGATGAAGCCTAATATAATCTATGGACTTAGGGTGACAACAATGAGTCAAGGTAGGTTTCATCAACTTTAACAAATGTACCACCCTAGTGTGGGATGTTGATAATGAGGGGCATTGTGCATGTGTAGGGGCAGAGGGCATATGGGAACTCAATGATTTCTGGTCAATTTTGCTGTGACCTTAAAAGTGCTCTAAAAATGAAGTTTATTGTAAAACAACAACAAAAGAATGTCAAGAATAAAAGTTGCACTTATTCTTACTATCCTGATTTTGTGGGGGGAGATTCATGTTGTGGTGGGGAGGACCCTTGATGGCACCTCATTATCCCAAGGATTAACTCTTTAACTTGATTTAAGAGAAAAAGTAAAATAAAGAGAAAAATTAAATATTCTAACTGTCCTAAAGATGAGCCCTTTGGATCTGTTTAAGTGGAAAAATTAAATACCACTCTATGTAATATATTGTATACTATGGAATGAGGAGAAGAGACTTGTAGTTTCACATACTAAAGTGTTTGATTTAAGAATGCAGTAATTAAACTATGGTTGAGACGTAACGGGGTTTTCTCTATTTTTAAAATTTTAGTTTGAGACATTTCTATTATGCTAGCATAAGTGGGGCAATGATATGTTAAGTAAATACCACAGAGGACATGCACCTGGAAAAAGTCATTTTCAAAATGGTCTGATTAATTTCCCATCTTCCTCATACTCTCCTAAAACACCCTTAACTACTTCTGCCCTTGCTTTCTCCCTTTCCTTCTATCAAAGAATAGAGTGGTAACCCAAATCCTAAGAATCAGAAAGGTAGTTGCCATTCATTATAAAGGGGAGAAGACTCCGAGTAGGCAGGCTAGATAAGAACCAACAAGAAAATTTAGAGATCTAATAAGAGGTTAATATCTAAAACAAGGGGATATCATTAAATTATCCCAAAGATATGTAATAGACTTCTATTCATTTTTATATCAACTTAAATTTAATCATCATTTAACAGTGGTACCCAGCAAAAGCAATTTAGGATTATACTGCACAATTCACACTCCAAAACAAAGGAGCCATAAACACAGCTTGAGTCCTCCCTATACTCCCAAGGATTTCAGCACTAAACCAGAGCAAAAGAAGATGAATGCTTAAAAAAAAAAAAATCCCCATCAGGAATCCAGATATATCACACTGCCCTTTATTTGTGAAGTCTTCTGTGAATACCACTGTGAGCAGTTGGGAAACGTGTGTGTTCAACTTGGTCTGCCTGGCTGGGAATCAATCTACTTGAACATCTGGGGGAACATGATTGACCCTCCTGGTTATTCGTGGCAAGGGGTAGGCAAATGGAGGAAGAGGCCTACAGCCATACAGACTGAACAAGCTTCTTCAAAGACACATGAAGTTCTGAATGCAAAGACTAATAGGAACTTCAAGTCTTTAGGATAAGTGTGGAGAACGTGGCCAAGCAGCCTCAAATGTTGAGTCATCCTAACATTAGGAAAAGAATTCAGAAATTCTGCTACAACCCAACTAGTTTAACTTAGTGAAAGATTTTTTTTAAGTACTAAGAATTGAACTTAGGGGTGCTCAACCACTGAGCCACACCCATTCAGCCCTTTTTCTTTTACTTTGAGACAGGGTCTCTCTAAATTGCTAAAGGCCTGTCTACATTGCTGAGTCTGGCTTTGAACTTCCACTCTTCTTGCCTCAGCCCCCCAAGCTGCTGGGATTATAGGCATGTACCACCACCATATTTGTGCTGTGAGCGCTCTTAGCATATGACCTTTGTCATAGGAGATTGGCAAATATGTATGGTGTTTCAAATGAAAAGACACCAAAGATAAACACCCCTTCATGAGCTACTTTGCTTTGCAGAGGATGAAATGGATCATGTTACAAGTAAGATCCTGGGGGAGATCTGAGCTATTAAGTGCTAGGCATTGTTAATTTATTTGTAGTAGACCTATGAGGTTGGCATTTTCATCTCCATTGGATAGTTGAATCAACAAAGGCTCATGAAGATTATATAACATTCCCAGGGCCACTGAGATAAGGAATGGCTGAGGAGAGAGTCACACTCTTAAATTCACAAAGCTCATGTTCTTTCTCCTACATCACACAAAATTTTCTTACCCCACTCCTTGCAATGCCAAGCTGACCCACTGCTGTGCTGAAAATTTTGCTCTGAAAACTTTCTCTGTGGTGCTATTAAAAATGAATGTTTGGGCTGGGGTTGTGGCTCAGTGACAGAACACTTGCCTTGCACATGTGAGGCACTGGGTTTGATCCTCAGCACCACATAAAGATAAATAAAACAAAATAAAGATATCGTGTCCATGTATAACTAAAAATATTTAAAAATGAATGTTTATTGTAATTTATTATTTCTGGTATGTCATATGGTCTTTGGTCAATGATAACCAGAGTTGAGACAATTCTGAATGAGGCCTTTCAGAGCAGAACAGTTTGAGTCATGCATTAATTGTTATAAATCAATGTATTACAGATTCAGGATAAACAGTGGGGAAGGAAATAGACTTTATTATGCACAGATGTGTGAGCGAAATATTTCCACCAGTGTGTATTCTTTCACCTTCTGTGATCTGGGAATTGTTAACATCCTTTTCATACTGGTAGGAAATCTACCATGGATTCTATAGCTTCTGTCAAGTTTGATTATACCAATTTTTCACAATCATTGCTTTATTTTTAATCAGAGTAAGGACACTAATTTAGAATCATGCTTTTTTGTCTGAAAGATGTTATGTTTGGAAAGTTGTAAAGAGACTGCTCAAAGATGATTTAAAGTATTCACAATTTTAAAAAATCTGCTAGGAGGTTGCTACAGTCAAGAAACCCATTCATTTTTGCACAAATTCAAATATGTCCAATTTCTAAAAAATTAAAACCTATTGACTGTTGAAAAAAGAAACCCATTCATTTTGCATTAAGAATTTGTTAAATGGAATGAGCAGTTGAGTAAATCAGAAACTCAGTTAATAGGGAACTCCTTCCATGTTTAGGAAGAGATCATTACATGGTATAATACAGAATAAGAAAAGCACAGAGCTTGGTATTTCACCATTCTTTGGATTTCTGATCTGAAAGGGAGAAAATGCAAGTGCTATATATCTTTTAAAGCATCTTCTAAAACTAAGCTCATCAAGAATGGATTTAAGAAAAAGGTAAATTAAATAGGCACTGATCCTGGGGGAGATCTTTGCTCCAAGCAGATTTAGAAAAATCTAATTAGGATTAATTAATACAAGTATGAGGAAGAAAAGTTAAGCCCATTGGAATTTTCCATGCAATTCTCAAGGCCACAAGTAGAAAACAGGATGAATAATAACTGAGAGAATTGGCAAGAATAAAAGGCTCTGAGCAATTTCTGGCTTCCCATCCTGCCTCCTTTCCACCAACTAACAGCCTGCATCCCAGGCCAGGCCCTGTTCATATATTCTAAGACTGGACAAGAGATATACTTCAGGAACTTCTGATGTAGAGAGCAGCTGAAGCAGCGTTATAACTGGCACTAACTTCCATGTCTGTGCTTCAGTTCTTTAACCAGAATAAAAGTAATAATGATAATTCTCTTATCCTTAGGATTATTGTAAACACTAAATAGGTTGATCCATGTAAAGAGCTTAGAACTGTGCAAGGAGCACAGCAAGTGCTTGGCAATCACTGTCACCACCATCATCATCTTCCTCATTGTAGAGATTAAGAAACTGACACTGGGAAGTTGCTTTTCTAAGGCCACTGACCTATGGCAGTAGAAGACAGAGATCCTATATCAAAATCCTGATTTCTGAATTGATATCTTTATACCTTATGATGCAGAGCAAGTTATTTCATAAGGTTCAACATACACTTCACTATTTCTCCCTAAAACTCTGTCACAGTGACTGAGATCCATGTTTCTTCCCTTTTATAGAGTTTTCTAGTAATGATTTTACAAAGTGAAGTGAGTTTGTTTCTCAAGATAGTGAATGCATTAGAAAACCAGGAGAAGCAGAAATGAGGCTTCCTGTGATGGCTAAACCATGATCCAACATCATCACTCTAAATGGAGTACAGGGCCTGAATGAATGTGATGTGGAGCAAGATACCATTCTGAAGGAGAGGGAGAAGGGATGGGCTTAGAATAGGGGTTGGCCACAGGTGTGGGACTGTGGAATGAAGAGAAGATGCTTTCCAAGATTTCAGAGGAATTCCTTCACAAATTCTATGCTCTCAGTTTTCATTTCATGAAAGTAAACTTCTCACTTAGATCTGATAATTTATAATTTTCTGCAAACATATGAGAAACCCACACCCAGGACTGAGAAATAACTATATGCTGACAAGTTGATTTCTGGACCAAATCAAAGTCTTCACCTCTGCTATACTAGATTTAATGATAAAAATAATCCACAGCATGAGCCTGAGTTAAAAAAGAGATCCATCTATTAGCTATGTAAGAATACCAAGAATGACTTTTAAAAATCATATGTATATGTATATATAATTTTTTTCCTTTGGAAAAAAAAGATAGCACATTAACTTCAAGCAGTGCTTGGGCTGCATATTTTACAAGGTTTATTTGTACTGCACATCTTTGATGGGCTCTATTTGTGGCTGAAAGTACAAATATACTGATTACAATCACTCTTTCCTACATTTAGGAACAAAATTAATTATCTGCAAAAAGCAGAAAGGCTTAGATAGACTCTCAGTCAGTAAATGATAATAGACAGCACCCAAATATAATGACTCTGTTTCCTACTTTATCTGTTTTAGGCATTCTGAGTGGAATGAAAAAGGGAAAATTAATTCACTTTCTGAATATTCTTCAGAAAGGATTTGAATTGGGTAATAAGAAGCAGCAGCATTAACCGTCCCCCTACACTGCAGTCCCCATGAAGTAAGAAAGCAGCCTGCCTGGATTATGCCCTTCCCAAAGGGGCATTTTTAAAGGACATTAAGAAATCTGTACTTTCACCAAAACAAAGGTTATTTGTTTCACTCCATTAATATTCCCCCCAACAAGGAATGGAATGGTAAACAGGAAGTCCTAGTATAGTGCCCAAAACTTGGCACTTAGCAAATCATGGCTACTGCTAATGATGAAGTTTGTATTTTATCTTATAAATGCTGCAACACGCTGAAAGACATCTGCCAAGAATTTGCTCATGTTGGCCTTTTTTTCAAAACTCTTCATTACAGAAAATATTAAAATTGCCTCTTCCCTTGACAGAATTATTATACTACAGTGCAGCTTCTTCACAAAAATTCATCTGTGATGTTCAAAATATGTTTTCAATTTTTAAGGTGGGAGCAGGAGAGTGGTCTTTTTAAGAAGTGGCCCAAGTTAGAAAGCATTTTCTGCCAGAAACCTGAGCAAGATAGCAAAATGCATAGGCCTAAGAGGCTAGTGAGCCAGGGTTACCTGTGGCTCTATAGAGAATAAATGAGTGGCACTACATATGCCAAGTAACTTCACTCCAAGTGGAAAAAAAGGGAATCACAGAAGAATCATGTATCATACTATATACACTTATGATTTTTGAAGCATTTTAGCTTTTGCAATGATGAAAGTGAGTATCCAAGGGCTTTTCCACCTTCACAAAGTAGAAGGCTGCTTTCACCACATTCTGATTCCCTGGCCATCTAACATTTAAAAAAAAAAAAAGAGGGATTGTGGACTCTCTCATTGTTGTCCTGGGAGCACCCAGGTTCTCAGATTATCAGGTCATGGGGACGGCTTCCTGGACTTCTGCCTTCTTGGGCAAATAACCCTGACTTTCTAACCTCTTTGAATATACTCTGAGAACAAATCAGTCCTCCCTGTCATTCCCAGCAGACACAGATAAGAATCTGCTTATTACCTGTGCATCACCTTTGAAGTGCAGTAAAAGAGAAAACTTCCTTCAGTCAAGTCATTTAGCAATACACAACTCCCAACTCCATAGTCTGAAAAAGCAAGGAAGGAAAAGACATTTTAGAGACTGAGAGACAGCAATAGAGGAGTATCCAGAAGCCATCCAATAGAGTTTACTCCTACAGAGAGGCAACAATCAGGTACCCTTTGATACCTTCTTTATATTCTCTGAACAGGTAACAAAATTGCCACTGTTCTCAGTCTTTGGATGTGTCTTCTGCTATGTGCCAACACTGCTTTTAGCCAACCAGTTGAGGCTGAGCTAATTATCTTCTAACTACCAGAGTACCTAACTTTTGGAGGATCTTGCATGGTCCTCCAAAAGCATTAAGAACGTGGAAGGCTTTTGCAGCCATCCAAGAGTGGGAGGCTGTCAGTTGGAAGACAATTCTCCATGGATATCTTGTATTTTTGCATGTCTTACAGAGGCAGTGACTGCCCTTTGTTCCAGACTATTTTTCAAATATCTATGTACAGTGAACATCCTTGGAAGACAGTGTCTCTTTTCAGAGAAAAGAGCACATGGGTTTACCATCCACTATAATGCAACTCACTGTGTGCGCAGGAGTCATCCAGCCCTCTTTGACTTGCCCTGTGGGAATTGGGGCTTAGAGATCTGACACAAATGCTTATACTTTGTTATTTCCATTGCTGTGAGAAATAAACAGTCCACCATCTCCGACCCAGGAGTCTCGAGACTTTAACTAGCCCCCATGAAATCATGACAAGCTAACTTGTTAGGTGGCAACTGGGACCAAAATCTCAGATCTGGCACAGTTCTTGGAGGACGTGTTCCTGCCGCACTAGTCCAGAGAACACAGAAAAGAGAAAGAACTTTCTAAAGACAACACATAAACAACTAGTAATAATGCTGTTATGTTTTGGATATAAAGTGTACTGCCCCCAAGCTCATTTGTTAATGCAGGAATGTTTGGAGGTGAAATAATTAGATTGTGAGAGCTGTAACCTAATGGGTCCATCCTAGTTCAATAGACTAGGTGGTAACTTCAGGCAGGTAGGTGGGAGATTGCTGGAGTAGGGGGGTCACTGGGGGATGGTCCTGACAGGGTTCATCTTCCCTGTGACCCCTTTCTTTCTCTCTCTTTCTCTGCTTCCTGGCCACCATGAGTAAACAGCACTCTTCCACCATGCTTTTCTGCCATGATGTTCTATTTCACCTTGGGTCTAGAGCAATAGAGTAGGCTGACCATGGACTAAACCTCTGAAAATATAAGCAAAAATAAAAGATTTCCTCGTCTAAGTTGTTCTTGTTGAATATTTTGGTCACAGTGATAAAAAGTTTACTAAAATACATTCTGCCAATTCTTGCCAAGAAAAAAGTAAAGCAATCCTAGATTTGTGAAGAGGTCAACCAATTTCATAATATGTCACATAAACACACACACACACACACACACACACACACACACACACACACACATTTAATTGCAGCATTATATTAAACATTTAAAAAGCTTTTCTTGTATGATTAATTTTGAAACTTGCCCTGAAATTAACATTCAGTGCTTAAAAGGTGGTGCCAATTTTTATTTTATACTTTCAATAAATAGTTCATCTGTGTTTGAAAACTGTACCCTTTCCCCATAGAAACCACCAAAGCTATTTTTGTTGCCAATAGGAAAAAATAAGATAACAGCCTATAAACATCTTTGTCTTCGAGAAATGGCCCTCATCTAAAGTTGTTTACCACAGTTCTGGTGCTGACCTGCAAGACACTAATCAGGTAGTGAGCCATTGACTTGGTTTTTGTCACTTTCAAGTCACTTGGTACTGAAAATGGCTTGAATGAGTTCAGACTAGGTATCTCTATCTGAGACTAAAAAAATGAAAGTCCAAAGTGTTAGCATGTGGAGAAAACACTGATAATTTGACACCTGAGAAATGACCTCAGCCTTCAAAAGCAGAAAGGAAAGTAGCACTAATCTTGGAAATTCTGATGAGTTACATTCACTCACACAGACAGCAAAAATATAAGAATTTGATAGAGTGAATTATTATTGAGGATCAACAGGAGAATCTTTCTCGGAGCTTCCTACCACACATAAATAAATACTGACTTCACTGATGATATCTTGAGAGATCCTAGCAAAGGAAATGGATGTACTTGAATATTAGAGTATGTTAGGTTCTCAGGAGGCAATATTACTATCCAAGAAAACTCCATAATGAAAATCTGGATCTGCTTTTAATATTCAGAGTCAAAGGCAGATGCATTAAAAACTACGTGTTTGTCTAATGGGTAGATTCTCAACATTGCAACTGGAAGATAGCCTATTCCTAATCACCGGCACTATTCACATGGATTCTAGGCAAAGCCAGAGGCCTGTGTGACTGGACCTTCCACCACCTCCCATCACAAATACAGCTTCTTCTCTTACAAATTACTTTGTGCCTTTAAGTGTTAGGAAGATAAAAAATAAAAACTCATGCCTTTTTAGTAGTACTTCATTGGGAAATTTTACAGGAAAAGTCTGCAAGGAAAGAAAATGAACTAAAAAACTGATTCTGCAGCTAGAAAAACAGTAGGGAGTAATACAGGATATTAAATAATATAATAAAAACCTATTTAGCTTGTGTTTGGGGAATAAAGAGTCTAGTGAAGAGAGAGTGGAACTATTTGAGAAAATAATATAGAGTAATGGTTTAAGAGAATAAGTTTTGGAGTCGGACAGATTGAGCATTGAATCCTAGCTCTGCCACCTACTATACAAATGACTCCTGAATGCAGCAACAGAGTCATTTACAGTCATCTTTCCAGATACTCCCTATGACCCCCAATGTCTATCATAGTGCTTCCACAATTAGATACTTAATAAAAGTTTCCTGAAATGAATCCTCTTTCAAATAGTGCTAAAATGGGTACCACAATGAGTACAGAAAGGGAGAAACAGTAATGGTAGAAAAAGTTGCAATTTTGCACAACATTCAAGGGAAGCATGGTCATGAAATCTTAGCGAGGAAGGTCATAATCATGGTCAAGACAAGGTCATGAAATCTTAGCGAGGAAGCACTGACACAGAGACCTGCCGAGATGAATTGATAAAGAAAATACCCGAATACAGGTGGCAAAACAAAGTGCAAACATCCTTGCAAGTATACATGAGCAATTACTTTGGGGGAGGGGTAAAAAAAGCAAGCAAATTTGTAAAAAGTTCTGAGAAACTTTCTGTGCAAAGGATAAATATCCAACATGCTGATTATTATTACTCACTTAATAAATGAATGAATTTTATGTGAAATATGCAATGGCTATGCATGTAATCTATACATAGGTATATGAAAGGACAATCAAAATTATTTTCAGAATTAAAACAGTCACTTTTTGGTGGTACTGGGGATTGAACCCAGGGGAGCTCTACCACTAAGCTCCATCTCTGGCACTTTTATTTTATTTTGAGCAGGGTCTCACTAAATTGCCTAGGCTGCTCCTAAACTTGCAATCCTTCTGCCTCAGTCTCCCAAATTGTTGGGATTATAAGTGTGTGCACCACCACACCCAGAAAATAGTTACTTTTAAATATCTATTTACTTTTTTATGTGGTGCTGAGGATTCAACCCAGTGCCCCAGGCATGCGAGGCAAGTGCCCTACCACTGAGCCACAACCCCAGCCCACATTTTTGTAAGAAGGGTGTCATTCAACAATTTGGGTGTTGCAACAATGCTGAAAATATATGCATTGCAAACTGCAGGTATATGGAGTTGCTTCAAGGTATAAAATGTGGAATTCAATAATATGCTGATAAATTTAACAATGATACCTTTACCCAAATACTATTAAAGTCTTACTCAATATTCACTTGGGCCAAGATATTGATCCTAGGTTGTAAATGTATATGATGAGTCAACACAGATCTATTCACAGTCCCTTAATAATACTTTCCTGGAATTTTCAGTACAATTTTTTCTCTCTCCCTTATTCCTCCCCCCATGCATACACATATAGTTACTAATATTTTCTTCAATTTCTTTGGACTAAAATAAGAGTAAGAGATCATGGCACTTAAGAATAAGCTTAAAGGTCTGGGCATGTCATTCAGTTGTATTGCCTAGCACATGCAAAGCCCTGGGTTCAATCCCCAGGACTATAAAAACTAGTTTAAGAAAAACCCATTGTCCATTTGACACTTAGAATTATGAAGTAAGAAAGGATACTGGCATGGGGTTTAGTGAGTACTTGTCATGTTCCCAAAGCTATCATTTCATTTAATCCACATATATCAACACCATTTTTAGAAGACAAATCTGAGGTCCTCAGTTTGAAACTCACTGCCTCAGGCCATTAACTTCCAACCTCTGGGACTTCTTTTCTTTAACTTCCAAGCATGGATGAATTTCCTCCCAAGGGAGCATCAGAATCAACTGGGACACTAATTTAAATGACAAGATCTGTGGTCTCTCCACAGACATATGGTATTAGGTTCTCCAGGGGTGGACCAAGTATGGGCACTAGATACTTACCACCTCCAGGGGTGCAGCCACAGACAACACCCCAACATTTGTCTGCATGCCTTCACTTGCTAGTCTAAGGGACTGATAACTATGCTAGGAGAAACTAAAACACTAACAACCCACACTTATAAAAATCGAACAGTGCCACATTCACTTAGTAGGCCAAAATGTCTATCACAATCTGGGGTGGATAGTAGCCACTAAAACAATTGGACAAATCCCTGCCTGGCAAACCTCATCCCATACTTAGAGCTAGCTAAAAAGGTTGGCCCAGCTTATCTCAAGCACATTTTGAAAGGGGTCTCTCACTATATTTCTGGTACCTCTCCTTTTCCTCGCCTTTTCCCTCCCCAAATCCCCTTCTTCTGTTCTACTGGCCTTCCTTCTATTTTCATAAGTTGTCCTCCAGTTTTTTTTTTTCTTCATTTTCTCATTACAACTGAATCTTAGGCAGGACTGACTGGCAGGGTTTTCCATTCTATCACAATAGGAAGGTAAAGGGTGCTCCAGCAGAATCTCATTAACGCTTTAGTTTTAAATCAGCTTTTGCTTTGGGGCATTATGTGGGTTTGTTTACATGAACAGAGTTCTGCAGTCTAACCAGCCCTCACTTCTTCTCATCTCTATAAATGCCCCTGCCCCTTTATGGCCCATACAGAGCATGGGCTGGAACATACATGGGCAATGATTCTCCCACCCCCATCGTTTGATACATATTCCTTAGACTTGGTGATCATAAAACAGGTACCAGGCAGAATTTACGTTCACTTTCTGCTTCAGTTTGGGCATTCCCAGGGGATGGCAGACTTCACACTCTTATAACCAGCTGGGAGCTGGGAGCAATCAGGCCCTTAATGGCCCAAACAGAAAGAGACTGCATCACTGAGCCTCTTGATAGCCAAGGCTTTTCCTCCTGAATGATAATGACATAAAATGGACTCCCTTTGCACATATATGTGCACATGTGCGCGCGCGCACACACACACACACACACACACACACACACACACGTGCATACATGCACCTAAAATGTAGTAGGTTTGGAAACCTGAAATAACTATCTAATATAAGTTCACTATGTCTTTGCAAAATCCTAATGGAGCTTTTAGAGTGAAAGTCTGGAAGGGTCTAATGGGGGACAAAATGGTAAGACAGAGCATTAGATTGTAGCAGCAGAAGACCTTAGATTCTACTTTTGGCTCCTTCATTTATTATATAACTTTGCGTAAGCCTCCCTGAACTTTATTTCTTAATTTGTAATTCTATGAGATTCGACTAGCAAATTTCTCACAGCCTGACCAATATTCACATTCTAGTGAAATTTTCACTATGGTGAAATTTGGTCAGTTACACGTCTGTCCACCAACAAGAATTAAAAACTATGTTTCGGGTAGTTTTGGATACCCAGCACCTAACAAAAGGCCATGCATAAAGCAGAGCTCAATAAATGTTTACTCAATAAACTTTCATGTTATAGCCTCATCAGAACAATGCACTTAATTCCTTACTAGTTCCCCACTTCATATTTTTTTTTTCTGTTTAAAGGCACTACAGAGCTGGGTGAGGCAGCCCACACCTGTAATCCCATCAGCTTGGGAGGCTGAGACAGGAGGATTGCAAGTTCAAAGCCAACCTCAGCAACAGCAAGGCACTTAGCAACTCAGTGAGACCTTGTCTCTAAATAAAATACAAATAGGGCTGGGGATGTGTCTCAGTGGTCAAGTGCCCCTGAGTTCAATCTCTGGTAAGTGCCCCCCCCCCCAAAAAAAAGCACTACAGGACACATTTTCAAGATCAACTATGTCACTGTCAAATGACACTTATCAAAGGCAACCTTTATCTTTAACCTTTTCTTCTTATTTTTCCTCTTGCTAAAGACATTTCCACATTCCTGGTACCCTTGCTTTGTATCTGACACACAGTGGACTCTCAATCAGTATTAGTGAATGAACATATGAATGCATTTATTTTCATTCTTCTAGTTCTATGAAATTTACTTTTGCATAAGTCCCCAGAATCTAGCCTCAAATTATAAAGCAGTCAAAGGAATAATTAACCACTGAAGAGCACCATCGTTAGGGCATTTCTGTTCATTTTACTATAAAATTTTTTTCAGCAAATGTGTTTTAAATGGCTAACATTGTGAATGGGGCAATTATAGCAGCCACATAAGTAGCCATGCTGAAGGTTGCATCATTTCTGTCCTCCTTCCTAGTTTAATTCACCAAAGAATCCAATTATCCCTATCATTTTGTACTTCCAGAGTTAAAGACAAGGCTAAATGGCCCAATCTGCTCTCCACATTCTGGATAAGCAATGGCTCAGAATACACAGCAGCTGTACTGTTTAGAAGCTAAGCCAGGCCAACCACGCTTGGGTTTGAATCCTAGCTCCTCCCACTTAACCAGCTTTTTAAAATTATTATAATTAACAGTACAAAATAATGTGATTCTTTGTGACAATTTCATACATGCATATAACATGCTTTGATTGGATCCACATCCTTATTTCCCTTTTTTTCCCCTTACCCTCCTCTTGATCCTCTTTCCCTTTCCTAGTAATCCCCCTTCTATGTTTTTTAGATTCCACATATGTGAGGAAACCCACTTAACTGGCTTTGAGATCTTGGACAGGGACTTAGACTCTCTAAGCTTTATGTCCTCTAGTGTAGAATGGGAACAATATTATGACCTATCTCATCGGTTACTATAAAATATTATGTATAATGGCCAGCAGAGTACCTGAGCTGTACTAGGAGCTCAAGAAGGATAGTATATTCTACTATTTTGCCACCTCCTCCTACAAACCTGGCAGCATTCAGGAATCAGTCAGTACCTTAAGGGGATCTGGCTGTTAGCTCTTGGCTGGTTCTGTTCTGCATTGGAAGGGTACATTCTGTGGTTTTGTGACAAACAATGACTGAAACCAAGGAACTAGATGACTCACTTACAGAAATGTCCTTTCCCCAACACAAATCCCATCAGGCTTAAAGATTGCTATTATCAAACCTACAAATATGAATATTGGGGAATATGGATGTTTTGCTTTTCTTATGTTCTTGTGTGGGTTTAGTTAGTGGACACTAGGTGGGTCTTTTGTGTTTAAATTCATTACTCAACATAGCGGTGTGGTATACATAATTAAGAGCACAAGAGTGAAATCAGAATCAGAAAGATTGATGATAACCAAATTAAAGGGAGAACCAATCAATTTCTGAATTGTGGCTCTTCCACTAACTAAATGGGTGCCCTTGGACAAGCTGCAATTTCACTAAGTTTCAGTTTCCTTGATTATAAAATTGAGATAATATCTCCCACTTCACAGGATTGTCATGACAATTACTAAAACTGACAATAATAGTTATAACAGCTCACATTTATTAAAGACTTACCATGTTCCAGACAGATACTAAGTGCTTTAACACATGCTATTCTCTATGAAGAAGATAGTATTTTTAATCCCTATTTCATGAATTGGGAAAATGAG
Source organism: Tamias sibiricus (assembly GCA_025594165.1). NCBI lineage: Eukaryota > Metazoa > Chordata > Mammalia > Rodentia > Sciuridae > Tamias > Tamias sibiricus. The sequence goes on from CM046667.1 coordinate 124,095,199, forward strand.
GCTCATAAAGAGAAAATGGCTCCCCAATGTCCCACAGCAAAGAAGTGGGTGGAGCTATAACTCAAAACCAGGTTTTATGACTCCATAGCCTGCAATTCCAACACACCATCTAGCTCTGTTAGGTCATTTAGTCTACCTGTCATCCTTGCCCACTCTCTTATTTTTTCACTTCTATCTATCAGTACCAGCTACTCTACAGGCCACCCCACCCTAGTAAAGCCCAGTCCACTGAAGACTACTCACAGTGGTGGTCAGCTTGCCTCCATTCTTCTGGACATACTGGATGGAATCATGGATTGTCGAAAAGAGACCAAGCAGGACATTCTCCATGTCGTAGATTCTGTACATGCCATTCACAAGTTCTTCGAGAGACAGGATGTACTCTCTCCAGTACTTGTCAATCTCCACCACACCTGCCATACAGCCTTGCATGACCACATTGCAGTAACCACCACAAGGCTTCACCATCATCAGTCCCTGGCAGTAAGAGCAATACCACATTCTGGTGAGCATACGGCCACAGTCCTTACTGAACTTCAGGTGGTCAGTTGTGTTGATCACTTCAATTCCAAGATTCAGGGCCTGAAGGAAGATCCTAGTGACTTGCAATGACTTGGAAACTTGGGTCATAATAAGCTTGGGGAAATTCCCAAATACTTTCAGGTCACGTCTTGCTCCTCGGAGGCACTCATTGATGTCAATGGCTGACTCAGGCAGGCCTGGGTTCATTAGCTGGGTATAGATGACTGGAAACAGGCTGTCAAACAATTCATTGACCATATCGTCCACATTGATGTCAGAACCCAAGATGTAGAGAGATACGTCAGTGAAAAATTCACCCACAAATTCAAAAGCTTGTGGGGTCAGGCTCGGGTAGTTATTCTTGAACATGGCATTGGTATAGTTCTTGGCATGGCGAACAACAATTTCAAAGGCCTCTGTAAAATAAGAGATAAAGAAATGCCCACAAATTAAAGCCTGAAAATCCAGGGTGTAATTGAATTTGATATTTCTCTATTGCTGTGGTGATTAAGGTCCCATTTGCCTTAAATAATTGACTCACATTCATTTCTGGCATTGCCTCTACTCCTGCAATTGTTTGTTCCTATAAATCAATTTTCCTACTGAATATCATGTCCAAACTCTGATGTGCACATAAATTATTAAACATACAAATTATGTTTCAAATGACAAAAGCTGGGATTCAGTTAACATTTCAGGCTTTCATGAAAAAATATTGATTAAAAATTGGCTAAGTGAGAAATTATTTCTCTTTCTTTCATTGATTTATTCAGTTAAAAAGAAATTAAATTCAGAACATTTCATTTTTAGGCAGAGATAAAAATTTGACAATAAACCACATACTGTGTAAACTCACATAACAATTTAAATCTGTTCAGCCCTGGAGAAAAGACAAGTTATTAGCCAAGAATAAAAGTTATCATGAATTTCATCATTTTGGGTAGATCTTCTCCAGATAGCTTTAAAGGGAGCTATTGGCCAGAGTGCCAGACCTGGAAATGAAATTTATCCACTGAAAGAGTACCTGGATGGGAAAAACAATCTTATCTATATATTTGATACCGAAAATGATTGCAAGCTAAACATCTGGAAAGACAACTGTGAAGCTTCCTTCATAAGTTCAGCTTCCACATTACTTGGAAGCCTTATCTACTCTACAGAGACCAGAAATTCATGATTACATCTGCTGTCCCACCCCATTGGCATAAGGCCCAATTAGTGTCATCGGTCTGAGAGAGAAAGTAGTAGTATCAACATCTCATTTCCTCCAAACCGACGACACATTATCACAAATAATCAGAGTTACGCATTTATGTAACGGAAGGGAAAAACTACAGTAATAGGTTTTTCAAGAAACAAGAGTTTAAAAACAAGCAAACAAAAACCTAAGTTTCCTGAGAAGTTTAAAATTAACTTAGTACTTTCAATTCCTTCCAAAATGCAAAGGTCCATAACAGATGTACTCCAAATGATGCCAATTCATGAGCCTTGAAAAATCAAATTATTACCACTTTCAGAATACTAGGGGGACTGTACTCTAGCAGTTCCTTGGGATCACTTAGTCCAACATTTCAGTCATCTGTGGCAGAAGTGAGCTCTAGGTTGTGTCACCACCATCTGCCCTAGATCCCTCACAAGGTAGAACATGCTCTTTAGATTCTTTCCTTGGGCTTATGACATGCCCAGCAATATTGTACAGATGCCAGTGCAATTCTGTAGAGCTTCCAATCCCACTTGAGGAAACATGAGTTTGGAACAGATTTTAACTTTCTACAAAGGTTTTTGAGAATATGTGTGTTGGCTATAGGTCCAAGGGCAGCTAAAGTGTAACTGTCATGGGGAGACAATATTTTGTGCTGATTACTTCTGCTTTGTACCTGTGGGGCCCAGGGGAAACATCTTCCTTTCCATCAATTACTGCATGTTCATTTGTTTGTTTAGAACATTAAGCAATTCCTAAAATGTTTATCTATGTTGCAACAATCTTCCTAGCTCCACATACTACTTTATTCTCAGTTCTTGAATGTAAAAGGTGGATGAGGCCAATAAAAAGAACCAGTGACTTCTTTAAAATCATCAGCAATTTGGGGATTTAAAAGGTTTTATTCATTTTAATTACATTTAGCAATCATTTATTATATACCGGGCTCTGTGCCAGGTACTGGGGGTACAGAAACACTAGCTAGAAGGAAATAAATGATACACCATTCTTATCTTTAAAATATTTGCAAGGATACTGGGCATGGTGTTAAAAGCCTATACTTCCAGATATGCCTGTAGTTCCAGCTACTTGGGAGGCTGAGGCAGGAGGATCCTAAGTTTGAGGCTAGCTTGGGTGATTTAGAGAGACACTGTTCAAAAAAGTTTTTGTGTTTTAAACAAATGTTTTTAAAGCCTGGGGTGTAGCTCAGTGGTAGAGTGTTGTCTAGAATGTACAAGGCCAGGGGTTCAATCCCCAATACTGCCAACAAACAAAAAGGACATTCACAAGATATATGGTTTAGAGTGTACAAAACTTTTGCATATATATTATGGCCGCTCCTTTTTGGCATAATATTAATGTATTATGTAATATTAGTGTATTATTATTATATGTGATAGTGGAGTTCTTTGTGATATTGTGATATATTCATATAGGCACATTTGGTAATATAACCCCATTTTACAAATAATGATATTGAGTCTCAGAAGAGTGAGAGGACTTCCACAGGGTCACACAGCTGCAAAACAAAAGTAATCCATACACACTGGTCTCTCCTGGGGGCATTTGTACTCTAGCTGTCCTCAGACCTATAGCCAACACACATTCTCAAAAACTTTTGTAGAAAGTTAAGGTCTGTTTTAAACTCATTAATATCTCATTAGCTTCCCCCTTTCTGAATAGAAATGTACTAGATGTAATTGCAGCCCAAAGACCAATAAAGCAGAGTGGCACTTTCACCTTTGCCTTGGGGCGTCATGAAGTAAGGGAAAAAAGAAGAGTGATGCAGAAATACAACCCCTGTAGATCTCAATCATCCAAGGCACTATAAAATATATTCTCTACAAGGCAAATTTGATCTGAAATACACAGTGCATTTGTTCTCTAATCTACAAGATATATAGTATGGAAATCCCATAGATTCTTCAGTCAATAACTATTTTTAAAGTTTCTGTTAGTACTACTACGAATCAATAGAAAAAGAAAATAACAAAAGATCATGAACTCTTCTGCAGAAAGAAAAACAAGAATAAATATTGCACGGGGAAAGGGCTGGGGGCCCATATCAAAACTCAGGCTCACACATGTGCTTTCTTCCAAAATCCATAGCTCAGAATCCATTTAGCACATCGCTGGGTTTTGCCCAACCCTCTTATTTCTATATCACAGGAAAACAGACCAAACTATAAGTGCTCAAGCAAAGGCTCTTGGGGGACATGTAGGAACCAACAATATAGCCAACAGGAGGTGAAAAGGAAAACTTTTCTAGGCCACTTCAGGTTTCATGAAATGAAGCCAAGGACTAAAATAACTGTAAGGCACTTTGGTCCATTGATGTTTGGGGTCAGATTAGAATGTACACTTCAGCTAGGGGAGGTTTTTCTCTGTCTTTTTCCTGGGACATAGTCAATATATATGATCAGGAAATATTGAAACAAATGATTGTAAAATCAGAGTTATTATGAAAAATTTGGAACTAAATAGAAAATATTTTCATTATTTACAATATGTATAAATATAAATGTATATAAATAGATTTAATAAACTGAGTTAATACACATTCTGATATAGCAAGTTTTCTAGATTTTTTTAGATGTCCCCATCACCCTCCTGGTCACGAATATTTGGGCATGCTGTAGTTTCATCAAAGTCCTCCTTAAATTATGGTGTTCAAAAAAGGACAGGATTCTCCAAATGTAGTTTGACAGATGAAGTATACAATCAGGCTATCATATCTCCTTAAGTGTTTCAATAACTTCTTATCCTATCCCCTAGGACATATAGCCTACTACAGCAGCAAAATGATTGTCCTTACTATTGGGTGCTGATGTTCCTACATTCACACCCAGACAGAGGAGATGTGCTTTTATGGACCTTTTCAGAAGTATACTGAGAATTAAAAATATAAAAAGGACATTATACTTAGAATTGGAAGAAAAGAAGAATAAATGAACCATGGAATCTATTTCAAGCCCTGTAGAATAAGAAAGTCCTTATAGAAGCAGGTTATTTTTTTTCAAGGAAGTTTTCCCTACACTGTAAGAATGACAAATATTTTGTAAGAAGAAATTTCTTTTTCTTTCTTGCCGTCTCCTTTTTTTTCCCCCCAGTAATAGGGATGAATCCAGGACATAATGCATGCTAGGCAAGTGCTCTACCATTGAGCTACAGCCCAACACCAACAACATTTTATATTCCTAGAATAAATGCCTCTCAACGGACACAACTAAAAATAGTTCTTATTTTCAAGCACAGATAGCTTAATGAAAAAAGAAATCTAAAGTTTATAAGGTACCTGCTAGGCATGCCAGGATCTGGGGTAAACTTTCTCATATCTGTCCTCTGATTTCTTTGACATAACCATATATGTTTGTAATTTTATTTTACTGGTGTTAAAATTGAGGCTGAAAAGTGAAGTGACTCACATAAGGTAATTATCTCTAGATAAAGGCCAGGGCCTGAATATAATGTTGGTACACAAATAGTTTTAATAAATCACTAGAGCTTGAATGTGAACTAGTTTGAGAATTAAAACTTCCTGGGACCCCAGACCTATGGATTCCCCCACACTTGAATGGGATTTACCTCAAGAATCAACAAAGTTCTCACAGTGAAGTTCCAAGAAAAATCTTGTTTTCAAGCAGGGAAGGAAAAAATTAATAAGTTTTAAATATTCCATGATCATTTTCCATAACAAATGCTTGTTCTTTATGGAATATATAATTTTACTAAAGCTTGTCATAACTGGATGAAGGGCAATTAGACAATTCAGGATCCTCTAGACTTCCTTTAATACTTAGTCCAAGTAAAACTTCTGAAAGTCACAGTCTAAGGAGTTAGAACTACGAAAATACAGAGATTAATCAGGAGATTGTAGAACTTCCCTTTAACATCTGATCAACAAATCTAAAGTATAGTAATAGTTCATTACAATTGAGAGGGCTACAAGATACAGATCCTATTTAAGAGAAAGAGTTCTTAGGGAAACCTAACAAACAGTTGAGAAAAAAAAAAAATTTAAGAGAGCATGAGAGGAAACTGAAGCCTCTGACACTTACAGTTACAGCAAGTACTAAATAGCCCAGCTTCTTACCAGGTTAACACAAAAATTCATAATAAACGTCTAATTATTAGCTGGATGCAGTGGAACACCCATGTAATCCCAAAGGCTCAGTAAGCTGTGGCAGAAGGATCACAAGTTTGAGTCCAGCCTAAGCAACTTAGTGAAGCCCTAAGCAACTTAGCAAGACCCTGTCACTAAATAAAAATATAAAGTGATGGGAATGCAGCTCAGTGGTAAAATGCCCCTGGGTTTAATCTCTGGTACAAAAGAGAAAAGTCTAATGACTTTAAATTCCTACTACCCAATAAATCATGTTAAAAAGTAAGATAAACACAGTCTGCAAATACAAAGCAAGTATTAAAACCATAATCAGATATAGCATAGATTTTGCATTTATCAAACAGGGAATCTAAAACAACTAAGATTAATGTGGGAAGGACATTAAAGGACAAAGATCATGGAAGAACAGATGGGTGATTTAAACAAAGATGAAAACTCCAACAGGTACCAAAAGGATGCTGGAAATCAACTGTACTAAAACAGAAATGGAACTTACCTTTCATAAGCTTATCAGTATGCTAGAAGCAATCAAGAAAAAAAATCAGTGAACTTGAAAATATGTCAATAAAAATATTCCAAACTAAAATGGGGAAAGAAAAAAGAAAGATCTAAAACCATATCCAGAGATCCCGGTTCCACCTGCAGGCCCTGTGACCTACGGACGGAATTCCCAGTTCAGACTGCCAGCAAACCCGCCCTGAAGGAGAGACCCAGATGAAATAAAAACCTTCCACGACAAGCAAAAGTTAAAAGATTTTGCATCTCAAAAGCCAGCACTTCTGAACATCCTGGGCAAAATTTTTCATGAAGAAGAAGAGAAATATAACAATGAAAATCAACAAAGGGAGATATTAAACTAAGGAAAATACCACCCAGAAGAGAAACCAAATCAAACTAAAGACCATAATACAAATAAAAATGGATGGGAATAAAAATCACATCTCCATAATAACCCTGAATATTAATGGCCTAAACTCGCCATTCAAAAGACACAGATTATCTAAATGGATTAAAAGAAATGACCCAACAATTTGCTGTCTCCAAGAAACACACCTTATAGAAAAAGACATCAATAGACTGAAGGTGAAAGGCTGGGAAAAGTCTTATCACTCACATGGCATGCAGAAGCAAGCAGGGGTTTCCATTCTCATTTCAAATAAGGTAGACATCAAGCCAAAGCTAATCAAAAGGGATAAAGATGGATATTTCTTACTACTTAAGGGAATTATTCATCAACAGAATATAACAATCATAAATCTATATGCCCCAAATAATGAAGCACCTACATTCATCAAACAAACTCTTCTCAAGTTCAAGAGTAAAATAGACCACAACACAGTTATCCTAGGGGACTTCAACACACATCTCTAACCAATGGATAGATCATCCAAACAAAAGCTAAACAAAGAAACTTTAGGCCTCCTTAAAACAATTAATAACTTAGACCTAACGGACGCATATAGAATATTTCATCCCTCAGTAAACGAATACACTTTTTTCTCAGCAGCACATGGCTCCTTCTCCAAAATAGACCATATATTATGTCACACGGCAACTCTCAGCAAATATGAAAAAATAGAGATACTATCCTGCATTCTATCAGACCATAAAGGGATGAAATTGGAAATCAGCGACAAAACAAGGAATAAGAAAAACTACTCCAACAACTGGAAGCTAAACAACATGCTACTGAATGAACAAGGGGTTGAAGAAGACATCAAAGAGGAGATTAAAAAATTCCTAGAGGTAAATGAGAACACAGATACAACGTATAGAAATCTCTGGGACACTATGAAGGCAGTAGTAAGAGGAAAATTCATTGTGCACTGAGTTCATTCCTTAAAAGGAAAAAAAAAAAAAAACAACAACAACAAATAAATGACTTAACATCACACCTCAAAGCACTAGAAAAAGAAGAACAGATCAACACCAAGAACAGTAGAAAACAGGAAATAATTAAAATCAGAGCAGAAGTTAATGAAATTGAGACTAAGGAAACAATTCAAAGAATTGACAAAACTAAAAGTTGGTTCTTTGAAAAAATAAACAAAATTGACAGACCCTTAGCGATGCTAACGAAAAGAAGAAGAGAAAAAACTCAAATTACTAACATTCATGATGAAAAAGGGAATATCACAACAAACACCTCAGATATACAGAAGATAATTAGAAATTACTTTGAAAACTTGTACTCTAATAAAATAGAAAATACTGAATGCATTGACAGATTTCTAGAGTCGTATGATTTGTCTAAACTGGATCTGGAGACTATACACAATTTAAACAGATCAATTACAAGCGAAAAAATAGAAGATGTCACCAAAAAGCTACCAACAAGGAAAAGTCCAGGACCTGATGGGTTTACAGCCAAGTTCTACAAGACTTTTAAAGAAGAACTAATACCAATGCTCATCAAACTATTTGAAGAAATAGAAAAAGAGGGAGCTCTTCCAGACTCTTTCTATGAGGCCAATATTACATTAATTCCAAAGCCAGGCAAAGACATATCCAAAAAAGAAAACTTCAGGCCAATATCTTTAATGAACATAGATGCAAAAATCCTCAACAAAATTCTGGCAAATCGGACACAAAAACATATCAAAAAGATAGTGCACCACGATCAAGTGGGGTTTATTCCAGGGTGCAAGCCTGGTTCAACATTCGGAAATCAATAAACATAATACATCATATCAATAGACTTAAAGATAAAAATCATATGATTATCTCAATAGACGCAGAAAAAGCATTTGACAAGATACAGCACCCTTTATGTTCAAAACACTGGAAAAACTATGAATATCAGGAACATATCTCAACATTATAAAAGCTATTTATGTAAGGCCCAGAGCTAACATTATCTTAAATGGAGAAAAATTGAAAGCATTCCCTCTAAAAACTGGAACAAGACAGGGATGCCCCCAGACACCACTGCCATTTAACATAGTACTGGAAACTCTGGCCAGAGCAATTAGACAGATGAAAGAAATTAAAGGGATCCAGACAGGAAAAGAAGAGCTCAAATTACCACTATTTGCTGATGACATGATAATATACCTAGAAGACCCAAAAAATTCTACCAGAAAACTTTTGCAACTAGTAAATGAATTCGGCAAAGTAGCAGGATACAAAATCAATGCCCATAAGTCAAAGGCATTTTTGTACATCAGTGACAAAGCCTCTGAAAGGGAAATGATGAAAATTACCCCATTTACAATAGCATCAAAAAAAAAATAAAATACCTGGGAATCAACTTAATGAAAGATGTGAAAGAGCTCTATAAGGAAAATTATAGAACACTAAAGAAAGAAATCATAGAAGAACTCAGAAGATGGAAGACCTACCTTGCTCTTGGATAGGCAGAATCAATATTGTCAAAATGTCCATACTACCAAAAACATTATACAGATTCAATGCAATTCCAATCAAAATCCCAATGTCATTTTTCAAAGAAATAGAAAAAGCAGTCATGAAATTCATTTGGAAAAATAAGAGACCCAGAATAGCCAAAGCAATCCTGAACAGGAAAAATGAAGCAGGGGGCATCACCATACCGGACTTTAAATTATACTATAGAGCAATAATAACAAAAACAGCATGGTATTGGCACCAAAACAGACTGGTAGACCAATGGTACAGAATTGAAGATACTGAGACTAATACATAAAATTTCACCTATCTTATATTAGACAAAGGGGCCAAAAATGTACAGTGGAGAAAGGATAGCCTCTTCAACAAATGGTTCTGGGAAAACTGGAAATCCATATGCAACAAAATGAAATTAAATCCTTATCTCTCACCATGCACAAAACTCAATTCAAAGTGGATCAAGGACCTAGGAATTAGACCAGAGACAATACGCCTAATTATAAGAAAAAGTAAGCTCCAATTTCCAACATGTCAGATTAGGCCCCAAGTTCCTTAATAAGAATCTTGTAGCACAAGAATTATTACCAAGAATTAATGAATGGGATAGATTTAAACTAAAAAGCTTCTTCTCAGCAAAAGAAACAATAAGTGAGGTGAATAGAGAGCCAACTAATTGGGAACAAATATTTAATACGTGCACATCAGATACTGCAATAATTTCTAGAATATATAAAGAACTCAAAAAACTCATCAACAAAAAAGCAAATAATCCAATCAATAAATGGGCTAAGGAATTGAAAAGACACTTCTCAGAAGAAGAAACACAATTAATCGACAAATACATGAAAAAATGTTCAACATTGCTGGCAATTAGAGAAATGCAGATCAAAACTACTCTAAGATTTCATTTCACTCCATTCAGATTGGCAGCTATCAAGAACACAAACAACAATAAATGTTGGAGAGGATGTGGGGAAAAAGGCACACTCATACATTGCTGCTGGGACTGCAAAATGGTGCAACCGTTATGGAAAGCAGTATGGAGATTTCTTGGAAAACTGGGAATGGAACCACCCTATGACCCAGCTATCCCACTCCTGGGTCTATTTCCAAAGGACTTCGAAACAGCATATTACAGTGACACAGCCACTTCAATGTTTATAGCAGCATAATTCACAATAGGTAGGTTGTGGAACCAACCTAGATGTAACTCAGTAGATGAGTGGATAAAGAAAATGTGGTATATATACAAAATGGAATTTTACTCAGCAATAAAAGAGAATAAAACAATGGCATTTGCAGGTAAATGGATGAAGTTGGAGAATATAATGCTAAGTGAAGTTTGCCAATCCCAAAAAGCCAAATACCGAATGTTTTCTCTGATATAAGGAGGCTAGTTCACAGTGTTGTTGGATGGGGGTACATAGGATCAGAGGAACAGTAGAATGGTCAAAGGAAAGGGAGGGGAAGGGAGGGAGCCAGGAGGAGGGATAGGGGGGAAAGGGAAAAAAATTGGTGGTTGAATGAGATGGATATCATTATCCTAAATGCATGATTGAAGATCTGAATGGTACTTATATACTTTGTATACAAACAGTTGTATGTAAAAAGATGCTATATATGTGCATTATGAATTGTAATACATACTACTATTATAAATAAAAAAAGAAAGGGAAAAAATAAAACCATATCCAAGAATTCTCGAGACAAATATATAAGGTGTAAAATATATATAACTGTAATTCCAGAAAAGATGAAGCAGAAGAAATATTTCAAGATATAGCAGCCACAATTTTTTCATAATTCATTATAGATACAATTAACAGAGCCAGAAAGCCCAGAGAACAAAAGTAGAATCAAAAACAAAATGCCACTCCTTGGCCATATATTCAAACTACAGAAAACCAAAGATAAAGAGAAAATCTTAAAGAAGCTTATACAGGAATAAGGATAAGAATTACAACAATCTTATCATCAGATCCATGAAAGCAAAAAGGGTAAAGTGAAATATTGAAGATGTTACAAGAAAGAAAATCACATTAACCTACAATTCTATATCCAGCAAAATTATCTTATAAAAGTAAAGAATAAATAAATAAAGTCTGTCTCAGTCAAACAAAAAATGGATGGAATTCGTCTTCAGTAAGCCTACCTTGCAAGAATTATTAAAAGATATTTTACAGGAAAATCATGTAGACCAGGAAATCAGATCTACATAAAGAAAGAAAGAGGGCTGGGGTTGTGGCTCAGCGGAGGAGCGCTCGCCTCGCACATGCGCAGCCTGGGTTCGATCCTCAGCACCACGTAAACATAAATGCATTGCATTGTGTACAACTAAAAGTAAATAAATAAATATTTTTAAAAAAGAAAAGAAAGAAAGAGTGTTGGAGGAGCAATAAATGAAAGTAAATAGATTTTTCTATTTCTTTTTCTTAGCTAATCTAATAGATCACTGTTCAAAGTAATATTAGCAACAGCGTACTTAGTAATTGTAGCATCTGGGTCAGTAAAATCAAGGCAGTGATGTTTCAAGGAGTGAGAGAGAGAGGGATTGGGAATACTACATGACACAATACCAGTTAAGTAATAGTGTGTTATTTGAAAGTGGACACAAAAAATAGTTGTATAAATATTTTTAATATTTACTTTTTAGTTTTAGGTGGACACAATATCTTTATTTTATTTTTATGTGGTGCTGAGGATCAAAACCAGTGCCTCATGCATGCTAGGTGAGCACTTTACCACTGAGCCACAACCCCAGCCCTGTATAAAAAATTTTTAAAGAGTATGATTGATATGCTAGGATGGCAGCAAAAATGAACTTAATAAAAAATGTTCCATTGAAACCAGAGATAGAGGAAGATTTAACAATAACAAAAAATTTTAGAAGCTGGGCATGATGGCATGAACCTATAGTCCCAAACTACTCAGGAGGTGGAGACAGAAGAATCACTTGAGCCCAGGAGCTCAGGGCCAGCCTGGGCAACATAGTGAGACCTTGTCTCAGACAAAAAAATTTAGAAAAGCCAGAACATAACAAAAAAGAGCAAGTGCAATGAATAGAAATCCATTGAAAACATGGTGAATGTTAATTTAACTTAATCAATTCTCTCTCTCTCTCTCTCTCTCTCTCTCTCTCTCTGTGTCTCTCTCTCCTTTTATTTTTGCAGTGCAGGAGATCAAACCCAAGGCCTTGCACATACTAGGTAAGTTCTCTACCACTAAGTTATACCTTTAGCCCTAGTTATCCTTAGAATGTGAATGGCTTTAAAACAGATTAAAAATTTAGAGTACATATAAAATATAGGGTCCATATTTAAGTTATTGATAGGAAACACACATTAAATATAATGACACAAATACTAATTAAGAAAAGACATTTGATAATTAGAATCATTAGAACAATGATGCACCAAAAAATTTGATAACCTAGAAGAAATGGGTAAATACACAGACACAATCCTTACTGATTAAATTATGAAGAAGTAGGTTCTTAAACAGATCAATAATTAATAACAAGATTTAATTAATAATAAAAAGTCTGTTATCCAAGAAAATCCTATGACCAGATGGCTTCACTGCTGACTTCTAACAAACATTTGAACAAATAATACCAATTTTTCTTAAATTACTCCCAAAATCTGAAGAGATGGACATCCTTCCAAACTCATTCTATGAGGCCAGCATTACCCTGATACCAACACTAGACAAGGATACAACTATGACAAATGGATGGGGAAAAAAAAGTTACAGGCCAATATCCTTAATGAACTTAGATGCAAAAATCCTCAGCAAAACACTAGCAAACTGATTCCAACAGCCAGCACATTAAAAGATTATTCACAGTCAGGAGTGGTGGCACACACCTGTAATACCAGTGACTCAGGAGGCTAAGAAAGGTGGATCATAAATTTGAAGTTAGTCTCAGCCACTTAGCAAGACCCTTAGCAACCTAGCAAGACCCTGTCTCAAAATAAAAATAAATAAATAAGTAGATTGACGGGGGTGTAGCTCAGTGGCAAAGTGCCCCTGGATTGAATCCCTGGTGCCAAAAGAAAATAAGACAAGTGTTCCTTCACCATGATCAAGTGAAATTCATCCCATAGATGCAAGGATAGTTCACTATAATTGACAAATTAATTTGTGCATGTAACTGTGATAAACCACATCCACAGAATAAAGGATGAAAACAATATGATCATTTCAAAAGACACGGAAAGACATTTGATAAAATTTGACAACCTTTTCTGAAAAAAGTACTGAACAAATTACATATAGAAAGAACGTACCTCAATATAAAAAAGGCCATATATGATAGACCAAGAGCTAACATCAGAGTGAATGAGGGGAAATCAGAAAGATTTCTAAAGTCTGGAACAAATCAAGGAGGCTTACTTTCATTACTTGTATTTCACAAAGGAGTGGAAGTCCTAACCAGAGCAATCAGGCAAGAGAAGGAAATAAAGGGCATTTGAACTGGAAAGTAAAAAGTCAAAATGTCATTGTTTGCAGATGGCATGATCTTATACATAGAAAACCCCAAAGACTTCAGCAACAAATTATTAGAACTATAAAATTAATTCAGCAAATTTGCAGGACACAAAAATCAGTAGCATTGATATACACCAATAGAAAATTATCAGATAGAGAAAACAAGAAAGCAATCCATTTATTAGAGCTACAAAATAGACAAAAAGTAAAAAATTGAACAAAAGGAGTGAAAGATCTATAAAATTAAAACTATAATACAATTATGAAAGAAACTAAAGAAGACATATATACATACACAAAATGGAAAGACATCTCATATTCATGGATTAGAAGAATCAATATCATTAAAATGTCCATACTATCAAAAGTTGACCTACATATTCAAAGAGACATATAAAAATGCTCAATATCACTAATCATAAGAGAAACCAAATCAAAACCACAATGAAATATCACCTTAACAAAGTAAGAATGGTTATTATGTAAAAGTCAAAAGATATAAAGTACTGGTGAGGATACAGAGAAAAGCCAAGACTTGAACAGTGTTGGAGGGAATATATATTAGTATAATCTTTATGAAAAACAGCATGGAAGTTTTTCAAAATTAAAAATAGAACTACCATATGACCCAGAAATCCCACTGCTAGGGAGCATTTAAAGAAAAGTACATTAGTATGACAAAGAGATATCTGTATTCCCATGTTTATGTGCCCATCAACTGATGGATGGATAAAGAAAATATGGTATATTTATATATATATATATATATATATATATATATATATTGTGACTGAATATTATATATGCCATGAAATACTATTCAGTCACAAAAAAATTGAAATCCTGTGGCTAACGACAATATGGATAGAACTAGAGAAAATTATGGTAAGTCAAACAAGGCAGGCACAGCAAGTCAAACACCATATAATTTCACATGTGAAACATAAAAAGTTGAGAGTAGAACGGTATTTACTAAAAGCTAGGGACGGTGGAGCGAAGGGAGACATAGGAAGAGGTTTATTACTAGGTACTAAGTTATAGTTAGATAGGAGTAAGAAGTTTAGGTATGCTATTGATAGTAAAAATGTACTACAGAAAACATTCGGCCTTTGGTTTTGTGGGATTGGCTTATTTCGCTTAGCATGATATTCTCCAACTCCAACCATTTAGGAAGGGGACGGAGGGGATGTGGGGATGGGAAAGATAATGGAATGAAACAGACATTATTACTGTATGTATATATGTGACTACATGACTAATATGATTCTGCAACATGTATACTTAGAAAAATGAGATAATATATTCCATCTATGTATATCATAGTGCCTAAATGCATGCTACTGTCATGTATCACTAATTAAAAAACAAAAAAATTTAAACCTGCCAGCAATAAAAAAATGTACTATCTATTTCAAAAAGCTATAAAAAGAATTTTGAATGTTTTCACCACGAAGAAATAAAAAAGTATTTGAGAATTTAGATATGTTTAACCTGATCTAAACATCATATGATATACACATGCATGGAAACATCACATGGTACCCCACAAATATGTACAACTTTTGTTTTTACATATCAGTTAAAATGTTTGAATCTAGCTGGGCTCAGTGAAAACTGCCTGTAATCCCAGCAACTCAAGAGGCTGAGACAGGAGGATCACAATTTCACGGCCAGTGTCAGTAATTTAGCAAGACCCTGTCTCAAAATAAGTAATAAAAGGGCTGAGCATGTAGCGTAGTGTTAACGTCTCCAATTTCAATCCCTAGTACAAAAAATGTTTTAAATCAATAAAAAGTAACAGAAAAAACCAAAGTAGCCAAATTAATTTCACACTAAGCACACTTTGGAAGAAGGAAAATTACCAGGGATTAAAAGGGGTATTACTTAATGGCAAAAGGGTCTGTTCTCCAAGAAGACATAATAACCCTTAAAGTGTAGCAACTAACAATATATGTGAGGCAAAAGCTGGTAGGTCTGCATGAAGAAAAATATAAAAACTCACTATTATAGCCAGAGACATCAATGTCTCTCAGTACCTAACAAGTTCATTAGGCAGAGAACTAGTAAGAATATTTAACTGAATAGCACCATCTATCACCTGGATCTAATTGACATTGATAAAACCCTTCATCTATCAACCACAGAATACGCATTTTTCTCCAGCACCCATAGAACATCCACATTCTGGGCCATAAAATACATCTTACTAAATTTTAAACATAAAACTCATACAAAAATTGTTATCAAATCACAATTAATTTAAACTACAAATCAGTAACCATAATAACAGAACACTTTCAGTCGCTTCCAAATAAAACATGGGTGTTCAGGGTGATAGAGCACTTGCCTAATATACATGACAGCCTGGATCCTAGTCCCAGCACCACAAAGCAAAATTTTTAAAAATAAATAAACAAAAATTCCACATGGGACAAAAAAAAAAACTCAAGAAAAAATTTAATGTGTTTAAATTAATGAAAATAAACACACAATTTGTGAGATGCAGTGAAAGTAGTGCTTTCTATGCTTACAAACTTGGTAAAATTGATGAAATGGACCTGTTCCTTGAAAGACACAAACTACCAAGATTATATAAACAGAAATAGATAAGCTCAATGGACCTATATCTATTAAATAAAGTGAATCAATAATTAATAATCATCCCTAAAGAAAATATACAGCCCAGATGTGTTCACTGGTGAATTTCACCAAACATTTAATGAATAAATATTACTAGCCGGGCCCGGTGGCACACGCCTGTAATCCCAGCACTTGGGAGGCTGAGGCAGGAGGATCGCGAGTTCAAAGGCAGCCTCGGCAATGGCGAGGCACTTAGCAACTCAGTGAGACCCTGTCTCTAATAAAATACAAAAAAGGGCTGGGGATGTGGCCCAGTGGTCGAGTGCCCTTGAGTTCAATCCCCAGTACAAAAAAAAAAAAAAAAAAAAAAAAAGATTACTAATTCTCTGCAGTCTCTTCCAAAAAATAAAAGCAGAGGAAACACTTCTTAAGTCAGTATATGAGGCCAGCATCACCCTAATTCCAAAACCAAATAAAGGTATGATGAGAAAGTTACAGACCAACATATCTATTGAACATTAATGTAAAAACCCTCAACACAATATTAGCAAATCAAACCCACAAATATATAAAAAGATTTACACTCCATGACTAAGTGGGATCTATTCCAGATATGCAAGGTTGATTCTACATACAAAATCAGTTAATGTAATCGAACACACCAACAGGCTAAAGAAGAAAAATCATATGATCATATCAATAGATGCAGAAAAAGCACTTACTAAAATCCAACATCATTTGTGATAGAACTCACAGCAAATGGACAGGAACTTTCTCCACTTGTCAAAGAATAGACACACACAAAAAATGTACAGCTAACATCATACTGCATGGTGAGAATATCCCTGAGATTGAGAACAAGCTAAGAATGTTCCTCTCTCAGAAATTTTATACAACAGTGTACTCAAAGTCCTAGCTAATGCAATAGACAAGAAAAGGACATAAAAGTTGTATAGATTGGGAAAAATACAAAACTTTGATGAAAGAAATCAAAGATCTAAATAAATGGAGAGATAGTCAATGTCCATGGATAGAAAAACCCAGTATTATTAGGAGGGCATTTCTTTCCAATATGATCAATAGACTCAATGAATTTGCACTCAAAATACCTGAAGATTATTTTGTGGATATCAATACTAAATTTTATGCGAGAAGGTAAGAGAACCAGAATAGCCACCCCAACACTGAAAAAGAATTAAGTTGGAGAATTGGCATGACCTAAATGCAAAATTCCTATAAAGTTATGGCAACCTGGACATGATGGTATTAGTAAAAGAATAACAGAATAGATTAATGAATGTAGAGCCTAGAAATAGATCCACACAAATATAATCAACTGATCTTGACAAAAAATAGAAGGCAATTCAATGGAGAAAGATTGGTTTTCCAACAAATAGTGCTGGAATAACTGAACGTCCACATGCAAAGAAATCAATGTACACACAGACTTTTCACCTTCATAAAATTAACTCAAAATTGATTAAATATTTGAATATAAAATTCAAAATTATAAAATTTCTTGAAGATAACACAGAGAAGATTTTGGTGGTCTTTGGCTTAGCAATGAGTTTTTAGCTATAAAATTAAAAGCACTATCCATGAAATGTTTTTAAAAATTGATAAATAAAACTTTATTAAAATTAGAGAAATTTTTCTGTGATCTTAAAAGAATAAAGAGAAAAGCATTTGCCAAAAACATAAAAGACAAGGGGCTGGGATTCTGGCTCAGAGGTAGAGTGCTCTCCTAGCATGCATGAGGCACTGGGTTTGATCCTCAGTACCACATAAAATAAAATATTGTTATCTACCTGTAACTAAAAATAAATAAATATTTAAAAAATAAATAAAAGACAAGCCATAGAGTGTGAGAAAATATTTGAAACATACATATATGATAAATGTCTTGTATCCAAAGTGTACAGAGAAGACTTAAAATCACTAAGAAAACAAGCAACCAGTTATAAGATGGGCAAAATATCTAAACAGACACTTCACCAAAGAAGATAAACAGATGGCAAATAAGCATAAAAATGATACTGTAATATTTCATTAGGAAAATGCAAGCTAAAATAACAATGAGATGCCATTGCATAGTTACTAGAATGGCTACCAGTCATAAAACCAATGGTACCAAATGCTGCATGGATGCAGAGAACAAATATTCTGATTAGGAATGCAAGATGGTACAGTCACTTTAGAAAACTGTTTAGCACTTTCAGACAAAACTAAATCATACATTTACCATGTGATCCAGTGATTGTGCTCCTCGGTATTTACCCAATTCAAACTGATTTGAAAACTCATATCCACATAAACCCTGCATATGAATGTTTATATAGCAGCTTTATTCATAATTGCCAAAATTTGGGAGCAAGCCAAATGTTTTCAGGGTGGAGCTCAATATATAAACTGTGGTACATTCAGAAAAGGGAGTATTATTCACCACTAGAAAGAAATGAGATATCAAGTCACGAAAAGACATGGAGGAAACTTTAATCATCTTGCTATGTAAAAGAAGTCAATATGAAAAGTCTATTTACTGTATAACTCAAATACGTGGCATTCTCAAGAAGGCAAAATTACAGAGACACTAGAAAGTTTAATGGTTGTCATGGGGTTGAGAAGGGGAGAAGAGAGGATGGGAGAGTGTCTCAAGTTTTGGATTGTAGGGTGGTGAAACTGTACTGTTTGATATTCTAATGTAGTAAAAATGAAATTATGCATTTCTCAAAACAGAACTGTACAACACAAATAGTTAACATTAATGTAAATATGGACTTGATTAATAATTATCAGCATTGACTCATTAATTGTAACAAATATATCATACTAATGTTAACAATGTTATACTTTTTTTAAAATTTTAAGTTACAGTGGGACACAATACCTTTATTTTATTTATTTATTTTATGTGGTGCTGAGACTCAAACCCAGTGCCTCTCACATGCTAGGCAAGCGCTCTATCACTGAGCCACAACCCCAGCCCCTAACAATGTTATTAACAGAGGAAACTGTGCAGGGGAAAGAAAGCATGTAGAAAATGTAGTGCCTGCTCCATTTTTCTTTAAATCTAAAACTGTTCTAAACAAATAGAGTATTAATTTTTTAAATTGAAAACAACCTGGACCTTGGAAATTAATTCTTGATAGAACTAGTGACTAGAACCACTGAACACTATTAAGTCACTCCCTCTTTCTTCCTTCAATCTGCTTTGACATTTCTTTCATGAGTTAGGGAGTTTTAGCATACAATGGATGCCATATGGCATCAATGTAATTTTAATTGGAAAAACCACTGGAAAAAGTTAATGGACCAAAACACCCAAACAGGTAACACATTTCAATGTTATTTTTGAATGCTGAGTGACTTTTAAAAACTCAACCACATAGAAACTGTAAGTTTAGGTTGTAAAAAAAAAAAAGACCCACTTTTTTTTTTTTTTTTAAATAGTTCATAAAGGACAGCAAAAGTATTGTTCCAATTTTTGTTGGATTTTTCTGGCTTTTTATGGTTCACATTAATTTAACTTGAATCAACAAAACTTCAAAAAAAAGTTGTTATTAAAAATAAATCATTTATTTGTGCAGGCCCATGACCAGCCTATAAATGTATTTTAGTTTTTAAGTTTCACACACTAAGGTACTAAATACAAGGTATATTAATTAGAAATAAATAAATGAGTTAAATTAAGAATTTTAAAAATAATTTTTTCATGAGCTATTAGATAGATAGATAGATATTTCCCTTATAGGCTATTACAGACTAGAGAGGACAATTAAAATGATTCATTCCAAGAGACTTCAGAAATAAAAAGTAAATATCCCTAACCACTAGAAAATTTATGAGTCTGCAACAGTTGACCACACTTTTGCCCCATTATCCCAATTAGTTCTTATAATTTACCCTCCATTAGCTTTCCTGAACAACTAGTTTGCTTTCACCTTCTGGACACTGTGATACATATAACTCACAATTTTCCCTCTTCACATTTATGATGAGAAAGTGTAGAGCCAAATTTACAGCCTACTTCTATCAAGCATAATAAATGTCATGTATGCATTTGGTGTTTTAACCTTAATCCTAGTTCCTATCTTACTTTCCTACCTGCATATTCCTATTTGCATAATTGTTCCTATGTATTTTAGTTGTAGCATATACCATTTTATTGTGTACATTTTTCAGCACTTTAAATTCTTTTGGGAACAAGGTGGGATGCAAATGAATAAGTAGGTTAGTAAATAAGAAGAAGGAGCAAAGAGAGGAGGTATATCTATCACTTTGTGACAAAATGTCATTGCAATAATATATTCTCATGAGTTGGTGAACCAACTATAGTAATGCTTGTATATTCATCAATAGCCAGGACCTTGTCAGGCTATCACTGTCTTTCCAAGCAGCTGTCAGTGCCCTCCTTTTTACTCTTCTTCCACATCTTAAAAATGTTAGCCAGGTATGGTGGTATAATCCTATAAGCCCAGCTGCTCAGGAGGCTGAGGTGGGAGGATGGCAAGTTTGAGGTCAGCCTCAGTAACCTAGGGAGACTGTCTCAAAGTAAAATTTAAAAATGGAATATGGCTCAGTGGTAGAGTGTTTTCCTAGCGTGTAATGTGAGATCTTAGGTTCAATTCACAGTACTGCAAAAACACAACACAACAAAACAAAACAGATGGACGTCAAATATATGTCATAACTTTAAAATCAAGTTGGTAATAATAAGGCTGGCTTCATTCACCACGACTCATAAGTTGTCTATTTTCACACTGGATTTAGGAACATGACATCTCTGAAAAACCAGGAAAGTAGCTACAAATAACAATGTAGGAGAACTTCAGATGAAATTTTGTTTCTTAAGTTGATAAAACTTTATTCTAAGAACAATTTTGTCTTGCAGAAGCCACAAATGAGTCTAGAAACCCATTTTATTGTGGATACACCAAGAATAACCAGTTCTTATAAAAGAATCTTGTGAACCAGCACTTTTCAGGTTATCACCTCAGTGAGTTATTTCTATTGTCTTGGTCTTTTTTTCATTCTCTGTGTCCCAGGATTTCACTGGAGCATCCAATTCTTGATTGATTGGAAAATCATACTTATTCAAGGTTCCCATAGCTAAGAAATGATAACTACTAACAGGGGTATCAGGTCCCATTCTTATAACTTTAGTCCCTGTATAGAAAATAAAATCTATTGGAATCCAAGAAAGTAAATTTCTACAGTTTCTCCAATAATCCAATACAGGCTAAATATTTAAAAAGATCCCAGAGCTTCCAAAATAATTTACTTAATTAAAAATTTTTCTTTAAAAAATATCATTTTTCAGCCGGGCGCGGTGGTGCACGCCTGTAATCCCAGCACTTGGGAGGCTGAGGCAGGAGGATCGTGAGTTCAAAGCCAGCCTCAGCAATGGTGAGGCACTTAGCAACTCAGTGAGACCCTGTCTCTAATAAAATACAAAAAAGGGCTGGGGATGTGGCCCAGTGGTTGAGTGCCCCTGATTTCAATCCCCGGTACCAAAAAAAAAAAAAAAAAAAATCATTTTCCAAAGAGTTTATGTGGATGAGACATGGATTACTCCTAATAGCCATGAAAATAATGGCATACGTGTTAGCTAGACCAAAAAATCACTAAGACATACCCTAGGTATGGCTATTGATTTCTCAACTTGTGAAATTTTTGTTTCATACTGTATGGCCATAATCAAGGCTAAAAATTCCTTCTCTTAACCACTTACTAACCTTAACCATAGCTTAGTGAAATAAAAATGAGCTTTTCAGCACACATTGAATGAAAGATTCTACTCCATAAAGACAGAATAGCTTCATTTAAAGGTTTAAATGCAAACATACTGATAGTGCCTTTATCAAATAAAAAACCTGTACTCCTTTTCAATGTACCTTTAGTTATTGGAAAGAGCAAAACAAAATTGTTAAAACAATTAATGTGTGTATTTCACACAATCTTGCTCTTGTCTGCTCTTCTTTTGTGCTTTACCACTTAGACACTAAATTAGTATCCTAAGAAAGGTCGATTGTCAGTAGTTTATATAACTATTGTTATTGAGGAAAATTGTGCCAGTAACTTGTTATTAAGAATTGCCATAACACTTTGTATTTCTGTAAGTGCTTCACAACCAAAGGTTTAGTGACTACAAAAACAATAAACTCCTCTTCCCCATTATTACTGGAAGGTATGTTTCTTCTTCCTTTCACTCAGTAATGAGAAGGATCAGATCAGAGTTGGCTTAAAGTTTATACACACATATACACACATACACATACCCTCCAAAGGCCTTATTCATTTATTAATTCAACAAGTATTCATCAAGCACTTATTATAATAATTTTATTTTCCCTTGGCACAGATTGA
The DNA here is from genome assembly GCA_025594165.1 of Tamias sibiricus. NCBI lineage: Eukaryota > Metazoa > Chordata > Mammalia > Rodentia > Sciuridae > Tamias > Tamias sibiricus. The sequence continues at coordinate 124,117,848 of CM046667.1, forward strand.
GAGCTGTAAAACTCCCTATCTACTCTCTCGTGAAAGATCAGATAAATCTCAGATAAGAGATTGTTCATGCCCCAAAGGTATGGGGCCAATACTTCTCCTGCTGAGGCATACCATAATCTCTAGAGACACATGTCCAATCTAAATTTCATCTTGTTTGGACCCCAAATATTCATAGGCCCCTAACATTATGTGAAATCAGCAACATTAACCACTTGCTAGAAAACTATTTACAAACCATTTATGAGACATTTTAGTTGTCTCATCAGATTGATTGTACTTATATAAAATATATTTTCAATTTAATATTTACTAAAATACATATTATCTGCTAGACTGTAAATATAACATGCAAATGACATTTTTCCCTAGGCCCTAAAAGCTTGCAATAGTCAGCTGTGGTAAAATAATAGCTGGCCTATCTCAGTTGAGAAGCATAAAATACCACATACATTTGGAAGTACAGTTTGTTCTGTGAATCTCTTACAGCTTAAATATACCTAAGTTTATGTAGCAAGAGGTCACCATACAATATCTGCAAAGTGTCTAGTGTCATTTCAGATGTTTAAAATCTGTGTTCTAATTTAATTTTCCTCCTTCTCTATCACTGAAAGTGAATGTGTGTTTGTGTACTGGTGCGTGCATGTATGCGAACAGTAGCTAAGGGAAACATTATTATCCCAATTTCACACATGAGGTAACAGAAACTAAGATTGGCTGTGTGGTTGATGGAGGTAGCAACAGAACACAAGACTCCTGACTTTCTGTGCAGAGCTTTTCCCATTGTATCTACCTCCTTCAAGGGCAAATATTCCATAGCACTTAAAGATTACCTTTAGGTGTAATAAAGAACTAGCATCCATGGAGCATTCACCATCTGCCAGGCAGTGTTTCAACAATTTTATGTGAATTAATTAATGTACTTATCAGAACCACTCTATGAGAAAAAGATGCTATTGTCTCCACTTTACAGATAAGAAAACTGAGGTACAGAGAGCTTAATAAGTAGAAGAGCCAAGATGTAAATGCATGCAGTCTGAATCCAGAGCTGACCCATTAAGCCACTGTGCAATAATGCCTCCATGGGTAGGTAACTTGCCTATTTTTCTTTTTTCTTTTCCTTTTGGGTTCAATTCTAAGTAAATTTAACACTTCAGTTGTTTGGCTACACTAGGTCTGCTGGATATATCAGGAAAATAACTCCACAAATTGTGTAAGATGCTAGGAAGAAGGCAAAAGGCTGAATGATTCCAAGTACTTGCTAAGAACAATTCCCCAGAAATACATTGCCTGTGGTGCCTTATAGTCATGATGAAATATAAATTATTACAAAATAAATGAAAAACCTCAATACTGTACATTTCCTAGGGATTAATGGTATGAGGATGGAATCTCAGAGCTCTCTGCTATAACCATAAAACCATAGTATTTAATTGAAAAGCTAGACTTTGCCAAAAGGCCAGGCCCTCTCTTGAGCCACAGTTCCTTCAGAGGGCTACTGGCAGAGACATGAGTGAAGGGCCAGGATCTTGACAGTTTCTTGGGACTCAGTCTCCTGCAGGGTACCCTAGTACATCAAACACAAAGAAGGTGAGGGCTGGGAGACTTGGGAAGGCGGCATGATTAACTCAGGGGGACAGAGCTACTCAGGTACACTCAATGGGCTCTGGCAGCAAGCAAAGTCTTGGCAGGAAGGTTAGTACCACCACAGGGACTCCAGCCAAATGTAATAGTAGGTGGTAAGGGATGCCACACAAGCAAAGGTCAATTATGTGGCTTATCAAAAGGAAGGAATGTTTTAACTTCAGGAAACTGTCCTTGTATTTTCATAAATTTTATAAACTGATTTGTCTCCACATGAGAAAAATGAAGTGTGTGTGTGTGTGTGTGTGTGTGTGTGTGTGTGTGTTGTGGTTTATGAGACTAAGAGGGAATGGGTTGTACTAAAGCAACAACTATCATTTGCAATTACAACTTGACTGCTGCAGAGTTTGATAAAGCTGGATGCTTCTCAAAAATTCTTTAATATTGACATGCAGAAGGGGAAACGTGTCACGATTTATTGAACATGAAGCACCTAAAGTAAAGAATTCTTCCTCCAGGAAGAACGTGAGAGTAAGTAAAGGTGACTCCATGGACCTTCACATGGATCAGATTTTTATTTCTTCTTCCAGAAGATGTTTGACAATCTGTTTTTTTAAAATACTTTTCTTTTTTATGCCTTTATTTTATTTATTTATTTATTTATTTTTATGTGGTGCTGGTGATTGAACCCAGTGCCTCACACATGCTAGGCACGAGTTCTACCACAGAGCTACAACTGCAGTCCCGGCAATTTGTTTTTGACACTGAATTCCTTTAAAAAAAAATATTATCATGCATCAGAAACTATAGTGGGTAAATACCTGAATATTACCTATTATATTCCTTCCTTCACACTCCACCCCTTTCTGCCCACCTTCGTGTTTCAAGGAGGAACTAATTCTACTGACATCTAGTTTGGGCAGATACAACAGAAAAAGAGATACCTTCACTTTCATATTTGTGGCAGTATTCACAATAGGCAAGACTTGGAAACAACCTAAGGAAGTTGATGGTTGAATGAATAAAGAAAATGTAGCATACACATACACGCAATGGATGGGTTGTATGTATACATAGTATTTAGAAAGAAGGAAATCCTGCCAAACTCATAAACAGATATGAAATGGTGAAATGGTGGTTTCCAGGAGCTGGAGTGAAGGCAAAACAGGGAAGCATTAGTCAAAGGGTACAAAGTTTCAGTTGCACAAGATGAAAAAGTCCTAGAGATTTACTGTACACTATAGTGCTTTTCATATCATATATATTTAAAAATTTACCTAGACTGTAGATCTGATGTTAAATGTTCTGATGATAGAAAGCAATAAATACCAAATGAAGAAGATGGGAGGAAAGTTTTGGAGAAATTGACATGTCTATGGTATAAATCATGATGGCTTTACATATTCATACTTACCTCCAAATTCATTAAGTTCCACACAATAAACAAGTACAGTTTTCGTATGTCAATTAAACCTCAATGAAGTAGACAGACTAATACGGTACCAATATGATCTAGAAGGCAGGTCATCTAATCTCTATAGGTCTGCATAAAATAATAGTTAGTACTTATCTACACCAAACCAGCTAAATTCTGAGGCTTGGCTACCACCCAAATTTTGGTCTGCAGCAATTTTTAGGGGCTTCGGCAATATCTACAGAGACTAAAAACCAAGAGCACATTAAAATAAATGAATTACCAAAACATATTTTTGGGGATGGTGTTGTAGCTCAGTGGTAGAGTGCTTGCCTGGCACGTGTGAGGCACTGGGTTTGATCCTCAACACCATACAAAAATAAATAAATAAAGGCATTGTGTCCATCTATAATTATAAAAATATTTTTAAAATATCCTGCATTAAAAACTCAATTGAGCCGGGTGTGGTGGTGCACGTCTGTAACCCCAGCACTTGGGAGGCTGAGGCAGGAGGATCGCGAGTTCAAAGCCAGCCTCAGCAATGGCAAGGCACTTAGCAACTCAGTGAGACCCTGTCTCTAATGAAATACAAAAAAGGGCTGGGGATGTGGCCTAGTGGTTGAGTGCCCCTGACTTCAATCCCTGGTATCAAAACAAAACAAAAACAAACAAACAAAAAATAACTCAATTGTACCTGTTTTGAAAAGCGACAAAATGTCTTGAGACTCCAATATATAAAAAACATGCAACAGTTTGTTGTAGTAAATGCTGACTGCCCAGCATGTAGGAGCACACCACCATCCTTCACAAAGCAATGACTTCCTTGTCTGTATTGTTCTAAAAAGAAATCCCATGTGAGGTTAAGGACTAAGCACCAGGTGACCCAATGGAATTTGATTCTCTGAACAATCCTGAATAATTTTATATTTTACCAAAATGTAGAAATGGCTTAACAGGAGGTTTTTTAAATGGAGAGCCAGAAGTAGAGATGATTGTCGAGTTATAATCTGGAAGAAGAGAAGGTGTGGCCAAAATGACAAGCAACCACTTCCACGAACATAAATGCTTGGAGCACTTTCCCTGTTTTGTACTGTCTGAGCACTGCTAGTAACCATTGCACCCAAGGTCACTATCTCTGAGAAAGCACCAAATCTTGAGCTAGAAATACAATACCAGCTCCCCAGTGCTACCTTAGTGTCTTGCAGGATAAGAGACAACAGTACTTTTTGCTGCTATTTGTTCCCAAGCTTTTAACAAACTATGAGTCTTTATTTGCACAAGACCAAAGTCCATGATTTCTGAACTCTCTTTGGCCAACTTCTGGCAGCCTGACATCCCCATTTCTATCACAGATAAAAGGAGGAGCATCAAGCACAAGCTCTTCCTCATAGCAGATGCTTTTCTATTTTCTTTAAGGAGTTTCACCATCAATAACTCACTATGGATTTCCTCCCTCTTAACTCTCTATTCCTCGCTACTACAAATATAATTTAGTATTTAAATCTGGAGGGAATGGGGTGAAGGAGTGAATGAGGGGAAGAAATTCCATCCAGACAGATGGACAAGGCACAATATATACTCTCAAGGCTCAATCCATGTTAAGAGAACATCTGTGAGAAAGGAAATCCAGCTGTTGGCCAAGCCAGCCCCATTTATGTCTGCTCTCAGTACACTGACATTTTCTGGGCTCAAAGGAAACAACGCCTGAATTACTAAAAGGCCTGGGCACTATTTTAAAATAATGCTTGGAGTGATCTGATGTCTAAAGTGGCTTTCTGCCAGAAGGATCTTTGCCATAGTGCTGCAATCAAGGGGGCTTATTTTAAATGGGCAGTTTAAAAATGGCCCATTGCTGTAATTTGGCTATGTGCCTGGAAAAGGCTGATTTGAAGATTGGGCATTTTAAACAGAATTGCTAAAATACAAGCTACAGTTGCTTTTCCTAATGAGGTCTTCTGATCCCGTTGCTTGGCACTCTCCTTAAACATGCTTAGGGGCCCCCTTGGTGCAGGCTTGGGGGCTTCCCTGATCCCAGTATAAAGGAAAACACAGCACAATTGCACTGTGTCCTCTTCAGCTGATATCACTAGCCTGACCTATGTTATAAATTCCAGTTCATAGGGTCCAGAACAGTGGTGCTGACATCACTGAAAGTTCTATCTGCTCAAAGAAAGGAAGCTGAAGGGAAATTCAAACTGTGGTTCAAATTTGAGATTTGCCATGATGAGACGAATTAAAATTCTGATTTGTCATTTTCTAAAATCTGCATATGGAAGCTGCTAAAGTCAATACCTCTAGCCCAGAATGACCAAAAGCAAATTGGATAAATAAGTTCTTTCCTATTATTCTTTAGTCTATAATTCCTCTGGTTAGGAAGTGGCAGGGAAATACTAGTGCCATATAGTGCTAGCACACCTTAATATCAGTGCTTCATTGGATTTTAAATGTAAATCACATTGAAACTGCCCCTATATTAGGCCCATAATTAACTTACTCTTTTCCAATACTGTGCCTTTAAGCTTTCAGAACTGTTTGGATCTGAGCTTTTACCATAGATGTTACCAATACTCATATATGCTGACAAATTCTAATGTACCTCTTTTCCCTACATCACTTTGCTCTTCCTGTATTGAATTTTTCCTCCTTTCCACTTGTCTCTGAAAGAATGCCAGATAGAGGTCAGTGAATGTTTCCATATAAAGAATAACAAAACAAAAACAAAGTTTACCTGCCATTTGTTAAAGTATAATGGAACACTATGCCTCTTTTTTTAGACAAGGGGTCATGTTGGTCAGCTCACACACTGGCTTACAATGTTGTTTCTAAAGAAGGATTTGGGTCAGATGAGAATGTTAATTTATCTGAACACATGCGTGTCAGTATTGATAATAAATAAAGGTGCTGGTGCATGATGATACGACATACCAACACCAAGAGAGGTCTGTTGCAGAGAAGTAACCACATAAACAGATTCATTGTGACTGGTCCCAACCTAGCTGGAATTGTCTCTTTCATTAGCTTTTTTGGGCTGATGTTATTATCATACCTCATCTCCCCCATACAAACTGTGGGCCATTTTTCCATTAAATAAATGAAAGCTCATTTTGTTCTACAAATACCATGGCACTGTTGCAGCCAGTGCTGAGACTGACAATCCAGGCTGAGTATCCTCAGTTAATGTGATATCAGCATATTGACTTTGCAATGATGATTAGATAACAACAATGACAACAGTAACAACTCATGTCACCATTACACGTTCATTTGGAACAGGCACTATTCTAAACCTCCTGTATTTTATTAATTACTTGAATCCTCACAACCATCCTATAAGATTAGATATTACTATTATTATTATTATTCCCATTCTATAGGTGAGAAAACTGAGGCTCAGAGAGCAGAAGTAACTTGTCCAAAGCCTCACAACTAACAAGTGCTATAGAGGTGGAATTCAAAGGGAGCTCTTGAGCATTCCTCTCTAATGTTCAATATGGGACACTAGACATTTTCCTTGGAGGAGAGGGGAAAGTGTTACTGTTAATGAATTTAACAATAATGTAAAACTAACATAAATTTCAAATAACATAAATGAGAGTAGGAGACTTGTTTTTAATTAAAAGAGACATGAGTTAGTTATGAGAGCAGAGTGTAGGCAGCCTGTGTACCAAATGTGAAGAACAGTGCCAATTCACAGAGAAACACAAAGCCAGAAAAAAAGAAAATGATGCAATAAGTAGCTGAACTAAGTTAAAATTGAGGGGGAAATGTAAATACAACAGAAGCGCTATGTAGAAGGAAGGAAGTCCACTTGTAAGGAAAAAGAAGAAAGAAAAGCATTTCAGGTATTTGCTTGTGATGAACAAAATATCCTAGGAAATTAGCAGAACTGTGCTTTAATTTGACCTGATTCACAGACTGTCAGCTCTTGCGTGCAAATGACAGTTCTTTCTCCATTAGAAATATCACAATGAAGGGAGTAAATCAATAAAGTGAACATACCAAAAGAACTCTTTACATTTCCTCTTACAATTTTAAGTTAGCTCAGTGAAGGACTTTAGCTATGAAGTGGTTTTCACGTGGTAGAATAAAAATCAGGTAAATCTTTCATTTTTGAGTTTCATTCTTGGTTTCCAAGACATTCTGTTGCCCTTTATCTCTGCTTTGAGGAGTAATTCAGAGAAATTCTTCATGCTTTTTTATGAACACAGTGCCATCTCAAATAAACTACCTGTCACTGTGGATAGGTCATTTTCTTTCTCTGGCCCTCAGGGAGAGAGGACTAGCCGAGTGCTAAAATCCCTTCAAGCTCTGTAACTTTCATAATTCTGTCATAATTCTCAATATATACTTGTTGAATGATATTACACATCAACTCGAATGACAATATACTTTAGTATTTTACTAAGTAACTATAGGAACTCATACATGACACACATAAAATATCAGAACTGGACATACACAGAAAACCTAAAATGTTTTTGTTTGTTTGTTTTATTCTTCAGAATTTTTTTTTGGGGGGGGAGTAGTACCAGGGATTGAACTCAGGGACACTCAGCCACTGAGCCACATCCCCAGACCTATTTTGTATTTTATTTTGAGACAAGGTCTCACTGAGTTGCTTAGCTTTTGCTGAGGCTGGTTTTGAACTTGTGATCATCCTACCTCAGCCTCATGAGCTGCTGGCACACACACAGGTGTCTGCCACTGCGCCCGACTTATTCTTCAGAATTTTAATAGAAACAAAGGGAGTTAATTGGCTGAAGGATGCTAGCAAATTGTCTGCTAGAAAACCTCATTAGGCCCAGAGTTTGGCCCTCAGTAGAAATGTACAGACTTCTCTCAGGGGTGGATTCACATCAGCCAAGCTCACTAAGGGCAATATTTATAATTTAAAAATGCCTAGGGTTTAGAGACTTAAAACTCAATTTCGACCATACTCCATTAATATGTACAATTACTATTAAAAGTAAAAATGTAGAAGTTAAAAAAAATCTCAACTTTGATAATGTCCCAGATTGATTGAACCTCACCCACTATCAAATCTAAAGATTATACCTATCTATAATGACACTGATGCTTCATGAGGCAACAGATCCTCACATAATCTCCCTGCTACCAAACAACATGGGAAGTCAAATTATAACCCAAAGCTGGCTTTATAACTGCAGAATCAATGTCAACTCAAGTTAAAAGATTCAAATGTCTAATTACATTATCATGTTGAAAGAGATCTACTGCCATGTATAACTAATTAGAACAAATTTTACAAAAGAAAAAAGAGATCTCTACAAATGGGATATTCTAAATAATATAATATAAAGTATCTACCATTTATTAAGGGATTACTATGTGCCAAGTACCATGTTAAATATATAAATCATGTTATTTTGTTCTCACAATGGCCCTATAAGGTAAGTACCATTAAAATACCCATGTCACAGACAGAAACTAAGGCTTAGAAAGGTATAGCCACTTGCCAAAACTTAAAGCTGGGGAATGATAGCCATGAGATGTGAACCCAAGTTAGTTTGCTTATGAGACCTCACTTATAACCACTATCTCTGCCTAGTGCAAAGACTTAGAAGGCAGTTTCTTTCCTGGTTGGAGTGAGTTGATCAGGAGTTACTATTTTTCTCTGTGACTTGCTCCTTTTTATCTACTTCATGACTGACAGCCCCTGACCCCCACTCCTCAACTGACACATTCTTTCTTCAGCTGTTAACACTGTCAATCAGGCTACTATCTGGTCTTTCTTTCCCCAGGAGCCGTTAAGTCTGTCTCAGTTTCACTCTATCTCTATGAAATTTTTAAAAAATAAAGCTGAAAGAAATAAAGTAATAGTCACCAACATTCTCGCCAACTAGTATGAACAGTAGTTGACTTTGGGCAATTTGCTTCCAGTCTTTTTTCTATATTTACACTTTGCAAATTAGACAATACCTGACTTCATTGTTCTTTTGTATGTAGTCTCTTCAAAGGGAATTTGCATAGCTCTGTTCTCATCCATAACTTGTTGACCTTGTTGATCCTCTAGTTTAACTTAAGCAGCATTTTCCTTATTTTCAGCATCTTGGGGCAGGACTCTCTCAAAGCTACTTTCATATATCAAGTACACATTATCAGATATGGTGAGATTGATATAAACAAACAGACTGGTCATTTTATTAACATTAGATCCCAAGATCATGCACTCTATCTAGCCTGCCTAACTCTCTTAACTGTCAAAACATCCATTGCAACATAAAATATCACAAACTTAGTATTGTGCGGGGGTCAATACTACATAGTCTTTTCCCAAAAAAGCAAAAGAATGTGTATATTGACAAGGAAGTGACAGGATTGGACAAAACAATTCATTACATGAGTGACTTTGAGAGATACCTTGGAAACAGAGAAGTAACCCATTAAAAGAAGGCACTTACGAACATCTCTGAGAACCATAAGCATAATTTACAATATCTGATTAGTACAACATTGAGTGTATATTTATTTCAAAATAAAAAAATTTGAAAAGACATTGGTTTATGAGTTCAAAGAAAGGTGCATCCTCAGAACTATTTTAAAAGGTTATCTGTGGAAAGGATAAGACCACAAAGCCAATAGAAAAGAAAAAGTTTCCCAGAAGGGGGAATCCATGGTGTGCATGGCAAATATCAACAAGTGAGCAAAGGGAACAATGGTCAAAGACATCTTTCTGTCAAATCAAAGAAGCCTTTTTCCATCCATGATACATTAAGCTTCTAAGGGTTGTAATCATGGAGTTATTTTTAGTTTATTCATTCTAAATTTATCTTTCTAATAATACATATGGCAGAAAACTGAGGAGATATTGTAAACCAAATTCATTGCTAGTTCTGATCAAAACACTTTCTCAATCTCATTATCAACCAAATGGCTGGTGCCCCCTGCTGGCCTTCCCAGGAATTACACCAAACGTTCCTCCTGTCTCAGTCCTTCAGGCACTGCTTAGTCCATCCCTCCACTGTCCTCAGAATCACAGTGGGTTGCTGGCATTTGAGACCATCACCTGTACGATGCACACATTCTTGGCATTCAACTGGAAGTCAGTTAGAAATAATAAGTTCATAATTTGAGTTCATGAATATTATTGTGGGAATTAAGCAAAATAGTGAGTAGCAAAATGCACCTATAATGGCCATTGCTGTGTGTGAAAAATCATTAAGTGAAGATCCTCTCCTTAAATGTAGCCACTAATGCCAAGAACCCTTCACTATTATGTATTATTCCTTACTATGACCTCTCTCTGAGTATTTTGGGATGGGCGTCTCAGGCTCCTTCACATCCATATCCATCTTGCTGTTGCTCTGTTCACACTGTCTGGTTGTTATGCTTTTCTAAACAGTCATTTCCTCAACCCTTGCAGTGATAGTTCAAAGGTCAGAAGAATGCTGGATCCAGTGCATCCCCATCATCTTATGAGCTAAGATTCTTTTTTTTTCCAATCACAGTCCATGCACTCTCTCTCATCTTACAGTAATGAGTGTACTCAAACATTAACAGATGAAGTAGGCAAGTCACATCCTTTCTTATCTATGGACTATTATTCCAAGAACTGAGATCTTATTCTCCTGGTCTCAACGCCACTTTCTCTACTCCTCTCTTTGTATCAACCACTCTTTATTCCCTTCTTGCTTGAATTCCAAATCTTAAATGATTTCTGTAAGGTATGATTCTGCAATTACCTATTCCTTCCTGCACTGAATCTTTGGACCCCAAATTCTTGACCTGAAATCATGACCTTGCATTATCCTCCTCCCTTCCCAGTTTAGAACTCTGCAAATGCCATTATTTTCTGATTTCATTGCACTTGTTGGGCTCATAACCTTGTCAACATCTTGTTGGGCCTGATGCACAATATTCTGGTTTCAGAACACAAAAGCATAGCACGAAAATATTAATATAAGATTCTATCTATTCTGTTTACTTTCATCTATCATTTAGATTAGTAATATTTGATGTTAGAATAACATGTCTAAACCTCAAAAGGACCTTAAAAATCACCTACATCAGTGACTTCTAAAATTTTTTGGTCTGAAAACCTATTGTATGAAAATCTCCTGGGGTACATATTAAGTATGTAGGTTCTTAGGCCTATCTAAGAATGCCTACCACAAGCCTATAAATTCTAAGTTTCTAGGCATTTGTCCTGAGAATATATTTTATAACAAGCTCCCCAGGCAAATCTGATGCAGAGCCATGTCCCAGCATTGTAAATATGAGAGCCCATCATTTCACAGATGAGGAAACTGAGAGGGGTAGGAACTAAACTTCGAGTCTCATGATCCCCAGTCTTTTAATATTTCCATTATGCCATTTTCTCTACTGCTGTGAGAAGTGTTTTGGAACTGCTGTGCATCAGAGCTAGTTACAAAATAAATTAGCAATAAAAAGCTTGTTTTGTAAAGAACACAATGGCTTATCTGTTGAAGTCTCTGAAAACACCACTTTTAAATGGGTTGTATAATACCAAAGAGAGCCATTTCATGGTTACACACATTAACTACTGAAGATTTATGATTTCTCCCCCTAAAATTATTATGGGTCAAAAGCAGGGTAGACTGTTGAATGTTCTAACAATGCACTAGAGCTGAGACAATTATAATGTGATGATTACCTGAGCTCTCTGAACTACTTGTTAACCTTTCTTTATGGAAACTATACAAGGTGGACCAAAGAGCCAAAAGGAGTACAGAAAAGAAGCAATAACAAAAGAAAGGACTAACAGGTCTTGGCCTGTCAGATAACCCCCTTCTTTAGTTGCTTGAAGTTGTTCTATAAGTTACATGGAATCATCAGAATAGATTTTCACAAAGAAAATTTTCCATTGCAGACAAATATTTTGGAAACAACATTAGTAACAGATCTACTTAGCAACTGACATAAATTAAAACAGCAACGTGATTATTGGCTATTATTGCAGATTGGATATGTGGTGTCCTCCAAAAGCTCCTGTGTTAATGCAGGAATGTTCACACATGAAATGATTGGATCATGGAAGCTGTAACCTAAACAATCCATCCTAGTTTGAATGGACTGACTGGGTCATAACTGTGGGCAGGTGGGGTGTGGCTGGAGGAGGTCAGTCACTGGGAGTATGTCTTGCAAGGCATGCTCATCTTCCCTGTAGTCCCTTTACCTTTCCTTCTCTGTGTCCTGCCCACCATGAGGTGAGCAGAACTCCTCCACCACACCTTTCCTCCATGATGTTCTGCCTCCCCTTAAGCCCAGAGCAATAGAATCGGTAGACCATGGACTAAACCTCTGAAACTGTGAGCTGAAATAAACTCTTCTTCCTCTAAGTTGTTCTTGTTAGATATTTTGGTCACAGTGATGAAAAGCTAACCAACACAGCTATCATAAACAAGGGAGAATTTAAAATAGATTTCAAGTACTTTTTGGCCTGGGCATGGTGAACACAAAGTCTGTTATAGCAATATCATGAACTCCTTATTGGTAAAAATGAGAAAGGCCACTTCAGATTTAGTTATATATGGCAGCCAGACATGCAAGAGGTGCTTTACTGGAAATAGCAGTTTGTTTTTTTAACCTGGGAGTCCCTGAATGTCTCTGAGAGGTTAATTTGAATATAATAACTGTATAGGGCCCATGAACGATTTTCAAAATAGCAGGTAGGACCCTTAAGAGTCATATAAATATATGACAATGGCACTGGGCTTAATTAAGTGATCAGAGATGAATAAAAATATTTGCATGTGAGTTTAGTTACATCCAAATGGAACATGGTTTGGAAAGCACCCTATTTGGAAGTTGCCTACAAAGCCACAGGATCTTAAAGCCTAGAAGTCCATGCTGTGTGTGTGTAGTGGCTAGGATTGAGACATTTTGGTTGTCTCTACTTTTCAACCCATTAGTGTTTTGTTTACTTGAAAAGGGACAGCAACTACACAAACTTCATCAGACTACCTAGTTTGCTTTCTCCTTCCTATTAACTCCCATAGTATATTTTGTGTACCTATCATAACGAATTTGTACACACTGAAATGTTATGACAATCTATACTTATAAACACATCTCTCTAGCTAAATCGCATGTGCTCCAAGATCAAGGATTATGCGTCTACTTCACCTTAACTCCAGAGCCTATATAGATTCAAGGTATGTAGGAGGCTTTCATATGTTTGCTAAATTAATAGATGAATGAATGAAAAATGAATGAAAGATCAAAGGATGTTACCTAGACATCATGGACGGTTCACACTATGCCAAAGTGAACATACAAATGAAAATTTTAGTTAATCCATCAGTTGACTTGTATATATGACCCTAAACCAGCAATCTGCTTGTTAGTTCATCCTTCCAGAAACCAAGATATTTCGGGCTATGTTGCCAACAACCAGAGTTGAAGAACATGAAATGCCTTAGAGTTACTGCACAAGACTTGAAAAATTCAGACAAATTCTTCCCTTAGCTGTTTACACCCTAGAAACATGGTCTGTAATTATACTTGGTATTTTGAAAAAGGTGTTATTATCAAAGGAAATCACAAGGAATTTACTAACATTATCTCCTTAATCTTCAAAAGACAGCTATAAGACAATAGAAAATTTTACTGATGAAGAAACAATTACTAAGGAAGCTAAGTGACCTCAGTTAACATTGGACAGTGTTGACACTCCCCTTCCTAAATTGCTTTACTTTTACCTCTGTGACACTAAACTATATCCTCAATATTTTCTTATTCATGCAGATTTAATTTTATTTACAGAAGAATGAATGTAATGTTAAATCCAATCATTTGCATCACTGTGTATTGTCTTTAACAACTCATTTATGTATGGGTAGCTTTGTTTATACATTTTTAATTTTTTTCATGTACAGAGATGGTAATAGTATAGTAGTTATGAGCACAAGCTCTAGAACTAGAATGCATCCTTTCAAATTGTGGATGTGATAGATGTGGGACACTGGCCCAGTCACTTGGCCTTTCTGTACTTTGGATTCCCTACCTATAAATTTGTGATAATAGTACCTACTATCGGAGGGTTTTCATGAGGGTTACATGTTTAAAAAAATATCAAAAAATACATGAAATGCTTAGAATAGTGCCTGGCATACAACAAGCACTCAATTGATGTTAACTATTATGAGTAACATAATAGTTATTTCATAGTTATTTAGTAGTTACTTAATAGTTATTTCACATACACATTCCCATGTAATATATGTGATGATGTTCCATTGTGTTAATATATCACACAGTGCTTAGCCAATTTTCATCTTGCATGATTTTAGATGAGTTTCTACATGTTTGGAAATTCATTGAAAAACAAAAACAAATACAGGAGTAGATTGTATCCATCATTTTTGTTACTCAGGGTCTTTCTTCCCTCTCTTACCACATCCTGGTCCTATTCTTCCCCAGGCCATTGCTACAGTCCTTGCCCAGGCACTTGGCACCTCATAATTTTTTTAATGGGGCCTAAGTAGGAGCATGGTGAACTAATAAAGTGCCTACCAAAGTGGACTGATGTGGTGTTAGATCACAACATATGTAGCAATGTCTTGCACATGGTGCCTTTCCATAAATGCCATATGGATTGATGAAATGATTATGCAGACCATATGGAAGAGTCTAGAAGCAGGCTGGGGCCAGGCAAGGAAGGGACCTACATGCCATGCTATGGAGTTTAAGTTTAGTTTTATAAGCTATGAAGACAGCCACTAATGTTTTCTAATCTTATAAAAGTGGGATTGGAGAGAAAGTTACTATTTTATTTTTGAAAAATACTTTATAGTTTCCTAACTATTCAACAGTGCAGCTCATTTCTCTGTCACCTTAATATTTTTGGTTATATTAAATTTTGAAACTGCCCTGCACAACTATTTTAGATTATCTCTTTCTTACTTGTCCTTCCCACAAGGAGGCTTTTTATGAAGGTATAATATTTGCTTTTATACTTTGTTTTAATAACGTATTTTCATTTTCTGGAAAGCCTAGCTATACTTCATTTTATATGACTTTCTGTCTTATAACAGTTAAGAGAAACAATCTGTGCCCAAGATCATCACCCTGCCTCAAAGACAGGTAGCTGTTGGTAGCATGTGAAGAGTGGAGATGAGCTAACTGTGAGTTCCAGCTGGTCAGTTTCACAATAATCACCAACCTCTGAGAGCAATCCATGGAAACAAGTTGATATAATTACTTTTCAACTTGCTTTTGCAAAGCTGGACCTGCAGTCTCAGTGACAGTCACCCATCAGAAATCTGGGTCCCTAGCTTAGCAACAAAGCAGGTTCTATTGCTAGTGGTTTAGGAGGAGACCAGTGGGCAACATCACCACTTCAGTCAAACCCCACACAGCCTATCTAGGCTGTTCTTACCCTAAAGGAAAAGAGAACAATGAACTTGAATACCTCAATAAAAACTTCCAAAAGGGAGGCTCCAAAGATTTCTGTCTTAGTATCATTATAGTATAGTCACAGTGACTAGCAACTCATCAGAGACCTTTCCTCATAATGGCTTATTTCAAATATTTACTTTATTTTTTCATAACTCAAGCTCTGTGGAGTTGCACAGCTCTCACTGACTTATTGAAAATTATTTCAAAAACGATGTTCTCAGTATGTGAGATATTGTATTTCCTCCCCCATTATGGCTTCACATTTGTTTCTTTTTAATTCTGTATTTTTTATTATTTTTCTCTGTGAATTGATCCTCTGCATTTACAGAGGTACTCCATATTTTCTTTCCCACTGTCCCACTGCCTCACTAATAAAGAGTTCTTTTTTTTTTTTTTTTTTTTTTTGTACCGGGGATTGAACTCAGGGGCACTCGACCACTGGGCCACATCCCCAGCCCTTTTTTGTATTTTATTAGAGACAGGGTCTCACTGAGTTGCTAAGTGCTTCGCCATTGCTGAGGCTGGCTTTGAACTCGCGATCCTCCTGCCTCAGCCTCCCAAGTGCTGGGATGACAGGCGGGCGTCACCGCGCACGGCAGATAAGGAGTTCTATAGTGATACAGACTGAAAGGAAATCTCAGTCTCATTTCCTTCACTTCAAAAGTAAAACCACTTGCCTGCCTCATCCACTATAATTTAATGGGAATGTCTTCCTGCCACATTAGTCAATCCTGATGCAGAGAAAGGGAAAAGCCAGGCCAGATGGTCACTGTCACAGCTGGCTGGCTACACAGCCAGGATCACAGAGGCTAGCACTTACCCAGGCATTAGGGCTCAAAATGAGAAGACTAGGGATTCCATGAAATGACTTCAAGGCCAGGCCAAAGGAGACCAATAAAACACCTTTTCCACTAACTGAGAAAATAACATGTAACATTATCTTCATTAGTGGATGTTTCTATTTGCAAAGATGAACTTCAGGTTGTTTTTGGCAGAAAAGGATCCATTGGAGTAGACTTCTTTCCTAAAACCCTTTCATAAGGCTGATAAAGTTGAAACTACATGTAAGTGTGTTGTGGGAAGGTGGAGGGAGCAAGTTTGAAGTCCAGGAACTGGACAAGACCAGGGAAATGCAAGAGCTAAAGCTACCTTCACCTGATTAGGCTACACTCTTATGTTCAGTGAGTGCGCACTCTGTGCCAGACACTGCACTAAGTGTGCCAAGAGTCTGAAAGAGAATCAGACTCAACTTCTGTTCTGAAGGAATTTCCTGTCCTATATGAAATCCAATCTTTACTGTGTCCTCAACAACTTTTTTTTAGGATTTCTGCCACAATCTTCCAAGTACTTCCAAGGACAGACATTCAGAATTCCTTTTGGGTCAGAAACACTGTTATTTGCAAATACCTTCATGAATCATGCAAACCACAGTGGCTCATCAGAGACCCCATTCCCAAACTAACAATTCCTCCATGAAGAAACAGTCCTAGCAGGGCACAGTGGCACATGCCTGTAATCCCAGCACTTTGGGAGGCTGAGGCAGGAGGATCACAAGTTCAAAGCCAGCCTCAGCAATGGCGAGGCACTTAGCAACTCAGTGAGACCCTGTCTCTAATAAAATACAAAAAAGGGCTGGGGATGTGGCCCAGTGGTCAAGTGCCCCTGACTTCAATCCCTGGAAGAAAGAAAAGAAAAGAGTCCTAAATGCTACCAGAGGGACCATACCTATTGATCACCCCTGGCATTCCCTTCCATCTTTTCTGTGGGAGACAGAGGACCAGACTTAAGCCCCTGGTCCAGCACCAAAGCTACATCATGGCTAATGACGAACCCTGCAAGCTCATTCTTGGCAAGGCACTAGGACCTTCACCATAATAATTACCACTTGCTAAATTTCATCTCTATGGAGAATATAATAAAAGGTGACTATCTAAGGAGCACTTGTTCGCGTAATCAAGCTTGAAATTTTGTGATAGAAATGCAAATCTGAGGTTACCATTTAGTCCACAGAAGGAAAAGCAGAGCCCTGCAGAGCAAGTCAGTTACCTTTAAAAGCTCTCAGCTCTCCCCATATTTTAACTCACAGAAATACTCTGCCTCTCAGTATGTCTCTTCACATTCCTAATCCACATTTCTGCCCCTCTTCTAACTTCTCTTCTTCCTTTCCTCTTGTTCTTTTCATTCCCCAACCCCTACTTCCTCTTCCTTATCCCCTCCTAGCAACTTACCACAAAATGGAAGTTAGGATTGGACTCTGAGCAGCTTCTGATTATATATGACTACATGATGGAGTGTGCATGTCCACCCAAACTCAAACACAAATGAATTTTGAATCATTCACTTTATCAGATCACTTGTGACTCTGATCCCCTCCATTAGACAGCCGAGAAATGACTGTAGAAGTTTAGATTGGTTATCTATCTATCTATCATATCAACTTCTGTGCCTAGCCCCCATGGTACAAAGGAATAGATGTCATGTCTAATGCAGACAAGCCTGCCAAGGCTTTTCATTCAGGCAGCAAGAAGACAGGTTATCAAAGGCCAGTTCTGAAATTTCATTAGGCCAGCAGAGTTTGGCAGAGGTCAAGGAGTAAACAGAGAGGCCTGAGAGACCACAACAGATATTAGGCAAAAAAAAAAAAAGATATCCAAGGTTCAAGAATCCTAGAAATCAGCTTGGGCACAAGAGCCCAAGCAGAAAGAGGGCAAAGAAGTCAGGAAACCTAGGCCTGGGGGTGTTGGAATCACAGCAACATGAAGCACAACCTCCCCTTCCTGATCTAAATTGTTGGGCAACATTTCTAGGAGCTATGTAACAGCTGCTACCATTCACAACACCACAGGTTGCAAATCAGGAGGAATCCAGCAATTCTAGACCTTGGCACAGTTTGCAAAGCTCTTTGGGGTTCCTTAACATGAAATGGAAAGTATGTTTTACAGGGCCTACAAAGACAGGCCAACCTATCTCAGGTGCCCTCAGATGCATGAACTTGCTTTCAAGATCTAACTAGCAAAATAAGTGACAGGATGCTTGATATTGATGCACTTCATTGCCTTGCTTTTATTCTTCCTTCCTCATGCTGGCTGCATCTGAGCAAGAGGCCCTTTAAACATGAAAACAGTTTATGCTTTCCATCTAGCTAGCAGGAGGCCCCTGTGGGTGGATAGAGGTGATGCTATCATTTTTCAGCATGCCCTAGAGTGGGACAGATGTCTGAAGGGGGCTTGGAGAAAGAGATGCTGACCACCAAACTTCTTTATTTTCCTGCATCTTTCATTCCACTGCATCCCCCAGAGCCAAAAGTGTACCAAATCACAAAGGCAAAGACATTTTTTTTTATAAGAGGAGCCAACCACTGCTCTTCCCCCTAGCATGGATATCAAGAGCTGATGGTAAGCTGTTGCATTTGGATACTTGGAAAACAAAACCAAGTTTAACAAAACCCTTCTTAGCCATTGTTTTAAGGGGAGAAAATCTGTTACTAGTTTGTATGACACTTATCCATATTAGAGTTTTTAAGGACACATTAAACAGTATCACAAATCAGAGCAGATTGAATTCATTAATGGAATTGGACCGCCTCTCTAAACATCAGAGCAACTTTTTAGTAATGAGAAACCTTACTTCCTCCACTTAGTTGAGCAGGAAAATTAATGTAGTGTGCTTCTGAAGAAACACATAATGAACATGATGAATTTTCATCATCTTGCTGGAAAGTGATTCTTTATGTTCTTATTCCAAATTTACAGCAAGTAAATTTAACGTTCCAAAGCTGCTGAGCCATTTTAAGACCTCACTATCAATTTGTGGGGGCGCTTTAACTGATTCTGACCTGGAATTGATTAGTGCTTTCTGGAAAACGCACGTGTAGCAAATTGCTGCACTTCAAGATAAATCAAGTTATTTGGGAAGTTACACTTTTAACTATTCACATTTCTCCTGGGAGTCTTTACCTGAGTATCCTGCAGAAAGGCACAGAACCAAATTGGCTCTCCTACTTTCATAGGAAATTTGTCAATAAGTTAAAAGTTCCCACTGTTTACTTGGAGCCCATACTGGCCAGCTCCTTTGCAGAGCTGATTTCAAAGTCACTACTGTTCTTTAGTCAAGGGTCATAGGTCACAGATGGCATTCCAGAGCACTGTGAAACCCCAAGGACATGGATGCTTTAAGCAGACATTCCATTTCCAGAAGTTTTCCACCTTAACAGCAGACTGTTCATAATACACAGAATATGAGGAAACTGACAGTGCTAAAAAGGCAGGAGGCAAAATCACTCTTTTCTTTAAAAAACAGATATAATTCACATGTCATAAAATTCACTCATTTAAAGTACACAATTCATAAGATTCTTTTTATATATTCACAAAGATATGCAACCATCACCACTATCTGATTCCAGGACTTTTACATAATTCTAAAAAGAAGCCCTGTACACATTAACAGTCACTCCCCATTTCCTCTCTTCCCTCTGCAGGCCTGAGGCAACCACTACTCTACTTTCTTTCTCTAAGGATTTGGCTGTTCTGGACAATTATTTCTTTTTTGCATAAGGATTTTGTTTTTTATTTTATTTTTAAGTAACCACTGATTTTTTTTTTCTCAGCAGGAAAAGTTAAAGTAGTCCCATTTAAAATTTAAAATTCAGATCTCTAAAATATGGGAACTTCCTTGAATAAAACTTCCCTTAGGGGGTTCTACTTGTGGATGTAGACAGCTGCTGACAGATAGCACTGTTTGAGCACAGACCTTCACACCAGGTCTGATTCTCTCTTCCTCCTTTGTTTGAGTCTTCTTTTGCTATTTGTCAGAGACAGGGAAGATCTGAATATCTTAAAGTCAGTTCCAACCTTTTTGTGAGAAATGGTATAGCTAAGTATACTCTGGAGTTAAGGAAACTAGGTTGTAGGCCATAGCTTTAACACTTTTTGCAGGTTACAGAGTTTGTAACTGTGGGCAAGTCACATGACCTCTCTGAACCTCAGTTTCTTTCATGCAAAAGGGAAATAAAAAATACCAAAAATACCTACTTCAGCCGGGCGTGGTGGCGCACGCCTGTAATCCCAGCACTTGGGAGGCTGAGGCAGGAGGATCGCGAGTTCAAAGCCAGCCTCAGCAACGGCGAGGCACTTAGCAACTCAGTGACACCCTGTCTCTAAATAAAATACAAAAAAGGGCTGGGGATGCGGCCCAGTGGTCGAGTGCCCCTGGGTTCAATCCCCAATACCACAAAAAAAAAAAAAAAATACCTACTTCACCAGATTTATTTGGATGACTAAATGAGACAGGTAGGTAGGCAGGTATATGAGATAGATAAATAGATAGATAAGATAAGATAATATGGTACTATGCCAGTCCTTAATAAGATCTCAGTAAGTGATATTTAAAATTAAATAACTATTTTGTGTCAGGTTGTAATTTTTACATTTACTGGTCACTTGTTTACTGATGGTAAGTGTACTCAACAAAAGGAAAGATGGAATTGTAAATACAAGGGTTGGCAAAGCCTCTGAAAGATATCCATGTAATAAGATGACATGATGTCTGATCAAGTACAGGAGACTGATATCACACCAGTAAACACTAACTCCAGATTAATTTCTCAACAGGCAAAGCAAGCTGACATTGTCAGGAAATTAAAATTTAACTTGTTCTTTCTGAAAAAAAAATACTGCAGTCCATGAAAATCAATATGCTTCACCCTGACTATATGGCAGTTCAGTTTCTCCAGTCATGTAGCAATAGCTATTCATGCACAGAATAATAAGAAATCTATAGATCAATAAGTGCTTTGATGTATAAATAGTTACAGCAAATCGCCAGGGACAAAAGATCTAGAAAAGATAAACATCCCTCATCAAAAGGCTACTTTAAACATAATGCTGTCAAAATAAAGAATACATATTTTATAAAGTATGTGTGAAAATGCTGATAGGATTTTTAAACACAATCAAATATCTATCTTCACTAAGAAAAAGTCCAAAGGCAAATATTTTATTAACTGCACACTGGGTCAATCTGGTAGGTAAACAAAAACAAGGGAATTAGCATAGGTAATACCCGTAACGAGTATTTAACTCCTTTCTCAGGTTTGATGAACAAAAACTTGACATTTAATGCTTTTTAGAGCAATAGAAAATAATCATAATGCAGTGGGCCTCCATCAGGATTCCATTTCTATAGGATTTCCTATAGTCTGAAGAAACTTGGGATTTTTAAATCTCTGGTCCATGACCCTACTCAAACATCATGAAATTATATCCAGGAAGAACAGATTGGAGCTTCTAACATTTACCAATAGCAATGGGATGAGGAGTGCTAATATTATTGTTTATAACTAACCTAATAATGGATTCTACCTTTTTTTCTCTCACTTATTACCAACAGCCATCTAAATGAAACACTCCTGGACTCCTTAGGTTCTGGGGGGTCTGTGCCAAAGTCCATGATTGTATGAAGAAATGATTAACTTTTAGGATTTTTTTCCTGACCATTTATGGGTGGTATTTACTTCTTCCAGCAGGCAGGATTTGGTTCTAGACAGGGTAAACACTGAACAAGTGGTGAAGTACCTCTAGGCATCAAACTAGAAATTTTCCTCTGGCACAAACGTTTTGAACAAAATGGACTACACAGAGAGTGGCAGGTGCCTAAAGGGCACCAGGCTGATGACACCAAGTAGAGGTAAGGTCAATATCTGCTCAGTATCTATGCCAATATATTCCATTTTTGTACCACAGTAAATTAACTGATCTGGCTTCTGGTTCTGCCTCTGTCATTATGTGCAATGACCTCAGGAAGTGGCTTCAATCTTCTGGACTTCTGTGTCCACATGTGTAAACTGTAGACATGAAAGTAGTTGATCTACCTTTCTGAGCACCCTACAATCCAATCTCCATGCCCCTGGCCACTCTGTTTTACTCTAATCATCATCAAGACTTGAAATAAAGAATATAGATAGGATGGACCCACCCTCAAACAAACTTTCATTGACTAAGTTAGTGCTTTAGACGTCCTTAACATTCTTTCCAGACACCTCTGGTGACTAAAGATGAATATGTCTGTATCCTCAAAGATGTTTTGTGAGTTATATACATAAGATACAGAAACATCTTCCACGGTCCAAGGCAATGACCATTAGCTTCACAGTACACCCATCTCATCCAGCTTCCTAGGTAAAGAGATCTAGCAGTAGACACAGCGCATAAAAGAAAGTTAAGGGGAAAACTCTGCACCTAGGTTCTATCTAGGAAAAGCCCTAGATGGTGGAAATATGCAAAACTTGAGTTTAAGGGGCTATTTGGATCCTTACAGAAGGAACCAAGGGATTCAGGTGGAGGATTAGGAGGTTTCTCATTGTCTCAAATTCTCCAAACTCTGTGACCAATCCCCTCCTCTCACGTAGTGCTCAGCCTCATTGCTTCACCTGTGACATGACAGCTACACCCCCCCCCAGACTGACTCAAGAGATCTTTTTTTTTTTTTTTTAGTTTCTTGCTTTCTTATCTCCACCTCACACCATGGCCCTTCTCACTCTGGTATGCCTCCGTTGCTAGAAATTAATACAGTGAGGGTCCTCTGCTACTTTTGGCTGCCATAAGCTAGATATATGATGTTCAGCAAATTACTTTTGGTGCCAAACCTCAAACCAGTTTTTTTCCCTTTATTCCCTCCTTCCTCCTCCTCCTCCTCTTCCTCCCCCTCCTCCTCCTCCCCCCTTCCCCTTTTTCCTATCACCTTACATGTGTGCAGTTGGACAATGGCCTCATTTACTCTCTCAGGCCTCTATTCCCATTGACACATCATTTCCTTATGTTAATACCTTCCAGAGACATCTCTTTGCTTTGATCTATTGCATCTTGTTTAAGTTTAATTATCAGAGACCAAACTACCTCCGGGGGTCATCAGGGGACACACCTGTTATTTCTATGAATTGCTTAGACAAATGCTTTCAACTAACTACATCTCTGCTGCCTTGCTATCAAACAGGGACGATCCCATTTCCCTCCCAGGGTTGTTACAGGAGAAAAATGAGACAAATGCAAAATTGCTTTTAAAGTGCTGTGCAAATATAAGCTGTTATCATTTTTAAATCAGCACAAATGGATCATTTTGCTATTCTTCAACTTTATAAAATAAAGTGGTAAATGAGAGCACAGAGTACTTAATGGCAGAATTTCCAAAAAGGTAAAATTTCTAATCAGCTAAAAACTTGGGGAACTCCTGTTAACTACCAGGTTTTTTGTTTGTTTGTTTGTTTGTTTGTTTATATTAAGTTCCCCACATCTGGGAGAGCACTGGGGTAATCAGTGTCCAATTAGTTGTTAATTGATAAATGAGGAGTCAATTGGCTGAATGATATGGAAAAAGTGGACATCAGCCAAAAAAAGATATACTGGCTGATTTATGACAGAGAAAGAGAAATAGGGAAAAGACGAAGACAGAATGAGAATTAATTTGAAAGCCTTAAGAAAGAAGTATAAGTAGCAAAGGGGTCTTGGCAATCAGCAAGCACCAAGGGTAAAGAAAGAATTTTTTCCTCTCCCACCCACCACGTGGAACATTTCTTTCCCTGGAAAGAAGAGGTGATGGTTTCCTCAGGAGATTGATTACATCCACACAGGACATACTAAACGTTGACCTCGGGATTATATTCATCATATTTCATTCTGAACTCTCATTCTTTGATTGTCACTTGTGTTATTCTCTGAGGGGGAGGGCAGAAAAGAGTATGTTAGTGTAGTCGATAAAATATGCTTATTTTTGAAAGGAACATATTTTCTGCTGGAAATTCCCTTACTCCCAAAATGCTGATGTTAAAAATGTCCCTTTGGTAGTAGAAAAATGAGAGGTAAATAAAGGCTAAACCACTTACCTACTTCACCCCTTTGCAGACTACTGGTGTGTGTTAAAAGCCACATCTACAATTAAGCTGTCAGACATGACATCATATCCAATCCTTGAACCATTATGTAAAAAGAGATGCAAGGAAGAGGTTCTTATTTTTTTTTTTTTTTTGAAGAAAGATCCTAGCCATGGTATAGACAGCCTCATGAAAGGAATGGGAGTTGGGTGGTAAAAGCTGGGAGGGCAGAAAGTGTGGGTGGGGTGGGGTCTCAACAAAGGCAGCACCCCCTCAGTATGTCCTCAGTGACTAAACAACCACGTCAACAGGGGTTCCACTTCATTAGTGTTTTGACCCTCTCTCTGAATTGGATGACCTTTGAGCATCAGCACCACTACTTGGTGAATAATAGTGACTTTCCCTTCATAGAGTTCTCCTGACTTGGCTCCTGTCAAGAAAGCCAAGATTGCCCCCCCTCAACCCTGACACAGAATCCAGGAGAATACAAGGCGCAGCCCTTCTGCTGGGCTTGGGGAGGTGAAGGTGGATGGGAATCAGCAAGTGATCTGAAGATAAAGCCTTACTGGAAATGCATCCTCTAAGGCAAATTGGCCACCTAGCACTCAATTGGCTCATCCCAGACACGACAGATTTACAATGCCATATTTAAACAATGAAGTGCCATTCGCACAGGTGATTGCTAAGTACTCTGTGCACAAGATACATATCACACACACACACACACACACACACACACACATTCTGTCACGAAGCCCCTTAACAAGAGGGAATTCACCTTAATTCATGTCTGTGTATCTCCTGCTGACCCAGGGTCTAGCTGTCTACCTAATATAAAGAAGCAGCTCAATAATTATGTTATTTTACCTGGATGCAACTCAGAAATAACACTGGCTTTGGATTCTGGGAATATACATTCTAGAGTGACTTCCACCACAAAAGAGCTATGAGACTTTAGGCAAGCCTCTCCACCTTCCCTGGCCTCAGTTTCCTAAACATGTTCCAAATGGCTAATTCCCTCAATTTGTTCAGTTCTCTTTTAAATTCCTTTCCCAGAAGAAGCTTTTTCCTCACCAACCCATCTAGAAAACCACCATCTGCATCTCTCCTTCACTCCACATTGCTTTACTCTTTCTTTATAGTCCTACCATAAATTTAAAAATGCCTATTATTTTCTTGTTTGGTGTCTTCTTGCTCTGTCTCCCACTCCACCACTAAGGTGAAGATTTTTGTGCTTCTTTTTCACTATTGTATCCCTCACTTCAGGGCACAATGCCTAGCATACCACAGGTGCTAATAAATATCTCAAGTTAAAAATTTATAAACATAGTAGATGCTCAATAAATGTGTATAGGCTGTGAGAAGGAAGGTGGTGAAATGGAGAAGTCCCCAAGGTCATTCCCCAAGTTGAAAGTCTGCTGACTATGACTTTTCAGGTAAAGATCTGGCATTCAAACAGGCATCTTCATAGCTGCTCCCAAGTACCAGAAAGAGAGAGCTCAACCAATTTCTCTTCCCGGAGTTCCCAGAGATCAGAACTACAGCTTTCAGCACCTCTCCAAGCTGGACACCGGAGGGCAGTATACCCACACTTACTGTTTCCATCCAGTAGAGGGCCTGAGATCCAAGTTCTGGATAAATGGCAGTACTCTGGTGTCAAATTGGCATGTCAGGACCGGCGCCTAACTGCCCCCTGATGTGAGAAGCTGCAGACTGCAGGACAAAGGGTTCAGTAAAGACTTCATTCAAAATTTGTAACATGGAAATCAAATGTGAACAACAGACTCCAAAACCATCTGTTCTTGCCAAAGCCAGGACAGACTCCATGGCCAGCTGCCAGAATTGTCCTGGGTTGTTCTATACACACTAGGGGAGGGAGCTATGTTTCCTTCTAACAAAAGACCATTATGCAATGGGCTGCCAAATGCAATCTTCCTTTTGATGTATTCTCCTTAAGTAGAGTAATGTAATAAAATGATAATGATAATCTTTTGGCTTATGATTATCCTCAGTTAATACACACACACACACACACACACACACACACACACACACACGTACACAGAGCTGACTCCAGGCATCAAAGTGAGCTGACATTACAAGCTGATTATTTGCCTTTCCAAGAAATTTATCATTGTGGCTTGGTGAAAATGCATTTTAATTAAAACACTGTACACATTACAAGCTGAGGAGTCTTTCAAAGAGTATAATTAAATGCAAAAATGGAATACCTTGCTACAGTATTAAAGGTATACCTGAAAATATATCAAGGAAAACCTATTACAGTTAACATGTGTGGGCATGTGCACATAATTTCTATTAAGAAATTTAAGAGCTTAATGAGTATCAAAAACTATTTGATATGTGAACTTCTATTATGATGGCATGTTCTATTACTTTCTAATTTTTGACTATTGTGCTGTAGACGATTAAATTTAACAATACCTTCTTATGAAATGACACGGTTTGATGTGCTTACTAAATATACCCTTAAAACTAAACAGATTTTTTCTCATATTTTTTTCCTAAGTCACCAAACTCAGAAATATCCTAACTCTGCACCCCGGGTGACGTCCTTTTATGAACTCCAATTTTGCACACAACCCCTCAGGCCACAATTGCATGGCTGCTCACAATAGGAACAGCCTATATATTTGTTTGTAAAACCAACAATCTCTTGCTTCAGCACCAGATCACTGCCTTGGACCTCTGAGAGGTTTTTGTATGGTCTTCCTTCTATAAACCTGCATGGCCTCACTGTAAGCTTTTGATAAATTAAAGTGTTCATATGGAACGAGATAAGCTTAGCAGGCTTGTCCCTGCAAGTTCCTGTTAATAAAGTTCAGAGTGTTTAAACCCTCAGGAGGTGAAAAGAAAGAGCTGGTCCATCTTGTGCTGTCGGAGGTGATCATTTTCAGTCGGCCCCCTGATAGTGCCAGTGAATGTATCCCTTTTAGCATCATGTAAACCAAGCCAACATAGGAGGCTTCTGCTCCATCTGTACAGGAGACAGCAGAATGAAAGAAAAAATAAACAGCTGTAAAGTTAGCAAAGTAACTCCACAGAGAATTGGAAAAAACTGGGCCTCTAAAGCACTTTTTTTTTTTTTCCTTTGAACAAGACATGTGCAGAAAGCTGGTCCCCTTTAGTGTTTTTCTCCCACTTGCCTTGGATTTGCTTTACCTGGACAGAGTGTAGACACCAATCAACATTGCTTGGTGTCTGTTTCATTTTTAACTTATCATTTCTACAAAGGCTTTACTTTTTAATCAAGAGAACAGGAAATAAGCTGAAAGCAATAAAACACAGAACAGAGGAGGGCCTGTGAATTCCAGGGAAAAAACGTAAGTGCTTGAGAATGTCCCTAAGCACAAAGGAGGCCTCGTTTGTGTGGAAGTTGCTAAGAAGAAATTCAAGGAGTCGACAGCTGAACATGGCATACTGAAATTATACAAAGTCTACATCAGTCACCATTTTAGCCTCAAAAGCACATATTGGGTGTGTGTGGGCGCTCTATGTCCCTTTTTATTTTTTCTTCTCCTACCTCAAAGTGCTTCTCCCATTCCTTTTCCTCCTCTGGTTTCCACTCATTGAAAGACCAGAAGTAACTACCATGAATTGGGGTTGTAAACCTGCCTCCAACAGCCTGAGGCATCCCAGAGCCTTAATTTATCTGATTTCAACAAAAGGCCCATTGCAAACACTCTTCCCTGTAATAGGTTGGCTACTATGTGGCTGAAGATGATAATGGCCTCTTAATCTACTTTAAGGAATATGTTTTAAAAATCTATTTAATAAGTAGCCAGTTGAAGAACAGATTAGGAGAGGTAGAAGAGGAGCTGGGGTTGTGGCTCAGTGGTAGAGTGCTTGCCTAGCACATGTGCGACACTGGGTTCGATCCTCAGCACCACATAAAAATAAATAAATAAATAAAGGTATCATGTTCATCTACTAAAGAAATAAATGAAGAGGCAGAGAAAATATTTTTGTGTTGATTCTGGTAACACATTTTGCATACTTCACAACATATTGAAAATATCTGTTTATTCATTTGTCTTCACCCACTGGACTATAAACCCCCAGAGGATATGGGACTGTGTCTCTCTCATCTTCACATCTCATTATTTACCTCAGCCTGATACATACAGGGGCATTTAGCAAGCGTTTGGTTGACTGACCCAAACTGTATCAAGAGTCAATAAAAAGAGGGCTTCAGCCTAAGATATGCTAACCAGAAATGAATCTTATGTATGGATCACAGGCCATTTCTGCAAACTAAGTAGCTAAGACATACACAGCTATTACAATGAGAAAATAACTGATATAATCAAGAGAAGCAAGAAATATTTTTAAAACCACTGTATTCCTAAGGAACAATGTCCCTTTATCCAACTGTCGGGGACCATGTCCCCCTTGTGGTAATTCACAAAAAGTGGTCATAGCCATGAAAAACTACAAAGGTGAAAGTCTGTTTATGCTTTGCAAGGACTGGGTATTAAATAAATGGATAAGGGTCACACATGGTCCCAATTCCAAATTCATGTTGCAATGCCTGGTCAAGGTGGGGTCAGACAAGAGAAAATTTCCAGCTTCTTTTCTGAACAACCTGGCTTAGGTCTGGTAAGATAGATTGTCAGGAAAACTATCCAGTGAAGTGTAATTTTTCATTCAAACCTTCAAACGGGGAAAAAAAAAAAACCCTGTAAAACAAGTTTACTATCTTGTCTATGCATCTAAATACTTACGGACTTTAAAATCTGTTTTAAGAGATTATATTACAGGTAATATAAATTATCTTGAGGGTTTTGAAAAGCACATTATATGCTAGAAGACTACTCTATTTCCCTGAACTGCTACAATAGGGAAAACAGTAGACTAGCGGTCTTGCAACAGTCTCTAAGTAAACAATCATAATTAACACAGTACATGTACTCCAGTACATTCCATGGAGCAAAAGTTCTCATGGGCAGTGACTAGAGTCATTTTTCATGGTTGATTATTTCAGTAATTCAGATTTCCTCTTTTAAACTTTAATGGCTATACAAGCCATTTCCAACACATATCAACAAAATTTCATTTCTGTATGCTGAACTATAAGGACAAAATCAACCCTATGCTGATACAATTAAAAGTACCACGGTTTTAAAAAATGACTTGTCATCATGTAGAACAAATCCAAAAATGTGCCTGAAGAAAAAAATACTGACAAGTTAGATCTTGGATTATAGTAATACCAAGAAAGGGGTGAGCTGGGAGAAGAAAAATTGTTTTAAGTTAAAGCATGGTAATTAGAAATTGGGTATACCTTATCTGAGACTCAAAATAGAAACTATTTAAAAGAGAGCCTTCACTAAGTCTGGAACATTTTCTATTCCTATTGATCAGTTCAGTGTTTATTGAAATGAGTTTTTTTTCCTAGATCCACTGTCTTGATTACTTGGGGGAATCAGCACTCGAATAAGGATTTAGAGGACACAAGCTACCAATAATTTAAGTGATGCAATTTATAAATTGTCTGAAATCACTTTTTTTGTTTTAAGTCATCTGGAAATTATAACACTTTTTAGCTCTGTCTTCTCAGTGAAGCTAATTCAACTTCATTGCTACTATTATCTTGAGTGACTACTGATGAGGCCTCTTTATAAACCCACCTAGAAGCCCAGCCCTACCTAGGCTCAAGGTGATCTCTAAAGCTGGAGAAGCTCCTAGGCAGCCTGGTGCTCAGCATCAAGTCTCCCTGGGCTTATGGTCCTGCTCTGGCATTTTACCCAGTTGCAATAATTGGGTCTTTGGTAATTTCTTGTGATTGACACATCTCAGTCAGTTTCAGCAATTCTGCCCCTGTTTTGACACTCTGTCTTCCCTATATACCTGACTTGATTTCTTGAACAGATCTCTGGTACCTCTGGATTGCCTTGCTAACTGCTTCCTAGGATCTTGTCCCTGAGACGTGGGTTAGGAATCCAAGCGATTAAACACACTTAGATGGCCTCAGCCACAATCAGATATTCTGACTAGGTGTTATCTTCCCACCCAGACTTTGAGCTCTAGAGTCAAACTCTTATTACAGTTGTTCCTTAGTTTTGGCAGGAGGTATTGATTCCAAGAGCTTGGAAACACCAAAATCTGTAGATGCCTCATGTCCCTTATATAAAATGGCATAGTATGTGTGTATAACCTACATGCATCCTCCCATATACTTTGGATCATCTCTAGATTACTTATATGCCTAACATAATGTAAATGTTATATAAATAGTTGTTATGCTGTTTTGTTTAAGCAATAACAAATGACCAAAAAAGCTTGTATGTGTTCAATACAGATGCAATTATTTTCCTGAATATTTTGAATCTGCAGTTGGTTGAATCTGCTGATGTGGAATCTGAGAATATGGAAAGCCAAGTGTATTTGATTCAAAATAATTGCTACTGTACTTAAGATGTACATACCACTAACTGCATATTTGTCTTTATTCCATAAAGCAGAGCACAATGCTCAGCATATGGAAAGCCTAGAAGGGATCGAATGAGTAGACTTCTGCCATATTTATCATCTGCCCTTGCTTGAACCTGGTATGGTCGCCACAAAACTAAACTTCTGCTTATTACCTGCCCCTGGAATTTTTTATGATCACCAGTGTAACTTCCCTGGATTTCCTGAAAGAGTAGGGGACAAGCATATTATTACTTTTTGTTTCTAAAGTGCATAAATGATTGTTAAATCTAATTTCCTCTATTTCTCTTCAGCCTTCTTTCAATCTCCCTAAAGCTATTAAGAAAAAAAGTCCTCTTTCTGAAGAAAAATTACAGTAAGTTTCCTAAAGTCTCAAGTTGATAAATTTTTCTCAGTAGAATAAGTTTGTCAAAATGTCAAGAAATCCCTTTTTATAATGCTTCTTTAGCACAAGTGAAAAGAAGACAATTTTAAATTGAACTGGGGTTCAGTAACACATTAAGATTTTATACTTCATTTTAAGTTTATCTAGCTAAAATAAAAATCAAACCAGTTTTTCATCCCTGAAAGATCAGACTGTAAATAATTAAAAGAGATCCTAGTCAGGCAGATGGTATAATGATGGTATTCATGAGAGAGGAGCCTGGTCCATGCACCTTCAGGCCAAGTTGGCTTAGATAGGCCCATGTAGTCAGCACCTACATGATGAACAGGACCCCTCAACCGAACACTACACCCCATCTTGTATGCTTTGGTACTTAAAATCTCCCTTTTAACTGATGCTGGCCAGAAAGGAACAGGGCTGAGTCTAGAGCCACCACCAAGTCTGCTAGATATTGACCACAGGCATTTGAGCTCCATGGGTTGTGGGATGAACGTGCCTCTTTTAAAAAGCTTGGTCCATCCATCTAGTCTATTTATTTTCCTTTTATGAATAGGATGCATAAACCATCTGATTTCTAGTGGATTGTGAATGGAGCAGTATGTAAGAATTGTAAAGAGTACAGTTCAAATATTACTATTGTTCCTATAACTGTGATAAATACTTTGTTTAAAAAGTACACTTTAAAATGCATTTCGTTGAATGCTGACTTTCACATTAATTTTATTTGCTATCCTCTTTTAGAAGGCAACTAGTCCTTGGAAGGAAAATATATCAAGTTTTCTATAATTGGGTAGGAATGAGTTTATCTGAAGTTTCCCTCACTGGAATAGAGTAGGGGTGACATGTAGAAGATGAAAGGGTACAAGAAAGGGCAGTGGATATTTTGTTTTGACACAGGTCCATATTTGTTAAAGTGGTATGAGACGCAAGAGGAAACTCTCCCTCCCATAATTTGCAGGGGCTAGTAGAAAATGGAAATGTGGTCCCCTTACGCAAAAAGTATTAAGAATTTCAATATGGCGGGCTGGGGTATATAGCTCAGTGGTAGAACACTTGCCTAGCATGCTCAAGGCCCTGGGTTCCAACCCCAGTACCACATTTTTATAAAAGGAACTTGAAGATGGCAACAGTAGAGCATTAAAGCAAGTGTTGGCCCCTTCTGTGCACAGGGTCCTGTGTGACTGCACAGGTTTCACATTCCTGAAGTTGGTCCTGAGTAGAAGGATTAAATTTCAGTACATCAAGATAAGGCCATCTTCATTATTGAGAAAGCAAGTCAAAATAAGTAAACTACTGGCTGTGAGCACCACAAGGGTAGGACTCATCATATTCTGTAGTTTATTTCTATGCCAGAAACTCATTTCTTTTGCATTCCCTGTCTGATTTTTATATATCAGTTCTTTATAACTCTTAAAACTTCAATGTAGTCATTTCTTCTCCTTGCTACCTCTTTCTTCACCTCCATGCAAAGTCAGTAGAGTCCTCTCTGATAAGATTGTGACTACCTTCCCTCTTGTTTGGGAATGTATGTTATAATCAGACAGGAACTCCACATAGCTGTAACCTCTTTGGAGTCTAAAGAATCAACAATCTGAGACTATAGAAGGAAAGGAAGAGTCTTCCACTAGCCTTTTATCTAGCCCCTGTCTAGAAGGACAGGCTCCACTGTTTTCATCAGGATGAGCTAGTGTGTCAGTACAAAAGAACAGTAATGACTCTGGAGAGAAATCTCTGCTTTCTGACTCATGTGGGAGTCACCTAGGATGTCAGCAGCCTTCCAGATATGGCTAATGAACCTTGCACATTCTTTGACTTGTGGCACCTCTAATCTCTTCTTTATTTAGCCTGCCAAAGATTGATTGCCTTGGGGAGACTGAGGCAGTGAATAAAGGAAGGAAGGAAGCAAAAGAAGAAGGAAGGAAAGGGGGGAAAAAGGACCCATATAGTCAAATTTGAATCACATAAAAAGAATTTTGTTGTCTTATGACTTGAGGACTACTTTGGCTTCATCTGACCTCCTCCACCATCCAAGCACTCCCCAGAGCCAAAGTGCTTTACTGAATGTACTACCAAAATGTCTGTTTCTTTAATAGAGAATAGGCAATATTTTACAAATTCTAGACCAGCCTAGATATTACAGATTACAAACCAGGGCATTCAGATTTCTATGGACTTGAGTAAGAAATTCAAAGTCCCACTCTAAGTGATTTCATCCAGTGTATTGTAACACTCAAGCATGCACAACTCTAAAATACAATTATTTTGGTGTCAGGAGACAAGCAGCTAGTTGATGAATACTGTCAATCTAGTATGTTTGGGCTCATTTTGTTCTGAAATCTCTTTTGGTGATCATTTAAAAAGAAGAAACAAGGAAAAAGCAAATGCAAATGGATTTGCAAATAATAAATTGGGCTGCAGATGCAAAGGCAAAAGCAGGAAAGTTCTTAAGTGCATTCTGGAAAGACTGATAGTGAGAGTCATTATAGCTGTGTACAGTAGGAGGGTCCAGTCTAATAACTAATAGGTTCAGCTGTCTGCTTGAAATTCAACTAAGTTAAAGAACATCATGGAAGAAGACCACCAATGTATGTGAGAAGAAGTACCAAAACAAATTGAAATCTCCC
Organism: Tamias sibiricus; assembly: GCA_025594165.1. NCBI lineage: Eukaryota > Metazoa > Chordata > Mammalia > Rodentia > Sciuridae > Tamias > Tamias sibiricus. The sequence continues at coordinate 124,151,552 of CM046667.1, forward strand.
TCTTTTGCTAGGGAGAGTATGAAACAGTCACATCTAGTCCATTTCAAATAGTATAAATTGTTATCATAGCTATCCTGCATTGATTTGACATCTACTAGTATAGGACATGTTCACTCACAAGCTACTAACAGAATAAACTAGAATCTCAATAGATGAATTAGTAGATCTGAGCACTAGTAATAAAGGTCTAGGAGGAAAGGCAGAATTGATCAATGAATTCTGAAACTTCCTTGTAAGGAACACTTCACAAGAAAAAAAAAATTGTAGCAACGAAGTTCACAAAGGAGATTTGATTTTATTCAAAGAGAAATGTGCACCACTGAGAGCTTTGCATCTGAAGCAGCCACAGAAATTAGATTAGGTGGCCCTAGTCTTTAACCAGCCCACACTTCTTGAAATAGATTTTATACTTTTTAGCAGGTTCAATTGAGAAGATTCTAAGCAATGGAACTGTTGCTTGCTTCCTTCCCTATTTTGATAAATGGAGGTTCACAGGTCTTATTTTTAATCAGTATATGCTAGCTAACCTGTTTATACGTGTATCTTTTTGCTTGGAATCAAGTAAGGCCATATAAAGTCTAACACAATTTTATAAAATCATGCAGGAAAAAAACAACATTTCTTCTCTTCCCTACAGGGAAAGAAATAGCAAGTGTGCTTTTTAAAAACTGTCACCCAAACTGGCATTATTCTTAACAAATGTCAATCTTTGGTAACTTCAACTAAATCTATGTCATCTCCTGAAACTTTCATTTCAAGGGATTTAATTAAAAGGTCAAGAACGCTAAAATACAACATAACATGTATTAGCACATCTTGGTTAAACAAAGAACACTTAGATTTACATTTTGTCAAGGCTGTAAAGATTCTTTATACCTCAGGCACTCAAATGAACTTCACTAATAGGTCTCTTAAGCTTTTGTTTTTTTATGTGTTGTCTCCATGAAGTCTGCATTCTAAGTTTAATTGCACATGAATGAATTAACCAATAGGTAGATGTGTGTGTGTGTGTGTGTGTGTGTGTGTGTGTGTGTGTGTGTGTGTGTGTGTAAAGATAGCGAGAGAATGCTACTGAGACACAGAAAATGGGCCTGGAAAGGGGGAAAAGCCTTACTGACCTTACCATTTCTGTTGGCCATTCTCAACACATTATAAACTCTAACATTTATAAATCCCAAACTTTGTAACTCCTACCACAAAATGGAAGTCAATACAAATAGAACATGCAGATGAATAAATAATATGCTGAAGGTTTGGACATAGGTAGTACTTCATGGTATCATGTAATCTAATATTAAATATGGCACATAAAAAAGCACATCTCTAAGTGCAAAGATCCTCTATCATTAAGAGGAAAGTCAAAGAACTCTAGTTTGTATACATACTCACAGGTCCTCCCTTATCAATACATGAAAAATTAATAGCATTTTAGAAGAGGAATTATATTCAAAACAACATAATATATTGTGCCAACTCTGTGACTCAGTCCAGCTTGCAAACAGTCTTGCATGAACTGTGTGGGTGTCAAGACTGTGCTTAATAATTCTCCCCATGGGAAAATTCAGTGATGATGATTATCCACCTGTACATTTGCAAAATTGTTTCAAAGTCAATACACATATATTCTCTTGTCCATCACTCCTCTTCTTCCTCATTCTGCAAGGAGGCTGAATGTCAAAGACATTAAACTGGGATAATTCCAAGCCTGTTACTTGTCTTTAAAATGGTGGTATTAATGAGCGTAGAATGAGTTAGACATCATTACCCTAAGTACATGTAGGAAGACACGAATGGTGAGAAAATAATTTGTGTAGAACAAGTGACTTGAAAAATTGTGCTCTATATATGTAATATGAAATGAATTGCATTCTTCAAGCATGTATAACAAATTAGAATAAATAAATAATTTAATAAAAAATAAAATGGTGGTATTAAATCTTGCCCTACTATCTCTATTTCACAGGGCTACTGTGAGAGAGAGAGAGAACATATCGAACTGCTCTGAAACTTCCCCCCAAATATAACATTTTACCAGTACAAACAATCTATAAATTACACACCAGTGAACAATCATTCAGAAACATTTCCGGGTTTCCCATCTAATAAGAATTCCTATCCAGAGAATAGAGACTAAATCCAGCTCCACTAGGAAACATCTGTGTAGATGAAGAGAATGAGTAGATTTGGAAATGTATGAAATATGCAAGGTTTAATGGGAGAAATTTAAAAAGTAAAATATGACTCTGGTAGGGTTGAGCCAAATGGACTAAGTTGATAACCAACATAGATATAACTTGTTTTATTTTCATAACCAGGAACATACATCAACTTATACTTCCAAGTTTCTACCATGGTGCAAAACTGTCCTATTCTAGGCTTAGAGGTGTTCTGAGAAGGGAAGGGTGGTTCACAGCCATTGCAAAGAATTCTGACCCTTTGGGGCCTATAATAGCCATTGTTCTCTCCATCCTAATTAGGTTAGTCTTAAATTTACCTAAAAGGAGGGCTGGGATTGTGGCTCAGTGGTAGAGCCCTTGCCTAGCACGCATGAGGCCCTGGGTTCGATTCTCTGCACCACATAATAATAAAATAAAATAAAGGTCTATTGACAACTAAAAATGTATATAAAAGTGTAGCTAAAAGAAATGTTTCTTTCTTTTCTCAAGACATAGTAAAATGTGAAAAGTTCTTGATGGATTCACCTGTCTCAAATGAGAAATAGATCTGATTCAGGAAGCCTGGAGTATCCTGGGTTTACATTTAGATCTGGAGATAACCCTTACAGGAAAAAAAACTTCCAAAATTCGAACTCAAATATGGCCTAGCCTAATGTCATTCAGGTTATTTGTAACAGAACTGCCATTTGCCTTACAATACCAAAGACAATTTTTTTCAAGGTCCAGGTATGGTTTTTTTCTATTTTTAGCACTCCATTTCTTGAAATAAAATTATTTTCAGTGTAGGAAACACAAATAGTTGCAAAATATTTTCTATGTGACATATTAAAATTAGTCCTCCACCCTGATTTTTTTTTTATAATTCTTCTGTATGTGACTTTGAAAACTATGCAAAGATTACTCATTCCATGTCTGGGTTAAATCCACAACAAATGATCTCCTTTTCTTTAAACAGACAAACAAAGTAAACCCAGGATTATAATGGAAATGGCTCCACTGTTTCTGGAGTTTTCATAAATATTTCCTTAAAATATATCTTCAAAACTTGCTTTGTTTTGGAAACTACCCTCTTTCGAAAGGACAGGAGAAGAATCTTTCACATTTTATGATCCCCTTTGGAGGCAACAAAGCAATAGCCAAGTCCTGAGTTGATGGATGAGCCAATGAACTAACCTGGCTGCAAATCGGAATGGCCTGGGGAGCTTGTTAAATAAAAGCAAGGGGTGGGGGAAACCTGGGCTCTATCCCAGTTGTGCTGAATCAGAACTTCCAAATGCAGGACCAAGGAATCTGTATTTTAAAATAGTTTAAAAACATCTGTACTAGCTCATCCCATCCTCATGTATAATTTCTTCTCTCTTCTGAAGATTCCCAAAATCTCTCCCCTAAGCACAGACCCGTCTACTGGGTATCTCAAGGGTACCTCAAATACACCAAAGCCAAAATACTGAATCCATTTATTTTCCTCTCCAACCTTTTCCTTCTTTAATTTAAGATTGGTTTTCTTAACGTGGTATTTCAAAAACAGATGTCAAAATGCCTAGTTCTAGTTCTGGTTCATATTGATCAGCTAGAATTTGAATTGCTCCCAACCTTATATGTCCAAATCTTACTTTAAAAATGTTTAAAAACTGACCAAAAAAGTTGTTATAAACCTTTGTAATTCTGGATTTCCTGTTTTTCTTCAAATATATATTTTTTAAAGTAATGTTCCCTATTAAACATCTGCTCTCCTTACAAATATCTAACAGGTTTATTATATTATATGCATGCAAAGATCAATATTACCATTAGATACTATAGGGTTTCCACTAAAATAGGTCCTGATTAAAGTATCAGTGGGGCCACAAAGGGTGAGTTTCATCATCAGTTTTTCAGAGACTGCTTATTCACCAGATTACACAGAAGCAGGCACATCTGAGTCAAAATTAGCCCTGGAGTCATGTTGAGTACGTGAAAACACAATTAAGCTATAGACTTTGTTGAATTATCTGGTATATTATTTGATTTTGCAAATCAAATGGAAATAAAAAAAAGAAATCTGTGGTATTGTCACAAACTGGGCAAGCTGCTCACCCTTCCCTTCCCCCATTCCCATCTCAAACTGGGAAGAAAATAAAGGTGAGTGGCCTGTCCTAGAGTTCTCTGTCTCCAAGAAAAACTTAGGAAAAAAACTGAACCATTAAAGGGAAAGAAAAGCAATCTAGGACTTGGGGACAGTGGAGTATCACGTCAAGTTATAGGCCAAAGTTAGAGCTAGATGTCAGATAGCTTATCTTTGAATGTGGTCACCAGTGTATTCTTCCTCCTTGGCTTCATAATACATAATTCCCTGTACTCAATTACAACACAAGAATGATGATCTACTACAGTTCTGCCAAAAAAAAAAAAAAAAAAAGACAACAACAAGAATGATGATCCAGTTGGAAAGAGCCCAAGCTTCAGAATCAACAGACCTAGATTGGAATTCCAGCATTGCTAATGTGTATGACTTCAAGCAGTTTCTTAACCTCTCCAATACTCAGTTTCTTCCTTTATAAAGAGAGGATACTGGGAAAGAAGCACAACCAGATGTATGATGGCAGCACCAGCAGGAGGTTGATGAAGGAGTTTGAAGAGATAGGCAGATGTGAAATGAAAAACTTCCACAATATCCAGGTTGATAAAGATAGTTTATTGAATTGGCCAGGGTTTATTGTTTCTGATAAACTTTCAGGATCAAAATCAACTTTCCACCACAGTACCCATTTAAACCACTGAAGATCATATTTAAAGCAAAAATCTATCACCTAAACATCCATGAAAAGGGATAGGTCTGTCTGCCAGTAATTAGTGCTGACAACTGGAAGCCAGCGACTACAATCAACCAAGTAATCTAACCCCTCGCAACACTGATGAATGACCCCCAGCCCTAGTACACACTTTGGGTTGACCTACCTGAAGAATACTGTAAGGACTGTAAAAACCCTGTAAGAATGCTGAAGAGTTTACAAAGAAATATGGATAAAAGTGAACTGAGGACTAAGATCTACTGCAAGTGACATGTATAAAGTATTTTCCATGTGTTCCAGGTAATCTGCAAGTTTAAGATTTAAAATATCAGGTGTTGAGAGAGAGAGAGAGAGAATACTAATAGTTGTAAAAGTACCTACCTCCTAAGGTTGTTGAGTTGGTGAAAAATCACACATAACGTGCATGGCACATGCACATAGCAGGCCCTGTATAAATGGTACTTATTCTCCTCCTACTACTAGTGCATCATCATCATCATTGTCATCTTCACTGTCATCATCATCAAATGCCTTGAAGAATCACTTTATATTTCTATTTCAAACTTTAATGTTGGCCATGTTTGATGATTTAAAAAGTCAAATAGCAGTTTTATGTGATGTATCATAACATTTTAAAAAGTCTATCCTAAGAAAAGAGTACACTCTAATACCTGGTTAGATGTGGCAAAGACACAATCTGATCTTTTGGAAATAAGGAACATAAAGAACTTCAGGTGATTTAAGGATGAATATTTGGCACATAGGGAAACTGAATAAAACATATCATCTCTATGCTAAATGGAATTAAGAGCAGAATGTGGAAGGTTTTCTATCTTGCTTTTATTGTTGCAGTTAAACAGAGACATATAACAATGTGATTCTCCCCACCCCCTGCTTTTGCAAAAAGACAAAGACAGAAGAGTCACTGAGAGAATTGTCAGAATTAATCAGGATTGATAAGATCACAAAAACTTAAAAATTTATCTGTAAGTTAGAAGTCCCTGAGTCAATCTTTGGAGCGAGAATAAAGCCAACATGGGTGAATAGTGACCAACAGCAGAACACTCTTCATTTGACATGCTATATCAAGTTCTATTAGAAAGGTGTATGTGGCTCAAGTCTGAAGAAATACCTGGTCTTATTAATTTAGCACCCCAACTGACACTCTTGTTTATGTATCAGTGAAGTATGTAGATTTTAAAAACATGACAATATAGATGATTTGTGGAAATTGTGATCTTTATTTTAATGGAATTCTGGGGGTTCATTTTTCAAGAAGGATAAGTAAGTGAAAAAAGAATCCTACTGCACATTCTCAATTCATCAAATGCAGGGGAGACCAAATAGTTTGAATCTGACACAGTTGCCTGAAACGTGGGCATAAGTCAAAGGAAGAAGTAAATCTCTAGAGGGTAAGTTTGCAGAACAAGGCAGATGCTGTTTAGTGTTCCCACAGGCAACTCTTTTTGCAATGGAACAGGCTGGAAAAGGGATAGGCACAGGGAATAAGCATCACATAATGTATTCACATCAAAATAAGCATCATTTATATGTATTAACTACTGACTTTGTGGCCAAACTCAAGAGACATACAAATCTGCAAAAGATAATATCAAGTGGTAAAGCCAATTTCCCTTCATTGTCTGCTGCCATGTTTTTCAAAGAATTGTCTCTGGACTAACAGCATCAGCATTGCCTACAAGCCTGTTAGAAATGTGAATTCCTTGGACCCAGCTCAGATCTGCTGAATCAGAAAATCTGGGAAAGGGCCCAGAGAGCTGTGTTTTGACAAGTTCCTCCAGGGGATTCTGAAGTAAGATCAAGTTGAAGAACCACTGTTCTAGTACATTGTCATCTTCAGCTTGATTTCTTGCCTCACAAGCGTTTCTGCTAGTCCAAAGCAACATCAGGGCAAAGAGAAATCAACTCTGTAAACAGTACAGCCATGTGCTAAAGGCTAAGGCACTACAATGACACTGCCACGACTTGGCTACACTACCATGAAGCAGTCATGAAAGGACCTTAAGAATAGGGAGGAGACCATGGCCACAAAACACACATTAAACATAAGCTGGGGCCTACAGGGTTGTTCCCTATAAGAAAAGCAGAGATTTTAATGAAAACCATGCCCTCATGACAGGGAGAAATTTAACACACTCTGCCTTTCTTTCTTAGTCTCAAATGACAGTTTGATTCTGCAAAGAAATCCATATGTGTTGGGGAAAGAAAAGGGTGGGGACGGGGTTCATACAATCCCAAAATACAAATCAAAGCTTAGAATGCTTCATAAATAGAAAAAGGACTCAACAGACTTTGGGATATAAAGAAATTAAATATAAGAACACTGAGGCCAGTGGGGAAATATACCTGGTCCTTACATGCTATAACCCAGAATCATTTGTCTGGAAGCAGCATAATATAAAGAGACTGGCACTTTAGAGCCAAGCAACTCTCCATTCCAATTCCACTTCCACCACATACTAGCTACGACACTATGGGATTTTTGTGGGAAATAAATGAGATAATGTATTTAAAGTGCACAGGAGCTCTATATGTATATTATGAATTGTAATGCATTCTACTGTCATAACGACTTTGAATAAAAACATAAATAAATAAAGTGCACAGGACATAGTATTATAAAACCAGAAAACAAGAAAATACCTATTCTAACTTCAGAAATTTATAATACTACCACCTACAGTTTCTACTGTATTCCTATATATACTCCCACCCACAAAAATGCATAATGCACAAAATGAAATTTCATACATAATACAGAAAATAGTTACTGACTTCAGGTATTTACAGATACAAATGAAGGCCTTGTGTATGGATGAGGAGATATTTTTTATACATTAGAAAAGTTGCTTTTTAAGGCTGGGAGTATACATTAGAAGAGTTGCTTTTTAAGGCTGGGAGTATAGCTCAGTGGTAGAGTGCTTGACTAGCATGCACCCCTAAGGTCACTTTTGAACCCTTTCTTTCAAATTATTTTCTTTTTTGGGGGGGTTGATTATTTATTTTTAATGTTTTATTAGTGCATTATAGTTAAACAATAGTGGGGCTCACCTTGACTTTACTATACTTGCATGGAATGTAATTTGCTCCACTTTAATCCCTAGTACGTCCACTTTCCCTTCTCCTGTTTCCCTTCCTCTACTCTACTGGTCTTCCACCTATTTATTTATTGTTGTTTTAATCAGTGCTTTATAGGTACACATAAGGGTGGAATTCACTGTGGTAAATCCATTTATGTGCAGAGAATAATTTGGTCAATTTCATTCCACAGTTCCTCCATTCTCCCGTCCTCACTCCCCATCAATCCCCTTCTTCTACTCCACTGATCTCATTTCTATTTTTGTGGGATCCCCCTTTTTTTCCCTTATCAAAGTATTCTCTTTTTCTTGTTCCTTTCCATGTTACAAGGTCAGTGATGTGGAGAAGAGACAGAAGATGGAGAAAAACTGCAAGCTTGTAACAGTAAGGAGAGGAAGTGAATCAAAATGAGAGCCAAGTTGTAAAATGTCAACTATACAAAATGTGCAAAATGAATATGAGGAGTACAGAAGCAAATGAGTCAGGGAAATAAATAATTGACTAACCCACAGCTATACTAGAACAATT